>JAKSXM010000107.1:4800000-6000000 GCA_022575985.1 Anagrus nilaparvatae
ACGTGACTTGTTGGGAAATTCGAAATTTGTAAAAAATGATCTTTTGAAAGCTGCTATTTTTTTATCTAGAGCTCCCAAAAAGCAGTAACCCATCAAAAATTTTTTTTTTGCCAAAAAATATAAGGTTTAAGGAAAATTTTAAGCCTGGTTAGAAGATTTTTCACTAATAGTCATTTGAGAAATCGACTTTTGAAAAAAAAACATGTAGCTGAAGTTTCGACCGTTCGATGAACGAAATTTTTTTTTTAGCCCAAATCAGCTAAAAAGTATATATAATAAATAAAAATCGTAAAAAACCTCAAAAAATTAAATCAACAGCCGATAAAAATAGATACAACAAACAAATCAATCAAAATATTCAATAAAAAATAATGATCGCATTTCAAAGGATTTTGAGATCAAAAGATGGGGTCTTCCACAACTATAGTTTTCTTGTGTTGATTGAAATATGTTTCTCAATACTCAAAAAACATTTTTGACATATTCCTAGGTGGTAAACTACCTCAAATGCGGCTGCGAATAAATTACATAAATATCGTATTTTAGTTTCCAAGCATTTTCAGAACCTTGCCAGGGCATTACCCCGAATTTCTTTTTACGATATTAATCTAATTATGTGCCAAGACTCCCAAAAAATTTTTGATCCCATTTTAAGGGGATTAAGTTGGTCAAATTAAGTCGATTGAAGATTGATCATTTTGGGAAAAACAGCCTTTTTAGAATTTAATGTGATCTGACCCCAACTATTGTTTTCTTATGTTGATTCAAATACGTTTCTCAATACTCAAAAACACTTTGGACATATTCCTAGGTGGTAAACTACTTCAAATGCGGCTGCGAATCAAATTAAATAGATACCGTATTTTTGTTTTGTTGTGTATGTACTTAATAGATTTAGATAACGGGTTCACACTCGAAATAAATATAAAATAGTTTAGGTAAAAAGTCTTTATTATTTATAAGATCAAAAAGATTTAAACAATTAAATATAATTAAATTAATAAAAGATATAAGATTAAAACATCGTGCGCGTATATACATTTAAAGAGAGCTCCGACTGCTTCGGCGGACTCGACGCGAAAGAGAAAGAGACCTCTCCTACTCTTCTCTCGTACACCTCTTCCCGCATACACACATACTCATATTCATGTATAGAATATACTATCGAATATACTATATTGTATTATAGGTATATAACACACTCCTTCGTAAAAAAAAATTCTTTTCCATGCATATATAATTAAAATAGAGATGCTATAATACAAAAGTTTAACTTTTTTAAAAAAAAAAAAAAATCTAAAAATTAAGTTTTTGTACTATTTTTTACAATAATTTTACTTTTTCTTTGGAACATTTACAATGAAATTATTTCTTAAATTTTCTGGCAAACTTAGTTTGCTTCTATCACGTAAAATTCTTTTTTCATTTAAATTACTATTTACAATTGGTTCTTTGGTGCGGTTATTTTCAAAAATTTTAATTTGTTCTTTTTCTGGACAATAATAATTTAAACTACGATCAGCTTTAATATTACCAATTTTTAACATCTGGTTAACATGACATTTTCGCGTATTATTGTTGTCTAATAAAACTGAATAATGTAAGTTTCCTAATCTTTTAATAATTGTACCAAAAATCCATTTTGTTTTATTTAAATAATTTCTACATTCTACTCTATCTCCTACATTGAAATATTTTGTACAATTGAATAAATTTGTATTATTTTTAATATTTTCAGTTCTTAAAATATCTAAGTAACATCTTATTTTTCTATTGAACGTAAGCTCTGAAGGAGCCTTTCCTGTACTTGTATGAGGCATTAGTCTGTATTGTCTAAGTAATTGTAATAATGCTTTATCCAAATTTGCATTTGTATCACACATTTTATTTAGAGCATTTTTAAGAGTTTGAACGTACTTTTCAGCCTGACCATTTGTTGAAGGATTATACGGTGCTGTTAATTTTTAAAATGTACCATTTTTACGTAGAAATGTTTTGAATTCTTCAGATTTAAAACTAGTACCGTTATCCGAAACCAAAACTCTGGGCAAACCGAAAATTGCGAAAATTTTGCACAAAATGTTAATTACTGTAGTAGATAACATGTTTGGTACTATATGAATTTCGGGCCATTTAGTAAACGCATCAATTAAAAGAAAAAATATTTTGCCCTTAAAGGGGCCAGCAAAATCAATGTGTACACGCTCAAAAAGTGCCGTTGGTGGCTCCCATATGTGTTTCTGAACTGGAATTGGATTATTTCTATGTAAATTACATTGTTCACAATTTTTTACTAATTTTTCGATATCTAAACTCATATTGGGCCACCAACAGTACCCCCTGGCTAAATTTTTCATCTTAACAATTCCGAAATGCCCTATATGTAATTGTTGCAAAATTTTCTCTTTTAATGATTTAGGGATTACAACCTGATTTCCCTTCATCAAAATATCAAACTGCAAATAAAAATCTGTGGGAATGCAATTCCATACCTCTTTAGAACTTATTTTTTTACCATCTTTAAGCATTTGAATAACATTATGTAATTGAGCGTCCCTTATCGATTCATTTTTAACGTCTTCCTCTGTAATAGGTAAATCTGACATTAAATTGATAAAAAATGCATCTACCACATCACTATCATTACTATTTTTTGGAATTGATAATCGCGACAAGCAATCAGCATTAGCATTATCTTCCGACTTTTTAAATTCAATAGTATACTGAAAACCACGTAAGAAAATAGCATAATGCTGCATTCGCATAGCACTAAAGACTGGTAAAGTTTTTTGTAACGATAAAATCTGTTGAATTGCATGATTATCAGTAATTAACGTAAATTTTCTACCGTATAAATATTGATGTAGACGTTTAATGGCCCATACCATAGCGTAAGCTTCTTTGTCCACTTGGGCCCACTTACTTTGAGTTGTATTAAATGTACTTGAAATAAACATGATCGGCCTTTCTTTCCGATCAGGAAAACGGTGAGAGAGAACAGCCCCACAACCCGTCGGACTTGCATCTGTAGCCAAAACTAGTGGCAATTTTGAATCAAAATAACAAAGGCAAATATTGCTTTGAAAAACGTTTTTTGCTAATCTGAACGCTTTTTCACATTCTAGATCCCAACTAAATTCTTTCTTATTGCGTAGCATTTTATAAAAAGGATTCAAAATTTCACTAGTATTCGGTATAAAACGGTTATAATAGTTAATCATACCGATGAAAGATTGTAATTCTGTAATGTTCGACGGGCGTGGCATGTTCTCAATAGCATCCATTTTATCGCGCATTTTTCTAATACGAATCCGCAGTACACTATTTCTTTTTTACAAAACTCGCATTTATTGAAATTTATTTTAATATTGTAATTATTAAACCGATCCAAAACTTTTTCAATAATCTGTAATAATTTATTTTCGTTTTCGGCACCGATTTTTATGTCATCAATAAACGCCGTAACGCGTTTAATATCGGCCAAAATACCTTCGATGAACCTTTGCCAAATAGCCACAGCTGGTGCTAAACCGTACCATAAACGTTTGCATTTATACAAACCGCGATGCGTATTGAGCACTACTATTTTTGAGCTTTCCTCATCAAGCTCCATTTGTAAATAGGCTTGTGTTAAATCAATCTTAGCAAAAATTTTGCAATCAGCCATGTCAGACAACAGTTCATCTGTTGTAGGTAAGCTGTAATCGTCAATAATTAATTGCGAATTTATTGTAATACTAAAATCTCCACAGACTCGGACTGTATTATTATTTTTCAAAATGGGTACAATAGGCGTCGCGTAATCTGAGGTATCAATTTTTTCAATTACGTTTTTTTGACTCAAGCATTTGTAACTCGTTATCAACTAGGCACAGTGGTACGAGAGTACAGGAAAAATGGGACATGGTGGAAAAAATAAAAATTTTTTTTATCAATTGAATGATGCACCATTCGATAGAATAAACATTGAGATAAAGGAATTTGAATGAGATAAGTCTAAAATAACCCGTTGGGCTTATCTATTAAGGTAAAAGTGGGGCATAGATAACAAATTATTATCTCCGGTAAGTATGAGATTTTTAAATCTTTTTTTTAACAAATCATTAGTTTTTTTTTATTAAAGTGATTAAAATATTGAAATATGGATATTTTCGAACAAGGTAAGTAATTTTAAAAAATTTTAATCAAAAATGTATAATATTTTAAATTAGTTTATTAATTATTGTAACAATATAAGTGTTAATACTTACAAATTTAAAAAAAAAATTTTTTATATTAACAAAAACATTTATTGCTATTTGCGGCTATCTAAAATTTTATCGTTCAAATGAAAGTCAAGGTATTTAGCTACTCAGAGAAATAAATTTTTTTTGCGACCATTTGCGCCTTTAGATTTTATGGCTAAATAAACTAATAAAATCGAGTTCAAAATAGTGCATTCTCTAAGAATTGATTGTATCTCAAATATAAAGATTTTCAATTAAAATATCTGCTTGCGTGGCTATAATATATACGTGGCTTAAAATTGGTAATTTTTTTTACCTGCTCAATCTGAATATTTTACTTATAAACTAATAAACTGTTAAAAAATAAATCTTTTAAACAATAAATTGTTTAGATAATGGATTGTTTAAACAAAAAATTGTTTAAATAATACATTCTTCAAATTTTACGAAAAATACTATTTATATGAATTTTAACCACCTAAAAGCAAATTTTTGATTTAAAATTTAAAAAAATTAATTTTTAACATATTTTAATTGTTTAAACAATTTTTAAACAATTAGTTGCTTGAAGTTAAATTTAACTCAATTCTTTTATATGTATTTTTTTAACTGCTGAATTCAAATTATTTATTTATGAAATAATGTATTTTATTGTTAAAGCATAGTATTTTTATTTATAAATTGTTTAAATAATAAATTGTTTAAACAAAAGTTGTTTAAATAATAAATTTGTCAAATTTAACATAAAAGTACTATTTATTTGAATTTCAACCTCCTGAATTCAAATTTCTGCTTTAAAATTTAAAAAAATTAATTATTAACAATTTTTTTATTGTTTATAAATTTTTTGAACAATTAGTTGCTTAAAGTTAAATTTAACTCAATTATTTTATATGTGTTT
Organism: Anagrus nilaparvatae; assembly: GCA_022575985.1. Lineage (NCBI taxonomy): Eukaryota > Metazoa > Arthropoda > Insecta > Hymenoptera > Mymaridae > Anagrus > Anagrus nilaparvatae. The sequence continues at coordinate 4,805,128 of JAKSXM010000107.1, forward strand.
TTATAACTGCTGAATTCAAATTATTTATTTATGAATTACTATACTTCATTGTTAAAGCATAATATTTTTATTTATAAATTGTTTAAATAATAAATTGTTTAAACAAAAGTTGTTTAAATAATAAATTTGTCAAATTTAAAATAAAAATACTATTTATTTGAGTTTCAACCTCCTGAATTCAAATTTCTGCTTTAAAATTTAAAAAAATTATTTTTTAACAAATTTTTAATTGTTTATAAATTTTTTAAACAATTAGTTGCTTAAAGTTAAATTTTTAAAATTTAACGTAAAAATACTGTTTATATGAATTTCAACCTCTTGCATTCAAGTTTCTGATTTAAAATTTAAAAAAATTAATGGTTAACAAATTTTTAATTGTTTATATACTTTCTAACAATTAAATGTTTTAAAATAAATTTGACTTATTGTTAGTTATTTATGTGTTTTTTTAACTGCTCAATTCAAATTATTTATTTATATATTACTGTATTTCATTGTTGAAGCACAATATTTTTATTTATAAATTGTTTACATAATATATATTTTAAACAAAAGTAGTTTAAATAATAATAAATTTCTCAAATTTAATGTAAATTAATTTAATTTAAATTTTTTAGTAATTATTTATAAATATTTTTTTTCCTTCAATTTTTAATGAATATATATTTGTTTTAGAAAACATCTTTTTAAGTGATTCTGTACATCCTTTGACATTTCGATATTTGGATATATTTTGGTTATTGAAAAAACACCTGTATGATGGATATGTGAAAGTTTGTGAAGTTTTGGAGAAAAAGTTTACAACTCTTTTATGCAATGATTATACGATTCCAGAAAATTTTAAAAAAACAACTGTTAGAACATTATTAAATGCTCTGAATCAACGCTGGAAAAGCAGTTGTAGGAATCGTGATAAATTTTTGAAAAAAAATAAAAAGTGGCTAGAACAAAATACAATTACTTTTCCAAATCCTTCGGATTGTTTCAATTATGATGATATGCGTTTAGAGACTCCACCTTCAAAAAAAATAAAGAACGATACAAAATACCAGAAGCAAAGCAATTTTTGCGAACTCAGTAGCAGAAGTCAAAATCGCCTTACCAAGGAGCTGAGAGAATCTGATTCTAGTCCTGAGATGGATGCATATTCTGCTGCTTATAAGTTTAAGCAGCAAGGGAATAAGGATGCTTACTTATTATTGAAGGATATCGCTTGTAGTCCACTAAATATTGCGAAAGCATACCGCGAAAGTTATTTAAAACACGCCTGCACTGGATCTATGTCTCCAGAAAAAGCTATTGCGCATATTTTAGACTGTAAATTATCTAGAAATACGTACCAACAAGCTCGAAATACATTTGTAAATATGTACAATGAAGGATATCCACCATATAATAAAGTTTTAGAAGCTAAAAAAGCTTGTTACCCCGAAAATGTTTCCGTTGAAGGTTATAGAGCCAAAGTTCCACTTCAGTCTATATGTAATCATACTGCAGAGAGACTCTGCAAATATTTGGATAAAGTGATTGATCAATTAAATTGCGATGAATGCATTAATCTTATGCTGCATTTCAAATATGGATCTGATGGTAGTTCAAGCCAAAGTAACTATAAACAGAAGTTTATTAATGAAAAAGGACACTCAGTTGATGATTCAAGTGTGTATGTTTCATCAATGGTACCTTTACAACTAGTAACAATCAACCAAAATGGTAAGCTCGGTAAAATTTTATGGACAAACGACAAACCATCATCGCCGATGTATTGCCGACCTATTAGTATTAGTTTCGCCAAAGAAACTACTGAATATATAATAGAAGAGAAGGTAAACTTAGAAAACCAAATTTCCAATTTAGAATCTCATACTTTTAATATTTTACTTAAAAATATAAAAGTATGCTATCAATTAATGCCTACTATGTATGATGTTAAATCAATTAATGCAATTACAAATACAATTTACACCAAAGAATGTTACATATGTAGTTTAAGGGATAAGGACTTGAGTGACGTTGACAAAACATTGATAACGCCGATAAGTAATGATAACCTCAGGTACGGTATCTCGTCACTACATGCCTGGATACGTTGTTTTGAATGTTTGATTAGTTTATCTACTAAATTATCTATATGCCAGCCTCAAGCACGCAAAAATGATGGTACACAAGATATCGTTAAACAACAAAAATTGTATATACAATCTTTGTTTAAAGATAAATTAAACTTAAGGGTTGATCAACCCAAGCAAATAGCTGGGAATACAAATGACGGTAACACAGCGCGAATGTTTTTCAACAATAAAGAAATTTCTGCAGAAATAACTGGTGTGAACCTAGATCTAATAAAAAGGTTTCACGTGATTTTGGAGACTTTGTCAAGTGGACACATTATTGACCATGAGAAATATAAACAGTATGGTATAGAAACTGCTCAATTATTTAGAGAAAAGTATCCATGGTATAATATTCCACCTACAGTTCATAAAGTGCTGCTACATGGAGCTGAAATCATTAAACACGCACATTTACCAATTGGACAGTTATCTGAAGAGGCAGCAGAATCAACAAATAAATATGTTAGACAATTTCGTCTACTTTACACCCGAAAATGTGATCGTAAAAAGACAATGAATGACTTATTTTGTCGGCTTCTTGCTAATTCTGATCCATTCATTGCCAGTATGCGGTATAAATACAAAAAACCTTTAAGACCTTTTAGTTCTGAGGCAAGAGCAATGCTAAAAGCTCCAGAAATTCCTGAAATGGAGGAAGTCATGGAAGAAGTAGAGGAAGTTATGGATGAAATAGAAATGCTTGAATCAGAACCAGAAAGTGATATTATACATGATTATGAAAATGAAGATTTTTAATAATATGGACCTAAAAAACTTATATTTAATAAATTCAAAAAAAATTTTAATAGAAAAATTGTATAATACAATCTATATGTACTTATTAAATTGCACTAAAAAAAATTTATAAAAAAAATTAATATACATATTTTTTACTAGAATATTGTTTTGGTTTCCTATTTAATACCCAATAGTATAGAAAATACTGCAAAAATCACGATATTTTCAATATATTACAGATAATCTTCTATGTCGATGGTAATATTAATACCAAATAAAATTCAAATAACTAAAAATTTTTCTGACATTTGCCATTTTTTGATATAAATAAAATTTAATTTGCTAAAATTTTACAATTCTTCAAAGAAATGTTTAAATCTTATTTAAAGTTAATGATTAGCAAACTCAAAAACATTAAAAACGAATAAAATTCTCCTAGCTTTCCATTTTTCGGTATAAAGGAAGTTTAATCAGAAAAAATGTTGCAATTCTTAAAAGAAATAATTAAATCTGACTTCAGATTCGTGATTAGCGACATCAAAAACTTATAAACACGAAGTAAAATTCATCTAAATAAAAAATTTTTTGCTTCGCTTGTTTTCATTTTTCAGTATAAAAAAAAATTTAATCAGCGAAATTTTTGCAATACTTTAAAGGAATCTGACTTTAGATTTGTGATTAACGATCTGAAAAATATATTAATAACAAATAAAATTCATCTAGCTAAAATTTTTTGTAATTTTTCATTTTTTATTATAAAAAAATTTAATGATCGAAAATATTGCGATTTTTCAAAAAAATATTTAAATCTGACATCAGATTCGTGATTAGCGACCTCAAAAATATATAAACACCAAATATTAATCATTTAAATAAATTTTTTTTTGGATTTCCCAATTTTCGGTATAAAGAAAAATTAATTAGCAAAAATTTGGCAATTATTCAAAAAAATTATTAAATCTGACTTCAGATTCGTGATTAGCGATATCAAAAACATATATAAACATAATTTAATTTCCCTAACTAAAAATTTTTTTTCCATGTCCCATATTGCTATACTCTCGTACCACTGTGCTAGGGGTATTAATTTAAAAGGAACTCTACGAGCCTTAAAGAAAATAGGAATTGCATTCTCTTTCAAGGTTAATTTTGCCTTAAAATTTTTTATTGCACTCATATCATTTTTAATAATATTAGGATATTTTTTAAATAAATTATTTATAACTACTTCACGATTAAAATTAGACGTACAAACATTCAATTTATTTACAAACGATACTGACACAACTTTTCTATTATCATCGATCATTCCTAGTTGAGGCATCCATTCACGACCTAGTAGAGGTGTACGGTTAACATTAGTTAGATATAAATTTAATTTTAAATTGTAATTATTGTAATTAACATTAAGAGACAAAAAACCTAGAACTTGAATATTATTTTTACAATAAGATAATAAAGAAAATTTAGTACTGTAGATACTTTCACCCTTGAACAGCTCTCTCGCCTGACCTATATACATCAAAGAAACACCAGCGCCTGTATCCATATCGAAATATACCAAAATTCCATTGACCTTGATTGCAACTATTAAACGATCACGATGGCTATACTCCTCATTTACCATAAAAATGTCTTGAATCGAAGATGTGGCAACGTCGTCGTAATTTAATCTACTGTCTATGAACTTGACCACATTGTTATTATTATTAGATTTGAAGCATACCTTTTTAATATGCCCTTTTACCCCGCAGGATTTGCAGACAATATTTCGATCTAATTTACAAATTGTAGCCACGTGATTTTTATCTCCACATCGAAAACAATAAGATTCTTTTTTGGCTCCTTTTCTCGTACCCCGTTTCTTTGAATCTCCGCCTCCAAATTTTCTGTATTTATTTGCTGTATTGAATCTAGAATTTGAATTTCTTCGATTTTCACCTATTGCATTTACTGAATTTTCGAAATTTTCTAACTCTTTGTTTTCTTTTCTGCTTAACTCCATCGCTCCTGCAATTTGTAATGCTTTATCTAAAGTTAATTCATCAGTTTCAAGGAGACGTTGACGTATAGCTGGATTTTCTAAACCGTAAACAAATTGATTTCTAACAGCTTTTGATTTAAAATCTCCAAAATTACAAGTTTGTGCTAATTTTTTTAAACTCGTCACAAAATCTTGCACAGATTCATCTCTAGACTGCTTTTTGTAATGAAACTTGTAACATTCTGCGACTTCGATAACTTTAGGTTTATATAATTCTTCTAATTTTTTGATAACATCATTGTATTTCTGTCTATATAAATCTACGTCATCCATATAATCGCACAATTTTGAAAAAACTTTTTGTCCGATGTAATGAAGTAATAACGGTAAACGCTTTTCTCCTTCAATTTTTAAAATTGTAAAAGCACCCTCACATTTTTGATGCCAACGTTTCCATGTCATCGAATTTGCATCGAAATGTTCAATTTGTATCAAATTTAATGATGGAATATTTGCAGGCTCATCATCTTCTGATTTTGGCATGTTTGTTGTAAAGTACGTACACTGATTAATTATACACAAGTGAAATAATAAAAATGTAATTGTGCGTAACACTGCAATGTATATTACCGCGTAAGTTCTTGTACTAACTCACACCAATAAATAATGTATATAGTAGCTGACAACACTGTAATATTGCCCACTTGTATGTATGTAATATAATATGTTACTCACACATTGAACACAATACCACCATTTAACTGTACATGTAGTAGTATGTGTATATATGTAAATGTATTTATGTGTATAACTTTAATTTCACTTGTAAAACTTGTAATGATAAAAAAAAATTTTTTGTATAATTTTTTTAATCACTAACACACCAAATTTAACGTGTAAGTTTCTTTTTGTTAAAAAATTTCGTATTGTATAACGTATTGCTGCCGGCTCCGAAAAACACGTGCACGCACAACGACTTATTTTAACTTTTCTATTTTATACGAACCGTCCTCGTCGCCAACTGTTGTGTATGTAGTTAATAGATTTAGATAACGGGTACACACTCGAAATAAATATAAAATAGTTTAGGTAAAAAGTCTTTATTATTTATAAGATCAAAAAGATTTAAACAATTAAATATAATTAAATTAAAAAAAGATATAAGATTAAAACATCGTGCGCTTATATACATTTAAAGAGAGCTCCGACCGCTTCAGCGGACTCGACGCGAAAGAGAAAGAGACCTCTCCTACTCTTCTCTCGTACACCTCTTCCCGCATACACACATACTCATATTCATGTATAGAATATACTATCGAATATACTTTATTGTATTATAGGTATATAACATGTTTCCAAGCATTTTGAGAACCTTGGCAGGGCAAAACCCCTAATTTCTTTTTACGATTTTAATCTAATTATGTGCCAAGACTCCCAAAAAATTTTTGAGCCCATTTTAAGGGGGTTAAGTTGGTCAAATTAAATTGTTTAAAGATTGGTCATTTTAAGAAAAACAGCCTTTTTAGAATTTAATGTGATCTGACCCCAAATACTGTTTTCTTATGTTGATTCAAATATGTTTCTCAATACTCAAAAACATTCTGGACATATTCCTAGGTGGTAAACTACCTCAAATGCGGCTGCGAATAAATTACATAAATGTCGTATTTTAGTATCCAAGCATTTTAAGAACCTTAGCAGCGCATTACCCCAAATTTTTTTTTACGATATTAATCTAATTATGTGCCAAGACTCCCAAAAAATTTTTGAGCCCATTTTAAGGGGGTTAAGTTGGTCAAATTAAGTCGATTGAAGATTGGTCATTTTGGGAAAAACAGCTTTTTTAGAATTTCATTGGTTCTGACCCTAACTATTGTTTTCTTGTGATGATTGAAATATGTTTCTCAATATTCAAAAACATTTTGGACATATTCCTAGGCGGTAAACTACCTCAAATGCGGCTGCGAATAAATTACATAAATGTCGTATTTTAGTATCCAAGCATTTTCAGAACCTAGGCAAGGCATTACCCCGAATTTCTTTTTACGATATTAATCAAATTATGTGCCAAGTCTCCCAAAAAATTATTGAGCCCATTTTAAGTGGATTAAGATGGTCAAATTAAATCGATTAAAAATTGGTCATTTTGGGAAAAACAGCCTTTTTAGAATTTAATGTGATCTGACCCCAAATACTGTTTTCTTATGTTGATTCAAATATGTTTCTCAATACTCAAAAACATTATGTAATTTATTCTTAGCCGCATTTCAGGTAGTTTACCACCTATGAATATGTCCAAAATTTTTTAGAGTATTGAGAAACATATTTCAATCAACATAAGAAAACAATAGTTGGGGTGTGATCTCATGAAATTCTAAAAAAGCTGTTTTTCCCAAAATGACCAATCTTTAATCGATTTAGTTTGACCATCTTAACCCACTTAAAATGGGCTCAATAATTTTTTGGGAGACTTGGCACATAATTTGATTAATATCGTAAAAAGAAATTCGGGGTAATGCCTTGCCTAGGTTCTGAAAATGCTTGGATACTAAAATACGACATTTATGTAATTTATTCGCAGCCGCATTTGAGGTAGTTTACCACCTAGGAATATGTCCAAAATGTTTTTGAATATTGAGAAACATATTTCAATCATCACAAGAAAACAATAGTTAGGGTCAGAACCAATGAAACTCTAAAAAAGCTGTTTTTCCCAAAATGACCAATCTTCAATCGACTTAATTTGACCAACTTAACCCCCTTAAAATGGGCTCAAAAATTTTTTGGGAGTCTTGGCACATAATTAGATTAATATCGTAAAAAAAAATTTGGGGTAATGCGCTGCTAAGGTTCTGAAAATGCTTGGAAACTTAAATACGATATTTATGTAATTTAATTCGCAGCCACATTTGAGGTTGTTTACCGCCTAGGAATATGTCCAAAATTATTTTGAGTATTGAGAAACATATTTCAATCAACATAAGAAAACAATAGTTGGGGTGTGATCCCATGAAATTCTAAAAAGGCTTTTTTTTCCCAAAATGACCAATCTTTAATCGACTTAATTTGACCAACTTAACCCATAAAATAGGCTCAAAAATGTTTTGAGACTTGGCACATAATTAGATTAATATCGTAAAAAGAAATTCGGGGTAATGCCCTGCCTAGGTTCTGAAAATGCTTGGAAACTAAAATATTACATTTATGTAATTTATTCGCAGCCGCATTTGAGGTAGTTTACCACCTAGGAATATGTCCAAAATTATTTTGAGTATTGAAAAACATATTTCAATCAACCTAAGAAAACAATAGTTGGGGTATGTTCTCATGAAATTATAAAAAAGCTGTTTTTCCTAAAATGAACAATCTTTAATCGATTTAATTTGACCAAATTAACCCCCTTAAAATGGACTCAAAAATTTTTTGGGATTCTTGGCACATAATTAGATTAATATCGTAAAAAGAAATTTGGGGTAATGCTCTGCCAAGGTTCTGAAAATGCTTGGAAACTTAAATACGATATTTATGTAATTTGTTGCACAGCCGCATTTGAGGAAGTTTACCACCTAGGAATATGTCAAAAATTTTTTTGAGTATTGAAAAACTAAACTTTTATCAACCTAAGAAATTAAAAGTTGGGGAAGATGATCATCTAATGATCTCAAAAGCCTTTGAAATGCGGGAATGATTTTTTATTGTATATTTTGATTGATTTATTGGTTTTTATCTGTTTTTATCGGCTGTTTATTTAATTTTTTGAGTTTTTTACTATCTTTATTTATTATATATACTTTTTAGCTGATTTGAGCTAAAAAAAAATTTTGTTCACCGAACAGTCGAAACTTCAGCTATATAAAAAAACAGCCTATCTTAGCGATTCCTCGCGCATTTTGACCCCGGAATCGGATAGCCAGGGAAATTTCCTATCCGGACTTATTAGTAAAAATTTTTCATGCTAATGCAAGTTTTTTACTGCCATAATAAAAAAAATTATGACTCATTTTTCTTACTTTTTTTACGACAGTCAAAAACACAAAAATGGCTGCCAAAAATCGAGGTTTTGCTCTTGGAGGCTAAAAAATGGGCTGGTGACTTATTTTTGGTACTACTTTCAGAAAAAAACACTTTGGAGCAGTTTTGAAATCCAGACCATACAAGTCACACTCGCTTCATTTAAATCTACCCATGAATAAAACTTTAGTTTGAAGTTGACGTGTTTTAATCGTAAAGAGCCGATGGTTCGATTGATAACTAAAGTTTAGCAGCACGTAAAAAAGAAAAAAAAATTATAATTAATATAAGTATAGCGTAAAAGGAAGGATTCGCACCAGGTACAAAAATTTAGTTTATTTATATAATTTTTTTTATATATTCTTTGATAGTTTTACTATTAAAAAAAAAAATAAAAAATAAAAAATTTTTGACTAACAAATTTTTCCCAAAGTAGCACAGCAAAAAAATAATTGTAATTTATAAATAATTTAAATTTAGGTAATCAAAGTATTGATCACGAAGTTAAATATTGTGCGCAGTATTGATATTCAAAGAAAGAAATGATATCAAGAGCTTCAGATTCAAAAATTATTTAAATAATTTTTGAATCTGAAATTTATTACATTTATTCTCTTTTGCAAAGAATGATTGAGATATGCATTGTACACGAAAGCATCTATAAGATAGGACTTATCATAAAATACGTGCGCGTGAAATTTGTAGTAAAAGTTATCGTTTAGATAACTTAAATTCACACTTGATTCAGTTCTTGTTTTTAAAACTAAATATAATTATTCTTATTATTTTTAATGAAATCGTCCATAAATTAACCAAGGGCATGTGTTGTAATTGTGTGCCAAACAAGTACGGTGTTCATGAAGTACCACTATTCGATTTTCTTGTTGGAATCTACTCTCGGATTAAGCTGAATGATTTTTTGTTGTCCCAATCTTTTTTCTTTCCCATAAATTGATCCATGTAATTGATTCGTTCTCGTTACTAAATTATAATAAGTAAAATATCAATGAGTATTAATAAGTAAATTATCAATGAGTATTAATTTGAGGCGATTCAAAATTAAAAATTTTTTAATAAATTTAAAGATCTCAAGAATGATTTGAATTTCTTTAATTTTCTTTATATTTCATAATGTAAATCTATTAGATGCAAATGATTAATTTTCGATTTTCAATTTATTTTAAGTTTATGACATTTTTTTTTAATATGCAACATGAAACTCAATTAAAATATTTTTAATATACATGTTGAGGTCCAAAAAATGGGCCAAATAAATCATCAAATTTTTAAAATTCTTTTTTTAATTTTCAAATGCTTTACTGAATTGCGTGGATAAAAGTAAATATGATTTCGCTGAAATTTCAGGAGACTACGATTAGGTCATCATTGCGCAATAAATTATGTTTTTCATTACTGCACCTTTTAGCGTAAATAAAAAAAATGTGCAGGATAAATTTTTTTCTACTTAGGCTTATATATCTTGTTTTATAACCTATTTTCACCCTTAAAAAAAAAAATCCGTGGAATACACTAATCTGAAAGCTCTAGATCAAAAAATGATATTTTTTAAATTAGTAATTACTCAGGTTTCTAATTAATATGATATTGTTAAAAAAAAAATTTAAGTGTGAGGAGGAGAAACACGAACCTGCACATATTTTTAATTTAAGCTGAATGGCGTGGTAATAAAAAACGTAATTTCGCAAACATGCACAGTCCAAATCAAATTTTGAACCCTGGAATAAGGTGAAAATATTTTTCGCGAAAAAATAACCATTTGGAAGCAAAAATAAGAATATTTTGAGTCAGTTTACTAAAGTAGGTCAAAAACTCATAAATAATTTTCAAAAATCAATGATTTGACCTATACAGCTAAAAGTGAATGAAAATATTATTATTTTTGGTTGTACATCCGGGAAAAATATCGATTTCTACGACCCTTCATGCCAGCTTGGTCTCAGTTGGGGTGGAATCCCTTATATATAACATTTGAGTTATTTATTTACATTCCTTTTATCTTAACGTCGTTCTTCCCAGTATTCCGAATCCGTTGAGTGATTAACAAAAAATTATTAATTTAACTATTAAATTATGTTAAAAATATTTTCTTTATTCATTAAATTAATTTTCCTAATATTATTTGCAAGTTTAATGATAAGAATCTTTTTATTTTACTAATTTACATTTTATATATTATTGTTTTTTAATCGCGTAGTACTTCTGCAGAAAGAATAAATTTAAAATACAACTTTAAACTAGTATGTGCTTTATTTATTAAATAAAAAGAAATGTATTTTATTAAATGATGTTTATGCGTTTATTTATGAAAAAAAAATTGTTTTAAAAAATAAACTAATAGAAAATAAATAAATAATTTACCATAAACTAAAGAATAATACAAATAATATTATTAAAGTTTGTGCTTTTAGTAATAGTATTAGTGCGCGCGCTGTATATAATAAACAAACAATATGGCGTTCCGTCTGCTAAAACTGCGTTATAAAATTTTCTTCGTTTAATTACGCGAAATTTCCCACGTATACCTCATATTCGGAAAGTACCAATAAATTCTTTAAGCTTTGAACTTTTAATTTATTGCTATCTCCATTGGGAATTTCGCGATTTGGTAGCAAAAATTATTAACTTCCGGAATTTTCTTCATAAGACTAATGTAATATTTACTTATCTTTGTACCCTGATATCTCAAAATTTTGCACGACTATCGACTATGAGACCCATACCATTGGATTCCTGAGAATTTCCTCTAGCTAACTGTATATACCTTTATTCGGAATTTTCCTGGGCAGAACGACCTTAAAAATGATTCCGAAAAAAAATGTAAAACCATCAAGTGCCATACTTAATTAAGATGATATACTTACAATAGTATTTTTTTTTTATAATTGAGATTTAACATTGATTTTAGAATTTGACCATGTTTTACAGAAGAGATATCCATTTTTTTGAGTCCTAATTCTCAGTTAACCAAATTTGAAAGTTCTGCAATTTTCAAAACAGAAAATTATGTATTTAATTAAGGATGCTATAAATACATTTTTTGTTTGAGTATAGATTTTAATAAAAACTGGTATATAACGAAAAGTCATATTAAAAAATATTATTTAAAGTTTAAAGATCCTAGGGTGACTCCTTCATTGTTAAATAATTAAAAATAATTTTGCTTTTTCGAGCATCTTATACACGTGATTCTTATGGGACGACATTTTACAATAAGAAATTTAAGTATTTTTTGAGTATAGTTTTTGATAAAAAAATTATATCATATAAAAAACATATCGTAGAATATAATTATTCAATTTATTTTAGACTAGGGTGGTTTATTTATAACAAAAATTTTATTTATTTAACAATTCTATCATATAGTTGTGCTTGCGCAAGGTTCACGCTTCTATAGTAATATGATAGAAAGAGAAATTTTTGAAAAAAAATTAGGTCTTGAAATAAAAAAATTATTACACTCCAAAATAATTTGTATTGTTTTAATTTGTACTCCAGAATCCTAGCACAGATGGTTTTATCCATCTTTTAGGAATTTTGAATAAATTGAATCTGGTTAAATAAATAAAAAAAAAAATTATTTTAAATAAGTTGAAACAATAAAAAATTAATGTAATGAAAAATACAGTATAAATACTGCTTTCGTTCCAAATTTGATGAATAGATTTTTTGGTTTTTATTATAAATAATAAAATCGATCTATTAAGAACTAAATTTTTTTGTTAATTTTAGAAGTATAAAATAAATTCTGTTCTCATTCATTTTTAAATAAAATTAAATTGCATTTAAATCACGTATGATTAAATTTATTATAATTAACTAAATATGATTAAAATATAAAAAAATTAATGCACAAGAGTTTTTATTTGGTTAACCCGAGCATCGCGAGGCCAATCAGCTAGTTTATAATAAAAACCAAAAAATCTATTAATAAAAAATTAAGTTCAGCTCCAATTTAGGTCAATAAAATATTATTTTTACTTTTTTAATAACAAGGATTGTGAAATATCACCGATTATATACATGCATCGGACATGCATAACGCACACACACGTTAGTTTTAAAAATATCTTTTTTACTTGATTTTTTAGATCAGAAACCCAATCTTTTAAAAATTTTTTTCTTAAAATTTATGTCATTAGAAAATAAAAAAAAAACACCATTAAATTTTTTTCTTTTTGGACGTAGGGCCAAATTAATTTTTAGAAATTCATTATCATTAATTACTCAATTTCTGATTTCAATTTAAAAATAGTTTTAAAATAACTTTTGTCTTATTATTTTTTCCGTCAAAAAATAATATAATTGTTATTATATTTTTATTATATTTCTCTTTTTATTTCTTTGTCATTATATTTTATTAGATGAAATAGATCATTGATAATGACAAGAAACCATGGTGCCAATAATTTGGCTGCATTCTTTTTTTTATTTTATGTAAAAAAAAGTTATTTAATTAATTAAAAAAAAAAAAAAAAAAATCGAGATTCAGGGTTCTAAAAATTAATTAAAAACCTTCTTAATAAATTATCATTTTTTTCAAAATTAAAATTAGTTAAAAATATATTTTTTAATTTAATGTCCGCGATTCATAAAAGAAACATAAAAAATAATTATGTAACTAATTTTGGTTTTGAAAAAAATGATAATTTATTAAGAAGGTTTTTAATTAGTTTTTAGAACCCTGAATCTCGATTCTAGCACAAACATTTTCAATTCTCATGGTAAGAGTAATAATTTCAGAATTTAATCTTTTCAGAAAAGAAAAACGGAAATTATTTTCTCCTATTCAGGACGCGAACCTTGAACGTTCAGATCGAAAATTTTCCACGCTACCAACTGAGCGATCAATGCTCACCTCATATTTTATTTGTATAAAAAAGTGTGCCCAAAATGAATCAAATCGGGATACTCAATCTGCCAATGACTTTTTATTATAACTTCTCAGCCATTCACAGATTTGTGTTTTTTTTTGTTCAAATTTCTAAAAAAATTTTATAACTTTTTTTTCATTTTTTAAAATTTAGAGGTAGTTTTCACCCCTGGTGGAGGGGGCTTACAAATTCTTATAATAGTTATATAATATATATAGTTATAACTTTGTAATCGGTGACCCAAAAAATGCCCGCATTTTTTATTTTTTTTCATTGAGGCTCACGGTAGGCTTAACCAAATTTAAATCCCATGGAAAAATACCTCGACTTTTTTTATTCATATTAAAAACATTTAAATTTTATTTTTTTAGTTTACGTAAAAATAAAAAATGTATTATTTATTCAATAAAATTGAATCCCTAAAATTAAATTTTTTTAAGTTATTTAGATTTCTAACTCTTCCAAAATATATAAAGGTAGAATCAGGTAGATAAAAAAAGCATGTTTCGATTTAAGATTTTTGAAAATCGAAATTTCTGTAATTTTTAATTCTTATACTTATTTATCAAGTTATATATCCCTTAGAATTAAAAATAAAAAAAATTTAATTTTATTGACTGCAGACGGAGATATTAGCGCTGAAAATTTCCTTTATTTTTGAGCTACTAAATTAATAAAGACTTTTTCATAAAGTTTCTAATTTTAAAAAACTTTAAGAATAATATTTAGAACATTATTTAGCATCGATTCACTGAAAAAAATTTTTTATTTTCTAAATTTATTTTCTAAATAAATCGGTATTTTGAAAATTATAGTTTAGGTCAAAAAATAAATATCTTGAATAATCTTTTGTACTATTGTTAGAAATTGAAATTTTTTTCAGTGAATTGATGCTAAACAGTGTCCTAAATATTATAATAAAATAATTTTTTAATCAGAAGCGTGATAAAAAAAGTCTTGATTAATTTAGTAGCTCAAAAATGAAGGAAATTTTCAGCGCTAGTATCTCCATCTACAGTCAATAAATTAAATTTTTTTTTTAAATTCTAAGGGACATGCAACTTGATGAATAACTATAAGAATTAAAGATTTCAGAAGTTTTGATTTTCAGAAATCTGAAATCGAAAAATGCTTTTTTTATCCACCTGATTCAACCTTAACACATAAATACCCCCACACAAGAGACTCTCTACACAAACACACACAGTCACACATATACAGACACATATACATACATATATTTTTTTAAATCTATTTATTAGTTTTTATCGCATAAATTATAAGTTTTTAGTTGTCATTTAACTTACACATACAAGCGCATATACGCAAACACTTCCCAACTTACATACAAAATTAAGTATATTCATAGGCAAAGATAGTTTTTCATACATATTTGAGTAAACACATACTTTTAATTAATAATATTTATTTTGAAAAACTTTTCAAAAATATTTCGTCTAAACTACCAAAAATTCACATCCACTCACAAAAAATTTGAATCCCTCGGGAAATCTGCATCATATATATAGTCGAGAAGCCAGCGTATCATTCCGTATGCACGAAATCCGATCGCGTGTTGAATTAATAGACACCAAGTAGATTATAGTTTTTTGACCCGCTGATTCTGAATCTGCAGTTATTTTTTCTCTAAAACTGGTGCGTTTGCCACTAGAGGGCGATTATATTTTTTTGATAGGGGTAAGGAATTTCAATTACAATTTATTTTAATAATTATGAAAAAAAATCTTTTTTACGGAATACAAATTTTTGCACAATTTCCGTGACTAATCTTTAATATTTACGTTTTGAACACATAAAATTTGATAGGAGCGTGCTTTTTTTATCGTGCTTTATAAATCTCAACTCTATAGCTCTGAATTAAAAATGATTTTTATTAATTAGAACCTTGAAATTTGGTTAAGTTATTATTTTTTATTCTTACCTTACATTTTGGTCAATTCAAGTATTTTTTAAAAAAGTTTTACACTTAATAATATAATAAATAATTGTATACTTATGAAAACTCCGTTCTGGTTCAATTGGATTTTTCTCTTTTTTACATAAAATACAAATTCTGGTCATTTTTTCGAAACAAAGGTAAACCAAGCTAAATAAATAAGTTTTATCGCACGCGCTCCTAAATGAAATATTAACTCATCAAACACTTATTTATAAAATAAGTTATATTCCCACTTCCTTTTATTCAATGTTTATGTAAAATAATAGAGGTAAATATAAATATGAACATATACAAATTGATTGAAAATAATTTTACGTTTGGATTTAAAATAAAATGTATATTTGCGCATATTTGTGTGTGTATTATACGGAGTTAAATATTAGAAAAAAATAATGCATAATTAAAACAATGATTAATTTTTTTATTCTTATTTAATAAAATTAATCTGTAAATAATAAAATATAATATAATAATATAATAAAATAAAATAAAATAAAATGAAATAAACAAAATATAAATAAAATAACATATAATTTGCAAGTAATAAAATAAAATATTTCTCCATTAATAAAAAATTTTAAAATTTTAAATTTATTAGCGCGCGCTTACAACACTCTAGCGGTGTCGTCTAAATTAAGAAGTTTAGAGAGAGATAGATATGGCGCTATTTTATTTTAAGAGTGGACATTTTCACTTATGTGCAGCATAGTATAATGTGCCCTCTATACAATATCTCTATGGTAAAAACGCTATTTTTCGCAAATATCCTGGAATCTACGCGTCCTAAGATACTTAAACCCAAGAAACATATAGATTGATGCTGATTCGATAACGCTGATTCCGAATCTGCAGTTATTTTTTCTCTAAAACTGGTGCGTTTGCCACTAGAGGGCGATATAGAATAAATAAATTTAATAATAAATTTTGTTTCATAAATAAAAAAAGAAGAAATAATGTTTAAATACATTTGTATTATTTGAATCATGAGCTTGATAATAATGTTTATAATTATAATTATATTTATAATTATATCTTTATAATTATACTTACTAATCATGACTTCTATCGGAAAAGTCTGTAATTTTAGAGAAAATTTAACTGCATATTTCAAATCAGCGGGTCTAAAAACTATAAATTACTTGGTTTTAAAATATCTTAAAAAAATAGCATTTTTACCCCCTAAACGCCCTCTAGCGGTAAACACACCAGTTTTAGACAAAAAATAACTGCAGATTCGGAATCAGTGGGTCAAATAACTATAAGGCAGCTTCTACAATAGCCTCATACACAAATATAGAAGTACCTATGGATAGACATATTTGTGTATGGCCAACCTTCAGATAACTGCGCCCTCTATTTTTCTACATTAATTATTGTAGACTTTTTACCTGCTGGTAAGGCAGATTTTAATATTAGGTTGGCCATACACATATATGTCTATCCATAGGTACTTCCATATTTGTGTATGTGGCTATTGTAGAAAGCGCCTAATCTACTTGGTGTCTATCAATTCAACACGCGATCGGATTTCGTGCATACGGAATGACACGCTGGCTTCTCGACTAATAAAATTTCTAGAAAAAAAAGTCCAGATATTTTTCAATCGGATTTAAATTTGTTTAAGCCTACCATGGGCTGCACTCTTTATATTTCCGTGCAAAAATATTTGCATCTTTATACTGAAAAGTAAATTTATAACGACTTAAAATATTTTTGATAATTATTGGCAGGGGCGTCAAGTTAGGTAATTATAGGGCATTGTAATTTAATGACGTAATTTGATATTTTTTACAACCCCACCCTCTTTTCTTTGCCTTAGTATTTAACTAATGAAAAAACAATAAAAGTAATAAAGCTTAATTATAGAGCGAAGCTCTAACTTAATGGATGCAAAAATCGACACCTTGTGGGCAAGATATCTCAACAACGATCCATCAGATTACTTTCATTTTCTAAAACTGGGTTTCTATTATCGAGTTCATGGAACCTATAGTTTTTGGGCCCAATCCGCTATTTTCAAAAGCATGTTTATTCTTGTATTTTGGCTTCACAGAGGCGAAAAACCTTATAAATGTCAACTGCGCAATAATTATCATAGCTTTTGTATAAACTTTGCAACGATAAAATATCATAGAAATGCAAAATAACACGAGATACTTACATTTTTAGGCACGATCACCCTATGTATGCAACACATAGATGAAATCGTGCCTTAGAAGTTTGTCAGGTTAAAAAACGAAAAAATTTCTAAACTGTCCAATTCGTAGAGACATTTGGTCCCCAAGTCATTCCGATGCCTCTAAATGCTTATATTGCCTTGGTGTGTGTAGAGATGTATGTTCCAGAAAGTTTATCTTCAAGATTTTAGAACCTACTCGATGAATCAAAAATCCCTTAGACCAAATTTTTGGAAATCAGATCTAGTTGCAGGGTTTTCAATTTCAAGTGATTTCATCAAATCCATGCAGAGAAATGTTCAAGATTGAGATATTTAAAAAAATTCTGAAAAAATGATAAAAATGGTGAAAAATGAACGGTTTTTTTGAACCAGAAAATAACTAAATTAATTAAAATTTATTTTTTAGGCACGATCCCCCTATGTATGCAATACATAGATGATTAGGCACTATCACCCTATGTATGCATTACATAAATGATATCGTGCCTTAAAAGTTCATCTTAAAAGTCCTTTTACGTATCCAAATTTTTTCGGCCGCGTGTTCTGGAAAAAGTTATGAGTTCAAAAAAATGGCCAATTTTTAAAAACTAAAAGTATGAAATCCCGGAATAGCCTAGGTTTTTCTAACTAAGACCAAAACATAATAAGTTTATATTTGACAGTTTTCGGTATTTTAATTCTGGATAGGCATCTCGGGACATTGAAGACGTTTATCCGAGTTCACAATCATATATACTATATACTAAAAGCGCGAGTAAACGGTGGGTCTTCAATAGCCCAACATGCCTTTCCAGAACCAAAATACCAAAATATTTAAAATATAAATTAAGTATGTTTTGGCCTAATATAAAAATCTAATCTATTCCGGGGTGTCATAATTTCAGTTTGTTTTTTTCAAAAATTGGTTATCTTTTTTTAGAACACAGAAAAATACGCTGCCAACTAGCTGGCACTAAGGTTCCTCAAACAATGAGCTTAATACATCAATATGCCAGTGATGTCACCAATTATTACAAACATGCAATCATACATTCATTTCTCTCTTAATTCCATAATAGTTGTGAAATATCAACGATTACAATATTTTCAGATATTAGTACTTTCATGGAATTAAATGGGGTATTACACTAAAAAAACAAAAAAAAATAATACAGTTTTTTTTAATTTTGAGAAAAAAACTTTGAAAAGAGTCGGTATCAGATACTAAAAATTTTCAAAAAATTTTCAAAAAATTAATTATCAGATTCGAGATATCGAGTAAAAATCATATTTTCAAATATAAGTACTTTCATGGAAATAAATGAGGTATTACATCCAAATTGAAAAAAAAAGTAGTTTGAGATTTATTGATGAAAAAATTAAAAAAAAAAAAAATAATGTTTGTGAAATATTACCGGCTGCATACATACACTCACACACACACACACACACACACACACACATAATACAGACTTTTTTTAAAAACCGGTTTTTTAGTTTCCTGAGGTCTCAAAACGTGCTTATATGCCAAGAAATCAAAAACTAAAATTTAACCCATCACAATTGGTTCCTCATTGAGGAACCAAAATTAGAATACAAACGTAGGTAATACATACTTTAATTCTGAAATACTTAATCTGGGGTACAAATAAGCAAATCAGCAAAAACTACCAAATTGTTTCTGCAATATTTTGGAAGCAGAGCTAAAATTATCGAATTAACTGCCTCTTTTAAAGAAAGGGCAAGAAAATATAGTGATTCAATAATTACAAGCTCTAATTGAGCTATAAGGCTAATTATAGGACGTGAAAACTAAACCTCTAAAAAGGAATAATTTTAATACATAAAGGATAAGCAACATTACAATAAAATCGCTATTCTTATAATTTGTAATTATCACCTTTACTAGATGTTAAGATTCTAAACCCAAATTATTTTAATTCTGTAAACCTGTATTATTCTAAGTCCTTAAATCGAAAATATTCTAAGTCTTAATAAGCTTTTAGATAATTGTTAATACCTATAAAACCCATTTTTGTCTAAAATTGCAATTTTTGAGATAATTTAAAAATTAATCTTTTTGGGTCAAAAATAACCATTTGGTTAATTTGCTATAACATTGAGAAAATCAGCGATAAAAAATTGCGGTATCCGAGGCTTGACAAATGACTTTAATACCAAACAATTGTGACCAAAGAAGTGATTTTGTTAACTAACTAATTTAAAAGCAATATTACCAAAAAAACTCTATTTAAAAGCCTTGTGCAGTGTTTCTATGCCTAGAAGGCCCGTTGGAATAAACGGAGGTTATTGGGTTTTTTTTCTCAATATATTAAAATTATTTGTAATTTAGCGGTAGCGGTCTCTTGTTAGTGAAAAAAAAGTAAAGACACCGAAAAATTTGCCCTCTTTTTGCAATTTTGTTAACTTTTTGCATAAGGAAACCTAGGAAAAATTTTTCTTGCAAAATCTTTGTTATTACACGGTCTTCTGGTGCTGGACATGGTATTTTTAAAATCATATGACAAAATTAAATTCATAGGTTGGTATCAATGGGACATCTTCGTATGTTGCGTTCACTTATACTACGATATATTAGTTTTAGTGTGTGTTAATGCCAACCCTTTACGGCTTGGCGATGTTGCCGGTATGTACCCAAGCTGCTGGAGGACTCTAAACTTCCAAAGCGAATTATGCTTTTATTCGTGGCGGAATGAGAGGAGCAAGGTAGTGCAAGTTCATGCCGTCAGCTATATCCTCTGTGATGCAACCAGTCTGCATGTCAGCTGCCCAGAATGTGAGGGGTCGAAGGAGGCCGTTGCACATGGAGTGACTAATTTTATTACATTCAAAATGTCTAACATAAATGTATATAAAAGCAATGAAGTGAACCTAGAAGGTAAGGATGGCGATGCTGAGACAGTCCAAGTGCTCTATGAGAACACTGAACTTGCTAGACGTCTACAACGCATGGATGAAAACCATAATGCCGTCAAGAGTATCCTTGATCTAATGGAAGAAAAGATAGGCGAGATGACACATCACATGACTTTCAAGCAGCAAAACATAGCCGCTGTTGTAAAGAATGGTATAAATGATATGAAGGACAAAGTCACTGCTCTCAAAGCAATAAGAGATCAGCAAGTTAAGGAGAAAAATGGAATTGAGCAATTATTTAAAAAACATATAACAGGCTCAGTGCTAAAGAAAAGAAAGCGAAGCGAAAACGCTGAAACTGCAGGGCTAGGAAGCGAACATGCTAAGAGAACTGCTGCGGGAAAATCATCTCAAAAGATTCGTAGCTGCTCAGTAATGATGGTGGATATAGCGATCCATGAGAACAATACCTATACTCAGTTGCAGATACAGCCTGAAACACAGCAGAGCACCCCGGGTGAAAATAATACAACGCATGATACGGACCATAATAACGAACCCTTTCAAACGGCTGTAAACAAAAGGAAGAAGAGGAAAAAGGGGAAAAAAGAAGGTAAGAGAGGCCAGGACGGAAACAAAAAGTGGCCAGTAGCTACGCAAAAGAAGACAATCCCAAGAAAACGGGAGCGAGCTGTAGCTATTAAACTGCCTATGGGTAGAACATATGCTGACGTCTTGGGAACTTTAAGGTCTCAGGTGCAACCTGAAGAACTTGGCGCAAAAATAAGATCGGTGCGAAAGACGAAGACGGGCGATGTCCTGGTTGAGCTGAAGGAACCTAGTGATAAAATAGGTTCCTTCTCACAAGAAGTAAGAAGAGTATTGGGTGAGGAGGCCAGGGTTAGGGATCTTGCTCCTAAACGAGTTATACAAATACTTGACTTGGACTGTCTCACCCAGTCAATAGACGTTCTAAATGCCATTAAAAGCAAAGAAGAGCATGCGGAGATAGCAAGGGTGACTATTTCTAAGAGCAACGCAAGAGAACAGAGAGCTGCTTACGTTGACCTTGATGAAAGAACCGCCTTCAAATTGGCCCGCATGGAACGTATCAAAATAGGATGGATGAACTGTAGGGTAAGGCTAAAAACCCCATTAACCCGTTGTTTTAAATGCCTAAGTTATGGCCATTTTGCTACAAAATGCAATGGACCAGACAGGAGAGCGAAATGCTACAAATGCGGAGAAGAAGGACATAAGGCAACTGACTGCACAGCGAAGGCAAGGTGCATGCTATGCTTGGACCTTGGGCTAAAAGGCAAGGAGTTGAAGCACGACCTTGGGAAAGCAAAGTGTGAAGCGCTACGGAGGGCTCTGTTGAAATTAAGAAGCGGCGCAGATGCTAGCAAGTCGAATAATGTTAAAGGTGCTTCAAGGTAATGTGCGGCGAAGCCCCCTAGCAAGAGACATTATATATCAACTTGCTAGAGAAAAGTCGGCAGACCTCCTCATCATAAGTGAGCAAGGGGTCCGACCAAGCTCTCTGAACTGGTTTACGGATGAGTTGGGTACTGCGGCAATCTGGGTAGTGAATCCAAGAAAGGTTCTAGTACAGGAAAAAGGCGCTGGCAGAGGCTTTGTCTGGATTAAAAAACTTATAACTGGTTTGTGTACACACAACCAAAATGCATGGAACATGTTTACTTACATTTACATCTGTAATCTTACAGCATAGACACACAAAAAAAAATACAATTTCCTATTTTTATAATTTGTAATTATCACCTTTACTAAATGTTAAGATTCTAAACCCAAACTATTATGATTTCCTAAACGCGTATTATTCTAGGTCCCTAAATCAAAAAAATTTTCTAAGTCCCTAAACCCAAATTATTCTAAGTCCCAAAATTGAAATTATTCCAAGTCCCATTTGACCCCCCCCCCCTTAAATGGGACATATTTGACCCCCCCCCTTAAATGGGACAAATGTGACCCCCCCCCTTAAATGGGACAAATTTGACTACCCCCCTTAAATATGACATATTTGACTACCCCCCTTAAATGGGACAAATTTGACCCCCCCCCTTTAATGGGACAAATTTGACTACCCCCCTTAAATGGGACATATTTGACCCCCCCCCCTTAATTTTCAAATTCCGAAGTACACCCTCCCTATAAACATGTTCCATGTTAACAAATGGTGTTACCTACATAAGCGTGTACTTAACGCCAAATGAGCTTAGGCAGGACACTCTGAGGAAAATGAATAGTTTGGAAGATGCCATAAGGGATATGACTGGTGAAATTGTAATGGCAGGCGATTTCAACGCGAGAGCTCCAGAGTGGGGTATGTCAGAAACGGATGCAAGAGGAGAGGACATACTTGACCTATCTGCCAGGCTCAATTTGGCTGTGCTAAACGTAGGTAACACTACTACTTTCAGAAGGCCAGGCTACGGACAGACCATCCCAGATATATCGTTTGCAACAGAAAACTTGGCTGCCAGGATTACTGATTGGTAAGTCCTAGAGGACTTTTCAGCGAGCGACCACCAATATATTTCTTTTGAGGTGCATGATGAGCGGCGGCTGACACGAAGAGACGAAGCACAGAAATGCTGCGGATGGAACATCAAGCGGTTAAACCGCGAAATTTTGGTGAACACGCTTAGAAGAGGAGAGACTGCTATCCTAGGGAAAGCAATTAGACCAGGAAATACTGACGATGCAGAGGATATAGTTAAGGGAATCATGACGCTGCTGGAAAAAGCATGTAACAAAGCCATGCCAAAAAAACGGACCCGTGATGGAAGACCACCAGCCTACTGGTGGAATGCTGAAATAGATCGTCTAAGGAGTGAAAGCTTAACTACAAGAAGAAGAGCAACACGTGCAAGGAACAGAACAGACGCTGCTGAGCTGATGGCAGAGCATAAGCAGGTCAAGAAAAAGCTGAGAATTGCTGTTAGGAGAAGCAAAAGAGCATGCGAGATAGCTTTGTGTAACGAGGTTGATAATGACCCATGGGGTCTTGGGTACAAGATAGTCACCAAGAGAATCGGTGCTCTTTCCGCAAGTGGTGTTATGAACGAAGACGAGGTTAGGCTTATAGTTGATGGACTTTTCCCTACCCACCCGGAGAGGGAGGAGGAAAATGACTTGGGTGAAAATGATGAGGCTTTCCCCGAATTTACGGAGGAGGAACTCTTCACAGCGGTGGACTCTCTCAAGAACGGTAAGGCACCAGGTCCTGATGGGATACCTACGGAGATACTGAAGATAGGTGCGCACGAATGCCCAAAACTCATCTTATGTATGTACAATACTTGTGCACGTGCGGGCATCTTCAGTAAACTCTGGAAAAGAGCAAGACTTGTCCTTATCAGTAAGGGCAAAGGGGACCCTAGACTGCCAAACTCTTGGCGCCCTCTAGGATTACTCGATACAGCCGGCAAAAATTACGAGAAGATGCTACAGCCAAGGATACTGAGGGCCGTAGAAACAGCGGCAGATCTCTCTCCTAGACAATACGGATTTCGCCGAGGGAAGTCAACAATCGATGCAATAAGCAGTATTGTTCGGGCCATCGACAACGCACAGACTGGTAATCACTATTCGAGAAAGATCACGCTATTAGTGACCCTCGATGTAAAAAATGCCTTTAACTCAGCAAGGTGGAGCGACTTCATGGAGGGACTCAGGAACTTCCAGGTGCCAAAATACCTGCGAAGAATAATCAGCAGCTACCTGAGTGATCGGGAAATAATCTTTGAAACTGCACAAGGAACAAGAGTGAGGAAAGTAACTGCAGGTGCAGTTCAAGGATCGGTCCTTGGATCGGATCTATGGAACATCATGTACGATCAGGTACTAAGGCTACCGATGCCAGCTGACACTTTTACTGTAGGCTACGCGGACGACCTGGTCCTAGTAATTACGGCAAAAAATGAAAAAATCGCCGAGGAGAAACTGAATCAGGCAATGCATGGGGTAAATTACTGGATGGAAGACCACGGCCTAAAGCTTGCAACGGCGAAGACTGAGATTGTCCTATTCACCCGTAAGCATATTGAGACTATTATCCCAATATGTATTGGGGAGGATAGGATAGAAACGAAGGAACACTTAAAGTATTTGGAAGTGCTGCTGGACACGAAGCTGACGTTTAAGGCACAGATTCTGAGAAGCACGGAGAAGGCTGCCAGGCTGACTGCTGCGCTAAGCAGGCTCATGAGAAATACGTGCGGACCTAAGACCGGAAAGCGCAGGCTTCTTATGTCGGTAACCCACTCCATACTACTGTATGGTGCAGAAGTATGGGCCGACTGCATAAAGAAGGTCACTTATGCGTCTAAGCTTACGAGCTTGCAGAGGCAAGGAGCCCTGCGAATCTCCTGTGCCTATCGAACAGTGTCGTTGGAGGTAGCTCTAGTCATTGCTGGGGTAATCCCGATAGATCTGCTGGCTCTTGAGAGACAGTATATCTATCTGAACAAAGAGAGGGAAGGTATTGACCGCGCGAAGGCTACTTCGCGCCAGATTAGCCTAAGCGATTGGCAGGAACGTTGGACCGACTACGCGAAGAGCAAATGGACCAAGAGGTTGATAGGAGAGATATCACCTTGGATAAATAGAGGGCATGGGGACATTAATTATTTTTTGACCCAATTCCTAAGCGGACATGGACTTTTATGCTCCTATCTCTTTCGGATCCAGAAGATGAATAGTGCTGAATGTATATACTGTCCTGGCAAAGACGACACGCCGGAACACACATTCTTCAAATGCGATAGGTGGGCTGCTAAAAAGTTTCAATTAGAAGCTAACATCGGTCAAATCACACCTGAAAATGTGGTTGGCCTGATGCTTCGAAATGAAGAAGTATGGTCCGAATTTGGCCAGTATGTGGAGTACATACTCCGCACCAAAAAACCTGAATTCCAAGGTATAGGCTAATATTAAGACGTATTGCGGTTATCCTGATGACTGCAGCTGTTGTACTAACATACTATCATCTCTGCAGTTACTCTTGATACCGCAAGCAATAGTAGATGGTAGGATAATTTTTATTTATTTATTTATATATTATTTATTTATTTATTTATTTATTAACCTTCTTTTTGATGATAATGAGAATTAACGTATATTTTTAGCTAACATATATTTTATTAAAGATGACAGTACATAAAGACGAAATTTCAACCAGATGGAATGACGGAGTCCTTAACCAGACTGGCGAGTCAGTGGATGCAAGTCAAAAGATGGAGTTAATGAATAGAACTAAATGGCCTTGAACCTGTCCTGAAGTAATGTGAAAACGGTCCCGGGATAGGCTCGCATAAGGTAGGAAGGGAGTGGAGTTTTAGTGGGTATAGGCAAAGTAGGTCGAGTCCCACATAACTGTCAGTTCGGATGCTGATCAGTATGCGTAATGCATTTCTCCACTTCCTACGCAAAAAAAAAAAAAAAAAAAAAAAAAAAAATGCCAACCCTTTCAGTTTTTTTTGTCATTATACTTTAAAAATATCACATCCAGCACCCAAAGACCGTGTATTTGCCTTTTTCAGGATTCAACAAAAAAAATTGTCCCCACTCCTATATTAATCCTCCGGATCCTCCGTTTTTTTATTTACTAAATAAATATTTTAAAAAAGCCATTTTTCATACCGCAGAAGTTATGAAAAGTCTGAAAAATAAAATTTAATACATTTTTAACATGGAACATGTTCATTGGATGGGTTATTGAAAAAATCCGTCTCGGCAGGGGGTGGGTAAAAAAGTTACGTTTTTAAGGGGAGGGGGGGGGTAAATTACAGGGTGATCCAGAGCGGATGCATTGATTGCTTATTAGTTAACCAATCGCAGCTAAGATTACAATAAAATAAAATTCACGTCCCGTTCGGGATCACCGTGTATTGACGTTTTAAGGTGGGGGGGGGGGGTTAAATATTGACGACATTTTTAGGGGGAGGGGTTGTGAAATAGACTTAGAATATTTCCGATTAAAAAAATTAGAATAATTTGATGTGGGAGTCAGGGCCTGATCAGGCCCTGATAAGAACAAGAACTTAGAATACTTTAGGTTTATGGACTTAGGATTGGTTCACAATTCTTTGTTATTTAAAATTTTTGGTTATTTAATTTTAAATTATTCTAAATTAGTAAATTTTATGTACGAAAAAATTGAAATTATTCGGTCTAAAAAATCAGTACTGTTAAACATCGATGGCTACCTATATTACAAACATTCTGGTGATCCTCAGAGAAGAGCTTATTGGATATGTAAAAAAAAAGAATCTTGTGGTGTCAGAAGTATAACAGTAGTTAAAAACGGAATAATAAATG
This sequence comes from Anagrus nilaparvatae, assembly GCA_022575985.1. Classification (NCBI taxonomy): domain Eukaryota; kingdom Metazoa; phylum Arthropoda; class Insecta; order Hymenoptera; family Mymaridae; genus Anagrus; species Anagrus nilaparvatae. The sequence goes on from JAKSXM010000107.1 coordinate 4,832,207, forward strand.
TCGTAAAAGGTCCTGACGATGAAGATTATGAACATATTAACCATGCCCCTAATCCAGAAGAAGTAGAAGCAGCAAAGATCGTGAACAATTTGAAGCGTGCAGCTGATCAACACCCAGAAGAGCCACCTTCACGAATTTTGAGAACTGAATTGAGAAATATACCATCTGGTTAGTTACAACTAAAATAAATTCTTAAGCCTAACCTCATTAATTATATTTCTGAAAATTTCATAGAAGTCATAGCTGAACTGCCTGATCAAATCAACTTACGTAAAGGAATGTCACGCACACGTTTGCGAAAAATGCCTGCAACCCCACAAAATTTACAAGACTTGGAGGAAATCCCTAACGAATACGAGCAATCATTATCTGGAGACAACTTTTTCCTTTACGATTCCTATGAGAATGATGAAGTTGAAGAATTTGGAAGAATTCTAATATTTGCCACAAAAGAAAATATAAGACAGCTTTTTAGATGCAATACCTGGTTTGTGGATGGCACTTTCAAGTGTGCGCCATCAATTTTTTTCCAGCTTTTCGTTATCATGGGGGCAATTTCGCATGTAGATCGAAAAGGAAAACTTCAAACAACTGCTTTACCACTTGTTTATTCACTTCTCGAATCTAAAGAAAAAATTTCGTATCAAAAGGTTTTTGAAATTACAATATCATCCGTACGTAATTTAAATATTCAAGTAAATATGCCATCAACAATAATTACTGATTATGAGCAAAGTATAATTCTTGCTGCTAAAGAAGTGATTGGGGAGGAAAATATTAAATGTTGTCTATTTCATCTTTGTCAGAATATTTACCGTCATATCCAATCTGAAGGATTGCAAGCACGATACCGTGATCCAAATGATAGAACAATTAAAGTAGCTAGCCACATGATTTGCGCTTTGGCATTTATACCACCAGACCAAGTTAAAGATACTTTTATAAACATCAAAGAAGAAATTCCAGAAGATTTAATTCTTGTTTATGATTATTTTGGAATAAATTATGTACTTGGCAGGCCTTCTAGAAGGCAAAATCGTCGAGGTAGACCACCCATGATTCCGCCTATTTACCCTCCTAAACTGTGGAATCAGTACCATTCTGTTTTACAAGGAACTGATCGAACAAATAATAATTCGGAAAATAAAAATAAAGACGATCAAAAATGGAACAAATTTAGAAATAATTTATTTATTTCGACGTTTCGAAAGCTCAGGCTTTCATTATCAAGAAATTCTGTAACAATTATAATTATAAATATAAATTTATAAGATATTGTTTCTAATTATACAGAATTTTTTTAAAAAAATTTTTAATTTTTACTTACATAACTTTTATAGAAAATAAGTAACCAAACTATGAAATCACATAATATATAAAAATACATATATAAAAAATAGTATACTTTATAAAACAGAGTCGACCGATATTTGTTTATATTATAATAAGTTTATGAGTGTGGCTGGAGGACTGTTTTTTAACTGATCCATTTGAAGAAATTATTTTATTTTATTTTTATTTTTATTTTTAGAAATTATAACGTATTTACGTGGGAGAGGGGTAAAAAAATTTTTTTTGGAAAAGATTTTAAAAAAGACTTTAAAAATTTTTATATGAGAAAAAAATTTTTTTATATAATATATGAGAATGATTTTAAAATTTGTAAGAAAAATTTTTTAGGAAAAAAATTTTTTTTATTTTTTTAATGTAATTAAGGTAGGTTTATTTTAAACGTTTTTTTATTAGGTGTATTGTGTTTTTAAAAAATTATTTCATTTTTTGAGTGTCTTCTCTACGGTTTAAGTGTGTTCAGTGTCTTTATAGAACGTGCAAGTATATGGGCATATCTCACCAAGTGGTTATATTTCTAATTTTATAAAATAAATTTTATTTTTGAGAGCACAATAATGAAATTTGGACAGAAGTTTAAAAAAACAATAAAAATTAAGATTTTCTTTGCGTAACTTAATTTTAAGCTACGGCGTTTGATAAATGAACTTCTTAAATTAAAAAATATATTTAAGGTTATAATTACTGAATAATGAAATTAGTTCTCAAAAATGCTGGAAAATATAGAGGTATATAACAGTCCAAAAACCAATAATAAGAAGATAAATTTTCAATTTTTTTAATAAACAAAAAATTAATGTTCTACAGACTGCGCTATAGGTATAGCTAGGCTAAGCTCCCTGAATCTTTAACTCATTGCTCACATAAAGCCTAAAATATAGTTAACGTTAAAGCCTAAAATATAGTTAACATATTTAACTTCCTATTACTAATTACTTGTTTTAAAAATTCTTTATCATTATACCTAATTTTTATTTAACTACTGCTAAAATCATGGGCGTATCAAAAGGGGAGTGGTAAGGGTGATTGTCTCCCCTGAGCTCCAAAAAATGCATGTTTTTTGTTCATAATTTTGTTTTCTTATACAAATTTCATAAGAAAGCATACAAAATTTTGCTTAAGCACCCCACCCCCTTAGGCCCTTTTCTGAATCCACCACTGGTTAAAATATGATTGCATTATCGTATTATAATTTATTAAATCATTTAGTTGTGCCTTCTATGATTTTTGAAACATTTTTTAAGAGTTTTTGTTTTTTTTCAAAATGTATATTTCTTGAAATATGGATTTTAATGATCCACTAAGTATGACCTAAAACTACAAAATTTTATTTATTTTTTTAAAGTACTAAATTCAAATCAAAAACATCTTTTTTGAACTAAGAATGAAATATACGTAATTCTTACACGTTTGTTATTTTTAGGTTATTGGTAAAAAACGCTTCTAAATTGTACGATTAGTTTATATAAAACTGAGGTTTATACATACAGAGTATTGAATTAAGCTATGCCGTTTTTTTTAACTGAAATCTGATAAAATTTTACATAAATCACAAAAGATTTTGCGAAGATTTTTTAAAAATTGAACGAGTGCCATTAAAAAATGTGATTTTAGTACCAAAATTACGCATCGACAACAAAGCCTTTTGATGTCGATATCTACTAAATTATTGGAGGCACCAGTTTTTCTCAAATCACTTTCAAATTGTGAAACATTGTAAAGAATTTACACAAGAGTTAGAAGTAAAAATTGTTCACGGCATTCATTTGTGGCTTAAAAAACTTTCTTTGGTCGTATTTATTTGAAAATGTGGTTACCAATATTTCAGCTGGCAGAATTTTTTTTAGAAAAGGAGCACACTATTTTAATTATGTGAAGAAATTAAATATATTATTAATTTATCAAAATCTATTTATAAAAAGGAAAATAGTTTTACGGCATTCCTTCTGTAATGTTAAGAATTTAAAAAACTTAAAAAGGTTACCAACAAAATTATAAGATGATACTTTTACAAAAATACTATAGATTTAATTAATAAAAAACTTTCCTAATTAGATAATACAAAAAAACGAATAAATGATTTAATATTTTAATAATATTTTTAAATAAAAAAATTTATTTTTGCTGTTTTGCTTTTTTATAACGATTTTAAAACTTTGTTTTGCGTTATTTATAGAAAAAATAGTTTAAAAATACGTTAAAGAAAAAAATCAAAGAAAAAAATATTTCTCTCTCATTAGAACTACATAAAATTACAGCTGTGACATAAGATCTTTAAATTTATATATTTTATGTAATTTCTAGGTACTTGAGCTACAAACTCTTAACCCTTGATTCCTATACATTAGTAATTAAAAAAATATCAATTTTGTTTATCTTACTCAAATTCTTTCAATATAAAAAAAATTTTTTTTTTCTCTTTGTCTAATAATAAAAAAATTTTGTTAACGTATGAATCGGTGGACCTTTAAACTTTTTCAATGTAATAGATTTTAGTACTTCATTAGCAATGAGAACAGAAACTCTTATAACTAAAATTACAGTTTATTATTGTTTTCTATATATATATAAAATTTTTTTTTTTTTTAATTTTATAATGTTTATTGTATAATATTATGTTTCTAATTCAAAAAGATATTTTTTAAAATTTTCGTAAGTTAATTATTATATATTTATTTAAATTGAAAATTTAGGTTTTCTGTAATAAAAAAATTTTGTTAAAAATTTGTTTATATAAATTGTATGCATTGTATTTTCAGATCTTGAAAAGGGAGACACAGATCTCCGAAACGTCGATGTAAAAACATTAAAGAAATATCTTGTTCCAAAAAGATCGCATTTATTATTCATAATAAATTTCCTACTAAAATCTTACCAACAAAATATTAGGGTTTCGAATCATTCCGAGGCTGTTATTTCATAATAATTAAAGAAATTAGGGAAAAAAATTTCTTGAGACTTGAGAAGAAACATATTTAAATAAATTTCAATAATTTTTTTTTAAAACAGAAAGCTGGATTTTCATTAAAATCCTCATGTATGCAATATAACCACTTGGTGAGATATGCCCATATATACTTGTTTAATAAAATAATAATTTGGAAGGTTGGCATAATCGCCTGCAAACTGTTATCGGTAAACATCATCCAAGTTTATATGCGTTTTTAAGTGAGTTAAAGAAGGAACAAGCAGATACGGAGATTATGATACGGCAGTTACAATTAGGCCAAGAAGTAAAGAAGGGTAAGGATTCAAAGCGAAGATTAAAAGAAGAAAGGCTCCTGTCAATTGTTCTACAATATAACGATTATTTGGAAAGGAATGATGTTATACAATATTTGAAGGATATTGGCTATTATATAAATTTGTAAAAAAATAATTTGGAAATTGAAAAAAAATTTTTATTTATTTTGGTAAAAAAAATTTTTGGAAAAAATTAATAAAAAAATTAATAAATAAAAGTTAAAATAAGATAAAACTTTTTTAAATGCAAGATTAAAACAAAAATAAAGAAAAAAACTCACATTGTATTTTTCCGATTTTATTTTTCCCTGGAGATAGTTTTCAACAGCAATAATTAGCTCTAACATTCCTTTATTGATACAGAATAAAATAACAATTTCAATATTCAATTACTCTTAAAACGTGGCACTTATTAATTTGATTATTAGTTCCTAAATATTGTGAAAAAACCCATAAGATGGAAAGTTTCTGCTGTATTTTCCTATTTTCTAACAAATAACAAGGTTAAAAAATAAGGGGCGGTTTTTTGGTGTCCTTTTTGGCCAATGCTTAAAAATTCTAACTATGCTTAAAATTTTTTTACGTCTTATTTAAACATTATTATTGAATAATCCAATCAAAACTTTTAAAATCCTTAAATTAAAAAATTACTGAAACTCTTTTCTTTCTTTTTTTTAACATGATCAGCTTCGCTCTACCCGTGATTGACGGTATCTAGTAATAAATCGATATTAATTATGATAATTATCACTTTAAAATATCGAAAAATTTTTTATAAAATTTGTTAATAAATATTTCTCAAAAAGGTCAAAAAATTGTTTCAAAGTAATTAAAAAAAATATATCATTTTATTTACATATTTGTAAAAACATGGTAAAAACTTCTTCAATGATAAACGTCTTCAATGGCCCGACATGCCTCTCCAGAATTAAAATACCGAAAAATGTCAAATATAAACTAATTATGTTTTGGCCTTAGTTAAAAACCTAGGCTATTCAGGGGTTTTATACTTTTAGTTTTTTTTCAAATAATGTTTATTTTTGTGGACCCATAACTTTTTCCAGAACACGCGGCCGAAAAAATTAGGATATGAAAATGCATGTATTTAGGTCTTATGTATTTAGGAATATCTCTGTGCCAAAATTCAGCTGTCGTACTTACACGCACTTATTACCATACCATTATCATTACCAGGTTCCTAAAAAATTTTTATTTGATAAAATTATGCTTTAATATACTTTTATATTAAAGGTTTTTAAATAACCGGTTTTTTTTTTCACTGAAGTAACCTTCAGAAGAATTAAAAACTTACTAGTTATTAGTTTCTTATCAATTTTTCAAACTGATCAATGCATAAAAATAAAAAAATTCAACGATAATGCAATTATAGATAGAATGCATATGGATTGAGTTACATATTCTTTGTATTAGGTTTAGTCCAAAAAAATATATCTAATATTAATATTTAAAATTTTATGTGTCGATTTCTTTTTGAATACTAAATTAATCTTTAAACCAATATTTATGTAAAATTAAAAAAAAATCATGCAAAAAAATATGTCCTAAAACATACAAAAAATGAAAATTTTATTATTCTTCATTAAATATACCTTTTTTTATGCTATTTACAATATTGATAAGCAACGTGTCGATTTCTTTTGGTATCCAACTTTTACCCTAAATAATGAGTTTCCGGTAGATTTTATCTTAAGTTTGACGTCAGATTCTGAAAATTGAGACTTTTTATCACAAGGATACATTTTTGGAAAAATAAATTTTGGTTTCAAAATTAATTAAGTGCACGTAGATAGGCTCTTGGGCGTTTAATTCAATAAAATTGGGATTAATTAATAAATAATAAAAATATATCTTGTGTTATTTTGCATTTCTATGATATTTCATCGATGCAAAGTTTATATAAAAGCTATGAAATTTATTTCGCAGTTGACATTTATAAGGTTTTTTACCTCTGTGAAGCGAAAATACAAGAATAAACATGCTTTTAAAAATACCGGATTGGGCCCAAAAACTATAGGTTCCATCAACTCGATAAAAGAAACCCTTAAATAATATTTAACGATCTGAACTTTTATGTAGTAGTTTCCTTTAGATTTTGATTAAATAATATGTTGACAATCATTATAATATACAATCTATATAGCATGTTTTTAAAAAGTATAAATTTTTTTTTTTCTGTGAGGAATCTCCGTGCGGATATTTGGCAGCGTTTTTTATAATTATTTTATTCAAATAACTTAAAATATTTGCCTAATGTATTAATTTAATTAAATAGTCTTTTGAGACATTTATAAAACATATTTTTGTTGATAAAAGAGATTTTTATTTTTTCATGTTTTCAAGAATTCAAGAATGTTTTATCTTTTCCTCTGAATAGTAACCGGTAAACAATTTTTTTCGTCTTTTACTCTATAAAGATAAGATAAATTATCTCTTGTTGTTCAAAGGGTGTTGAGTGGTATATGTATATATGCCGTAGCCCCATAGGATAATCAGTTTTATAGGCTATAAGCCGGCTTATGGAGTAAAAATGCTCGAGCAAAAGTATTAACTTAGCTACGGGCCTCAATTTTATAGCCTATAGGCCGGGTTTTAGCGTAATAAGCTGAAAGTCGATAGTCTCGAGACTCTTAATTTTAAATAAAATGAATTTAGTAATATTATGTGTGAATTATTTATACGTATCTTATAATTTTATTTACATTGTTAAATTTATTTTAAATAATCATTTCCAACAATAATTACAATAAATATAATAATAATAATAATAATAAATCTTACAATTTTATATTTGTAAAAATTTAATAATATGGTAATTATTTTTAGTTAATCTAAAAAAATAAATTTATAAATACACCAACTTTTCAAATTATTATCTAATGTTTTTTTTATTTACTACAGAATGTTAAACTGTTTTAAAAGCAAGTATTACATAATAAGTTTTCCTTCTATTGGCAAAAGTATTATAAAAGAATTTGAATCTTTTGGATCATTTTTACGGTGAATAACGTGCGTTTTATTTTCAGCAGTTTCTAAAGTATTCGTTTCTACAGTGCGATCATTAAATTCCGTTAAATATTGAATTACATTATTTGATATTAATCAACATTTTCATTCAAGGGAAAAGCGATAAACTAAAAATATTTAGAATATTATTATATTTTGAAAAATATAAAATTGTAAGAAATTATTATTATTATTATTATTATAGTTATTGTAATTATTGTTGGAAATGATTATTTAAAATAAATTTAATAATATAAATAAAATTATAAGATACATAATTATAAATAATTCACAAAATAACAGAAGTAAATTTATTTTATTTAAGAGTCTCGAGACTATCAACTTTCAGCTTTATACGCGCTAAAACCTGGCCCATAAAACTGAGGCCCGCAGCTTCATAGAGAAATACGTTTGCTCGAGCATTTTTACTCTATAGGCCGGCTTATTATAGCCTATAAAACCGATTATCTTGTAGGGCTACGACATATACATTATTATGTTAGTATAAATTTTCTGCAATCTACTGAGCAGAAAAAACATAAGTTCTTTATAATAAATCATTAATATTTAATGTATTATAAACGTATACATGATTGTGGAAATTTTATTTTAAATTAAGAAATGCGTAGTAATAAAAACTATTCGTCATCGTATTCACAAGATTTATTTTTTATTTACTAATTAGTTATATATCAATTAAATAATTTTTGTATTATTTTTTGGTGATCCTTTTTTAAACCCAAAAAGTGAATACGATTTTTCATAACTAGCTAAGTGTTATCCCTTGATTAAAAAATAACTAATTTCATCAAATACATTAACAATGGCTGGTTTTTCATGTACTAGACTTTCATTATTTTCGTTTTTTCCAAAAACTACCTCTAACAAATTTAACCACGTAGTACGACTCCCTAATTTCAGAGAATGAACTCCCTGAATAAAATAAAATAAAATTTATCTTGTTTTGCAAATGCATGTTAAAAATTAGGCCATAGGCCTAATCAATTTAAATAAATATCAGTAAATACAAATAAGTTCACAGAGTAATCGTTGATCCTTTAAACAAAAATACCCCCCTCTCATGAGCAAAACTGCCCCGATCTTTAAAAAATAATTCTTGAGTTTTTGGCTGAATTTTTTATAGGAAAATGGGTTCAGCAGGACCAACAACAGCTCCATGGGTAAGAATCAGCCTTCAGGTCAAAAACTGCCTTCATTTGGACAAACCTGCCTGATCTTTAAAAAAATGATTTTTAAGTCTTATGCTAGATTTTTTATATGATAATATGTTCAAGGAGGGATAATGGCAACTTCGCGGATAAGAATCAGCCCTTAGGGTGAAAAATTTACCCCATATAGGCAAATCTGCCCAATCTTTAAATTTAGGTTTGTGCTGGATTTTTTAAATGAAAGGGCTTGATACAATAAAAAATCTGCTGAATCGTTTTTTTAGATCCTTTGTATACTATCTCACTCTTATGGAAATTTACAGCTAGCTCCTTTTTAAATGTGTACTCTTAAAATCAAGAAACAGGTAATAATTCCCAAAAATAATGTTTTTTGAATTTCAGTTAAACTTGGTAACCCTCTTATATATAATGTTAACATTTACGTAAAGGTAAAAGTGATAAATCTAAATGGTAAACATTTGAAAAAGTGGCTTTGCATAAGAGAAGTTTTCATAAGGATATTATACAATACATTTTAAAAACAAATAGTTTAACTCATAAAAATCTGCGAAGTCGCCAGATTTTTGATTTAACTGGTACACAGTGGGACAAGTATACAGTAAAAATGGAACATGGTTAAAATATTTTAAATTTAATTTAAAAAAATATTGTCTATAAATGTTTTGAAGTCGCTGATTAAGAATCTGAAGTTAAAATTACTGACTTTTTTGCGGTTTGCAAAAATTTCGCTAATTAAATAAGAAATCATACCTAAAAAAGTATTAAAATAACATTTTTTAAACTAACTATAATAAATATAGTTTAAGCATGATTTTGAGATTTCTGAATATAAATCTGAAGTCAGAATTATTAATTTTTTTCATATTGTGAAAAAAATTAACAGCTTAAATATGCAAGTAAACAAAAGAATTATTTCTAGAATAAATTAAAATAACTATAGTTTATATATATTATTTTCTCGACACCGTAAAAATAAATGTATTGTAAATTTACAGATAAATTTTTATATAATTCAAAAATTCCCTATTAATTTTTTTTAGCATTAATTTAAATTGTATATATACTATTTTTTCAAAAAAGTAAAACGTAAAAATTAAAAAATTAATATTAATTTTTTTGTTCACCTATGCAGTTTACATTTATCTAATTTTAATTCTTTTTTTATATTTTAGATTTTTGTTGAATTTTTAATCAATTGATTGAAAATTCAACCAAAGCAGTGTTACCGTGTATGTTCAATTATTAAAATTAAAAAATAAAAATAGATTCAGAATCAGAAAGAAGAAATAAAAATATTGGACTATATAAATTAAAGAATAAAATTTTTAATAAAATTTCATAGATTTCTGGTATCTAATGATTTATTATGTTGCCAAACTTTTCTTTATGAATTATACTTATCATCAAATTATATTCTTCTGTGTTGTAGAATATTTACGATTTATTTTGTTTATCAGTTTATGTTTTTATCTTACAGTTGGAGTATGTTTAATATTTTCTTTTAGTGGTAAATTTATCTGTATAAAATTAAACATAAATTATAAATATATATTTGGCTTTTATATTCAAAACAAAAGTTTCTTATTTTTAAACGCTCGAGATGAAAAAAAATTTCTATTCCCTTAGAAAATAATATACCCAAAACATGATATCTTATCTTGCTCCATAAAAGTCTATCTATTTGTTGAAACCAATTATAAGTTCTAATATACTTTGGGAATTTTATTTTCTTAGGAAATAGAGGATTATTTTAGCTAGATAATTATTCGCTCTATAATTAGCCTAGCAGTTATTTTGAAGAGTTGCTTGGATTATCGATTATCGGGTGAAATTAGCTGCCATTTACCAAAAAAATAAGAAATAGCTCATTTAATCACTTCCAAGTATTGCCATCAAATACACTCTTTTATGAAACGATTTTTTTGTTCCATATGAGAAGAAAAGCCCACGAATTTGATGACAATACTTCGGAGCGATTAAATGAATTATAATCTTTTTGTTTTAGTAAATGCCAACTAATTTCACCCAATAATCAAAAATCCAAGCAAATTTTTAAAATAACAGCCTAATATGCATTCATATATAAATATGAAAAAATTTACCTATTAAGTAATTTTTGGAAATTACTGAGTCATTTATGGTGACTTTTTTTTAAATTTTTTTTCTTTTTTTTTGAAAGAACCATCAGTGGGACTATCAGGTGCTTCCTATGGGGTATACCCCATATATTATTATCAATTTATATTGTTATCAATTAATCATTGAGTAACGTTAATATAAATTTAATTTTCGAGCTAACTTCACAAAAATTGTTCACTATTTAGTGTATGTTCAAAGGAACAATATTATTTTTTATATTCTATTTATATATGAGTACGTCCAGAATAGAACGACCAGCCAAAAAATAAAAAAATAGAATTTTTTTTTGTGTCACTTTTTACCTGGGATTTGTGAAACCACTCCTATTTTACACTTCCTGATGCATAATTTTGAGATACAGCTGCTCCAAAGTTTGATTTTTCCAATTCTTTATTTCAGCTGCCCAGTTCAATCTGAAATAACTCAAAACCATGAAATTTTTAACACATACATATTATGATGAGGAAAAAATTTTATTTTTACCTGGATAACCCAAAAAAAAATTTTTTTATTTTGGGCTACTTCCGGTTTCATTTTTAACGGTTTGAATTTTTCAAATTTACTGGAAGTCAAGTTCGCCATAATTATTTTTGCTAAAATTTTTCCAGAATGTTGGTTTATGTGTCAGTTTGTCCACTGTCCACAAAAAATTTTTGACAAGAGATATTCAAATGAGCGCCCACAATCATTATTTTTGTCAGCTAAAATCAGCCAAAATAAGCTCGAAACCAGCCAAAACTAGCGTATAAATTAATTTTTGGCCTTTCTTGGGCAATTTTACCGATAACTAATTATATTGATACCGATTTTACGTTGATTGAGAAACAAAACATAATTCTGCCCCCTATTTTAGCTAATTTTGGCAGGCTAAAATAATGATTGTGGGCGCTCATTTTAATATCACATATCAAAAATTTTTATGCGACAAACTGGCCAAAGTTCTGAGAAAATTTGAGCAAAATTAATTATGGCAAACTTGACTTTCGGTCAATTTGAAAAATTCATACCTTTAAAAATTAAACCGAAAGTGGCTCAAAATAAAAAAAATTTTTTTTTGGGTAGTCCAGGTAAACAGAAAACTTTTTCCCAAGAACATGTATATATTAAAAATTTCATGGTTTTGAGTTATTTCATTTTGAACTGGGCAGCTGAAATCAAAAAATTAAAAAAATCCAACTTTGGAGCAGCTGTATCTCAAAATTATGCATCAGTAAGTGTAAATGAGGACTGGTTTCACAAATCCCAGGTAAAAAGTAACACAAAAAAAAAAAAAAAATTTATTTTTGGCTGGTCGTTGTATCCTGAATGTGCCCATATACAAATAGATCATAAGGATTTTTTGAAGTGCCACCAATTCCACTGCAGGCTATAATTTTGTCATAATTACATATAACGCACCAAAAGAACAGCCCTATGATCAATATAATACCGAAAACTGTCCGGAAATAACGACAATAACGCATTCTTCGATCAGTTAACCCAAGAATAAACAAAGCTGGTATTAACTTTAATGATCATTAATTTTTCATGAATAAAGCTAAAATTTAGAATCAATATTATTATTTTAAATCAGTTAAGATTCCATGCAATTAATTAAAATAAATTGGAATGATTATTGTACTCACAATGAATTTACTTTTGAGTAATGATATAATTTTAGGATTCTATTAAAAAAATTCTCATATTTAAAAAATATATAATTTAATAAGATCCTATATAGTAGGAAAACACAACACAACTGATTAAACACATTTAAAATATTATTTTCAGCTGTAATCAAAAGTTAATGAACCTTATTTTTGACATTCGTAAATTCTTATTTTTTTTATAAAACACACACATTCCCACCATATAATATAAATATAATCATAAAAATTATAAACATTATTTTTTTTTTTTATACACTAATATAAAAAAAATTCCATTTAAGCGCAATCATAAGGGAAACTAAGTATAAAATTCTTTTCTACGAATAATCATAAATTTTAGGATACAAGTTTATATGATTAACAATTCAAAAAAATTAAAAAAATAAAAAATAATTAAACAAATTTTTGTATAATTAAAAATGGTTTTTTAGATCCTAAAGCGGTAATTTTTGGACATTTGTCAGAGAAAATAGTTATTAAAAATTGGCTCTTAAAACTCACTTGATTTACAGTAGAATTCTATGTCTCTAATTTTATGTATAACACAATGCACTTGAAAGACGTGATTATAATCAAATAAAATAATAAAATTTATAACTGGTTTGTGTAACTACACAACCAACGAGCATGGAACATGTTCACTCATAACAGTAATAAATCCAAAAACCGAAATTGCAATGAATCCTGAAATATAAATTATCCCAAGTACGTAAACCTAAAGTATTCTAAGTTCTTGTACTTATCAGGGTATCTTGTACTCCCACTTCAAATTATTCTAAGTCCCTAAATTGAAAATATTTTAAGTCCATTTCACCCCCCCCCTAAAAACCTCAATTTACACCCCCCCTAAAAACGTCACTTTTTCAACCCCCCCTGCCGAGCCTAACTTTTTCAAATACCCCATCCAATGAACTTGTTTCATGTTAAAATAAAAATAAAAAATTTTACTTTTTGAAATTTTTACTCATATACACTTCGTTTTTGTATTTTTCTGGACTAAGAATAAGATGTGGATTTTTTTACACTTGCATAACAGTTATTTATAGAAGCAAGTGATATAAAGTTGTAATATACCAATACATTTATATATCACAAGTTTCAAGTGCGTTAAAATTGTAAAAGCTACTTTTACGCATCGTTGTTAAATAAAATGAATTTTGTACAATAAATAAAATAAAAACATTTTTTTTTAAATTATGGTCAAACATCAACCTGATGGCCATAATATGACCATAATTTATGGCAAATTTATTCTACATCACCTATATGATGGTCAAATTATGGTAAAAATTTTTCACAAGGATGTTATTTAAAAAAAAATGAATTTTTTAGAATTAACTGCTTTAAATAAAGCGATTATCAGTTTGAATATTAAAAAATTAACTGTTAGTCTTTCAAAACAAACGGTTTTTTTAAAGTATTTCTCAAGTAGCTTGAACAGTCAAAAGTTCTTCTAGGCGCAATTTATGTAGACGTTTCTATGCAAATACGCATGCAAATATTCGTATAGTGCCAACCTATGCAAAGAAAAAAAAATTATATTCCGGGAAACTCCCACATTGAATGGCGCGAAAATTTAAATTTTAAATAAAACTTAAGGTAATAAACTTGTTAAATAGTTTAATATTTAAAAAATTATTGTTTATAAAACAATTTTACTTTATTTTAAGTTTATTTTTAAATAAATTTTTTAAAAATTTAATAATTTTAACCATTTAGATTTTTAGATTAATTCAAATTTTGAATTTTCACGCTTTAATTATCGCACTAGGGGGAACAGCGAAAGGATTATGCCAAAGAAGTTATATAGTAAGCAGGCAGCCCATAAGAATTAGGGTGACTTTTTTGAAAGCACTCAGACGGCTTCAAATGCACTATTTGCTACCAAGATAACGAAATTCTAGACTTTTGGCTAAGGCTCCATTGTACGAATGGAAAACCTGCTGGTTTCAGAAAGCCACCTGGTGGACCCTCTTGAAACCAGGCTAAACTTTCACACTTTATTCTACGAAGCTTTCTGATAATATACCCAAAGTTTAGCCTGTGCCCCATTATCCTGAGGGGGGATACAGCCCCCCGAAATTTAAGTCACCAAGGTGACTTAGTTTTAAGAGAATAATGATGATATATAAAGCAGCTAAATACTATTGTTTGAACTCATTCGACTAAAAAAGAATTTGTGGTCATCTTAAACCCATTTTTTTTGCCTTACCACCTCCTGTGCAGTAGGATACAGTTTCTGAGATGCATTAATTTGCAATAGTTCTGCTTGCAATCTCTAACGACTTCCTCTTTCATACAGCTCATCTTAATTCCATAAACATTAGACCACTATAAGCTCTACATAGCGACCATAAAAAAAAATTTTTTCTTTACAATAAATGGTCAATTCATTGTATACAAGAATAAATAGGCCTTTAAAATAATCTCCATAGGCTGAAAAATTGATCCTAAACATAATGAAAAAAGCTCAGTTTTTAAAAATGAAAGCAATCCAATTAATCGTTCTTGAGATATCGTGCCCACAAGGTGTCCATTTTTCATAATTAATTAAATATACCTATTGTGGTTTTAAAGTATAATGCATTTTTTCCAAAAAAACTTTAAATAGTTTTTCTCAAAATATAATAAATTTTATCTTTTATTATTTTCTTTACAAAATTTTGAAATTTTAATTAATTTTTTTTTATTTTACAGATTGAAGAGCTTAATAATATTGTATCAAATGCATTTCACATGGATTATCTGGTTTAATTTCATTATAAGTCAATATTTTAAAAGGTAATTAACTTAAAATCAAAAGTCCAACATTGAGATTTTTTTTCAAAAACACTAAAGTTTGAACATCTTAAAATGGTGATAGCTGAACGAAAAATCTGGTTCCCGCAATCACCTGCAGACAATTTTTCTTCATTTTTACACCAGTCTCATCTCATTTTATTCTATGGGTCTTAAGTATTAAGTAATGATGACACACCAACCCACACATAGACTAACAAGTATACGGACATCACGAACGTTTCTATATCCATTTTAGATGTTAATTTTTTCAAAAGTTTTTCAACGTTTTTTTGCGTGAAAACGCATTTATTTTTTAGTGATTCTTAGTGAATTCAGCAAAAGTTTCCAGGTCGGGTCGCTGAAACCGGCTAAAAAGTTTTCTTTGCCAATCACCTATCCAAAATGGACTATGTCCCCAAATTTTAGCCCTTAATATTGAAAACTAAGCCCAGGACGAATTTTTGAAAAAAAAACACATGCCATTCCTTCTAGAAACGATTAAAAATTATGAAAAAAGAGGTACTATAGTAAAATATCCTCAGGAATCCAGTCCTGGCAAAAGTTTTTGAAAATTCCTACACGGGGAGCCGGAAAATTGATAAATTCACAGGGTATTTTACGGAAGCTACAGAAAAATTGTATATCCGAGTTTTTTATTAAGCTTCTCAGAAAAAGCGTATTTTTATATATATTTTCAGATGCCATATCAACCTAGATGCGATCAAACTTCCTAGACCCTAAAATAATCGAAAAATCGTAAATTTTCCTCAATTTTTCTCATTTTTTTCAGTTTTTTGAATTTTCCCGCTCTAAATGACTCCGAATGATTTAAATAAAGAAAAATTCGGATTCCCAGGAAAATTTTACATACTTTCTTTATTTAAATATTTTTTAGGCTTTAATGGAAACCTGCTCACACCAAATGCCTCAAATACAAAAGTCGGATTTTCATCATTTTCAACAGTTTTTCTGAATTTTCCCGCACTAAATGACCTCGTACGAGTCAAATAAGTTTAGATTTGGATTCTCCAGGAAATTTCATATAACTTCTATACTATGAAAATCTTTAGGCTTTAGTATCAACGAGTTCATAGCAATGGATTTAAAAAATTCTGATTTTCCTTGTTTTTTTACATTTTTTTGTATTTGTGCGGTTACTCTAACAAACATAACCAGTAGCACCACTCTCTGGCTCAGAGTTATAAATCCCTAAATCAAGGAACTTTCTACATTACCTGGGGGTTTTCGAGGTTGAGAAAATAATTTTTATGAATGAAAATTTTAATTTTTTCGCCCTAGCATTTTTTCCAATTTTCCAAGATTGCAGATTAAAAAACATAATAATAAGCTTTTTACATTGCCTGGAGGTTTTCGAGGTCGTTAAAACGTTTTTATTAATGAAATTTTTCATTATTTGACCCAGAATATTTTCCGATTTTCCAATATGGCGGAACGAAAAACATGAAGAGGAACTTTCTATATTTCCTGGGGATTTTCGAGCTTAAGAAAAACGTTTTGAATTATGAAAATATTTTTACCCTATAGCATATTTAATTCATAAAAACGTTTGTCTCGACCTCGAAAACCCCTAGGTAATATAAATATTTCTACTTTTCATGTTTTTTGTTCCGTAATATTGGAAAATCGGAAAATGAACTAGTGTGAAAAAACAAAAGTTTTGATCAATGAAAACGTTTTTCTCATCCTCAAAAACACCCAGGCAATGTAAAAAACTTATTCTGAAATGTTTTTTGGTCCATCATCATGGAAAACCAGAAAATATGCAAGGGCGAAAAAATTAAAATTTTTATTTATAACAACGATTTTCTCAACCTCGAAAACCTATGTAAAAAGTTTCTATTTTCATGTTTATTGGTCCACCATATTGGAAAATCGGAAAATTGTTTTGAATGAAAAATTAAAAATTACGCCTCCAGGATATCAGCTTTCCATCGTATGGTTCATTTTCAACTCTAAAGTATTCCAGGAGATAACAGATACCTGCCCCAGGCAGTTCACTCTTTAAATCAGGGTGTTAACTCTCTAAATTAGGAAGTCAACTCCCTGATTTAGGGAGTTATAACTCTCTGAGCCAGAGAGTAGTACTACTGGTTAGGGTGTCCGTTATTTCCCAAATTCGATTTTTTGCTACTCCAAGGTTTTTAAATGAAAGTTTGTACCAAAAAAATAAGATTTCTTCATAGGAGCGGTTAAAAACCCGACTGCTAGGGTTGCCTAAATGCACGTACTTTTTCCATTTAAATAACATGGGGAATTCGCGTTTTTTAGAAAATTTAGATTAAAATTTTTGTATTGCCGCGAAAATCAATTCTGCTTGGTAATTTTTTTTCGTTTTGGATTATATTAAAACCCCCAAATAATAATTTTGCTAAAATTAACCTACGCCAAAAAAAATATGGAGCTCAATTTTCGTTTTTTAAGTCTTATTTTATTAAAAAAGATCACGGTACGTTTGAACGCTGAACAACCTGAAATCTCTGGCACTTCAGATTTTTTTCTTGGAATAGTCTTTAATATGATCCAAGAACCCCATGAAATCGTTTTTAAAAGTGTACACGTACCTATGAACTTTTTTTGTGAGAGCTTAAAAAAGGCCCAAAATGACCAATTTTCAAATTTATTTACATTGCTGCCAAAATTCTGATTTTTTATGGAAATGGGTCTTATAGGTCTCAAAAATTTTCTGCAAACTTCAAGTTTCCAAAATTTTTTACTTGTTCTTTTTCAATCATTTGTTTTCCAGATATGACAATTTAAAGTCATAGTCCCAATTTGAAGGTTTTTCAAAAAAGTCAATTTTAATCATTATCTTTGAAAAGCAATATCTAAGAAACTATTTATGAAAAGAGACGAGTAAAGATTTTTTGGAAACTTGTAGCTTTTAAAAATTTTTTTATGTCTACAGATCCCATTTTTATCAAAAATTCAAATTTCGCAAGCAATTTAAAAATTGGTTATTTGGGTAAAAATGGCCATTTGGTTTATTGACTATAGTTATGATGAAATTTCTTTTAAAAAATTGCCGTTTGCAGAAAAAGAAAAGTGATACTTAAGCAAAAAAATAAGATGAATTGGAAGTATTTTATTTAACATCCAAGGTTGCAACGTTACTATAAAGAAACCTAAAAAACACTATTTTACTTATTATGGATCATTATTAAAAAATAAATATTTTGTATTACACATGTTTATCTAAATTTTTATTTTTAGAAGTAAGCTTATAATGCAAGTATTTAATTTTTTGTAGAAATAACAAAATATATTTAAAAATATTTTTAAAAATATTTTAACTGATTGTTTAAAATCATAAATACCAATTTATTTTAGCGATACCTGTTTTTATTCAACTTTTGAAAATGAATATCAACGGTATTGAATATTTTCAAATTTTACCGCAAATACTTATTCAATTTACTGTTTTTTTTTTAAATAAAAAGTTAAACAAAAATGTGTGATACAAAATATTTATTTTTTTATAATGTAAGGATCCATAATAAGTAAAATAGTGTTCTTTAGGTTTTTTTAAAGTAACGCTGCAACCTTGGATGTTAACTAAAATACTTCCAATTCAACTTATTTTTTTTTGCATAAGTATCATTTTTCTATTTCCGCCAACGGCAATTTTTTAAAAGCAATGTCATCATAACTATTGTCAATAAACCAAATGGCCATTTTTACCCAAGTAACAAATTTTTAAATTGCTTGCGAAATTCGAATTTTTGATAAAAATGGGATCTGTAGGCAACAAAAACTTTTTAAAAGCTACAAGTTTCCAAAAAATCTTTACTCGTCTCTTTTCATAAATAGTTTCTTAGATATTGCTTTTCAAAGATAATGATTAAAATTGACTTTTTTGAAAAACCCTCAAATTGGGACTATGACTTTAAATTGAGACCTATAAGACCCATTTCCATAAAAAATCAGAATTTTGGCAGCAATGTTAATAAATTTGAAAATTGGTCATTTTGGGCCTTTTTTAAGCTCTCATAAAAAAAGTTCATAGGAACGTGTACACTTTTAAAAACGATTTCATGGGGTTCTTGGATCATATTAAAGACTATTCCAAGAAAAAAATCTGAAGTGCCAGAGATTTCAGGTTGTTCAGCGTTCAAACGTACCGTGATCTTTTTTAATAAAATAAGACTTAAAAAACGGAAAATTGAGCTCCATATTTTTTTTAGCGTAGGTTAATTTTAGCAAAATTATTATTTGGGGGTTTTAATATAACCCCAAACGAAAAAAAATTACCAAGCAGAATTGATTTTCGCGGCAATACAAAAATTTTAATCTAAATTTTCTAAAAAACGCGAATTCCCCATGTTATTTAAATGGAAAAAGTACGTGCATTTAGGCAACCCTAGCAGTCAGGTTTTTAACCGCTCCTATGAAGAAATCTTATTTTTTTGGTACAAACTTTCATTTAAAAACCTTGGAGCAGCAAAAAATCGAATTTGGGAAATAACGGACACCCTACTACTGGTTAGGTTTGTTAGAGTAACCGCACAAATACAAAAAAATGTAAAAAAACAAGGAAAATCAGAATTTTTTAAATCCATTGCTATGAACTCGTTTATACTAAAGCCTAAAGATTTTCATAGTATAGAAGTTAAATGAAATTGCCTGGAGAATCTAAATCTATACTTATTTGACTCGTAAGAGGTCATTTAGTGCAAGAAAATTCAGAAAAACTGTTGAAAATGATGAAAATCCGAATTTTATATTTGAGGCATTTGGTGTGAGCAGGCTTACATTAAAGCCTAAAAAATATTTAAATAAAGAAAGTATGTAAAATTTTCCTGGGAATCCGAATTTTTCCTTATTTAAATTATTCGGAGTCAATTAGAGCGGGAAAATTCAAAAAACTGAAAAAAAATGAGAAAAATTGAGGAAAATTTACGATTTTTCGATTATTTTAGGGTCTAGGAAGTTCGATCGCATCTAGGTTGATATGACATCCGAAAATATATATAAAAACACGCTTTTTCTGAGAAGCTTAATAAAAAACTCGGATATACAATTTTTCTGTATAGCTTCCGTAAAATACCCTGTGAATTTATCGATTTTCCGGCTCCCCGTGTAGGAATTTTCAAAAACTAATAGCAGGACTGGATTCCTGAGGATATTTTACTATAGTACCTCTTTTTTCATAATTTTTAATCGTTTCCAGAAGGAATGGCATATAAAAGAAGAATGAGGGGCTGAAGAAAGATGAAAACATGTTTTTTTCTCAAAAATTCGCCCTGGGCTTAGTTTTCAATATTAAGGGCTAAAATTTTTGGACATATATAGTCCATTTTGGATAGGTAATTGGCAAAAAAAACTTTTTAGTCGGTTTCAGCGACCCGACCTGGAAACTTTTGCTGAATTCACTAAGAATCACTCTTTTTCATTTAATTTTTTATATAATTTGATAATAATTAATAAAAGTTTTTCCAGAATTTTATTGTAAATTGTTATTTTTTATTAATAAAGTTGTTAATTATTATAGTGAAAGTGAAACGGGTGTTATAATTTACTTGTAAAAAACCTTTCCAAAAAATAAAGTATCTAAAATTGCTGTTTTAAAATTACGTTTATTAATAAGCATTATCATAAAGAATAAGCTTATTTGCAAAATAAAAAATTATACTTTTTTTTTTAATTATTAAAATAATGGAAAATTTTTCTGATAAAAATGTAGACCTTAGAAAAATATTGCTTGAATCTCCGCTTGAATTCACAGATCGAAAATATTTCTATACTTCATTAGATTTTTGGACTTATTTTTTCCGAAGGACGTTCGTAACCTTTTTTTAAAAAATTGAATATTTTTTGTACTGTTTGTACTTTTTGTTAAATTTTTTTTTATAAATTTTTCTCTCAATATGCCGCTGGGATTCATCGTACAATTAATTTACTTCTCTCTTATTCATTCTGATAATAGAAAAACTCAATGTTTTATTTTGAATTTTGCTAAATTCAGAATGCTGTTTTTACTGACGAGAGTGTATGAGATAAAAGATAAAATTTTTCATATTTTTTTGCATTAATTTTCTGCTGGGAAAGGCTGCTTGAATCTGGGCTGGAATCTTTCATAGTCTTCAGGGTTCCATTAGATTAAGTTTCTAATACTTGCAGTTCAAAACTTCCAAGGAAGTAAATACTTGCCTGTGCATTAAGGTAAAAGAGATTTCACATCTGAAAAGCTAGATTCAAAATGCAGTTTTTATAAATTAATATGATAATTTTTATTATACAATAAATTCTGAATAGATCTTATAATTCAGTCACCGGTCAAAAATCAGAACTGCTGTTTAGCAGATTCAGCATTAGATACAATTTTGAAATACAGAAAGAAGTTTTTAAAATAAAATACGCTTAATTATTTTTAAAGTTAATATTACAAAATTCAATTTTTTCTTTATATTCGTTGTTCTTTAAAAAAATTTATCTAAAAAGTTCTGATTCTGCTAAACACAAGTTCTGAGTTATGATTGGTGCCCACCAAGAATTACTTTGGACTACATCAGGATTTTATCTTTTAATTTAACATTACGTAGGCGCCGCAATCCTAAGAGTAGCTAGTAATGAAAATATTTTCAAAAAAGTAATCTTTAGAAAAAACATCTCAAATTATTATTGTCGGCAGCAGAACTTGAACCTTCCTAAGGATGCAAGGCCAAGACGCTGTCATCACTAGATCTAAAACTATGCTATAAAAATAAACACACTACTATTATCTATGGTTAAAAATTAAAAATTAAGTGGTTTTAAAATTGAATTTTTTGCATTATAAACCGATATTTATTTTTGATTCTGACTCTTGAAATCTTTGCAGTATAATCCTTTTTAAGATTTTGAGAAATTAAAGATTCGGAAAATTTTATTTCTATTTCTAATACAATTATACTTGATTCGGAATTTAGGAATTTGGTTAATTTTTTGATTTATTACTTTTTATGGATTTCGATACAATTCTACTTCTCCTTTTCTATAATTAATTTTTTTTCATTTTTTAATCTCTTATACTTGATTTTAAGGGTTCGGAAAACTGAAAAGAAATGACAACGACAATTATGACCAGTGAATGGCGGTCAGTAATCCTATGTTAAAAACGTAGGGGTTAAGGATGATCTTAATACCCACTTACGTCCTTAAGATAAATAATGAATTAAATAAAATCTATTTGTAAAAATAAAGAAAATCGATGCAGAATGTAAGCAAATTTTATGTCATTGAAGTCTGGAACGTTTATGGAAAAATTTCCAAACTAAAAATGAAAAAAAAAATTATTTTAAAAAGAGGAAAATTTCTAAGTGGATTTTTGCTTGAAATTTTAGCAGTAAATGATTCCTTGTTGCAAAAGCTACAAAATACAAAAAAAAATATCATTTTTGAATCCCGGCAAAGGGTAATAAATGTAAAAATAAAATTTTCAAAAATTCTTTGTATTTCGTTTTTTCTTACATTAGAAATAATATGCAAAAAAATCATTTGTGATAATTTTTTCTTTCAAATTTAGAATAATTTGGTCACACTTTTTTATGATTTTAAGTCCGGCAAAGATATTTTAAGTCTAAAAATAAAAAAACTTGGATAGGTTAGAATCATGTTTTTTAAATTTTTCTTTATAATAATTAAGGATTTTGTAAAAAAAACTCTTATCCACAGGAGTATTTTTAATAAATACTTCATTCTAATACTGCTAAGGATCATTGTTATAAAAAATAATTTGCTTATTTTGTCATATTTTATTATCACAAATGATTTTTTTGCATATTATTTCTAATGTAAGAAAAAACGAAATACAAAGAATTTTTGAAAATTTTATTTTTACATTTATTACCCTTTGCCGGGATTCAAAAATGATATTTTTTTTTGTATTTTGTAGCTTTTGCAACAAGGAATCATTTACTGCTAAAATTTCAAGCAAAAATCCACTTAGAAATTTTCCTCTTTTTAAAATAATTTTTTTTTTCATTTTTAGGTTGGGAATTTTTCCATGAACGTTCCAGACTTCAATGACATCAAATTTTTCCAAAAATAAAACGCCATTTTCAATATCCGTATACGAATTTTAATATAAACGGTAAAATTTTAAGACTGATCTGTTTAAAAATTTTCCATCTATACGCTAGAACTTTTCAAATTTTTTAAAATTTACCCACTACGGCAAATTTTAAATTTATTTTATATGCAGTCCAGCAAGGTTGTTCATACACTTTTAACCCATTAAGAAGTCCGTTTTCACGTACAACCCCTCGGGGATGCGATATCAACCCCCAAAGTGGGGTATGTTTTAAATGAATTTTTGAACTTTCTTTATAATGTTATTTAGCTAATAAAAACAGTTGATTATTATAAAAAATTATTGCTAGAACCTTTAAAAACCTCAAGAAAAATATTTTTACCTGTTTTACCCCATGGGGGGGCACATTATGGGGGCGTGGGGTATGGACTTTTTAGGTACTTGAATAAATTGAAATTTTTATCTAAAAATGGTATCTAGTAGGTACTTTAGGCTGCTCTTTCTGAATCTGAAGTCTATTTTCACGTACCACACCTCAGGATTACGATATCAACCCCTAAAATGGGGTAAATTGTAAATATACTTTAAAAGATTTTTTAACGATTCAACATTTGGAAAACTGGTTGCTCTTTAAAAAAAATAATTACACGAACTGTAAAAAATGTCAAAAAATCACGTGCATATCGAAATACCTCGTTTCAACCCCTTAGAGGGGTGGTAATGGGTCGAACTTTATAAATAAACAAGATTATAATTTGTAGGTCTAAAAATGGTGTCTAGAAGGTATTTTTGGCTGCTTTTTCCAAATCTGAAGTCCATTTTTACATACAACCCCTCGGGGGTGCGATATCAACCTCTATAATGGGGTAAATTGTAAATTTACGTTTAATGTTTTGAAATTATTAAAATTGCGCAAAAAAATAGCTTGCTAGGTATTGAAGAATTATATATGCACGTAATTTTTTGAAATTTTTTAAAGATTGTCTAGTTATTTTTTCTAAAGAAAAACCATTGTTTTAAGTGTTGAATATTATAATATTCATAATTTACATATTTATAATTTACCCCAATTTAGGGGTTGATATCGCGCCCCCGAGATATTTTATGTGAAAATGGACTTCAGATTCGGAAAGAGCAGCCCTAAATACCTACTGGGTACCATTTTTGGCCCAAAATTTCAATTTTTTCATATAAAAATATGCGAGTGTCCAGGGATTGTCAGTTGGGCGTTAATGGATTAATACAGTTTTTCAACTGGCCAAATTCTACGATTATAAAACTTTTATGTTTTAAAAGCATATATAAACATAAACAGAAAAAAAGTCCGTATTCAAATTTTGTCATATATGGAAAATTTTAAAACTTCTTCGATTTGAAAATATGTAATAATAATGTATGTAATAAAATAAAAATAATAATAAACTTTTCTCGAAACTTTATGGAAAAAAATGGATAAAATATGGTAAATTAGATTTAAAAAAATAAAAAATAGTTATTTATTTTTTGAATACGACATAGGAGAAAAAAAAATTTGAATTTTATGAGCAACAAAAAGTAAAATTTTTTTCCTAAAAATTTTCTTTTAGTTTTTTTAAATTTTAAAACTAAAATATTATAAATGAAAAAAATTATTTTTATTAATAAGTTTAAGCCTAAACCAAAAACCTTTTAAATATTGAAAGCCAAGATCCTGTGTGTATGCAACGTTCTTTCTTTTTAAGTATATGCATTTATGGGTCAATAAGGGGGATTTTACGTGTCAATAAATATTAATTAATTGTAGTCTATAAAATATAGTATTTAATTCAATTTTTTAGTTTTATTTACAATTCAGTTTGTACAATGTATAATATATAAATAGATAAGTAAAATAAATAACTTTCTATTAATTATAGAGCAAATTTTGACCTTAAAGAGTGAAAAAGTCGACTCCTAGTGGACATAATAATTATTTCAAAAATGATTAATCAGATTGCCTTAATTTTTTAAACCTGAGCCTTTTTTATCGTTTTGATGATTAATTTTACAGCGCAAATCTAACCTTTAAGATCCAACCCCTTACAAAACTGGAGTTCTAGCCACCAAGCATATTGTACAAATGGATCAATATTATTGTGGCTGGATAATGTGAGTCATTAAAAAATAGTCTTTTTAGACTTTTAAGGCAATTACCACTATGTTTGAAATGGTTGAACAAACGAAGATAACTGTATATTATGGTGTATACTATGGTGAGAATCCACTCATCTGACCTACCCCATTTTCAGGGTTTTTGTTTGCATGCAATATTTAAGAAATAGAGCTAAAATTATCTAATAAATTGCATTTTTTGAAGAAAAGGTAAATAAATATTGAGATTAAATAATCAAGAACTCTAATTAGACTATAAGGGCTAATTGTAGGGGGTGAAAACTATCCCAATAATAAGAAAAATTGACATAACTTTATTTTTATTTACTTCCTTTTTAAATAAAGTACTTAAAACTATTATATACATATATGCACGTAAAAAAAATATAAGACAAACTAAACGTAATAAGTTACTGAAATATGATTAGTATTGTAAGTTGTTAAATGAAAAGATTAAACGTTGAATTGTCAAATAAAAACATTAGACTAACAAATACTTTGTTGATTCAAGCAAAATTAAAATTGTTAAGTTAACCACTTAAATCTTTGTTGAATCAACATAGTGTTAGATAAACCAACAACCTACAACATTAATATGATTAATTTTAATAGTTATAGGTCAATGCTTTTTCTTTTATATTAAAATATTTATTCATTCTTTCTCTTTCTATCCTTTTATGCTCTTCTTATTATTATTCAATAAAGAAATGGAATTTCCTAAAAATTATTAATGATAGTTTTAAGTATTATTTTTAAATATAAATTTCACTGCGGGTATGCATAATTTACTTTTGCTTATATTATTATTCATTATTATTGTAATAAAGAAATGGGATTTCCTAAAAATTATTTATGATAGTTTTAACTTGCATTTCGCTGGGTATGTATAATTTACTCTGTATATAATTTCGAAAATTATTATCTGTAACATATAGTACTTAAAATTTTTTTATTAAATACAAGTGTCATGTTAGCAGAATGGATAATGTCGCTGCTTTGGAAGCCACGCTCGAAGCCACGGTCCCCGGTTCAATACCAGCAGGAGTCAAAATTTTTCTTCGGTTTTTTTTAACAGATTTTAAATTAATAAATATATAAGTACCTAAATAAATATAAAAAAATAATTATCAAAAAAAAAAATAATTAATTAAAAAAAAAAATAAAATAAAAAAAAAAATAAAAAAAAAATAAAAAAAGAATTTTTTTTAATCAAAATTTTCACTCTGTTTGAATCAACTATGTAACTATGACAATTCAACAAATACTTTGTTGGCATATTTCAACAAAGTTATTTGTCAATACAACTTAGAATTTTTTTCCGTGTGGTATTTTGGCCATTGGAGAATTAGGTTTACCATTTCTAACCTAATGTATATTGTACTGTACATTGGTTGGCAACATATTTTTTAATATTTCTCGAGTTCTGTTTAAGATAAAATGACTTTTAAGTACTCTCTTAAGATCTCTCTGGGCTAATAAAAAAATTCAGGTTTGAAAAGGTTAAAAAAAACTCATAACCGGTTTGTGTAAACACAACCTAAATGCATGGAACATGTTTACTTACAGCTGAGAGCTAGGTATATAATGCAAATGTTACGCAACGTTACTATACAATTTTCTAAATTTAATTTGTAATTACCACCTTACCAGATATTAAGATTCTAAACCCAAACTATTTTGATTGCCTAAACTTGAATTATTCTAAGTCTCATTTGACCCCCCCTCCCCTTAAACCGGACAAATTTAAACCCCCCCTTATAAATTATCAAGTTCGGAGGTACCCCCTCCCTATAAACATATTCCATATTAAGGAGGTTTATCCGTTAAAAAAAATAATGACAGAATGTAATAAAACGTGAATAGTATTAAAATTTAAACATTTCTGAACTAAAATCGACTTATTTTTACCTATGTCACCGACTTAATTAATTTTTTATTAATAAAATAAAAGTCGTATTTTAACATTGCGCTTATGGGAAAATTTGTTTCGGCTTTATAAAAAGTAGGGTGCTAATGACACAGATCGATGAAACTTAATAAATCTGATAAATAATTACTTAAAGATTACATTCCCAATTAGTTTTACATACTTTATCGACTTTATTTTCGTAAAATTAATAAAAAACACACAAAAACACGTAACATAACCAAAAAGCTCATTATTTTAGTGACGTTTTTTTAAATTCTATAATACTATGAGACTTTTTTTGGTAATATTCTTGGATTATTAATGGTTTTTTATAGTTTCTTTTCAATTAGTAGCTTCCAAAATAAACTTAAAAAAAAAAATTTATGTCGGTAATCGTAATTCCTGCAAAAATGTAGTAAACCACGGATAAACCTCCTTAATAATTTCAAAGAAGAAAATTTTTACTAATAAGGGGAAATCAGTATCGGTTTATTATACTGAAAAAAGATGCCGACTAATGAACTGACCCACGTCTGGAACGCCACGTTGGATGGACAGGTTTCTGAGTTGGTTGCTGTTGGAGCTGATGAGGTTGCCGCTATTGGAGCTGCTGAAGTTGCCGCTATTAGAGCTGCTGAGTTTGCTGCTATTGAAGCTGCTGAAGTTGCCGCTATTCGAGCCGCTGAAGTTGCTGCTATTGGAGCTGCTGAGGTTGCCGCTATTGGAGCTGCTGAAGTTGCCGCTATTGGAGCCGCTGAGATTGCTGCTATTGGAGCTGCTGAGGTTGCCGCTATTGGAGCCGCTGAGATTGCTGCTGTTGGAGCTGCTAAGTTGTCACTGGTGGAGCAGAGTATGATGTTGCTCACCGCATGAGAAACAGGTTCGCTTGGAGGGGCATTTGTTTGGCTGGTGTCCAGGCCCCAAGCAGTTGTAACAGGTACCTGGATAAGATGTCATCAGCTTACGTCGTTGTTGTACATCCATCTGCAGGAATTTGGAGCACTTGGATAAGTAGTGGGATTCCCCGCTGCAGAGTGGACAACTTGGCGTAGATCGCTGGTGACTCGTGGTGTGGGCTGAGGCGTTCGACCTGTTGTTGGAATTTGAAGAGCCCTGAGTGTGGCTGGTTGAACCGCTGGAGGCTTGGGCAGCATCATGCGTTCTGGCACGGTTCTCCAGGAAGTCAATCAGCTGTTTGTGCGTGGAGAAGATGTCGTCTGCTTCCCTGAATTTCTCCCAGTCGCTGCGTGTACTGTAGTCGAGCTTGGAAACCATCAGCTGCACAAACCAGGCATCCCAATGATCGACTGGCTGTTCCAGACCACGAAGAGCCCTGATGCTTTCCTCGAAGGTGTCTAGAAGTCGTGTGATGTCTCCGGTGACCTTGGCATTGACGGCAGGAGCTGAAATCAAACGTGACAGATGCGTGCTGAGCCTAATGCGCTTGTTGTCGTATCGACGTGTGAGTGTGTCCCATGCTACTTGAAAGTTGGCGCTGGTGAGCTGAAGATTGCTGTATCGCCTGGCAGCGTCACCCTGAAGAGAGGCCAAGAGATGTTGAAGCTTGACAGCTGGTGCAATGTTGTCATCGTCGACTATCCTGGCTCTGAAAATTTCCTTGAAGGAGTCCCAGTTGTACTGAGTCCCGTCGAAGGTTGGCAGTGGTATTTTAGGCAGCGATGTGTGAACGATGCTGTGCGCTGCCGGTGATGGTGTTGTTGGCGTTGTTTCCTTGGAGATAGCGTCGTTGAGTTGACTGAGAGCCTCGATGTAGCGTTCTTCGACATCTGTAAAATGATTTTTTTTAAAATACGATCTATCTTTTAGTTCTTCCTTATAATGTCGTAGTTTTCGATGCCGATCACGAAAACTTTGCCAGTATTCTTTTAGCAGTTCTTTTCTGCACATTAAAACTGCTAGTGGTTTTTTCTCTCCCCCCTTTAGATCTGAATTAACGAGAAAATCGAGGATCAAGTTCCCGTCAGTAACTTGATCTATTAAAAGAGATTCGGCATCTTCCATCTTAGTTGTAAATTAAGAAAAAAGATTTTACCTTGAAAGTGGGTTTAACTTTACCCAATGTTAAAAATTTGAGGTGCCTGAAAAGCAGCAACCGTACATGCGTCTGTGGCTGGCAGTGAAAGTAAAGTTGGCTTGCTTGTAGTTGACTTGGTGGGGAGAGAAATTGCTGTCTGTGGTAGGAGAGATGATGACGTCGTCTGTGGTAGCGTGCGCTGATTTTTGTATTGAGAGGGGAGCCTCGTTACTCGCCCTTCTCTCTTCTTGAAAATGATGATGGCGGCTTCTGCCGATTTATGAGCTCCTGATACACAGGGCCTGCCCACGTGGTTGTTTCTTGATAAAAGATGCGGTGCACTAGGTCCTGTAGTGCACTTAACCCTTTTTGCACTTGAAATTTATGAATTTTGCACAACACAAATAATTATAATGATTTGTCACTGTTTTTTTTTTTTTTTGAAAATTTTGTCACTTGAATAAACGTTAAATGAAAATCACTTGATGAGCACTTTTTTAAATCTAGTTTTTTACGCGCAATCCTTGCTCGAATTCACACGTTTTTTCGCGATTATTGTTCTTTTTATCCGGCGAGACACTGACCATGTAATATTTTGAAGGAAATATTTGGGGAAATTGTAGGAAAATTGGTTTTGAGGTAAAATAAATTCACACGTGATTAAAATAATAAAGTTAACTATTAAAATGCACTTATTGAATGTATTATACAAATAATTAAATGTTAGATTAGTGGACTGTATAAATAAATAAAAGTAATTGAAAAGCTGGCGTTTAAGAAAATGAATTAAATAGTTTAAGCACTGAAGTTACGTTAATTATGATTTGATTGATTTGACACGCCGGGCGGTGTATGATTTGAATTGACTTATGAGCGCGACCGCCGACCACAGAATGAGAGCGATTGATGCGCATGAATCGGTTTTATAGAACCGGTGAAAGTTTAACGTGAGAGAAGGGGCCCTAAAACGGGGGGCCGATAAATCAAATAATTACGATATCAAAGAAGTTAGAGTAAATGCGCGAATATTTGAAAAATATAAATAAAAATATGATTTTATAGCTATTGGCCGCAACAAAAAGTGATAATAGAAATAAGTATATAAATAATTAAATGCGCAACGTAATTTGCAAAAGTAAAATTGTGCATAAAATGTAGCTGTCTTATAAAAGAGTTGTTGTGTTTATTTTGTCTTAAATAGCTTATACCATATTATCTGATAGCTGCATTTACGAGTCTTTGCAATTACACAATTACACTGGAACCTCGATTATCCGGACTAGGTGAGACTAATCCCGATCCGGATGTCTGAAAATCCGGTTAATACGGAAAAATAATAAAATTTGCCCATAAAATAAAAAAAATGGTTAGGGTGATTAAAAGTTTATTTTTAGGGATACAAATTTTTTTTCGTTTTAACATGGATCTAAAAAAAAACTTTATTTGAAAAAATTTGGCAGAAATATAATGTAAATACTGCTACTTTTTAAAAACAATTGATTTGTATATTGATCTCAAATTAATTACAACTAACAATAAAACCAAAACACGTAAGATTTAAAACTATATCCTGCAAAAAAACGTAAAGGTTGAAAAAAAAATTTATATGTAAATTAAATTTTTTTTAGTAAAAATTAAAAAATACTTATCATTTTCCAAATAAATCATAAAAATAAAAAAAAATAAAATTTTTATACGATTTACTATAAATGTTAATTGTGTTTACTAGTAATGAGAACCGATACAAAAAAGAATAAGAATATGCTTCTCAGAATTAAAATATGTAAATATGTTATACATAACGATACATCGTAAAACATTAGGTCATTTTATTGTAAATTTAAAAGAAATTACGACTAAAAAAAAAATATTAAAAACAAACAATCAATAAAATGTTTAGGCTAAATTCTTTACTTGTATAAAATAAAAAAATGAATGGAATAATTTTATGATAGATTTATATTCACTAATAAAGTGATAGTTTAGTAAAATTTATAAAAAAATTTATTATTGTATATTAATAACTTTTTTTAAAAAAGGCCGCTAGCGAGGGTATAATTTTAGCAATGCTCCTTATTGTTAAAAATAACTTTTACATAAATTGAAGAAAAACAATAAGAATTTTTTTTTTTTTTTTGACTAAAATGCCAATCCGGTTGATCCAGAATCCGTATAATTGAGGTCCGGATAATCGAGGTTCCAGTGTAGTTCAAAGCAAATATCAGACTAAGCAATATTAAAATAATCCAAGTGTCGAATTACAAGAGACTTACTTAGATGTTTCAAAAAATGACTGTGAATTACAGAGTCTAATAATTTTAAAACCATATAGAACTATTAACTTCTTTAGTAACTTATTGTACTTGAAATCACCGCAAGAAAAGGTAGAATCTACTACTAGACACCGTCAATGACGAGTAGAGCGAAGCTAATCGTGTTAGGAAAAAGTCTCATTAATTTTTTAATTTTGGGATTTTGAAATTTGTATTGGATTGAGTTTAATCTTATTGTGTAAATATAAGATGTAAAAATATCTTAAGTATAGTTAAAACACTAACCAGGGGAGTATCAAATGTTTGGGCAGCCGATTTGCTTGTAACTTTCAGGACAGGTTGTGGTAGTTAAAAAAACATCTCCTATATCCTCAACATACCTAAATTGGCCTCCTGGGCCTAGTATGCAATAAGATAGGGGTTCTTAGGCTATCTACTAAGTGATGCTGCTACCTTGTCACTCAACTGAATACTTTCCGGTTCATCTTATTTTTTTTGTGTGACAGATTTTGATCCCATAAACCGTTTTTTGTATCAGTAATTCTAATACCATTATAGTCAGTAAACCAAATTACATATCTGGTCAAGAATGACCAATTTTCAAATTGCTGCCAAAATTGTAATTTTTGACTAAAATAAATTTATAGATTTAAAAAATTTGTTACAAGCTTACAATTATCAAAAATTCTTTACTCGTCTACTTTTGATCATTTGTTTGCAAGATATGAAAATTTAAAGTCAGAGTCCTGTTTCAAGATTTTTTGATAAATGCTAATTTTAAGTGCTATCTTTACTCGCATCTTTACAGAGCCATATCACGAAAGTAACTTAAGCCAAAGGAACGAGTAAAAATTTATAAGACTTATAAAACCCATTTGAGTTTTAACTCAAAATTTTCATTGCAATGTTTGCAGCCGTTTAAAAACTAGTCTGTTGGAAAAATATGTCCATTTGGCTTACTGACTATAATGGTAGAAAAACTACTGATAAAAAATGCTATTTACGGGGATTAAAAGGTGATACTTAAATGAAAAAAATGAGACCAACCGGAAGGTATTTGGTTGACCCGCCTGAGACATTGCAACTGTGTATAACACAGTTATACACTGTTAGAATTTAACTTCTAGTCTAAACATTTTCACCATTGGATGATATTTTCGGGCCATCAGTCTATTTTTAATTGCAAAACTCTGTTTACTACCTAGATCATATTTTTACCCCAAGGGTCCCATTTGACCCCTTAAAGTTCAATTTTCATGCAAGCTAAATTTTCTATTAACTGATGTCACTGAATCATATTTTTCCAACCGTTGTTCCATTTTCATTGGCATAACTCCATTTACTCCCTAAAATACATTTCACTCCGGAAGGGGGGAGGTGCACGTAACCCTTTTGAGTTAATTTATTACCCATGCTTACATTACTTACCCATTTACATGCTTCATTCTTTGAATTAACTCTCATCAAGTCATTTTTATCCCAAAAATATTCTTTAACGGGGGAGGAGGGTATTCCTATTGCATCCCCAAATTCTCATTCTCCCCAAGGATATATTTTACTCCCCCAGGATAAATATTTAAAAAAATGATTTTCTTTTTTCTTTGTGCACAAAACGTTGTAAAATAATGTGTATCGTTTTTGTGCAAAAAATGTCATTAAATACGTTATTATATGTACTTAATATTTTATGTTTTTATCATGCTCCAAAATGGTAATATTGGAGTTTCCACTGCATAAATAATAAGAATAATAAGTACTCAAGACACAAGAAAAGGAATTTATAAATTAATTAAAGAAGGATAATGATTTACTACAATATACAACGTTGAAAATAATTTAAATTCGGGGCGGCTATTTCAAACAAGATCTCCATGAAAATAGAGAATAGGTGCAGCACCGACTAACTGCTTGGATATTTTGTCAAAAACTTGTAACTGGTTTGTGTAAACACAACCTAAATGCATGGAACATGTTTACTACACTGCCGCGCAAATCAAAAATCCCATATCTACATCAATACCACTAACGAAAACCCTGACATCACCTCTCCAGTTTAATAAGGTATGTCGGAGTCTTCGCTAGTGGTATTGTGTAGATGTGAGATTTATGATTAGAATATTTCAGGTTTAGGGAATAAAAATAGTTTGGGTTTAGAATCTTAACAGCTAGTGAGGTGATAATTACAAATTATAAAAATAGAAAATTGTATTGTAATGTTGAGTAACATTTATATTATACCTAGTCCTCATCTGGAAGTAAACATATTCCATGCATTTAGGTTGTGTTTACACAAACCGGTTTATGTACACTGAGAAAACAAGAACAGTATTTTTTACTATATTTTATAGTAACGCGCTACCCACCTGTCAATTCAGGGAAAAAATAATATAATATATAAGAAATATTACTGCGCGCGCCTTTATTTTTACTATAAAATATAGTAAAAATTATGTTTATAAAAATTCCAGTACGCGTATAGGAATTTTTAATACATAGATAAAGTAATTTTTCTTACATAGATAAAGTAATTTTTCTCTCTTCTTGTTACCCCCCCTTTTTTAATTAATTTTAGCACACGAGCAGGCACTTTTCCGTATTTTTTCCGGCATTTATCCGTATTTCGGTATTTTAAAACAAAACTAATCATAAAAAATAAACACGTATTAATAAAAATAGAACAAATAAATAAAATAAAAAAGTTTAATAAAGGTGTAGATGTGAATTAAATAAAGAAAGAAAAAAGTGAGAATAAAATATCTATTTATTAAACAGGGGGCGTAAGTGAGTCATATCCAAAACATATAGTTTTCAAACTTCGATTCTTACACGCGTAAGCAGCTGTGGTCTAGTGGACGAAGTGATAGACCGGCAACTGAAGGGACCCGGGTTCAAATCCCCAAACTGCGACTTAAAAAAAAAAAAAATTAAATAAAAAAAAAATAATAATAAAAAATAAATAATAATAAATAATAAATAATAATAATAATAAATCGAGTAATAAATATACAAAAAAAAAAAAAAAAAAAAAAAAAAAAAATAATTTTTTAATGTTTTTAATTTACATTAAAAAAATACTGAAATAAAAATTATATTCCTCGTATAGTAAAAATTCTAAATTAATCCAGTAATTATTAATTTATATTATAGTTATATTTCTTTAAAGTACAAGCAATTTTTACTGTATACTAAATAATAAATATTACAATAAATTTAACCAGGGTAGCCAATTACTAGAAAATACAGTAATTTTTACTTGAATATATAGGAATATTTATATGTTAGTTTTCTCAGTGTATTTAGTACAGAATCCCTAAATTCGTTATCAACGTTCTAGGATGTATTTTCACCTTTCAATTTCTGTAAATATTTTATCTAACTTGCAAGGTTGCAGCTTTGTATTGAAGATTACTAAAAAACCCTATTTTAAAACATTGTCGTATTTTGTAGTTAATCAGTATTTTGATATTTCTTTTATTTCTATAGCGTTACGGAAACATCCAAAACTTTTCCAAAAAGAGGATCTTTAGCAAAATGTCTCGAGGAATCTAAAATTTTTGTCGCAATTTCTATTAGGTGATAAGAAAATTCAGAAAATTGAAAATGAAAATTTTCTTAAAATTATAGAAATTTGAAATTGATTTTTAAGTACTTAAAAGGAAAATATTAGCTAAAATTTTTTTTTATCAAAAAGTACATACACTAACAAAAAACTTAAGACCTGTTAGACCTTAAAAAAATTTCCGGAAAATAAAGAAAATTCAAAATTAATAAGATTAATAACATTATTACAAATGTAAATATGATTTAATATTATTTTTTCCAAGTTCATTGCATATTTATTATTTTTACCAGTAATTATTTGCTCGGAAAACATTTTTTATTGCGAGGAAAACTCGGAAAATTGGGAAAATCATTATAACATAAGTTTCAGTTGTTAAAAAAAGAAAAATTCCGGAAAATGAGGAAAATTAATTACTTAAACTTTATAACATTCTTGTCTTTCGGAAAATTTCGGAAAATCATTAAACTAGTCTTACCTGGTAAACCTCGTTTCATCGGAAATCTAGAGGCTTTTGCCGAGTTATAATCAGAACATAAGTTACAGTTGTTAAAAAAAAAAAATTCCGGAAAATAAGGAAAATTTAATACTCATAAGCTTTATATATTTTTTTTCTTTAAGACAAAATTATTTTATTAAGTTTCGCGATGAAACCAAGTAGAATATTATTCTTATTAATATTGAATTTTCTTTATTTTTCGGAAATTTTTTTTTAACAACTAAAACTCATTTTCCGATTATAATTCATTGCTACCAGGTAACACCAGGTGAAACCAGCCAAACCGGCCAAAACTAGCTGGTAGCTAGTAACAGCTGGTTATTTTTGTCAGGGTCATATGCATTTTAATGCATCTAACGTCCGCTGCGCCGTCCGCAAATGCCATAACTATATGAATCCATTAAAGACCCAGCCTTCAGAATACCGGGTTCTGTTCGTGCGTAATGCATTCTCACTCCTCTGCCCGTATGAAAAAAAAAATAATAATAATAAAAAAAAAAAAAACAGCGAACTATATTCTATAGCATAGAACACTGATAGGGGGTTTAGTTTCAAGATTTACAGGCGTGCACACAGAAAGTTGCGCTGGGGTAGGCTATTAATGATAAATTTTTTTAAATATATGAAAAAAATTAAAATATTTGTGAAAAAGATGCCTTGAAAGGGTAGGCTACAGCCTATGTAGCCTATAGCGTGTGTGCGCGCCTGATTTAGGAAGCTCATTCAGGTAAATTGAGAGTAAGGAGGGTGCTTTTTCAACTAAAATAACCTGTCCTGTACTGCAGAAGCAAATCTGTATCCCAAACAGTTTTAAGTCCCTTGTAAGATTTATATGAATTTATATTTTTTATATATTTATATTTTTTTTAATTTGAACCCTTGTAAGATTGCCCGAAAAAAACACCAACAATCCACCCATTATTTTGCAACCTTGTCATTTGTTTGCTGAGCAGACTCAACTAAATTTTTTACGCTACCTTTAGTTTGTTACGTACTTTTTCCATAATTCATCAAAAGATAAAAAAATCCCTCAACTCTAATACCCATAAATCCACTTGATTACTAAATGAATGTCATACTCAAGACATAATGCAGTGTGTGGGTGTCCGAATTCATTAGCTAGAATTAAAAAAGGTCTTCTGAAGATTTTTGTACCGCTGAATCAAATATGTTAAAATCAAAGATTTGTTTCAATGGTTTAAAAGCTGTAAAAAAAAAAAATTGTTTAAACTTTTGGAGTTATCTTTAAATTTTATCTTAAATTCTCTTTGTTACAACCAATGAAGCGAGTACCCATTGTTGTCCCAAAATGACCAATTTTCAATTTGCTGCCAAAATTGTAATTTTTGAGAAATACCAAGTAGTTAGTCTCAGTCTCATATATTCTCTATTTTCATTCATGGATATCTCATTAGGAATAAACTCTCCAAATTTAATTTATTTTCTAGCATGGTTGTTTCCAATATTATTGCTAATCATTTTTCTTTTTTTTTTGTACACAGGGCTTTAAGCCCCTCTAGTATGTACTTGTTTTTTTTAATACTTATGTTTCATATACTTTGAGTAATTATAATTATTGTTATTCAGTGGAAACTCCTTAGTGACCATTTTGGAGATTGACATATCGGTAGTTCTTAGCTATTTTTACCCAAGTCTGAGGTTGATGTCTTGGATTTAAAAAATACCAATTGCACTGTGTTTGGTATGTAAAAATATGGTTGACCAAATTTTAAGGCTCTAGGTGGCTCTAGATGGCTATTTAATTTTTAAATTTCATAAAATTTTTTTAAATTTTTAACAAAAATTGAAATATCTCGAGACTAAAGAAAAATTTTTTTATTGCACTTTATAGTATTCGATTTGGCACCAATTTTTATGTATTCTCTGAAATTTTTATTCAAAACGGAGGTATCTTTAAAATTTTATCAAATATTTTTGAAGCTGGTAAAATATCTCTTTATTCAACAAGGGAAAATTGAAGGTAAAATTTCCTACATTTTTCCCGTGTTCAACACATTATTAAAAGCGAAAAAAAGATCGCCTGAAAGTAAGAAAGTAGATCTTTTTTGCAGCGTATAATGAAAAAAATTTTTTCATTTTTTTATTTTTAATGGTATTTTTAATAATTTATTTGTGTGTCTGTGAGTCTATGTATTTTATAATGAGTCTCGATCCGAATTGAAGGAAATTACATAAAACCAGTGTCAAAATAAAGTTAAAATAAAAAAATTTTTACTATTTTTGGGAAAAATTAAATTTTTTGAAAATTTGGTCAAAAAGTGAAATATCTGAAAAATATGATAAAATTTTAGTGTCGCGATTTGTATTACTTGATTTGGCACTAATTTATACGCATTTAGTTAAATTTTTATTAAAAACGGATGTTTCTTCAAAATTAAAAAAAAATTTTTTGATATAGTTGAAAAAATGTTTGATATTTAAAAATAATTTATTAGATGATTTGCGATAAAAATAAGAATCCTGGAGAAAAATTTAAGAAATTTTAGTACTCATAAAAAGAAATAATATAATACATTATTAAAAATTTTATACATAAAACTTTAATGTCGCAATTGGTATTACTTGATTCACAAGGGGAGTTCAATACATTTGGAACATCAAATTACACCAAATGGTTACGAATGAGTTTATTATGTTGAAAAAACATGCCGGCTACGCTCCGTTCATTCCAATGGGGCTTTTGGGCCTAGAAACGCATGGTTCAATGTTATAAAATAGGGTTTTTAGGTAATTTTCAATGAATTTAAATCAGATATTAACTTGGTCAATATGGAACATAATCTTATACAATATAATTATTGCTTAAAAATGATGGAATTTATTTGTCAGTCTGATTATTGACCTAAAATATTTCATAATTTTTTAAAATGGTTTATTTCGGCTCTGTATAGTAGTACGAGCCATCATCAGTAAAGTATACTACTATACTTCTTTATATAAACCATAGATGTTAAAGATTTCTTAAAACCCATTTATATACCTTTAGTACACCATTTCACTTTCGAGAGAAATGGGGTTTTAAGAAATCTTTAACATCTATGGTTTATATAATGAAGTATAGTAGTATACTTTACTGATGATGGCTCGTACTACTATACAGAGCCGAAATAAACCATTTTAAAAAATTATGAAATATTTTAGGTCAGTAATAAGACTGACAAATAAATTCCATCATTTTTAAGCAATAATTATATTGTATAAGATTATGTTCCATATTGACCAAGTTAATATCTGATTTAAATTTAAAATTTTGAAAGGAACAAATATAAAAAAAGTTTTGATATTTAATTTTTTGGCATTGGGTCTAAAATATGCCAAGGAATTACAGTTTTGTTTGTCTTTTTTATATGTACTATTTTGTATATAGTAAAGTAGTCATACCTTTTCAGTAATTAAACTGTTATTATATTTGACTGACTATATATAAATAAAAGTATATATATTTTGTGTTGTACCATCTTAACACTGATGAACATAAACTGTAATTTCTCTCGAAAGTGAAATGGTGTACTAAAGGTATATAAATGGGTTTTAAGAAATCTTTAACATCTATGGTTTATATAAAGAAGTATAGTAGTATACTTTACTGATGATGGCTCGTACTACTATACAGAGCCGAAATAAACCATTTTAAAAAATTATGAAATATTTTACGTCAGTAATAAGACTGACAAATAAATTCCATCATTTTTAAGCAATAATTATATTGTATAAGATTATGTTCCATATTGACCAAGTTAATATCTGATTTAAATTTAAAATTTTGAAAGGAACAAATATAAAAAAAGTTTTGATATTTAATTTTCAATGAAACGCTTAAACCTCAGAACACTTCTGGTTGGTCTAAGTATCACCTTTTTTGGTGTAAGTATCACCTTTCAAACGCCGGAAGCCGCAATTTTTTATCACTAATTTTCGCAACAATGTAGCCAATTAATCAATTTTTAAATTGCTGCCAAATTCGTAATTTCTAACAAAAAAGGGTTTTATATGTCTCAAAAAAACTCTAAAGCTTCAAGTTTTCAAAAATTGTTTACTAGTATCATTTCCTTGAATCGTTTTTAGAAATGGCTCCTCAAAGTTAACATTAAAAATGAGTTATAACTATTGTTATTATCAGCACCGATGATTTTTAAATATATATCGAATTATTATTTATAATTGACCTGTACTGGGCCCAGCTATCGTATTTTTGGAGATATTAAATATTTAGTGTTCATAACAACATGATAATAATAAAAATTAATAATAAAAAATCAATATATACTAGGGGGCTCCGCCCCCTGCGCGCTTGGCGCGCCAACCCCCATAGAACGATTGAGGTAATGTGAAGTTTTACATTATGATTCGTGACCTAATTTCGTATAGGTTTATGGAACTTTTATAAAGTTTTAAATGAATATTATATTATGAATAAAGTAGCAGAATTTGTATTAAATATAATCAATTTACTTTATTTATAAAATGATGCACAGTAAATTATATAAATATAATATTTATAATCTTGTGTAATTTTATTGTTAATTAAAAATTTATTTATATCAGTATATATAATTTTTTATTTGAAATTACACGGAGAAAAATATTTTTTAAATTTTGCAAACTTAAGTTTAGTAAAACGGGGTTAGTTTTAAGAACAAAAATTTTATAAATTTTAATTGCAACATTAACCATAACCATGGTTATATTTACAAAATTTATTTAAATAATAAAACTTTATGATGTAAACATATAACCATCGATTTCAGTTATGTTTAACAGTTATTTTTCTCCCTGCAGATGAAAAAGATACATATTTCTATAAGTTAATAAGAAGTTATTACTCGTTGTAAAGTATTAATAAGATGTGGTAAAGTTGGTAAAATGATTTTTACGAGTGAAAGATGTTTAAAAATTATTATTTTTAACGACGTTTCGATCGATTAAGATCCTTTTCAAGCTAAAAAATATAATGAATTTTTAATAAAAATATAATAAGTAATTTAATAATATGGACCCACAAAAACAATTTTTTCTCTTACTCAAATGTTTACAATTTATATTACATATTGAGAATATTGATTCTCTTGGTCAATATTTTGTCAAAAATTAATAAATAAATAAATTTGTAGATATTTAAAAAGTATCCTATAAACATAAAAATTTTTTTAATAAATTATGATAAAAATAGACTGAATTGCATTTATATTATCTTACCACAAGTCATATTATTAGAATATTTTTAATATTAATAAGTGTAAATTGTTAAAAACTAAAATATCACAGAAAAAATACTGATGTGTAGGTAAATTTTTTAGTTTTTAACAATTGATATTTTAGTTTTTAACAATTTACACTTATTAATATAAAAAATATTCTAATAATATGACTTGTGGTAAGATAATATAAATGCAATTCAGTCTATTTTTATCATAATTTATTAAAAAATTTTTTATGTTTATAGGATACTTTTTAAATATCTACAAATTTATTTATTTATTAAT
Organism: Anagrus nilaparvatae; assembly: GCA_022575985.1. NCBI lineage: Eukaryota > Metazoa > Arthropoda > Insecta > Hymenoptera > Mymaridae > Anagrus > Anagrus nilaparvatae. Next base: position 4,873,521 of record JAKSXM010000107.1, read on the forward strand.
TTTTGACAAAATATTGACCAAGAGAATCAATATTCTCAATATGTAATATAAATTGTAAACATTTGAGTAAGAGAAAAAATTGTTTTTGTGTAAAAAATTCATTATATTTTTTAGCTTGAAAAGGATCTTAATCGATCGAAACGTCGTTAAAAATAAAAATTTTTAAACATCTTTCACTCGTAAAAATCATTTTACCAACTTTACCACATCTTATACATATTTCTATTTCTATTTTTTCTATTTTTTGAGTAAATTTCAATAAGCTTTATAAGATGATAAAAATATATGTAAATTATATATTGTGAATTATCTCTTAGGCCAAAGTAATCGTAAGCGCCCTCTAGGATTACTCGATACAGCCGGAAAAAATTACGAGAAGATGCTACAGCCAAGGATACTGAGGGCCGTAGAAACTGCGGGAGATCTCTCTCCTAGACAATACGGATTTCGCCGAGGGAAGTCAACAATCGATGCAATAAGCAGTATTGTTCGGGCCATCGACAACGCACAGACTGGTAATCACTATTCGAGAAAGATCACGCTATTAGTGAACCTCGATGTAAAAAATGCCTTTAACTCAGCAAGGTGGAGCGACTTCATGGAGGGACTCAGGAACTTCCAGGTGCCAAAATACCTGCGAAGAATAATCAGCAGCTACCTGAATGATCGGGAAATAATCTTTGAAACTGCACAAGGAACAAGAGTGAGGAAAGTAACTGCAGGTGCAGTTCAAGGATCGGTCCTTGGACCGGATCTATGGAACATCATGTACAATCAGGTACTAAGGCTACCGATGCCAGCTGACACTTTTACTGTAGGCTACGCGGACGACCTGGTCCTAGTAATTACGGCAAAAAATGAAAAAATCGACGAGGAGAAACTGAATCAGGCAATGCATGGGGTAAATTACTGGATGGAAGACCACGGCCTAAAGCTTGCAACGGCGAAGACTGAGATTGTCCTATTCACCCGTAAGCATATTGAGACTATTATCCCAATATGTATTGGGGAGGATAGGATAGAATCGAAGGAACACTTAAAGTATTTGGGAGTGCTGCTGGACACGAAGCTGACGTTTAAGGCACAGATTCTGAGAAGCACGGAGAAGGCTGCCAGGCTGACTGCTGCGCTAAGCAGGCTCATGAGAAATTCTTATGTCGGTAACCCACTCCATACTACTGTATGGTGCAGAAGTTTGGGCCGACTGCATAAAGAAGGTCACTTATGCGTCTAAGCTTACGAGCGTGCAGAGGCAAGGAGCTCTGCGAATCTCCTGTGCCTGTCGAACAGTGTCGTTGGAGGCAGCTATAGTCATTGCTGGGGTAATCCCGATAGATCTGCTGGCTCTTGAGATACAGTATATCTATCTGAACAAAGAGAGGGAAGGTATTGACCGCGCGAAGGCTAGTTCGCGCCAGATCAGCCTAAGCGATTGGCAGGAACGTTGGACCGACTACGCGAAGAGCAAATGGACCAAGAGGTTGATAGGAGAGATATCACCTTGGATAAATAGAGGGCATGGGGACATTAATTATTTTTTGACCCAATTCCTAAGCGGACATGGACTTTTTTGCTCCTACCTCTTTCGGATCCAGAAGATGAATAGTGCTGAATGTATATACTGTCCTGACAAAGACGACACGCCGGAACACACATTCTTCAAATGCGATAGGTGGGCTGCTAAAAAGTTTCAATTAGAAGCTAACATCGGTCAAATCACACCTGAAAATGTGGTTGGCCTGATGCTTCGAAATGAAGAAGTATGGTCCGAAATTGACCAGTATGTGGAGTACATACTCCGCACCAAAAAACCTGAAGTCCAAGGTATAGGCTAATATTAAGACGTATTGCGGTTATCCTGATGACTACAGCTGTTGTACTAACATACTATCATCCCTGCAGTTACTCTTGATACCGCAAGCAATAGTAGATGGTAGGATAATTTTTATTTATTTATTTATATATATTTATTTATTTATTTATTTATTAACCTTCTTTTTGATGATAATGAGAATTAACGTATATTTTTAGCTAACATATATTTTATTAAAGATGACAGTACATAAAGACGAAATTTCAACCAGATGGAATGACGGAGTCCTTAACCAGACTGGCGAGTCAGTGGATGCAAGTCAAAAGATGGAGTTCATGAATAGAACTAAATGGCCTTGAACCTGTCCTGAAGTAATGTGAAAACGGTCCCGGAATAGGCTCGCATAAGGTAGGAAGGGAGTGGAGTTTTAGTGGGTATAGACAAAGTAGGTCGAGTCCCACATAACTGTCAGTTCGGATGCTGATCAGTATGCATAATGCATTTCTCCACTTCCTACGCAAAAAAAAAAAAAAAAAAAAATACATATTTCTATTTCTATTTTTTCTATTTTTTGAGTAAATTTCAATAAGATTTATAAGATGATAAAAATATATGTAAATTATATATTGTGAATTATCTCTTAGGCCAAAGTAATCCAGGAGATTCAGTTGGTGACAAAATGTCGAGAGAATGTAACAAAACATGAATTTATGATGAAGTATTTTACATTAATGATTAATAATTTTAATTTAATTTTTTTTTTATTTTTAATTTTGTTGCCGCCTTAGTTAATTTATAAATTAAAATAATAGTGTTATTTAATCATTGACGTTTTGCAAGAATTGGCTTGGGTCTCATGTGAGAGAAAAACCATTTAACCAGGGTAAGAGTTATTATGCAACAGCAACTGCGTGGGCCAAAAAGACCAATTAGGCCTAAAATTACTATTTTTAAAAGGTTCTTTTGGCCCAAAGGTTTCACGCGAGAGTGGTAGCAGCGGCGGCGTACTCCAGTCAAATCGCGGAGGGGCGGTGTATTTTCACTGACCAACATGAGATTTGCTCTACTATATATTTTTTGGGTCGCTGAAAATCGGGGTCTTTTTCGGGAGGTATTTTCGGATCAACCTTAAATTTGCAAAAATTACCTCCAAAAAGTGGTTTTCATTGATTTATTAACAATATTAACAAGCTGAGTTTCTAGATTTAGCCAAGAATTGGTATAAGAGGATTTTTTGGGTCACTGATCAAGAATTTGAGGTAATTTTTTATAAATAATTAATATTTCACCCTTAAATTAGCAAAAACAACCCCTAATAGGGGTGAATTAGCAATTTTTGCACCTTGAGCGACCAAATTAGGTCCTTAAGGGTTTTTAGGGTCGCTGATCAAAAATTTGGAAGAGTTTTTCATGAATAATTAGCAATTTTCACTCTTAAATTAGCAAAAACTACCCTGCATTTATAGCAGACACTCCTTTTAGGGCTTGTTTTTGCTAATTGAAGGGTGAAATTTTAACTAGATTACCGCGAACATGTGTGAGACTGAGCAAAGCCATTGAAAATTTATAGATTTATCTAATAATTCCTTATAAACCATAAAATTCTGATTTCTTATAAAAAAATAATTTAAAAGATAAGTAATAATTTTATTATTAATAATAAAAGTAATATCATTTCATATTTATATGATTTAGTATAGAAATAATTTTAATTTTAATTCGAATAAGATAACATAAGTGGAATTTGTGTTCTGTTGCATATTTTATTATGCGTCCATGTACGGGTTAGTGAAGTTATCGGAAAAAGATTTTTTATATAAATATGGTTCTCAGTAATTGTCAAATTCTAACATGGTTGCTTCAGGTAATTGCGGCGGTAAATCATTGTCAGAATAAATTATTTCTATGACATACCCTAAAGTACCATTGATTAAACCTCCAGCAGTCCATAAGTTTGTCTATAACATAACACGACAATTGTTAGTTAAGTATAGGATATTTTGTAATCCTGAAGCTTTTTTATCTGAACAACGAATGACTATATTAGGTACATTTGTACCTATAATGCAAGCTACTGGGTTTCCTGTGTTTTTTAAATACTTTTCGTTATGTGCATCTACTTGTGTGCATTTCGGGTATAAGTGTATAGCATACTGAAATAAATCTAATTCATTTTTTGGTATTATATTTTTCCGTCTATTTTGTGATGCTTCATAATTTTCCTGTGAGATTTCAGTATTGTCAATTTCGTCTAATAATTTAGAATATGGCATTTGCTTACCTTCTTGTCGGTGTGCATTTTGTAAACATAAATATTTCTGAAACTCTTTAAAAACAAGTTTTCGCTGTGATTGCATTTTATCAGTATATTTTCTTGTAGTAAATATTGCTGCATCTCTGTACGGGTGTTAATTGGTTATAATCACCGGATAAGTAGATTATTAATCTACTAAATAGTTCATCAATTTCGTTATCCAAAATTTCTCTACACCGTGGTTCTATTTGGTATAAAGTGCGTAATCCTTTTATAACATTTCGTCATTTATCAAAAATTTTTTTAATTAAGTTCATTTAACGTTCGTCATATTTTTCAATATAAGTATCAGTAACGATATCTACGAACAAATATAATAATCTTATGTTTCAAAGATTTATAAGGCATTTTCATGCCATTAAGTTTATTAAAATTTTTTTTTTTACAATTTTAAATAAATTATTTAAATTTTTTAAATGATGTTAAATAATTTTTTAAGAGAAATTAATTAATAATTTAAGTTAAAAAAGTGGTTTTGAATGAAAAAAATTATCCATCAATTTGTCTCGAGCGGGATTCGATAGTTAATATAAATTTGGTACTAGATCTAAAAAGTTGCCTCTTGAATGAAAGAAATTGATTCTGATTGTCTCCTGTGGTGTCCGCTCTCGACAGCTTGTTGGTACAGCGTTGGTCCGGCAAACCAAAGGTCGTGGGATCGAATCCTGCTCAAGATATAAATTGATGGACAATTTTTTTCATTCAAAACCACTTTTTTAAGTTAAATTATTAATTAATTTATCTTAAAAAATTATTTAACATAAATTAAAAATTTTAAATAATTTATGTAAAATTGTAAAAAAAAAAAAATTTAAATAAAATTAAAGGTATGAAAATGCCTTAGATATCTTTGAAACATAAGATTATTATATTTGTTAGTAGAGATTGTTACTAATACTTATATTGTAATTTGTTTGCATTTTGATTTTCTACTAAAACGAATTGTTTGTAATTCAATGGTAATTTTAGTAAAGAGTTAAATGCTTTTCCTTATACATTCACAGTAGCCATGCCAGTAGGTGCTGTGATTTCGACTGCATCCTCGCCAAAAGCAGTTGCTATTATTTTTACCATTTCTTTTATTACTGTTCTTTTTCCTGATCCTGCTTTCCCTTGTACTATTACTCTCTTAATCATATTGGGTGTCGAAGTATTAGTTATCTTTTCATCCGAATTTTGTTTGTTTAAATTTTCTAATTTATAATTATTTAAAAATGTATCTATGTCAATTGGCCTTTTTTCTAATTCAATTGTTTAAATATTATCACAGTATTTGAATATAAATATTCAAAAGGATTTCTAATCATGCCATCATTTATGGAATCAGGAATTTCTTCTGTTTCATGATATTCTTGTAAATTTATATTACTTTCTTCTGTAATATTTAAAGAAGTTTCTTCCATGTATCGTGATTCACATTATTAATTAAAATATCTTTCATATTACTTCTAAATGGTACATTTAAAATTCAATTTAATTTATAGTACTGTTCATCTTTTGCTTCATTACCTACAATGTTAAATTTAGGAAATATTCTTACAATACATTCTTTTTTTCGTTTGGTTTTTTCAACTGTTTAACCATTGTAATAAGTTCATCACATCGTTGATACCAATAACTGTTGGTAGACCTAATTTTAGAAGAATAAACCATAATATCTTTCTAGAAGTTTTTATCAATTTATAATTTCTTTTTTAATTGCTCTGCAGTGCATTTATGTAATTTTGATTTGTTTACGTAAATTCCTGCTTTTTGTAACATTCCATGACCCATAACGGTATTCAAACAAAAAAATCTGGAGCTTGGATCTTGTGCGAATCTTTTATCATTATATTTTTCACTTATTATCTTCACTTTTATGTCTCTAGTTTGTGAAATGTCTGATATTCCTCGAGGAAATAAATGTGGTAATGCACAAGCTATGTAACCTTACGTTGTAAATTGATTAATTGGATCATTTTCTAATGTTGAGTAATTTAGATTGAATTTTTGGTTTATCTTTATCTTTATCTCAAAAATGCCATATTGGAAAATTGGACAATAGATTTATATGAAAAATGAAATATTTTATTTATGAAAACTTTTTTTTCATAACAGTATTTTTTTCAATCTTGAAAACTCCTAAGTAATGTGAATAGTTCTTTTTTATTTGTAAATATCGAAAATTTCAATATCAAAATTTTAAAAAATGTAATTTTTTGATTAGGAATTAGTTTTTTCACTATTATTCTTAAATGTGCGTATTAAATGAGCTAAAAATTTAATTAATAATTTTTTTAGTTTAACTCTATTTCGTGGGGCTACTTATAAGAAAAATTGGATACCAGCTACAAAAAATAACTTTTTTAAAATATAATCTTACCCTTTCAGGTGTATTCCACTCCTCTCAAATTTAAAAACTTTTTTATAATTTTTTTTATAATTAGGGGGCAAGACCCCTGCGCGTTAAAGCTCGCTAACCTCCGTAACTCATATTTCATGTTTATCGCAATAATACTGTGACATAATTCATAAATAAAAACAATTGTACAGTAAGATAAGATTTCAAATAATGAACTTTTTTCATAATTTTAATAAACTATTATAATTTTGATTTTCATAATGTATCTCAGGAAAATATATTTACAAAGCCATAATGATTTAACCATATTGATTTAAGTTTCTCGAAATTACGAAAAATTTGACAAAAAAACCCTCTTTCGATTTTGGGCAAAATAAAAATTTTCGAAAAAATCCTGTTTGCCCTTTTCATCAGCATCTTTTTTTATTAAAAAACTTGTTTTATAAGGGATTTTTACCAATTAAAATGGATTTGTGCGAATAAAACTAAAATTTCTATAATTTAAGTTTTTAACTGTTTCAAATTTTTTTTAGTACAAAAAACAAAAAAAATAAAAAAATAAAAAATTCTGACATTTTTCTTTATATACACGGATAAAAATTCAGTTGACTAGCGCGCCCACTATTTTCTCTTGCATCGCAACCAGTATTTTGAGCGACATTTTCATCAAAACAGTCTCTGTTCTCACCCAAATTAGAATGTGCCCTTGACAAAAATAGATTCGCGCGAATCCTACATTATGTAGTTTATGCGTGGAACTACTCAATTTAGGTTAGATTCTCGCCTAATTTTGTTTTATGTGTACTCCATATTTTACTGTTCATGTCGCAAGCTAACCTTTTGGCGTGGTAGTCAACTGAATTTTTATCCGTGTACCCTTTTCGATTTTGGTGAAAATAAAAATTGTCAAATAATTCCAGTTTGCCCATTTCAGCAGAAATTTTTTAATCAGAAAACTTGTTTTATAAGGCATTTCAACCAATTAAAATGGTTTTGTTCGAATACAACCAAAATTTCTAAAAATCAACAATTTAAAAAAAACTGAATTAAATCCATACATATCAGTTTTTTTGAGCTCTCTGACCCAGAAAACCATATTGAAATAAGTTTTTAAATGTTCCAAAATTTTTTTTTGTACAAAACATCTAAACATTTTTAAAAAAAACCTTTTTTGGTACCAAATAACAACTAATCTAAAAAAAAATTTTTCATGATTTTTCATTTATAACCATTTTGATTTTGGTGAAAATAAAAATAGTCAAAAAATTCCAGTTTTTCATCAGTATCACTTGTGTTATAAAAAAACTTCTTTTATAAGGCATTTTGATCAATTAAAATGGTTTTGTGCGAATAAAACCAAAATTTCAAAAAATCAAAATATTTTAAAATTAATTTACATCTATTTATATCATGTTTTTTGAGCTCTCTGACTCAATGAACCATTTAAGGTACCAAGCCAGTGGTTTGTGGTGTTTTTTAATGATTTTTTCAAAATTATTTTACTCAAAAAGTATATTTATTAGAGCTTTCAAAATTTACATAGTATTTTATGAGGGCTTAAACAATACAAAAAAAAAAAATTTTTTTTCGATGCCCACTATTTGGCTTTTATATAGGTGGCGTTGAAGTTGCGCCTAAAAAAAAAATCTTGCTCCACTGCGGACAGATTATCTCCGGATTGGATCATATGACAAAAAAAAAAAAAATTTATAATTAGTAAAGTGTCTTACATGACAATTCACCAGAAAAATAAAAAAAATGCAAAAGGAAAAATTTTTACAAGTGTTTTTAAAAAAGAAGTGAAAATGGACCATGTTTTTTGACCTTTCTCCCATAAAAAGAGAGTTAAATTTTAAAAAATTGTTTATTTTTCTGGTTAATTGGCATACACAACTAGTAAATAAACAAAACAAAACCACTTTTTTCCAAATCGGTCGAGCCAATCCCGAGATAATCTGTCCGCAGTGTGAAAAAAAGTAGTTTCAAGTCAATCGAGTTTAAAGTTTTGTATACCTGCAGTGAAGTACGGTTACGCGCTCCTTAATCCCGTTATTTATAGCACTTAGACTTTGAATTTTGAAAAAATATTTTAACACAATATTTTTAAATATATTTAACATCGATTAAAAAAAAAAAAAATTTTTTTGGATATCTGAAAAAAATTCCACTGGCTTGGTACCTTAAGTTTTTAACTGTTTCAAACATTTTTTAGTACAAAACAACTAAAAATTTAAAAAAATATATATATTTGACATTTTTTTATATACCCCTTTTGATTTTGGCCGAAATAAAAATAGTCAAAAAAATTCAGTTCCCCTATTTCATCAGAACTTTTTTCATTAGAAAACTTGGTTTATAATCAATTCAAAGATTCGAGCAAAGATTTTATTTTTTATATTATATTTTATTCGAACAAAATCAAAATTTCTAATAGGTAATCAAGTAGGTAATCCAAAATTTATAAATCTAATTTAATCCATTTATATCAGGTATTTGGAAATCTCTAACTCTTTGAACCATATTGATTTAAGTTTTCAACTGTTTCAAATAGGTTAATAACAAAGTTTTTCTGAGTGAAAATTTTCATATTTTTATTACAGCATATTTTCCGATTTTCCAACATAGTCGATAAAAAACGCCATTTAGGAATATCGGACAATAGTTTTATGTGAAAAATATAATATTTTGTTAATGAAAACTTTTTTTTAGACTTCGAAAACCGCTGGGTAATGTAAAAAGTTATTTTTTTCTGTTGTTTAATTCTGTTTTTGAAAATCGGAAAATATGCTGGGGTAAAAAAATGAAAAATTTTATTCATAAAAATGTTTTTATTAACCTTGAAAACCCCTAGGTAATGTGAAAAATTCTTTTTTATTTGTAAGTATCGAAACTTTCAGTATCAAAATTTTAAAAAATGTAATTTTTTGATGAGGAGTTAGTTTTTTCACTAATATTCTTAAATGTACGTATCAAATGAGCTACAAATTTAATAAGTTCGCCTTTGTCTCATTTGAGACCATCTGTGAAATTTTGAAGCCAATCGGCAATATCATTAAAGAGTTATCGTGCACACAAACTGGACATTCTGTCGCGGGAATAGACTGAGCTCAGCTCAGAGCTTTCCTCAGTCTAATTAATCACAAAAATTCCCCCGAATTATTGAGACCCAAAAAACCCTTACGGACCTAATCTGATCGCACAAAGTGCGAAAATAGCAAAAATACCTCCTTTTAGGGGTAATTTTTGCTATTTTCGCAATGAATAATTAATTTATTCATAAAAAAATTACCTCAAATACTTGATCAGTGATCCAAAAAACCCTCTTAAACCAATTCTTGACTAAATCTAGAAACTCAGTTTGCTGATATATAAAAAAAAAACCTTTTTGGGGGTAGTTTTTGCAAATTTAAGGGTTTTCCGAAAATATCTCCCGAAAAAGACCCCGATTTTCGTGATCAGCGATCCAAAAAACATATGCATACTATAGTAGAGCAAATCTCATGTTGGCCAGTGAAAATACACCCTACACCGCAATTTGACTGGAGTAGCGGCGTTTATAACTTTAAAATATATAGAGATATGTATATATGTATAAAATTATAAAGCAAAAACAAAATTATTACTTTTCTCCGTTTGTTCCTATAAAACAAAATAAACAAAAATTAATAACAAACTCATATTTAGTACTGTATTATATGTATGTGTATATTTAAAATTTTTGTATTTATGTGTCACTTCCTATAACTATATTAAAATATTAGGTACTTAAGAAAAAATATTGTAATCCGAATCTAATAAAATATCCAACGTACTTTAAATTTTAATAAAAATAGACTTTAATAAAAAAATAAAATGAAAATAGTCTCAGTTTTATATCAGATTCAGTGATATGAGTGTATAAAAATTATATACATACAAAAATTGTTAAATCGGTAAATGAACAAACATATATTGTAAATTTTTAATATCCAAGGAAAAAATGTTTTAAATTTCCATTAATTATGTAATTTTAGCTTGCCAAGGTCAACAAATCAGTTGACAAAACGTCGCTTTAACAATATGTAAAAAAATTTTTTAACAAAATGTAAAAAAATTTGTAAACTGTATATAAATTTTTTTACATTTTATTCCATTTGGTCAATAAAGTCAAAATATTCTATAATTTGAATATTGACAGAGTTATCATGGCACAAAGATTTCCCACTCAACACTCAAAGAATAATAAAAATAAAAGAGTAATCTATAATAAAAGTTTTAAAAGTGATAGATTGACCGGTTATAGAAAGGGCTAATTTAAGGTCTGAAAAAGTATCTTTTGAATATTATGATTTGTTTCTTTTTTCTCCGTCTACATTTATCTATGGTTACAGTAATCAAAGAATTATTTCTTTGTAGATAAGCTTCACGAGGCATAAAACGTGAATAGGTGTATTACTTACTTGTCATATTGTCTAATAATTTCTTATATCGTATTATTATATATTTAATTATATTACTACGCGATAAATAAAAATACATTCAGGGATATTCTAATATTCTAAACGAGATCGTCTGCAAATAAACTAATTATAATTCTTTTTATAGAATATTTTGAATTTATTGACCAAATGGAATAAAATGTAGCAAATTTATATATATAGTTTACAAATTTTTTTATTGATGTTTAGCTACAGATATTATTTTAATTTTATTTTAAAAATATTATACACAAATTGCACCGAATTTTTTCAATTAAAAAAAATAAAAATTATAAAAATTTAAATGATGAAAATCGTTTAATATTAACTATTAAAAATAAACTCTATCTCAACTTTTTAGTGGCAAATATTAACATTTCTTATGAGCGATGTTGTTAGTATTTTATGTTGCTAAGTGAACATCAATTAAATAAATAATTTAAAAAAATTAAAAAATTTATTTATGAGGAATTACATAAAAAAAATCATTTTTACTAACCAATAATAGCCAAATTTTTATATTATAGGTAGCTTTTCTTGTTTTTAGCAGTAATTTTTTTGTTTTTTGTCGTTTAAAAGAAGCTAATTTTTACTGTGTTAGAATTTCCGAATAGAAAATTTCCCGTAAATATACTCCCGATCTCCAAAATGATTTTTACAACACCAAATCAAATGTCTCTATATTTGCAGATTATTTTTCTTTCTTTGGGTCGGGTAAGAATGGATGAAGATTATGCAATTTTGAATTGCAAAAATAAAACTATGCATACAGTTGCAACTGGAAATTTTTTTATGTAATAAAAGTAGGTTAAAAATAACATGGTAAGCGTTCCAAATCTTATTAAGGAGATTTCTCGTACAAATAGAATATTATGTGGAGGGTGGATCAAATTTTGCAAAACATTTCCTATACGATTAAAAAAAATCCGCTTGAAGCAAGCGAAATTCTGTTTGCCATTACCGGAATTTTCCCGTTTGCCGCCAACGGGGATTTCTCCACTACCCACAAGCGAAATCTCGTTAACGGCAAATGGGATTCTGCTTGTTTCTGAAAGAATTCTTTTTCTTGCTCAAACGATTGCAACATAGTTGAAACATAAGGAAAAATCAAAAAAAAAAAGATGCGAAAAAATTCTTAAAGATATTATGACATTTTTATTTTTTTTACTTTATTTTGTGGAATCACCCCTAAAATTTTATCATGGTTTTCATGTATTTATAATTTTAGGGGTTTTTTAACCCCCCGGGGGCGGGGGGTTGAATACATTTTATGATGTTTGAAATAGTATAAAATATTTTAAATACTTGATTCCACAAAAAAAAGTAAACAAAATAAAATTTTATTATGGTTTTTATGTATTTATAAATTTAGGAGTTCTTTTGACCCTCCCCCACCCGGAGGGTGAATAAATTTTATGATGGTTAAAATAGCATAAAATATTTTTAAATACATGACTTTACAACAAAAAAGTAAAAAAATAAACTTTTATCATGTTATTTTCTATTCTTTTAAATTTTCGGGGTAGTTTTCACCCTCTATAATTAGCCCATACATCCTAATTTTAGTCAATTATAAAAAATCGCAATATCTTCTTAATCCATCATCAAAAAATAAGATATTTTTGACCATATTAACTTTACTTTCGAAATTTTGCAAAAGAAACCCTAAAAAGGGGTAGTTTTTGCTGATTTAAGGGTGTTCACCTATTTTACAGCCCTATTGGACACCAGATGCGGATTCAGCGACCCAAAAAACATATAGTAGAGCAAATCTTAGCCTGTCAACAGGTATCGACCCCAAACCCGCAAAATGACTGGAGTATAGCGGAATTCTTTTTATTGATCGAATGATTCTAACATAATTGAAACATAAGGAAAATTATAAAAAAAAAGATGCAAAAAATTCTTAAAGATATCCAATTTTTTTTTCTATTTCCTTATTTGAAGTCATTTGACATTGTTTGAGCAAGATAAAAAAAATCTGCCAGCCACAAGCGAAATTCTTCTAGCCGCAGTTAATCACAAGAGGAATATTTCTGCCAGCGGCAAGTGGATTTTTTTTTTTTCATTGTATGGATCTGAGCCTTTATTTTATTTTTTTTAATGAAATTTTAAAGATTGATGTTTGCTTGATTTTGCTCTGCAATTAGTTAAGATTATAATTTTTATTTATTTATTTATAAAAAATAATTATAAATTATTTTATCAAATTGCTAGTGAGAATGCGCGCGCATGCACGAAAAAAAAATTTAAGGAGGGATAATTTTAAACTTATAAATACAAATTACATATTTCAAAGTGGTAGTTTTTATTAAAAAATACAATTAATAGTATATACTAATTTTACTAAGTTATTTTCATATTAAAATTTATTTTATAATAAATTTATATTATTAACATTTTTATTATTAACAACATCGGCTAAAAATTTTCTGACTGGTAAGTGTTAATTGTGCCATTTAATTGTGCCAGTATAAATTTTAATTATAAAAATATTTGAATTAAATTATCAGAAAATATAAGAACTATTTTGATATGGATTTTAATATAAATTTAAACATGGATATCGATTCCTTGCGTAGGCATTTAAGTGAATCAGAAGAGGATTATCCATCCTGGGAATATCACCATTTTACTATGTTAGCAAAAAAAACAGATTATCTGCCTGAAGTTTTACTCTTACTTTATATGATTAGAAAGCAACAAATTTTTTCTGACTCAGAAAATTTAATTAGCGACTTTGATAGACCATTATTAAATGTGTTATTTTTTGAATATAATGGAATCGTATTATTCGATGAATTTCAAATGTTTTTTACAGTTCATGATTTTTTTCACCTTGACGAGGATACTATAATTTCAAATTTAAATGGCAAAGCTGAATTAGAAGAAAGAGAACAACATGATGAAGCAGACGCTGATGAAATTTATGAACCATTTAATGGATACGATTTAGACGAAAGTGATTTTTTAATTATTTTAAACCCAGATAGGGAATTATAAACCTTGAATTATAATTAATATATAAAAATTTTTTTAGAATTTTTGTGATATTAAAATTTTAGTTCATCTTATTTTAAGAATTTTATAATTATAGTAAAAAATAAGTATAATAAAATACACTAAATTATATTTTAATAAAAACTTTTGTATAAAATTTAATAAATTTAAGCTTTTGTAGAGAATTTTTTTGTATGTATACTATAAAAAAAATCTTTTCCTATCATTTCTTTTCTTAGCATTTTTCCCTATCATACTAATTTGCCTTAATCAATAAAAGCATTTTATTGCCATTCTTTGCTTATTTATTAATTAAAAAAAAAAACTGTACACATTATCTCTGTGAATCCTAATTAATATTCTGTTAACTCCCACTAATCTTAAATTTTTTTTTATTTATTGTTTTAAATGATACAGACAAGGCGGAGCAACAAGTAACGATTTAAATAAAATAATTTTGTTTAAATAAAGAAGGTAAAAATATTTTTTCTAACATAAAGTATTCAACTAAGGTAGACATAAGTTTTATTTGCGTTTCTTGATTAAAAAAAAAAAAAAAATACAGTGTAAAATACCTTTGTATTTTATCAGTAAAAATGCACAACGAGAGTCAGAGTGATAATTTAAGCTTATTGGTTGCTGGATCGATTCAGCAACATTTAAACGATAATTCTAATGAAAGTGTTATAATATTGCAGAATGATATTTCAATTGTCAATGGCGAAGAAAATCAAAGTAAGTAAACATTTATATAATTTAATTAAAGTAAAAAAAAATGGAATTCCATGCATAGTTTTTTCCACAAAAAATGAAAATTCAGGTGTAGTCTATCAGATAAATTGTAAATCATGCGATCATAGGTATATAGGTCAAACATCTCGGAAATTGGGTATCAGGATTGGAGAACATGAAAAAGATGTTGAAAAAAATTGTAGTCGTAACGTCTTAAACACGCATAGTAAATTCTTTAAACATAAAATCGACTTTGAGAATATCATCATTTTAGACAGGGAAAAAAATTATAGAAAACGATTACATTCGGAGATGATGTTTATAGAATATAACGATAATACCATGAATAGAATAGAAGACACCTGTTTTTTAAAAGGTCACTTTAAAAACACGATACGTTTGATTAAAAAGAGCAAAAAGATTAAAAAACGAATTTTTTGTTATAAAAATAGACTGGGGTTAAACAGAAGGAGTAGAATAATAAGAAAACGGAAATAATAAAAATTAAATAAAACATTTTTTTAAACCTAAAGCACTTGAACATTTAGATATATGTTAAAAATCATATAGAAGAGTTTAGGGACCGACAAATAAATTATTTTGAAAATTTATAGATTCAGAGTATTTAATAATGAGTAATAAGTTTCATATTAAAAAATAGTCATTAAAAATGTACGTTAGAGTTACAAACTTTATATTTTGTTTATATTATGTTCCTTCGTATAAAAAAATCTAGCACTTGTAAAATTTTTTAAAAGCTCAAAGATTAGTACAAGATCGTTACTCAGTGAAGAATATTGTATATTCTTTACTTTAAAATATTTAATAAGGTAATGTTTAATTTTTAAATTTGGAATTATGTAAAAAAAGTTTTTATAAAATTGTAAAATATTGTAAAATTTTTAGCCTTGATAATGAAGACTGAAGGTCTTCGAAACGTGGGCAATTTATTGAAAAAATAAAGCAAATTGTTAGCTCAGAAATCAAATATTTTTATTTAATAGTTTTTTTTAAGTTTTAAATTTTGTTGATGTTCGTGAAGTGCCATAAAAAACTTTTTAAAATTCAAAAATTTTTTAAATTAATAGTTAAAATATGCTTTAATCGGTAAAAAACAGTATTTATCTATTTTTGCTAATTATACACTGCAAAAAGTTTTGTCCAGGTATTTACTATCTGGGTAGTAAATTTAATATCCAGATAGTAAATATCCGGACAAGATTTTTTAGAGAGTATATATAGGCTATAAAATTTCCTATCGTAGTATTTACTATCACGATAATGCGTATATGCGATTACTTTTTGGTTTCTCAAATCTGATATCTTAATTTATGATTTTCTTTTTATTAAAAAAAAAAAAAATTTTTTTAATTGTGAAATTTCTAAAAACTTAAAAATAAAATTGTTTACTTTTGAAAAATGAATATACATTTAAAATAAAGAAAAGAAGATTAGTAAGATTATTCATAAAAAATCAAACGATTGATTTATTGACCTAGAGTAATAAAATTTTATTTTTAAAATATTTTCTTTAATCCTTTGATGACGTAGAACTTAAAGGGATTTTCTATCTACCAGACATAAACCATATTATTATTATTAGTCTTTCTTGGCGCCATCATAGATTTAACAAAATACTATATAAGGGCAATTTAAATGTTTGAAATTTTTTTCAGATTTTTTTTACTGTGTGTCAAATTGTACATGAAAATTCAAATTTGTATTTTTTTATGCCCTAACTGGAAACAGCTGAAAAATTTTCCATTAAAATGCATATATTTGCTAGAAAAAAATGTCCCGTGGTTAATTTTTGTTATTAGCGCAGAATGCCTAATTTTCAATTTTTTTTCAATTTTTATTTGTTACCTATTTTGCTGATTTGCCGCTAAGTTACGTGATCAAATGAAATCTCACAGAAAATTTGAACTCTGTGTAAAATTTTACTGTGGGATAAAAATTTGCGTGTTCTTAGAATGTTAAATTTCAGTTTGAGAAATTAATTAAAGTAAAGCCACACCACAAAAATCTTGAAATTAGTCGAAAATAAGGCATTCTTTAGAATACCTTCCAAATTTATTAAATAAATACCCTGCCAACTAGCTGGCACTAAGGTCCCTCAAACAATGAGCTTAATACTTCAATATGCCACAGATATCACAGATAATAAGCATGCAATCATACATACATTTCTATTAAATTTAAAAAAATTTTTTTATTTATCAAAAATTTTGGAACAAATTTTCAAAAAAATTAATTATCAGATTCGAGATATCGAGTAAAAAACATATTTTCAAATATAAGTACTTTTATGGAATTAAATGAAGTACAGGGATCCCTCGTTATCCGCGGTTTTATTATCCGCGATTTACCGTATCCGCGGTAGGACCAAAATATCCAATCCCTTGTTTTCCGCGGGAAAATTCTTGTTATCCGCGGTTTTAATTTAAAAAAAAACGTCAAGAAGTATTTTGTTTCAGTGTGACAATGTTCAGATTTTCGAGAATATTTATCATTTTTTCCTAACCTACATATATTTTTTTTTCATTTTTATTTTCAATTTTATAAGATAAAATTGTATTTCGTAATTATAATGGCTCCTCAATCAAGGAAAACGCTATCTCGCGCAAGGAGCGTCATGAATATCGCGGATAAACTCAAAATTTTAGATTTGATTGATAATGGTGAAAAAAGCGCCAGTAACCGAACCAAATATTTCTCTCAACGAAAAACCATTTTACAAATCATAAATTCCTTATTAACTGCCTTTGATTTGGCAATGAATTATGATCCGATAATGACAAGGAGTTTGAATTATAAACATAGTTGTGAAAACGCAGTAGAAATTTATGAAGAGTTATATAAGGATGTTTTAAGACGAGCAAAACAGTCGCGGATGAACGACTTTTTTTAACAGAAAAATTAATCCTGAACTTAATTTCATTGAAATTTTGTATTTTTTAGTCTTAAAATCATTTTTATAAAAAAAAAAATTAATTTTTATATCATTTGAACTTCTACGAACGTAACCCCTATTTTCCCATAAGAGTAAGGTCTTATTATCCGCGGTTTTGTTATCCGCGGTACTTTTCAGGAACGTATCCCCCGCGGATAACGAGGGATGCCTGTATTACACCAAAAAAAAAAAAATATTGCAGTTTTTTTAATTTTTATCTTTTTTTAATTTTGAGAAAAAAATTTTGAAAAAATTCCGTATCAGATCCAAAAAAATTACTATAAACCAACTTTCTAAAACTAGTACTCTCATAGAAATAAATTAGGTACTACGTCCAAAGAGAAAAAAAATTTGGTATTTTTTTTATTTTTTTGTGACGAAAATTTTAGGAAAAAAATTTTCAAAAAATTAATTATCAGATTCGAAAAATTGAGTAAAAATCGTACTTTCAAATATAAGTACTTTCATGGTACTAAATTAAGTATTAAACCAAAAAAAAAAATTGCATTTTAAAAAATTTTTTTGGTTTTTTCAATTTTGAGAAAAAAATTTTAAAAAAAGTTCTTATCGGATACATAAAATTGCTATAAACAAACTTTCTAAATCTAGTACTCTCAGGAGTCATTTGGTTCCTAAAATTTTGTAGCATGCGCGCGCATTCTCACTAGCAATTTGATAAAATAATTTATAATTATTTTTTATAAATAAATAAATAAAAATTAATCTTAACTAATTGCAGAGCAAAATCGAGCAAATATCAATTTTTAAAATTACATTAAAAAAAATAATTATAAATAAAAAGTTTTCTCACGAGGAACCATTGAAGTCTAATAGACTTCTAATTAAAATTGCATAAAAACTATCTGTGAGCAAAAAATTAAAAAAAATAGCAAAATTGAGCAAAATCAGACCTTTAAAATGAGCCCTCGAACGTTAAAATCGGTTGAAAAAAAATTTTATTTACAAGCTGAGGACACAGCTATTCTGTACGCTTTTCGTCCGATATGCGTTATACTGATAAATACGATAGACATTTACAGCGCCGATAAACTAAAAAAAGTATTAACTTTTCAGAAAACATGTAATTTTTTCGCAGTGCTGACAACTTACACTAACTAAATAATTCTTTTTTTGATTTTAAAGTTGGGCGTGGGAGTATTTAAGCTGATATACATATTTGAAATTGCTAATAATTGATATTTGTAATTAATATTTTAATTTTTAATTATTTTATTAATTAATATTTAATAAGTTTAAAAATTTTAAATTAATATTAAAAATAGTTAAATATGTGCGTAAAAAAAATTAATAATTATAATATTCAGTATTATTTAATGTATTTATTGAGTAAATAAAAACGATTTTTGTAATAATAACCCGACGAACTTTCGATATATCTAAATATATCTATTTAGATCTAAATAGATATTTTTAGATCTAAATATATCTAAATAGATCTAAATATATATATTTAGATCTAAATATATCTATTTATATCTCCAATTTCAGTATATCTCATTAGATCTAAATATATCTATTTAGATCTAATTAGACTAAATCAAAATATTTTTTTATAACATCAAAAACCATGGATTACAAATTTAATTTTAGCTATTTAGCCATCTATTAGAGAGTCAGTTGACAACAGGAAGAGAACTTTTCACTATTTTTTTTTTATTTTTTCTTCAAAAAAGCTTTTAAATTATACATTTTTTAATTTATCAATAGCAATTATTATATTATATCATTATAAATGATAGGTTTAATTAAAAAGGGTAAGGAAAGGAATTATTTTTTATAATTCCATAGCAAATAATTTTACATAAACGAAATTAAATTTATATTTATAATTTACTTAAATATGGATTTCTAAGTAAAATTAAAAAAAAACAGTTACATAACTACATTATATCTATTAGACTGCCAAAAAAATCGACTTTTCGTTTTTTTAAAGTGCTCAAGCGTTTTTGGGTGTCATTTAATGAAAAAATAAGATCTACGTAAACCGCATCTAAAAATATTTAGTCGTTGGACAGCGCCAAAGCATTTTCGATATTTGAAAATGGGCTCAGGAACCTCGGGAGGGACTAAAGCTACTAAGCTTAAAAGGCAACGTAAAAACAAAATTTCGGGGGGTATTTCGTAGTTTTTTTGGTCGCTAAAAACGATGAAATCATTTATTTTGAATTATTTTTTTAAGGCAAAAAGTTATGAGCTAATTTCAGTGGTAAAAATATCAAAAATTGGACAGTTTTTGACGTCAAAAACTTGCTACGGACTACAAAATGTTTAGAAATTATTTTAAAAGAGCATTCCGCATGTTTTTTGGGTCACTAAAAACTATGAAATTGTTTATTTTTATTTATTCTTGACGGATTCAGAGTTATGGGCCAAATATTGTAGTTTGAATTTCCAAATTTAGCATTTTTTTGAGTTAAATGACTGTCAAACGTGCAGAGAACTTTTCTGAACCTCTAGAATAAGATAAATTATCATATTTTTGTGATTTTCTAACTAGCGCAGAATTAATTGCTCAGATTTTTTTTAAGGGTGCTACTTTAGTTCAGTGTTACCACAATGTCATAAAATATGGTTTTCAGGCAATTTTCCAAATAATGCTGTCATCTTGCAATTCAACCAAAATATTTCCAGTTGGTCTCATTTTTTTTGTATAAAATACACCTTTCAATCCCCGTAATTGGCAATTTTTCACCACCGATTCTCTCATCTTAATAGTTAAAAAACCGAATGCCCATTTTCGGCCCTAAATGATCAATTTTTAAATTGGTGTTAATATTTTAATTTTTGATAAAATTGAGTTTAGAGGTTGTATATTATTTTGCCTTTTTGCTTTCAATCCTTTATCATCATTTGGAGAAGTTTTATATTTTAAATGATCATACCATATTTGTCTTTTTATTTTGTTTGCTATTTCAACACCTAGATGTGAATTTCCAGTTACGGAATTTCCTAAAAGACCACTTTTGTTCTCAAAAATAAAAGCAGACGTTGCCCAAAGGGGACCATAAAATAAATATATAATTTTCAGATTTTGCAAGATATGTTGGAGCTAAAAAGAAATGCTCAAAGGCATCTGATGAAGAAATTTTCAGAGCGATAGCTCAAAAATTACAAAAACTTAAAAGTTTAATATTTAATGCTGAACAAAACAATACTTCTTATGAATATATTTAACTATTTATCAACTCAATGAAGTTAATTCTTTAATTATTGTTTTATTTCTTGATTAATTTTCATAATTTATATAAAGTGTTTAATATAATAAATAGTTATATCTTCCTAACTAAAAAAAATCATTTAGCTTAGTACCTTATTCTATTTTAAAATTTATTTATTTAAAACCGCTATAAGTGTTAATCATAATTTTTTAATTATATCAATTCATTAAAAAAAGCAGTTAAATTAATTTTATGTAATTTTTTTGTAATTAGAAAACAAAGATATTCGAATAACTTATTAAGAAACTTTATAATCATTACGATTATAAAAATATTTTATTTATTTAAAAATCAATTGTTAAATTATAAATTTGAATCTAATATCGTTTATGTAAAATTATTTGCTATGGAATTATAAAAAATAATTCCTTTCCTTACCCTTTTTAATTAAACCTATCATTTATAATGATATAATATAATAATTGCTATTGATAAATTAAAAAATGTATAATTTAAAAACTTTTTTGAAGAAGAAATAAAAAAAAATAGTGAACTAAAGTATTCGTTTATTTTATTAACTTGAAAAGTTCTCTTCCTGGTATCTTCTGACTCTCTAACAGATGGTTAAATAGCTGAAATTAAATTATTAATCCATAGTTTTTATGTTATAAAAAATATTTTGATTTAGTCTAATTAGATCTAAATAGATATATTTAGATCTAATGAGATATACTGAAATTGGAGATATAAATAGATATATTTAGATCTAAATATATATATTTAGATCTATTTAGATATATTTAGATATATCGAAAGTTCGTCGGGAATCAAATAGTTAAATGGTTCTACGTCTAATTATATTTACCCACCCGAAGAGAAACAAAACCAATGGTAAATTGCGGCCCAAGTCTGGTGCCGGGATCTAAAGTTCCGGCCAAGACATGTTACCGCACTGGCGCCGGAATGGAAAAAGTTACGGCGGCAGATCCGTGCCGGGATTATTTTTATTAAAATTAATTTAATCTTTCAATTTAAAATTTCGCTGCTTTAACATAAACGCTCTTAAAAACGTGAAAAGATGTATCCTTATGTAAAATTTTCCGCGGAATCCAAATTTTTGGTCGGATTTTTAGTTGGTCACGTGACTTGGCGGAAAATTCGAAATTTGTAAAAAATGAACCTTTGAAAGCTGCTATTTTTTGATCTAGAGCTCTCTAAAAGAAATTTTCCATCGAAATTTTTTTTCTTCAAAAAATATATAGTTCAAGGAAAAATTTAAGCCTGGTTAGAAGATTTTTAACTAATAGGCATTTGAGAAATCGACTTTTGAAAAAAACAGCCTATTTTAGCAATTTCTTGCGCATGCACTGCTCAAAAAAAAAATTGTTAACTCCAGAATCAGATAGCCAGGGAAATTTCCTATCCGGATGAAAAAGGAAAAAATTTTTATGTTAATGAGAGTTTTTAATAGAAAAAATAAGAAAATTTATCCCTCATTTTGCTTACTTTTTTTATAAGAGTCCAAACACAAAAATGGATGCCAAAAATCGAGTTTCGCTCTGGGATGCTTAATTTTTATCTATGAAAGAATTAATTTTAGAAACATCGTTTTTACATGACTTCTCATATAGTACGTATCCGATATTTAATTTTTTGAAAAATTTTTTCTCAAAATTTTTTACATAATAAAATGAATAAAAAACACCGTTATCTTTTTTCTTTTTGGACGTAAAACCTCATTTTTTTTATGAAAGTTCTAATATCTAGTTTAGAAATATCATTTTTACTTCATATGTCGAATCTGATAATTAATTTTTTGAAAATTTTTGTTTTCAAAAAATACAAAAAACAGCATTGTTTTGTTTTTTTAATTTTCGAACGTAAGTAGTATACCTAATTTTTCTGTATGATAATATTAATTTTAGAAATATCGCTTTTATTCGATCCCTCGAATCTGATACCTAATTTTTTTTTTAATTTTTATCCAAAAATTTTTTGCCTTAAGATGCCAAAGTTCTCACGTTGAATATAGGGAATCATAACCATTTTTCGCGATATTGGTCTAAGGAATCAGAGATCCAAGCTGGTAGTAAGTGGGCTTATTTGAAAACTAAGAACCTGTAGAATTGCGCGGTTAAAAATATTTCCCAAATTATTTGCTTGAAATAATTTTTTTTACAAAATATTCTCTGAATTTATGTATGATTATGTTGGCAATAAATTTTTGGTTCCTCAAAGAGGAACCATTGTGTTAGGTCAAAATTTGATTTTCTATTTTTTGGCATATAAGCACGTTTTGAGACCCCAGGATGCTAAAAAACCGGTTTTTAAAAAAAGTATGTATGTGTGTGTGCGTGCGTGCGTGCGTGTGTGGGTGTGTATGTGTATGTGTGTGTGTGTATGTATGTAATTGGTGATATTTCATAAACATTATGGAGTTAAGACCTAGTTTTAGAAAGTTTGTTTATAGTCATTTTTTGGATCTGATACCGAATTTTTTCGAAAATTTTATCTTAAAAAAACAAAAAAATTAAAAAACCTGCAATTTTTTTTTTTTATGTAATACCTCATTTAATTACATGAAAGTACTAATATCTGAAAATATTGCAATCGGTGATGTTTTACAACCGTTATAAAATTAAAACCTAATTTTTTTTTCAAAAATTTTTTCACCAAAAAAGCTCTAGGTACTTTTTTTTTTTAATTTGGATGTAATACCTCATTTATTTCCACGAAAGTACTTATATTTGAAAGTATGGTTTTTACTCTATATCTCGAATCTGATACTTAATTTTTTGAAAATTTGTTTCCCAAAATTTTTTTCACGAAAAAATACAAAAAACACCATTTTTTTTTTTTCTTTTTGGACGTAGTACCTAATTTATTTCTATGAAAGTACTAGTTTCAGAAAGTTTGTTTATAGTCATTTTTTATCTGATACCGAATTTTTTCAAAATTTTTTTCACAAAATTAAAAAAACAAAAAAATTAAAAAACCTGCAATATTTTTTTTATTTGGTGTGTAATACCTCATTTAATTCCATGAAAGTACTAATATCTGAAAATATTGCAACCGGTGATGTTTCCCAACCGTTATGAAATTAAGACCTAATTTTTTTTTCAAAAATTTTTTCACCAAAAAAGCTCTAGGTACTTTTTTTTTTTTTTAATTTGGATGTAATACCTCATTTATTTCCACGAATGTACTTATATTTTAAAGTATAGTTTTTACTCGATACCTCGAATCTTATAATTAATTTTTTGAAAATTTTTTTCCCAAAATTTTCACCACAAAAAAATACAAAAAACACCAAATTTTTTTTTCTTTTTGGATGTGTAGTACCTAATTTATTTCTATGAGAGTACTAGTTTTAGACAGTTCGTTTATAGTAATTTTTTGGATCTGATACCGAATTTTTCCAAAATCTATTTCTCAAAATTAAAAAAGTTTTTTTAAACTGCAATATTTTTTTTTTTTTTTGTGTAATACTTGTGTAAATAGGCCTACCCTCTACCAGCTTGGTTCTATAATTCCTCAGGACCAATGGAGCGAAAAAATTGCCATGATTCTCTATATTTAAAAACGTGACCCTTGGCCCCTTAAAAAATTTTAAAAATTATCATATTTTTTTTTTTTTTTTTTTGGATGTAATACCTCATTTGAAAGTACTATAGTTTTAGAAATATCATTTTTACTCGATTTCTTAGATCTAATCCTTTATTTTTTGAAGACTTTAGTGTCAAAATTTTTTGCATTTAAAAATAGAAAACTAGAAATTTGGCTTCACTTTTATATCTGAATAATTTAAAAAAAATTTCTCATTATTTTTTCCGTCGAAATAAAAATAATTTTTTATGATATTAATTTTTTTTTTATGGGTGTACTCGTGGGTGTAATATCTAATTTTTTCCATGAGATTTTAAAATGGCAGTATCAAAGGGAAAGATAATTTTTAGTTTTTCTTATGCCGTTATACTTTTTTAGGTAAAATGACGATTAAGAATATTTTGTTAATGCTTAAATAACCGTAGTCCCAATGATGTGACAGCTTTTTTTTTATTTTCTGGCGTAGTACCTAATTTTTTTATGGGAGTTTAAAATGACAATATCAAGAAAAATATTGCTCGAGGAAGTGCCAATAATTTTGACAACGTTTTTTCTATAATTATAATTAACAAAATTTAATATTTTATAGTATTTTTTTTTCTTAATAGGTTTTACATATAATTTTTTTTTAAATAATAATTTTTAAATGTCTTCTAAATTTATTATTTAAAAAAGTTAACCTAAAATATTCATCATTATTTTTTAATTATTATTTATAAAATAGTTATAATTATTTTTTAATTAAGATTGTCGCTACTTATTAAATGCACGCGCGTTGTTCGATATGGTTATTTTTCTAGTAGGTGAAAAAAAATCCCAACTACGATAGGGGCTTTATCACGCCATTTCGAAGACTTATCCTATCATGGGTGTACTCGGTCATGATTATTTTATCGTAAAACATATTCTCATTCCTAAAAACATCAGACCGCGCATGCGCTTTGCCACTAAATTTATGATAGAAAGCACCCATATCACGCGATATACATCGAAACGCTTACAGAATCAACCCCCAGGGGTGATCAATACATAGAGATATTGTATCAAAGAAGATATATTATATCTTCTTTGATTGTATGGAGGGCACATTATACTATGCTGCATATAAGTAGAAATGTCCACACTTAAAATAAAATAGCGCCATATCTGTCTCTCTCTAAAATTCTTAATTCAGACGACACCGCTAGAGTGTTATACGCAGGCTAATAAATTAAAAAAAAACGCTGCCAAGTAATTGGCACTATTCTTATAATGGTCTAATTTACCTAGTAAAAAGATTAAGATATAGAAAAAAATTAAGTACTACGTCCCAAAAAAAAAATTATTTATGCAAAAAATTTTGAAAAAATTAGGCAACAGATCCAAAAAATTACTATAAGCGTGGTAGCTAAAATTAGTACTCCTATAGAAATAAATTAGGTACTACGTCCAAAGAGAAAAAAAATTTGGTGTTTTTTGTATTTTTTTGTGACAAAAATTTTACATACATACATACATACCTACATACACACTAGAGTGGAACTAATTTTGGACTTTGTAGAAAAGTTTTGCTTCCCGGGTTTTTTTGTGAACTTTTGGTCATAAAAAGTCCCCAGGTCCAAGTATTTTGCTTTGCAAAAGCACGTGCCTGTAAGCATTTAAATAACATGAGAATTTCGACTAACTAACTTTTGAATTGCGATTTTTAAATTATATTCGAGGCCGATACGACGACCCCACCTGTAAAACAAAGCTGTTTTGGCTCAGAAATACTAGAGATAAGTACAAAAAATTTCGAAATTAAAATTTAAAAAAATTTTATCTATTCCATATTTTTTTTATATTAAAAATTTAAAAAAAAATTTTTTTGCGTGTTTAAAAAATTAGTTTCAGATATTAATATTTTTTTTTGGATGTTTAAATTTCTTATGTTTATTTTGCTGTGCTCAAAAAAAAATTTTTATTTTTTTTTCGTGCACAAAATTTTCCACATCCTATATATGGGCTAATCTCACCAAAAAGCTATTTACATACATGATGGTTTTACCGAAAATTAAGCATTCTTTAAAAAAAAAAAAAATTATTTAAATTTATTTTGATATTTTTCTTCTCTACTCTCAAAACATTTTTTTATTCAATTTCTCTATGTTAATAGTTTTAAATATATTAATGCGCGCAATCAAAGCTCTAGCGGCGTCACCTGAACTAAGCAGTTTAGAGAGAGATAGATATTGCGCTGTAGCACCTTTCTCTCTCTTAAGAAGACCCACGTAATTATATTTGAATTATAATGGGATGTTTCCTCTATACAATATCTCTATGGATCAATAATGGTTTAAATGGATTGGTATCACTTGCTCCAATAAGAAAAGCATTGTAAACAATGATACCAACTTATGCCATAAACGGCTTCCCTGGCATGTGTTCATAATTTTTTATGCATTCTTTACATTTTGCAAAAGCAAAAAATTACTATTTTTAAATTTTATAGAATTATTTTTTTCAAATCACTTTTGGCTAATTCAGATACAATTGATACTTTACCATTAGTAATTTAAAATTAAATTAAATACCGAAGAAAGATGCTTCCGCGTATCAGATTATGGTTTTCTCGAGAGTTTACAAAAAATAGCTATTTTTTGAACGAGGGACAAAATATTTGGTTTGACTTTCAGATGGAAAAGTCAAGCCCCATATTTTGTATCGTCCTTCAAAACAAAATTTATTTACATAATGTGCAAAATAGTCATCTCCTTCGATATGTAATAATGTACGATCCCGCGCTAAGAAATTATAATTTTTATTTAATTTTATCTTTAATATACTTAAACAATTATTCGAAAAATGTTTTTTTGGAGTACGAAATAGGGTAAATTTTAGTTTTTTGATACCGAAAAAGCTTACTAGAGATCATTGTTTTTAGTAATCCTGGAAGCTCCCTTGTTAAAATTGCCAACTAAAAATTTTATTAATTGGTACGTAAAAAATCTTTCGGTATTTCCACTCCCGAGTGAAGTAAAAATTCTAATTTCTTATGTTTTCAACTTGCAAAACCAAAATTGCGGGATAATAAAATATCGAAAGGATTCAAATAAAATTATAAATAAAAAAGTATCAGGAGTGAATTAAAAAAAAAAATCTAAAGATTCTTATGCAATGAAACTATTTATAGAAAAAAAGGACAAAAGATTATTATTTTAATTATATTCAAATTCACGTTTAGCAACACGTGCGTTCTGTTTTTAGATCGTTATTGTAATTTTTTATCTCATTAGCTATTTTTACTGCTATAGATAATTATTTATATTTATTTATATATATATTTAATATTTATATTCTATAT
The DNA here is from genome assembly GCA_022575985.1 of Anagrus nilaparvatae. NCBI lineage: Eukaryota > Metazoa > Arthropoda > Insecta > Hymenoptera > Mymaridae > Anagrus > Anagrus nilaparvatae. The sequence goes on from JAKSXM010000107.1 coordinate 4,901,238, forward strand.
TTACTTATAGAATACATCACTAATTAAAATCAATCACAGAGAAAAATGTGCCTTATTATTTAAAATTTTTATAGTTGCACTAATCTGATTAAAAATTTTGGTGGAAGAAGCGCCAATGTACTTATATTATTTTTAATGTCTCACATAATCAGGCTGACTTGAGAAAAGATCTATTATATATAGGTTCTTTGGGTCGCTGAATCGGAATCCGAGGTCCAAAGTGGCTGGAAATTAGGGAAACAGCCTTAAATCAGCAAAAACTACCCTTTTTTAATTAAAAAATCGAATAAACAGGTGGTAAGCGTATTGTTGTACCTTATTTTTTGGATTCAAGTATTTTTAAATGTTTGATTAAATTTTTATCGTTATCCACCTTATTCACCCCCGTGAAGATGTGTTAATACTACCCCTAAATCACAGTTTCCTTAGACGCGTGTTTTAAAATGCATATTTTAATAAGTGTGAAGCTGCGTTAATTTCTTCATAAACATAAATAAAATTTGATTTTAATTTGAATAAAAAATTGAATATTCTTACACATTCTGGCGCAACTATGTTATAACTAAGGCAGATTGAACGAAACTTAATAATTTGCATGCAATAAGTAAATTTAACTGAAATTTAAATTTCAGCATCCAAGTTTTACTGAATCCAATAACAAAGCGCAAGGAAAATTTTTTTTTTTTAATCCACAGTGATTTCCAACAATATTTTTTCCAAGACGTAGAGATTTTCAATTTTTTACGACGTTGTTCAATACTTTGGCTATTTACCGCAAGATATGGTCGGTCGTTCGCTGTTTGACTACTACCATCTAGAAGACTTACCACTCATCAAAGGCATCTATGAAACTGTGAGCATAATTGACTTATTAAATGGTCAGGTCCAGGAGTGTATGCACTTAGATAAAAAAAGATAAAATATTCCTATATTAAATAGTAATTGAGAACTACCTGCAGATTTGCCCTAAAATTTATATAATATACTTTAAAAAAATATTACTATAAGTATAGTAAAAATTATTATTATTATTATTATTATTATTTATTCAAGTTAGGTGTATTATTTACAAATTATGACAATATTTTACATAATTATACAAAAAAATAAATATACATCATACATCATAATTCCATAGAGACTGAAAGTCTGTACATGGACCTTTTGTCAATTAAAAAAATATAATTAATATAATATAAAATTTTATTAAGACATATAGTAAATATTGATGATTTATTAATTTAAATTCTTAAGCATAAAATAGTAATACACATATATATTTATATAATCTTATAGTAAAAAAAGAAATATATTAAATAAAATTTGCATATCAGTTAACAATTAAAACAATTAAACAACTATATACTCCAGTAAAAATACGGGTTTGCCTACACTTACGGTTGCGAATATGAGATTTGCTCTAGTATAGGTTTTTTGGGTTGCTGAACACGAAAATCGGGGTCATTTGGCAAAGAAAATTGCGCATCACCCTTAAATTTGCAAAAACTACCCCCAAAAGGGGGTATTTTTGATGTCATTACCTTCTGAGTTAATAGATTTATCCAAGAATTGGTTTCTAGTGGTTTTTTGGGTCGTTAATAAAGAATCTTGCTCATTTTTTAAGGTAACATTAATATTTCACCCCTAAATTAGCTAAAACTACCCCCCAAAAGGGGCGTTTTCGCCATTTTCGCACATTTTGCGGCCTAATTTTGCTCACAGGGGTTTTTTGGGTCGCTAATTAAGAATCTTGATGATTTTTTAAGGTAACATTAATATTTCACCCCCAAATTAGCTAAAACTACCCCCGAAAAGGGGTGTTTTAGCCATTTTCGCACTTTTTGCTGTCAGATTTGGTTCATAAGGGTTTTCTGGGTCGCTGAAAACGATTTTCATGTTTATTTTAATGAATAATTAATATGTAACCCCTAAATTACCGAAAACTACCCCCAAAAGGGGTGTTTTTGCAGTTTCTGCACTTTTTACGTCAATATTAGGTCCAAAGGGCTTTTTGGGTCGCTGAAAACGAATTTCATGGATTTTTTGATGAAAAATTTATATTTCACCCCTTTTAGGGGCAGCTGTAGCTAAATTAAGGGTAAAATATAAATTTTTCATTAAAAAATCCTTGAAATTCGTTTTCAGCGACCCAAAAAACCCTTTGGACCCATTCTGAACGCAGTAAGTTTGAATATAGCAAATACGCCCCTTACAGGGGTAGTTTTAGCTAATTCAAGGGTGAAATATTAATTTTTCACTAAAAAATCCATGAAAATCGTTTTTAGCGACCCAAAAAACCTTTTGGACCTCTTCTCGACGTAAAAAGTGCAGAAACAGCAAAAACACCCCTTTTGGGGGTTGTTTTCGGTAATTTAGGGGTGATATAATAATTATTCATTAAAATAAACATGAAAATCGTTTTCAGCGACCCAAAAAAAAACTTTAGACCTTATCTTGACGCAAAAAGTGCAGCAACAGCAAAAACACCCCTTTTGGGGTTTGTTTTCGGTAATTTAGGGGTGAAATACTAATTTTACCTTAAAAAATGATCAAGATTCTTAATCAGCGACCCAAAAAACCCCTAGAAACCAATTCTTGGATTAATCTATCAACTCAGAAGGTAATGATATCAAAAATACCCCTTTTTGGGGGTAGTTTTTGCAAATTTAAGGGTGATGCGCAATTTTCTTTGCCAAATGACCCCGATTTTCGTGTTCAGCGACCCAAAAAACCTATACTAGAGCAAATCTCGTATTCACAACCGTAAGTGCAACCCCCCCCCGTATTTTTACTGGAGTAATAATAAAAGAGAGAATAGATCACTCAACAATCACATAAAAGAGAATCATATGTATTATTGTAGATTAACTATTTTATAAGAGGATAGCCAGTTTTTTAATTTGCTAACCCAAGTATTATTCATTTGTTTCTTGTCGCTAATATTTTTAAGATTATTTGGCATTGAGTTATAAATTTTTATTGAAAACACAGAATAACATTTCTGACCAGCTTTCTTTTTCTTTTTAGAGGGGTTTAGAGAGTTATTTCTAAGTGAATATTTCATTTCTTTATTTTTATGATTTTCATGATGCTTAATAATATCTTTTTTAATTATAAAGTAATAAAAAGTCTTTACATCTAGAAAAATATCGGGGAATATTTTGTAAGGATTTATTAATTTAATTAAGCGATTTTGTAAATTTTGTAGTGATTTTATAGGCTCCCCCCCAACCCAAGATTCCGTAAGACATAGAGTGGAATGATGCAAAATGTAAAGTTTTTAATTGTTTAAAGTCAGGTAAAAACTTTAGCTTATCAAATAAAAAAAGTAGGTATCTGCTTTCTTTTTAAATTTCAAAGGTATGCTTATCCCATCTCATAAATTGATCAATAATGATTCCCAAGTACTTAGCTGATTCAACTCTGTCCAGTTTTAGGATTTCATTATTATCTATAATTTGCAAGTTTAAATTCTCAGGTAACATATTATATTTTAAGGCAAAAGTTATAAAATTAGATTTTTTGGCATTAATTGTGAGTAAATTATCTTCAAACCATTCGTATACATTTTGAAGAACAAGGTTGGCTTTATCTTGAGTTTCGTACCAGTTTTTACCATCAATGAGTAAAACTGTATCGTCAGCAAATGATACTGCATGTTCACAGTTAATCAGTAAATCATTTAAATAGATATTAAAAAGTAAAGGTCCCAGTACTGTACCTTGAGGTACAACTATCGAAACCGTTTCTCTTTCACTCAAAACATCATTGACTTTTACCTTATGTTCTCTATCAGCCAAATAACTCGAGAAAAAATCTTTGGTCAATCCCCTTATAACCAATGAATCTAATTTATCCAGAAAAAGCTTGTGATCCACCGTATCAAAAGCTTTTGCTAGATCTAGAAAAATTCCTAAGGGTTTACGTGATTGATCTAATTTATTATAAATATACTTAGTAACATATGCAATGGAATCATTTTTAGAGATACCATTTTTAAAACCAAATTGCCTATCAGAGATTAAAGAAAATTTCTCAAGATAAGTAACTAATCTTACTTTAATTATCTTTTCAAAAATTTTTGCAAAATTTGATGTGAGGGACATTGGTCTGTAATTGGTAATTAGGTGACGATCACCATTTTTAAAGATTGGTATAATAATAGCATTTTTAAAATGGGTGGAATAAATACCTTTACTTATAGAAAGATTTATAATGTAAACTAAGGGGTCCACAATATGAGTCAGACTCTTTATTACCTTATTGCTAATATTATCACAAGCGACATTATCAGCTAGTTTTCCTATAATATTTTCAATTTCTCTACTTTCGGTTGGATCAATGAAAAAAGATTCTCTTATTTCTTGTCTACTAACAAATTTTTTTTTTCTTTTTTTTTTTGAATTAAGATTTTTGCCTATATTTGCAAAAAAGTTATTCATGGAATTGGCTGTTTTTATTGCTGGTAATTTTCTTATTATTAACTATTAAGTGATAAATATTCTTATTTCCATTATTATTTCCTGTGAAAAATTTTGACCATAAAATGGCCATAATTTATGGTGATGGGCCATAAACTGGCCATAAGTTATGGTCATATTATGGCCATAATGCTGACGTTTCACCATAATTTAAAAAAATTTTTTTTTGTTTTTATTGTACAAAATCATTAATTATACCCCTCCAAGGCCCATGGTAAGTATAAAAAGACCATACCTTCTTCCTAAAGTCCAAAAACAAATACGAAAACGAGGTTTATAATTAAAGAAGTAAAAATTAAAAAAATTTTTAAATTAAAATATTTAAAAAAAAATTTTTTTATTTTATTTTTGTTTTATTTTTTTATCATTATAAGTCCAGAAACAATACAAAAACCGCGATTTATGAATAAAGAAGTTAAAATTGTAAATTTATAGTAAAAATATTAATTAAAAATTTTAATTAATATATAAATTTATTATTTTCAATTTTTATTTTCGGTTAAAAATTTCCATAATAAATTTTATATATTAATTTTTAAATTTAATAAACAATTTTCCATAAATCAACATCGCATTAGCAGCATAGAAAAGTCAAGATCTACTGAATTATTTTTTTCAAATACTGCTGTTGGGGTTGAGGGAATTGACAATGGTATATTTTAAAAATATTTAAAATTTTTGTTATTTATTATAGTATTTACAAGGGGAGTGTCAACTTTTGGGGAAGCCAATTTGTTTCTAAATTTTAAGACAGATTGTGATTGTTCAATTAAATGACCATATTCGGCCAAAAATGACCAATTTTTAAATTTCTGCCAAAATTCTAATTTTTAACTAAAACGAGTTTTACAAGTACCTAGTTTTCAAAAATTCTTTACTCGTTCTTTTAGTTCAGCTGTCGAGATATGACTCTGTGAAGATGGCGTTTAAAATTAGCGTTTATTAAAAAATCTTAAATCGGGACCCTGACTTTAAATTTTCATATCTCTTAAATAGATTATCGACATACCAATTTTTAAAAATTTGGCAATTCATTTCCCACGTAAAAAAATTAAGCTTAATTTTGGGTAAGCTTATGTAGTTTACCCAAAATAAAGGGTCAGTCCGTAAACCCAAAATTAAGCTTAATCTTTTTACGTGGGTTATTACAGCATCACTGCGCAATTTTAAGAGTTTTTTGTATTCGGCTTAGAGTAGGTATACCTAAAACTCGATTTTAATAGCACACGAGATTTGCTCAAAAACATGAGCAAAATTTTGTTGTTGACATAAATATATATTATACTAAAAACTTTTTTAAAATTTATTTAAAATTAATGTTTCATTTACTGTTAATTAAGTTTAAATATTTTTTTATGTACATGGAGATTTAAATGAAGTGTGTTTGAAATGTATGGTCGGGTCTTCAAAATTACCCCAACATATTTTTTTCTGAAAGTACTACCAAAAATAAGTCACCAATCTAATTTTCAGCCTCCCAGAGCAAAATCTCGATTTTTGGTAGCCTATTTTGTGTTTTGAACTTTTATAAAAAAATAAGAAAAATTAGAGATAATTTTTCTTATTTTTTCTGTTAAAAACTATAATTAAAATGAAAAATTTTTTCCTCTCAGGTCCAGATAGGAAATTTCCCTGGCTATCCGATTTCGGGGTCAAAGTAGCGAAATTTTAAATTGAAAGATTAAAATAAATATCTCATTTTTATTATTAAATAAATTAAAATAAACATCTAATTTTTTTATTTTTTAAAGTATACTAAATTATTTAAAATTAATCAGAGAATTCTTTATTATTTAGCTGTTTGAACATAAAAGCTCTTAAAACAAAAAAAGATATATCCTTATGTAAAATTTCCTGCGGTATCCAAATTTTTGGTCAGATTTTTGATTGGTCCCGTGACTTGGTGGGAAATTCAAAATTTGTAAAAAAATGAACTTTTGAAAGCTGCTATTTTTTGATCTTAGATAGAATCTTTGATTTAGAGCTCCCAAAAAGCTATGTTCAATTGAAATTTTTTTTCACCAAAAAATTACAGTTCAAGAAAAAATTTAAGCCTGGCTAGTAGATTTTTCACTGATAGGCATTCGAGAAAACGACTTTTGAAAAAAAAAACAACCTATCTTAGCGATTTCTCGCGCATGCGCTTCTCAAAAAATTATTTGACCCCAGAATCCGATAGCCAGAGAAATTTCCTATCCGGACCTAAGAGGAAAAAATTTTTCTTATTAATGATAATTTTTAAAAGAAAAAATAAGAAAAATTATCCCTCAATTTTTTTAATTTTTTTTAAAAGTCCAAAACACAAAAATGGCTGCCAAAAATCAAGATTTCGCTCTGGGAGGCTAAAAATTGCGCTGGTGACTTATTTTTGGTAGTACTTTCAGAAAAAATTACGTTGGGGTAATTTTGAAGACCCGACCATACAGTTCATACACGCTTCATTTAAATCTACCCATGTATTAAATTATTATAACTATATAATATATAATTCTTAATAATCTATATACAATTAATTATTATATTTATTATTGTTAATTTATGTTAATAAAATGAAAAAAAAAAAAAAAAAAATTCAATAATTTTTAAAATTTTTACTTTAGGAAGAAAGTGTGGCATTTTTACACTTGCTTCGGGCCTTGGAGGGGTATAAATGATGGTTTTATACAATAAAAACAAAAAAAACTTTTTTTTAAAATTATGGTCAAACGTCAACCTTATGGCCATAATATGACCATAATTTATGGCCATAAACCCAACCATCACCATAAAGTATGGCCATTTTATGGTCAAAATTTTTCACAGGGTTGTTTTTTTTTTTATTTCCAAAAACGTTTTTATTTATAAATTTCCAAAAATTTTTATTGTGTGTACCTATTTGTTTGGCTTAGTTGTCAAGAGATAAGTATTTAATAAGTATTTAGTTTTTTTTATAAGAATTTTTAATTCTATTATAAATAATTAAATAATTTAATTTTATTATATTTTTTTTTACTTTTTACTTGTGAATTTTCTATTATTGTTTTGATTATATTAACAAAAAAATTAGTAGCTTTATCAACATCCTGAAATTTATAAACTTTATTCCAATTAGCTTTATTTGCTAAGTTTTTTAATTTTCTAAAATTTATTGAGTAAAATTTTTTATTATTATTAGAATCATAATCTATATTAGTATCAATGTTTAAAGAAATAAAATAATGGTCAGTGATTGAACTTTGACAGGTAAAAGATACCTGTCTATGCACGTTCCGACAGTTTTTTTTTTATTTGGTCTAGTTATGTTATTAGTAACTGGAAAGTATCCCAGTTCTAAAAAATTATTTATGTAACTTTCAGTATCATGGTTATACTTATTTTTATAAAAATTTGTATCAAATATATCAATATTTATATCACCAATTATATAATGATTTTTATATTTACTATAATGTAAATATTCTTTCAAATCGTCAACAAATTTCTTAGTATTAATTTCATGGCTTCTGTAAATAGCTGTAATAGGGTTGTTGCATGGTATTGAGATTATTAGATATTCTAAAAATATATGGGCGATTATTTCTCAACCCGGCCACCCCCCTCTGTCCAAAAATGGTGGCAATTTAAAAAGATTTTGGTTTTCTCAAATTGACTGGAAAAGGGTCTAGTTTTTTATTCTCATTGGCCTTTTCAACTCGGTAAATCTACTGTGCCCATTTTAGGCACTGAGCGGCGGCAGGTCGACATTTTAAAAATAGAAAAATTGAAATAAAAGTAGATTAACGGTAAGTTTTTTGAAATTTTTTTCTCTCAAAAGTTGTTATTTATTAAAACAAAGAAAATGAGATCACTTGTGTGGTAATTGGTTGATTTCTTAAAAAGTTTTGTGGGTGCTATGTAGTTTTTAAAAATGGGTAAAAAACGGCTACTTTGACTGATGATATCTCTGAACCTATATATCCAAAATAAAAAAGTTTTAGTGCAAAATGTTAGTCTTTTGATACATAATAAGTGTGCCAAATATCAAGGGATTTGGTTGAGTAGTTTCGGATTTAGCAATTTTCGGGTATTAATTCTCTTAAAAAAATGGGTCAAAATTTGTCTCAGAATTACCCTTAAAATTGCTAAATCCGAAACTGCTCAATCAAATCCCTTGATATTTGGCACACTGATTATGTATCAAACGACTACCATTTTGCACTAAAACTTTTTTATTTTGGATATGTAGGTTCAGAGATATCATCAGCCAAAGTAGCCGTTTTTTACCCATTTTTAAAAACTACATAGCACCCACAAAACTTTTTAAGAAATAAACCAATTACCACGCAAGTGGTCTCATTATTTTTGTTTTAATAAATAACAACTTTTAAGAGAAAAAAATTTCAAAAAACTTACCGTTAATCTACTTTTATTTCAATTTTTCTGTTTTTAAAATGTCGACCTGCCACCGCTCAGTGCCTAAAATGGGCACAGTAGATTTACAGAGTTGAGAAGGCCAATGAGAATAAAAAACTAGACCCTTTTCCAGTCAATTTGAGAAAACCAAAATCTTTTTAAGTTGCCACCATTTTTGGACAGAGGGGGGTGGCCGGGTTGAGAAATAATCGCCCATATTTAAAAATATTTGATACGTATTTTTTTATTTTTCATAATAATTAAAAACAATAGAGTTATTAGCAATTAAAAATCGGTGGAGGGGGCAGCTAACGTCATACTATTTAATTTTTAAATAGAGTTAGATAGGAGCGTTTTTCACTGTATGACGTCATTTACCCCATCTACTATCTTTTCATGGCTAATAACTCCGTTGTTTTTAATTATAGTGAAAAATAAAAAAATACGTATCAAATATTTTAATGCCGGCTACAAAACCAACCAAAACTAGAATTTCAATTTTTTTTTCATGCAACAACCCATTATTTCATTATCAAAAGAAATTTCAATGGCTTTAATTAATCCTATATTAATAATTCTTGTAGTATAATTAATATTTTGATCAATAAAGACTAATGTACCATCTGATTTATTAATGCTACTATCATTAAAAATGGAATCGTAACCAATTAAAGGTATAATTTTTACTATAATAGAACAAGGAAACATTACAATATGTTTTTAAAATATTTTAATGCAGGAAAGGAGGTAAAATCTCGAAGCAGTAATTAGAGGCGAATAGCAGATACTTGAAGTAACTTGAATTTTGCTAAGAAAGGTGCCCAGTACCCAAGTAAACAACTTCCGATACTGGCGGAAAGAGTTGGGGGCTGGAGGGAGGGTCGAAAAAAAACTTAACTAATCGATGAATTATCGTTTTTTATCATTAAAACATAAATACAATTTTTCATAAAAATGAACCCCTTCCGAGTAATAGTGCAAGGAAAAGTGTGATTTTTGCTAAAAAAGTGTTAAATTTTTTAAAGTTTTGTTAATTTTGCTGAAAATCTGGTAGTATTACAAAAAAAATTATATATTACTAATATGAAGTATTTTAGTTGACAAATAAAGGGATTTTTTTTTTATTTTTGAACGATTAATATTAAAGGAGATATGGCATGGCAAATATGGTTCTTTAATGAAAATATAACAAACCGGATCGTTTTGGCGCAATTATCTGGAAAAATATTACTTTCACAAAAAAAAATGATTACTATCATTTTGCAAGAAGACAAATTTTGAAAATTTTTGAGACCAACCAGAACCGTTTAAAATAAGCATAAATAAAGTTCTGGGCATAATAAACTTTTTTCCAATTTTTTTTATGCCAATTTTTTAGCGCCATCTGGACTGAGGTGCTTGTAAAAAAAATCCTTTATACACCATTGAATAAAGATTAAATTAAGGGGAAACTTGGACAAAAATCCTTTAGAGAAAAAAAGTTGTGGAATGTGCTGGTTTTGGGTTAATTTGAAAGGGGAAACAAAATCGGACATTCCAACCCAGCACTGGGCCCCCCAGGGGGTAGCTCAAAAAGTAAGGAAAATAAAAAGAAAAGTTTCAAATAAAAGTTATAGCTAAGAAAATTTCCTACAAAAATGGTCATTAGCAATTTTACAGTCGGGCGCACTGGGACCCAGTTAAAAGCGGTCAAAGTTTAGACCTTTTTTACCAAATTTTCAAAAATCGATATTTCACAACGAAAAAAAAAGAACGCGTTTTTGATGTGTTTTTTGGTTTTTTTGGTAGTCAAAAGTGTTAGATATGGGTATGTAAGGTTTTTCACATTTAATAGTATATATGTAGATGTAAAATTTTGCATGTATATGTTTCTGCACCCCCATACATAGGCGTTGCAACCCCTAGAACGTGCATTTTTTTTAGTGTCCATTTTTTGATATTTTCAGCTAAAAGTCTTATATATTTGGGCAAATTTATCATGGAATTACTTACTAGAGATCCATACTATGTATTCAAATCAAAATATGCACATATTTAAATGTAATTTTGCCTGTAAACGAGAACCATATTTTTCGAAAAAATTAAAAAATTGCGTTTTTTTGGATTTACGTTTTACTTGCCTGAAAAAATTGATTAATTTTATATTTTTATAATATTTCAACTATTTGCAACATTTTTGGTACATAATAGTACAGTTGCTTGAGTCAAAAACCGTTTTTTGGCAAAAAAATGCTAAAAATTTTAAAATCATAGATAAAATCGTTTTTTATTAAGGCAAAATTACATTGAAATATGAGCATATTTTGAGTTTAATACATAGTATGGATCTCTAGTAAGTAATTCTATGATAAATTTGCCTATTTTTATAAGCTTTTTTAGTTGCAAACATCAAAAAATGGATACTAAAAAAATGCACGTTCTAGGGGTTGAAACGCCTATGTGTGGGGGTGCAGAAACATATACATGCAAAATTTTACATCTACATTTTCAAAAATATATAGTAGTAAGATATGTATCTTACTACTATATATATTTGAAAATTTATTTGTGTGTGTGTATTATCATCAGGATTAAACCAGTGAACGCAATTACATAAAACCGGTGTCAAAATAAAGGAAAAAAGGCATCGAGTGACATAGGCTATAGTTTTTGAGATATTTAATTTTTAGTGTTTTTGAAATTGATAAAATTTTTAAAAATTTTGAAAAAAATTAATATATCTCGAGACTTACGACAAATTTTAGTGTCACAAGTTTGTACTATTCGATTCAGCACCAATTTTTACGTATTCTCCTAAATTTTTATTCAAAACGGAGGTATCTTTAAAATTTTATAAAATATTTTTGAAGCTGGTCAAAAATATTTTTTTCGTTTTTTTATTTTTTATGGTATTTTTAATAATTTATTTGTGGGCCTATGCGTATTATGTGTTTCATCATAAGGCTTGAACAAATGAAAGAAATTACATAAAACCGGTGTTAAAATAAAGTTAAAAAAAAAAATACTTACTATTTTTGGGAAAAATTAAATTTTTTGAAAATTTTATTAAAAAGTGAAATATCTGAAAAATATGATAAAATTTTAATGTGGCAATTGGTATTACTTGATTCAGTCAATTCTAGAACCATCTATATATACATGTCTTAATACTATATACTATATGAGTAATTCTTAGTGAAACTTTACTAATGGAAAGGTAAAAGTCGGGGATTATTAAATTATTATTATATTATTATTAATTATATATATATTTATTTATTAATAAAGTTACTTATTTATCTAGTTGACGACACGGTGAAATAACAAGAAGGAGAAAGAAAGGATTAATGGATGGAAGGATCTTCAACCAAAGAAGATACATGGCCTTAAGTCAACCCGATGTAATGTGATAAACGGTTCCGGGCTGACTTGTATAAGGTATGATGAGGGGTGAGTTTAGTCGGTAAACATGGTGCAATGCATTCTTTGTAGAGTGCCTTGCCATCATGGAGTCCGACACTGTTCAGAACACCGGGTTCTGTTCGTGCGTAACGCATTCTCACCTCTCTGCCACTGTGCAAAAAAAAAAAAAAAAAAAAAAAAAAAAAAAATTATTATATTATTTATATATTATTATTATATAATTATTATATTATTATTAAACTTATTATTCATATAATTTATTTAATAAAACCTTACATACCCATATCTAACACTTTTGACTACCAAAAAATCCAAAAAACACATCAAAAACGTGTTTTTTTTTTCGTTGTAAAATATCGATTTTTGAAAATTTGGTAAAAAAGGTCTAAACTTTGACCGCTTTTAACTCGGTCCCAGTGCGCCCGACTGAAAAATTGCTAATGATTGTTTTTGTAGGAAATTTTCTTATATAGCTGCAAATTTTATTTAAAGCTTTTCTTTTTATTTTCCTTACTTTTTGAGCTATTTGCAAGAAACCGTTTTTCCCCAACTTTAGCCCCCCCTGGGGGAAGCCCAGCGCTGGGTTGGAATGTCCGATTTTGTTTCCCCTTTCAAATTAGCCCAAAACCAGCACATTCTACAACTTTTTTTCTCTGGTGGATTTTTGTCCAAGTCGAAACCTTTATTCAATGGCCTATTAGCGAAAAGTCATAACACTTAACACTTGTTCCTAAATATGCAAAGTCATTTTTAGCCCTATCGGCTAATTATTGTTTATGTTTTGGACTAATAAAGTTGGATAAAATCTTATATTTTCAGTCAGGCATTTTCAGTTTTTGGCTAGCAACGTGAACATTATTTATTTTAAACAACTAAATTTTTTAGCATTTATTCCAAGTTATTTGTATTTTAATTTTCTGGTTTAATTTTTCATCTTTAAGAAGATTTGGACGTTTAAAATTGCCTATTTTATGTTTATAACGGTCAATCCTCTTTTTTGTCGGGCGAAATTTAAAAAAAATGGTCAATCCAATTGAAATTTTGCATATCACATGAAATTTTGGTGATAACCTTAGCTTTGAAATAATTTATTGTACATCTCGTTATCATTAGCCAACAAAAAGTTATGGACAAAAATCCTTTTTTTTCAGCAATGACTTAAAATTTTTATAGTTAATCCATGAGTCCCTCTATTTCTAAGGGTACCGTATGTTTAAATGATAACTCAATTAAATGCTGCTGTCAAATTTTAAATTCCGGCTTTTGACAGCTGTAAACTAGCCGTAAAACCAAAAGTAAGTAATAAAAAAGGTAATCAAAGATTTGTGTATTTTTTGTAGGAATTTTAAATTTTATGGAAAATTTTTACACGAAAAATGTTTATAGACAGAAGGTTTTTCAAGCACGTAGTGGGGGGGAGGTCAAATGAACTTGGAATTATTTCAATTTAGGGACTTAAAATGATTTGATTTTGGAACTGAAAATTATTTTTATTTAGGGACTTTGAATAATTTTGATTTAGGGACTTAAAATAATTTATAATTCCAAATTTACAATTAGAATAATTTTGATAAAGGGGTATAGAATAATAAGGATTTTAAGAGCTTCAAATTATTTTTTTTTTTTTGCTTTAGGCAGGTTTCTCTGCTATGAGCTATTTTTTATGCTTACATTAAAAGATTTAAAAAAAAATTTTAATAACGTTTTTTTTTCAATTTTTTTTACATTTTGGGGTAGTTTTGGAGGTGAACTCCAGGATTGCAAATATTGTTATTTTTTTGTCTGTAAAACGAAAAGGGGCAACAACAAATTTTAATAACGTTTTTTTCATTTTTTTAAAAGGGATAGTTTTCAACCCCCGGTGAGGGAGGGGGGGGGAGAATTAATTTCATAATAGTAAATATACGCTATAAAATATTTTCAAAAAATTGATTAAAATACAAAAAGAATAATCTGAGGTCATGTTTTTTGTATTTATTCTTATTCTGGGGTAGTTTTAACCCCTCTATTATTAAACCTTATATGTATCTCAAGTTCGGTGCATAATAAAAAAAAAAAACTTCTTTAATTTTTCTGAAAAAATGGCATTTATTTCATAATCTTAGCTTTAATTCCAAAATATTTTTAAAAAACACCAAAAAAAGGGTATTTTTTACTTTTTACAGGGTGTTTCAGAAATTTCTGACATTAAAATTATAATCAGTGACCCAAAAATCCTCCCGGTACATGTTTTCACGAAAATTCATTTAATATTCCTATTAAATATTTATTTATTTTTGGCCAATTTTTACAGCGTTTTGGACCAACTCCCAGTAACCAAACTTGTTTACTCGAATGTTTGACACTTTTCTTGACAAATTTCAAAAAATTTCAAGTTGATCTGATTTGCCTGTAATTAGAGGCTTCATTTTACAAAAAAATTTACCTCCTTTCCTGTATAATTTTCGTTTAAAAAATTTAGTATCTCGTATTATTTTCTACTAGAAACTGAAACATAGTACTCAATTACTATAAAAAGATAGGAGTTTTTACCAATATTTATAATAATTTCTTCTAATTTTTTTTCTCAGTGTGTGTTTAAATGTGTTTTTTTGGAAGAGAACTGACGAGGAGCTACTGAAAAATATTGGCTAATTTGCTGGGTTGATAATTCGCGTGTTCAGGATAATAGGCGACAAATGACAGTTTGTTTAAATGTTAAAAGGTATTGTAGATTTATTGACACTAAAGAACAATGTTGCTTGACGATACCTCTCTCACATAATTTCATAAAACAGATTTTTACATTACACAGATTAATTGACATAAAATCACTGACGTTGACTTATTAAAATAATATAAGGTGTATTCACTACTTGATTGGAGAGAACGCGTTAATTTACTGACTTTGACGAATAAATAATTCTGACTAAATATATTGATAAATGACACAATAGACTTGTAAAATAATGAATTGACTGGTACGTAATTAAGACGATGTTTAACGCGCTTCTCTTGTCACAAGACTGATGCTGGTCAGTGAATGGGCGGTAAAAGACGCCAATTTATGCACGCGATGATTTACATAAATTGTCAAATTAATGAATAGCGCTTGCTTGACCACCGTCGATCTTGAGACATGAGACCGCGAGAAATAAAGATTGTATTTTAAACAGCTACCTGATTATAAAAATTATAAGAACAGTAAATTTATACATGATTAGATTAGGACTCCTTGTTATAGTTCGCTGAGCGATTGACGATTTCGATATAAGCTCGAAAATTAATGAATAATTTTCAGTTTGGTATCAAAGTAAACTGTCAAAAATGACAATGTTTAAGAGAATAGAGCAGAATTACTTATTCGTATTTTATTTTTCTTAATTTTTATAAATAGATAATCAGTCTCAAAGGCTTATTATTCAGATCGAGACCATACAGATTTACAATACAAAACGGTGATTTCGTTGTGCTCGAGACAGAATGGTCGTCTTTCATAAATCCGTGGACGAAAAGACTGGAATTCGTCGTTGGTAAACACCGGGTTCTGAAGGGACCGGCTCATTACAACGTTTTTCGTTCACCCGAAAAACAAGAAATCAGCTTTTTGACGAGCATAAGTGAGGAATTGCTCAAGGAAACCAAAGTCATACAGCAAGATATCCTTGAACTCCTCCAAGAGGTAATTAAAAAAATTTATATAAACATAAGCAATATATATTTAATTGGAACCTGATTGGAACTTTCGAACGGTATCAACTATCTTCTTTTTCAGGCATCTTGGCTATGAATATTTTTAGTATAAAATTAAAATCTCTTTACTTTCATTATTAAATTTAATATTGATTCAATAAATTTTTCAGTTAAATAAATTATTAGGCTCATACACTTATATATACCAATTATAATACATTCTAACGGAAAAAAATATTTTTCTTTTTGTCTTTCTTTTCCGTTTCTGTATTTCTATATACCTATCAGGGAGTAAAAAAAAATGGTCTTCCGGTTTACCAACAAAGGAGTTCATCAAAAATAAAGAACTTATCTCTTGTACAAAGTCTGCTTCAAGAAATAAAAGTTAGATCATTACACCAAAGAGAATCTTGCTTTGGATATCAAAAGTGTTTCGGTAAATATTTTTAAAATCATAAGGATACTACGAATTTTTAATAAAATTACATTTACAACAATGACAATCAAGTACCTAGAGGTCCGCTTTACCTGATCGAAAGCTAAAAATTTTATCAAACTCCGGCCCGGATACATGAAACAGGGAATTTATAGGGAATTTGAATATAGATTTGCAGGTCATCTGCAAAAAGAAGCCTTTTTGAGTACACTATTTTAGTACCTAAATCATTTAAGTAAATGAGGAAGAAGACTGGACCCAACACCGAGCCCTGAGGAACTCCACTTATAATACTTTTTATAGACGAGACTTTGTCGTCGTATATCACTGATTGAGTTCTGTCGGAGAGATACTCAGCAAACCATCCTATAGCATCATCCGAAAAACCAAAAGTCCCGAGTTTTTTCAACAGTAATTCATGGGAAACTCTGTCAAAAGCTTTTGACAAGTCAATCATAACTAAAATGGTAATTAGATCGAAGTGATAGCCACGACAAATGTCATCAGTGAGGTTTGTTAGAATAGCTTGAGTACTATGGGCTTTCTGTAATCCCGATTGAAAACTGTCTAGCAAGTTTTGCTGATTTAGATATTCATAGATTTGCTTGTGTAAAATTTTTTCGAAGATTTTGGATATAATACAAAGCAGTGAAACAGGTCTGTAATCTCCTAGTAGACTGGGGTTTGGGACTTTCGCTGTGGGGAGAATGTTTCCATGTTTCCATGCTTTAGGGAACTTATTTAATATTATAGATTTATTAAATAGTGCTAAAAAGACCCTAGAAAGCGCAGGAAGGCACAGTTTCAGCACCTTGAGTGAGATACCATCTGGACCTACAGATTTAGTAGAAAACTGCTTAAATGCCCAGTTTAAATCATCCATTAATATACGTTTAAATTTAAAATTGTTAGGCCTAGTGGGGCTAGCTGGGTTATGAGTAAGGTGGGATGATGTAAGAGCATTTTGAGTGGTAAGGAAGTAATTATTAAATTCATCAGGAGTGAAAATGGGTTTTTCTATTATGGAGGATTTGGTGAGACCTAAATGATTTATATCTGTTCTTCTCCAAACGTGTTGACTTCTGATTGGCTCAGAGAGTCGATAACGTGAAAATGCCTAATTAGTGGCATTTTATGTCACAAAATTGATGAATATTTAAATTTATAAATCTTGATTTTTATGAATTAATAGATTTATTTGAAAATTATGAATAGATTACAAATTCCATGTAATCGGATTTCATCCTGTTACAACTGTCACTTTTTAAAATTAATGTAGTCTAAAATGCTTTGCATGATAACAATTGATAACATTTAATTATTTGTTTTTTTGTAAAATTAAAACTTTGAAGAATTCAAAAGAGGTTGTCCAATTACCATTCTATTGTAATTTTTTAAAAGGACCACAAAATCCCTTGTTGCAGGAACACGATAGCGTTATTCTTGGCGAGATTTCTCCTCATCACGAATATCACGACAGCAACTCTATGGAAATCCAATCAAGTTACAATTACTTAAATTATAACGAGAACATCGAAAAAAATTTCAAAAGCAGCTTTGGAAATCAAGTGCCTTACCGTAGCGACGAAGAGAGTAGCAATAAAAACGATTTGTCAAGCCCAGGTACTTCAATTTCCGTTTATCTTTTTTAACTTTTTTATCCTCTGCTGCTATAATAAATAAAGCCTTTTTTCTGTCAAGACCCTAAGTCCTTGTCTTCCATCAATGAAAGTGACGACAATCAGCAAAACACCGACAGCAATATAGAAAAGCACAAGTTTGAGCCGCAAAATTTGACAAAAGATCTTTTTCAGAAATATAACGAAGATATGGAAAAACTTTTTTATTTAATAAAATATTAATTATTTATACAATAAATAAATTATTTTAACTGTTTTTTACTTCAGTAATAGTTTAAATAAGATTTAAAATTATTTTATAGAAATTCAAAATACCTTATAAGTGGTCGAAATCTTCATTTTCTGGCTTCTTGAAGCATCTCACGTAAAAAGATTAGGCTTAATTTTGGGTAAGCTTACGGACTAACCTAAAAAGGCTTAATTTTTAAAATTAAACTTACGGAATTACCTAAAAAGACTTAATTTAAAAAATTTTTAAAAAGCCTTTACTAAAAAAAATTTAATAAAGGCTTAATTCTAAAAATTAAGTCTTTTTAGGTTAGTCCGTAAGCTTAATTTTAAAAATTAAGACTTTTTAGGTTAGTCCGTAAGCTTAATTCAGAAAGCTTAATCTAGTAAGGATTACTGAAGTAAGCTTACCCAAAATTAAGCTTAATCTTTTTACGTGGGATTCTAGGCTAATACCAACCAAAAAATAGAATTCACCGGGAAATTTTCCATAGGGGTATCCATTGAATATATTTTTTTTATTGCATCTTTTTGGTTTTACAAATTAATTGCTAAAAAAATTATGAGTAAATTTGAAAAATTCAAAAAAAATTCAAATATGCCCAATGTGGGCACTTTTGCATCTAAAGGGCTAAACAATTAGAAGGAATCATGTTTCATATATATATAAAAACATTGGAAAAATTTGGGGTCAATCGGTGAAGGTCATTTTGCAAGACGACACCATTCAGCTGGATTTAACCCTATTTTTTTTTTCTTTTTCAATTGTGCCAAATGAATCGATATTAATCGGGGAATCCTTTCAAATTTCGCTGTCTCAACATATAAACTTGTAAAAATATAAAAATATATATCCTTAGGTAAAATTTCCCGCGGAATCCAAATTTTTGGTCAGTTTTTTGATTGGTCGCGTGACTTGGCGGGAAATTTGAAATTTTTAAGAAATGAAAATCTTAAAATCAGATTTTTTGCTCTAGTTTTTTAAGGAAGTCAAAAAACAAAACAAAAATTTTACCATAAGAAGTATACATTAAGAAAAAAATTTTGGGTATTTTAAAAGTAAAATTGGATTTTCTGCTGGAGAGATATTAATGCTAGAAGTTGGAACGTATTTACTCGATTTCTCGCACATGCGCAACCCAAAAATAATTTGAACCACGGAATTGGATAGCCAGGGAAATTTCATATCTGGGATTAAAAGGAAAAGTTTTTTTGCTATAAAAAAAGAGTCTGAGAGAATTTTTAGTAAATTTTGCGCTCTTAAAATTAAAAAAAATAAAAAGCAGAAAAAATCTAATACGGCTGTAAAAAAGGAGAAGACGATAGTACTTTGAGGGAAAAATATTTTGGGACCGATTTGAAGACCCAAGAATTAGGTTCTCATACACTTGAGGAATATCAACCCATATAGAACTGTATTTTATATTAAATTTTTATAAATTTTACCATCAAAATTAATGTATTTAATTTAATATAATTAATAAAATTGAAAATTTAAAATGAAAACAAAATTTTTATTAAAAAATATACAGTGACAGTAATTATAAAATATAAAGTAATTATCTCTATTTTATATTTTATTTTATTTATAAATAAATTTTTATCTTCACTCAGACTTCTCATTATTTATAATGATTTACTAGTAAATAATAGTTTTCAATTTATGAGGGCTAGGATCCCATCAAGGTTTTTCAAATAAAAAATACTTAATGAATATGTGATCGTGCCTGAAATAAAAAAGTATTCGATTTTTTATAATTCTTTGCGATTTTTTAAATTTATTTTACTTTTTAGCAATTATTTTTTTAACATCAGATGTAGAAAAAATTATTACGCGAAAAGTTCGAATATTTCACGCGAGATCGGTCTCAGTCAAGTCGTGTATGAAAAACATTTACAAGTAATTCAGTAAAAAATAGAACTAAAAGTTTAATAATAATAATAATTAAGAAAAAATGGAGGGAATGAAGGGATCAGGGCACTTACTTTTCAGTCGTCCTTCTAATAGTACTTATAAGCTAGAGAGTAGAAGGTCCCAAGCTACGAGCCTTGGCTAATATAATATGATGCCTTATAAATAAATAAAATTATTTGTTTATTATTCTCTTAGCATTAAGTTTAAATATTTCTTTCTGACATAAATAATTTTTTCAAGTGTTCTTGTGATTTTTGTTAGTTTAAAAAAATATTTTAAAGTGACCAAATATGATAATTAGTGAAAAATATTTTGTTGTTCACAGTTTACAAATGAAAATATAAATATGTATCTTCAAAAATAATATATTCAGCAGTGGAAATTTATTTTAAAAAAATTTTGTGTGTATTGATTAATGGAAATTATTACTCGATATAACAAAAAAATAATAAATGGAGTACAAAAAAAAAAGTAATTATTCAAAAAAATAATTTTTTGAAAATTTCATGGTACCAGTATTACAGAAGATTTTAAATATTTAAGGTTTAAAAAAAATATATATCAAGCAAAAAAGTAACAAACAAGCAAAAGGAATTCTGATTCAGGCTCGTTCTAGTTCAGGTAAGTTTATAAAAAGTAATAAAGAGCAATGATAACAATAGTAATTTATTTATTTGATTCATTAAATGGTTTTTTATGATTCATCATGGTTATGTAAAATGATTCATCAAATGGGTTTTTATATTTTTAACTTGCAACATCCCATGTAATAAAGAAATTTGTCCATTACATATATAAAAACATATGTTACTATAAAACTCCCGTTGGAGAAAATTAGTTAGCTTTTAAAATGAAAAAAAATATTCTTGTTTTCTTTATTTTTAATGCAAAAAATTTTGGAAAGACATTATCATAAAATTAGGTATCGAATCCATAAAATCCAGTAATAAAAAATTTTCTGAAACTAGGACACGCATGGAAAAACATAAGGCTTACGTATAAAAATAAAAAAAAATTTTGTTGGTGATTTGCTTATTTCATAGAGAAAAATTTTTGAGAAAAAAATTTTAAGCAATTTGGTATCATATCCAAAACATCGAGTCAAAACGATATTTCATGATATTAGTACTTTCATATAAAAAAATAAGCTACTACGTCGAAAAAAAAAAATTCAGCTGTTTTCTTATTTTATACAAAAATTTTGAGAGACAAATTTTCAAAAAGTTAATTATCAGATCCAAGAAATTAAGTAAAAACTATGTTTCTAAAATTAATACTCTCGTAGAAATAAATTAAATACTACATGAAAAAAAGAAAAAAAAAACAGAGTTTCTTTTACTTTTTAATGGAAAAATTTTTAAAATAATAAAGTATTAGATTCTAGATATCAACTAAAAACGATACTTCTAGATAATAGTACTTTCATAGGAAAAAATGAGGTATACATCCAAATTAAGAAAAAAAAAGTCGTTTGAAATATTTAGATGACAAAATTTTTGAGAAAAAGATTAGGTCTTAATACCATAATGGTTGTGAAATATCACTGGTAACATAAATACGTACATACATACATACATACATAAATACATACACATACACACACATACTCACTTTAACACATTTTTTTTAAAAACCGATTTTTTAGCTTCCTGAGGTCTCAAAACGTGCTTATATGCCAAAAAATCAAAATTTATTTGCCTTAATTAATTTTAAAACCATCGCGACGCTAAAAATTTTTGTTAAAATACAAAAAACATTTGGGTTCAACTGATGCTATCTTTGAAAATTTATTTTTTAACTGTATAATAATAATTAAGAAATTTTAGGGCAAAAAAAAACTATAAATTTACATTTTAATGTACTGCTAAAAATACATTTTTACTTGATGCACCAACCGAATCATATCATCGAATCTCACAAACCTAATCCATCTTTATTAAAGGATAAAGGTTTCCAAGCAGCCAATATATGAAAATTGAAGTTTTTATACGTAAGTGATTTATGAAAGATACACGGAGAAAAATAACTGTTAAAAATAACCAAAATTGCTGGTTATGTTTACATTATAAAGTTTTGTTATTTTCTGTTCAAATATTTTGTAAATATAACCATGTTTATAGTTAGAATTACAATATTCTGACTTCATATTTGTAAAATTTACAAATTTTTTTTATAATTAAAGGGTAATTCCATGGATAAATAGCACAAAATGGAACGCGAGGTCTCAGAATTAAAAAATTTTATTTTTATTCGAAAAAACTACTTAAAATTAGATGATTCACCAAATCTGAAGGTTTTTTATAGATTTTTAAGAGAGTTATGCTGTTCTAAAGTTTTTTGGTAAAATTGCTCTCCTCAGCCACCATTTTTGAAAGTTCCGTAAAAAAGCTCCGGAAAACATTAAAAAATAAAAAAAAAAAAGGTTTTCGATGTAAAATTTGATGAGGAATTCGAATTTTCAGTCAGATTTTCCCCATTCTGTGCCCATTCGCGGGAAAATTCAAATTTCTGCCCCAAATTTGACAACTTTAAGTGAAAATAGCCGAAAGGCTTCCCACTGAAAAAAAAATTTTTTCTTCTGAAATTTTTCCAAAAGTTCATATATATCATAGAAAAAATTTTCCTGAGGGTAATTTTTGATATAAGAGAGTAATGCTGATTTTAGTGAATTTTTCAATTTTCTCATTTTCGACTTGTTAGTTATTTTGCTAATTTCCCGCTTAGTCACGTGACCAAATGAAAATCTGACAAAAAAATTGAATTCTGCAGGAAATTTTACAAGGATATAGTAATTTTGGTAGCCTTAGAATGATACATCTCAATTTGACAAAATAAATAAAATTGATTTTAAAAATATAGAAAAAATGAAAATTGAAAAATGTGATTTTATTGATTTTTGTGTACTTTTTTAATCATTTATAGACATTTCGATGAAAAATAAACTCTAAACTTAAAAAAAAACTTATTTTTCATTATTAGTAAAACTAATTTTTGTTTCCCCAAAAGTAGTACTTTTATTTTTAGATTTTTCAT
The DNA here is from genome assembly GCA_022575985.1 of Anagrus nilaparvatae. Classification (NCBI taxonomy): domain Eukaryota; kingdom Metazoa; phylum Arthropoda; class Insecta; order Hymenoptera; family Mymaridae; genus Anagrus; species Anagrus nilaparvatae. Next base: position 4,924,416 of record JAKSXM010000107.1, read on the forward strand.
GATTTTTAGGCTGAAAATGTAAAAAAATCAAGAAAATCCCATTTTAAAAATATTCATTTTTATTAAATTTTTATAATTAATTTTAATTATTTTGTCAAATTGAGATGTATCATTCTAAGGCTACCAAAATTACTATACCCTTGTAAAATTTCCTGCAGAATTCAATTTTTTTGTCAGATTTTCATTTGGTCACGTGACTAAGCGGGAAATTAGCAAAATAACTAACAAGTCGAAAATGAGAAAATTGAAAAATTCACTAAAATCAGCATTACTCTCTTATATCAAAAATTACCCTCAGGAAAATTTTTTCTGTGATATATATGAACTTTTGGAAAAATTTCAGAAGAAAAAATTTTTTTTTCAGTGGGAAGCCTTTCGGCTATTTTCACTTAAAGTTGTCAAATTTGGGGCAGAAATTTGAATTTTCCCGCGAATGGGCACATAATGGGGAAAATCTGACTGAAAATTCGAATTCCTCATCAAATTTTACATCGAAAACCTTTTTTTTTTTTATTTTTTAATGTTTTCCGGAGCTTTTTTACGGAACTTTCAAAAATGGTGGCTGAGGAGAGCAATTTTACCAAAAAACTTTAGAACAGCATAACTCTCTTAAAAATCTATAAAAAACCTTCAGATTTGGTGAATCATCTAATTTTAAGTAGTTTTTTCGAATAAAAATAAAATTTTTTAATTCTGAGACCTCGCGTTCCATTTTGTGCTATTTATCCATGGAATTACCCTAAAACTAACCCCGTTTTACTAAAATTAACCTTGTAAAATATACAAAATATTTTTCTCCGTGTAACCTGACTTTTCTTAATATCTCTTTAGATATGCGGTACTCTTTTTAGATCTTGATAGATCTCCAGTGATCACAAGAGAAAAGAGATAGAGGAATCTGGGATCATCTTAGATCTCTGGATACCACTTTTGATCCCTGGAGATTTAAAAAAATTATCGGACATCTAAAGATATTCAGGAAATTCGTGGGGTAGCAACATAATATGATTTTTTTTTGTTCACAGGAGTTTCTTTCTTTACATATTTCAGCAAATCTTTAGAGACGTATTTTCTTTTCCATTTTTTACAACATCTCATTTTGTCCATTTTCTTTTGCAATAAATCAAATAGATTCTATAATAATCACATAAGATAATAATAATAGTAATTTATTTATATATATGATTCATCATGGTCATGTAAAATAATTCATAAAAAATGATTTTTTATAATTCATCGTGGTCATGTAAAATAATTCATTAAATGGTTTTTTATGTGAATAAAAAATTTGATGTAAATATTTTATATAATTAATACATTATTTTTATTCAACGTTTTGCATACGTAAATTCAAAGTTGGGGATAATTTTTTCATATATCATGTTAATATGAACTCCAGATCATTTTTTTTCTATATACAAATATGACTCATATTAATATGAGGAAAAAAATGATCGTATGTGGAGTTCATATTAACATGATATATGAAAAAATATGAATTATGGATAAGGAAAAATTATCCATATCTGTCATTTCTGCCCAACTCGGCGTATATTATGTTTAAGGATAGAAAATCCTAAAAAAATAGAATTTTCGCGCTTATCATATGTGTTGATATTAGAAAATATAATTTATTGCAAAAGAAAATGGACAAAAATATAAATTGTTAGAAAAGGAAAAGAAAACTCTTCTCCAAAGATTTACTGCAAAAGATGAAATAAAAGAAATTCCTGCGAAAAAAAAAATCATTTTGTAATCTTGTTCTATTTAAGAATCACTACCCAGGCAACCAACGACGTTTCGGAAACGTCTCCAACCCGTTTCTGAAGAAACGAATTGAACCAATTTAAACGGTGCAAATTGGTTTAATTCGTTTCTTCAGAAACGGGTTGGAGACGTTTCCGAAACGTCGTTGGTTGCCCGGGTAAAGATATTCAGAAAATTAGTGAGGCAGCTACATAATATGAATTTTATTATGGAAGATGTTCATTGGATGGGGTATTTGAAAAAGTCCGGCTCAGCAGGGGTGGGGTGGGGGTGAAAAAGTGACGTTGTTAGGGGGGGGGGGGGTGAAAAATTGAAATTTTAGGGGGGGTGAAAAATTGACATTTTAGGGTGGGTGAAATATTGAAATTTTTAGGGGGGGGTGAAAAATTTACGTTTTTAGGGGGGGGGGGGGTTAAATGGAGTTAGAATATTTTCGATTTAGGAACTTAGAATAATTTGAAGTGGGAGTCAGAGTATGATCAGGCCCTGATCAGGCCCTAATAAGAACAAGAACTTAGAATACTTTCGGCTTATGGACTTTGGATAATTTATAGTTCGGGATTTATTGTAATTTCGGTTTTAGGACGGATTTAGGCTGATTGGCTTAACTTCGAAGTTATCTCAAGTAGTATAATGTATATTATACATATATATAATATAACTACAGATTTAACACTAACCGTCTGGAACCAGCCTTATAATAATTAAAGAGTACACTGAGAAAAGAACGGGGAAGCAGATATCCCATTCGGGAAAGAATCTTCCCCTAAATTTGTATAAAATCTTTCTTATGTTTTTGGAGCGCTGCTATCTCAAAACTGCTCAAAATAAGAAAAATACCTCCCAAAATACCTTCCGCCGATAAAGAAGATTCCAGTTTTTACTAATCTAATTCTATTATTTAAAAATTTGGGGAAGATTCTTTCCCAAAATAAGAAATATTCCATCCTAAAAGCTTGAGAAGTCTGTTGTCTTAACTGAGGGAAGGAAGCGTTCCCCTACTATTGTCAGTGTATACGTTAAAACTGTTATAAGTTAACATATTCCATGATCGTTGGTTGTGTGAAAACACAAACCAGTTATAAGTTTTTTTTTGTACCCAGAAGTTTCTTTTATTTCAGATTTTGCAGCAAATCTTTGGAGACGAATTTTCTTTACCATTTTTGACAACATATCTTTGTCCATTTTCTTTTGCAATAAATTATATATTTTCTATTATACTCACATAAGATAAGCACAAAAATTCAATTTTTGAGGATTTTCTTACCTTATACATAATTTATACATGCAAAATTTTGATGAAAACAATTTTAGGGGATGTTTTTGCAACTTTAAGCGTGTAGCACCAATTTCTCATAAAAAAAACTGATATTCTGTCACAGTGATCCAAAAAAGTAGATTAAATCTGGTTACGGACTGTTACTAAACAGCTGACTTGTTAATTTTTCAAAATTTCTAATTTCAACTAGTAATTTTGTCGAAAATTATTTTTTAGAATCGTTTTCATTAAAAATATATAAGTGGTTTTGGTAATTTTATAAAATTACTAATTTCAATTAGTTGTTGTTTTTGAAATTTTATTTCTTAAAATCGTTTTCTACAAAAACGAAAAATTTTATAAAATTGCTGGTAATTTTATAAAGTTACTGATTTAACCAAAGTGACTGGGGCATATACATTTCTTTATTGCAAATATAATTTACAGGTATTTCAGATATATTAACATGGAACATGTTCATTAGATGAGGTATCTGAAAAAGTCTGGCTTGGTAGGGGAGGGGGATATTATCGTTTTCAGGAGTCGGTAAAATATTAACGTTTTTATGGAGGGTGAAATATTGACGTTTTTAGGGGGGGGGGGGGTGAAATGGACTTAGAATATTTTTAGAGAATTTTCGATTTAGGGACCTTTGGTGCAGAAGTACCTAGGGACCATTGGTGCAAAATTATTAAATAATTTATTGTAAAAATTAATAAAAAATAAATTCATTTTATTTAAAAAACAATAATAATTTGAAAATTTAATTAATTTTGTTCACTTTGATGTGTGAGCAGCATGATTTCTATAATAAAAATTTAAATATAAATATTTGGATATAAATATTTATATTATGAACACAATAGATACTTTACTCAGTCCCAAAAACGCGGGAAGCATGGCAGGAGATAGGTCATGCTGCATGACACATGGTATATCAGGTGATATATCAGGAAGCACAACCATGTCAAATTCACATCTGATTGAACAGGTGATATAACACTTTTCTTTTTTTTTTTTTTTTATAATTTTAATTAGATTTTTTAATTACAAATTTTTTAAAATATTTATTTAAATAATTATTACTAATTAAAAATTAATTAAAAATAAAAGAAAAAAAAAAAAAAAAAAAAAAAAATTTGCCTTAACGAGGATTCGAACCCAATCCCGAAATAGCAAGAGTTTTACTATTTCAAGTCCAATGTCTTACCGATGTGGCCAGCATCAGTATGACAAAAATGTTTGTATATTTTTTTCTTTTGCAGTTCGAAAATAGCATAAAGTAGCATAAAATTTGGTCATTGGTTTTTTATTTTATTTTTAATTTTATAATGCTGATAACAAATTAAATATAAATAAAAATTACTTATTAACAAACTTACACTGTTTATAAATTTTTATAAATTATTCCTTTTTTACCAAAATTACTTTCGAGTTAGTTAATAATAATTATTTATAGTCCGGAGCTATCTGTTAAAAAAAAGGCCAAACCTCTACCTAATTATGAAAAAGGTCAATTCGACCTGAAACCTTTTGCATTCGCTTCGGGAAGATGTTAATACAAAAACGCCAGAAGGAAATTTTGCGGAAATGAAGGGGGGCATTTTCACCCCATTTTCCCCCAGATTTTTCCGACAAATTTAAGATTTGATTTTGGCGATACTCCAGTCAGCTAATTTAATGGTTAAATATTGAATATTTATGAAAAATAAGTCGAAATTCTTGATTAGCGACACAAAAAACCTATATGGACATATCCTGGTTGCTCAAAGTGCCCAAATAGCAAAAACACCCCCTTTTCGGGGGTAATTTTAGCCAAATAGAAATGCTATTTTATGCCTTCCCAGGGGTGATTTTTGGCCTTTGTAACCCCTTTTACCTCCTAAATATGTCATTCTTTAAATGCACTGTTCTTCCCAATTTCAAAATATTTTTGTTTCCTTAATGTTATGTTTTCTTTTAGGAATTGATAATTTTTTTAGGCCAATTTAACCCCCAAGAAAGCATTGAATGACATTTCTCACATAATATTTGAATTCCACGACCCAAAAAACCCGAGTAGACGTTTTAAAATTAAAAATTAAAGTTTTTATGCATATTTAATATTAGGGGCGTTAAAGATGTGAAAAAGGCCAAAATCACTCCTTGCAAGGCATCGAATAACGTTTCTGACTTCATATTTGAATTCTACGACCCAAAAAACCTATCGGCACTCGTACTCCAGTCAAAATACGGGGGGGGGGGGGTTGTATTTTTACTGGCGAACATGAGATTTGCTTTACTATATGTTTTTTGGGTTGCTGAACACGAAAATCGGGGTAATTTCGTAAAGAAATGGGGTCTTCACCCTTAAATTTGCAAAAAAATACCCCAAAATAGGGTGTTTTTTACATATAGTTGCACTTTGAGCGCTCAGATTTGCACCATATGGGTTTTTTGAGTCGCTGATTAAGAATTTCGACTTATTTTTCATAAATAATTACAATTTCACCCCTAAATTGGCTAAAATTACCCCCAAAAAGGGGGTGTTTTTGCTATTTGGGCACTTTGAGCAACCAGGATATGTCCATATAGGTTTTTTGTGTCAAGAATTTCGACTTATTTTTCATAAATATTCAATATTTAACCATTAAATTAGCTGACTGGAGTATCGCCAAAATCGAAAAAAAATCAAATCTTAAATTTGTCGGAAAAATCTGGGGGAAAATGGGGTGAAAATGCCCCCCCTTCATTTCCGCAAAATTTCCTTCTGGAGTTTTTGTATTAACATCTTCCCGAAGCGAATGCAAAAGGTTTCAGGTCGAATTGACCTTTTTCATAATTAGGTAGAGGTTTGGCCTTTTTTTTAACAGATAGCTCCGGACTATAAATAATTATTATTAACTAACTCGAAAGTAATTTTGGTAAAAAAGGAATAATTTATAAAAATTTATAAACAGTGTAAGTTTGTTAATAAGTAATTTTTATTTATATTTAATTTGTTATCAGCATTATAAAATTAAAAATAAAATAAAAAACCAATGACCAAATTTTATGCTACTTTATGCTATTTTCGAACTGCAAAAGAAAAAAATATACAAACATTTTTGTCATACTGATGCTGGCCACATCGGTAAGACATTGGACTTGAAATAGTAAAACTCTTGCTATTTCGGGATTGGGTTCGAATCCTCGTTAAGGCAAATTTTTTTTTTTTTTTTTTTTTTTTTCTTTTATTTTTAATTAATTTTTAATTAGTAATAATTATTTAAATAAATATTTTAAAAAATTTGTAATTAAAAAATCTAATTAAAATTATAAAAAAAAAAAAAAAAGAAAAGTGTTATATCACCTGTTCAATCAGATGTGAATTTGACATGGTTGTGCTTCCTGATATATCACCTGATATACCATGTGTCATGCAGCATGACCTATCTCCTGCCCTGCTTCCCGCGTTTTTGGGACTGAGTATTATCAGTGTTATAAGTGAACATGTTCCATGCTCGTTGGTTGTGTCGTTACACAAACCGGTTATAAATTTTTGTATTCAGATCACGGTATATATAGTATTACGTCTCTTATAATAAATTTTGCTTTCAACCTTACAAAAGTCATACAGTTTTTAAAAGTTGTTGAATAATTAAAAAAAAAATATTAAGTCAATTTTTAGTTACTATCTTTTCATTAATTTTTTCAAAAACTATTATAGAATGTTTTTGAAGGAATTCCTTCATTCTCTACTCTGTTACGCATTTATCTTTTCAAAAAACGGAAGCAAACTAATATCTGTCATTATCGCTGCATCCTATTGTGGCAATAGCCGATTTTCAAGGTAGGATTGTGAAATAATGAATAGAGATTTTTATTTGAATTTATATTATTAAATGTATTGATTAAAAATTTAAATTATAAGGTATTACAGAGAATGTTTAATATCGGATATAATAACGAATGAATTAGAAATTTTATTTATATCTGATGTTGTAATGCATGCTTTATTGATATGAAAAAGATTATTTTTTTTTACCTAAATTTATCGTATCGACTAAATGAATTAAAATGTCTTTTGTTATTTTGTTACAATGCTGTAATTTTAAATATTTTAAGGAAGCCTGAAGGATAAGAGTAAATCACGAAGAGTTAATCAAATAAATCAAACACAGAGATTGCAAATCGTCATATAATATAGAGATATGGTATAGAGAGAAAAATAAACAATGATTTCAGGTTAAGTAAAGGTTATGAAATACATGTAGTGATATTTTTTCGTCAAAATTTCTCCAATTTAACCTTTCCCAAAAGTTCTTTATGGTAAAAAGCACCATAAATTGAAGTTTTACCAAAATTGAAATAAATGAATCAAACTGTTAAGAAAAAATAAATTTACTTATCCTTGGAATATGCAAGTAGAATGCAATATTTACTTACAATCAGAATTAAATAAAAATAATATTTATATGTAACAATATAAAAAAAAATAGTTAAAGGTGTTTAAAAATAATTATCTATTAGTTCGAATGAGTTCAAACGAATAATGCATATACATATACACAACTTTTAAAAAGTATAAAAAATTTTAATAATTTTTTTTTTAAATCAATTTTTATGCACAGATTTGTTGTATATTAGGTTTTAATCATCATTATTTTGACGGAAAAAAAATCCATTTGTCGAAAGCAGAATTTTTTTTTCAATGTAGTAGTTTATCAAATAAAAAAGAAACATATTTTTGCAAAAATAATTAAAAGCAGCATTAGAAATTTAGTGTAAAAATTTTAATTGAAAATAACTAATTAAAATATTGTATTGGAAAAATTTACGAGTATATAATAGAAAAATTTTAAGTTTTGAATAAACACGTTGTGAAAACGATTTACACTTCATAAATAGTTTTCACAACGTTTTTATTCAATACGCACCAAAGTTTATTATCTACCCTAAAAACAATTTAACATATCTATAGAAAAAATACTATTTTCTTAGATGGACGTATTTTTTGCCCTTTATACGTAAAATATCTTACTAATCTTGTTATGTAAAAATTTATTCAAGTGAGCCTTATATTAATTCTTCGTGCTTCAGAAATAAATTTAACTTAATTAAAGTACCTAATATGATTTTAAAATTGAAAAAACACATGTCTTTATAAGATGAATAACTTAAATTATTTAATTTTACATTTTATAAATTCAGGGAAAAATTAATTGATTTAAAAAAAAAATTTATTATTTTACGATGAAAATCAATTTCAATAGAATTTCAATCATTTTTAAGACAAATTTCAGCAATAATATGCATTATTCGCTTGACTTTCATCGTGAAATAATAATTTTTTTTCTAAATCATTTAATTTTTCCCAGAGTATTCGTTTCTCCAAGAAAGAAATCATTTTTATTGACCAAATTTCAATTTTTAGGTCAAAAACTGTGTTAAGTAAATCTTGCTACTTACAGTTTTCAAAGGCTTTTAACCTAAAAATTGAAATTTGGTACATAAAAATGATTTTTTTTCATAAAGAAATGAATTGCAAGGGAAAAATGCATCGATTTAAAAAAAATATTATTTTACGATGATAATCAAGCGAGTAATGCATGTTTGAAGTTCAGAAACAGGCATTTTTCAATATAGAACTTTAATCTTTTTTAACTCTTCTTCATATTAATCTTTTTCGTATTAATAAAGGATGCATTACAACATCAGATATAAATAAAAGTGCATCCCGGAATATTAGGGGAAAATCTGCACCAGAATGATATCTAAAAAACCTTTTACAGATTGTTTATACATAAAAAAATAATAAGTTCCCCGTTGAAATTTTGCCCCCAGCTGCACTTCATGGGGCATTTATCAGTAATTCTCTTACCGTTATGTTCAGTAAACCAAATGAACATATTTGGCCAAAAATGACCAATTTTCAAATTGCTGCATAAATTGTAATTTTTGACTAAAATGGGTTTTATAGATCTCAGAAATTTTGTAAAAGCTCCTAGTTTTTAAAAGTTTTTTACTCGTTCGTTTTGCTTAAGTTTTTTTCGTGATTTAGCTCAATAAAGATGGTATTTTAAAATATTAGCGCTTATTAAAATATCTTAAAGCGAAACTCTGACTTTAAATTCTAATATCTCGCAAACAATTGATCGAAAATAAACTGGTAAAGAATTTTTAAAAATTAGGAGCTTTTACAAAATTTCTGAGATCTATAAAACCCATTTTAGTCAAAAATTACAATTTTCGCGGCAATTTAAAAATTGGTCATTTTTTGCCAAATATGTTCATTTGGTTTACTGACCATAACGGTAAGAGAATTATTGATAAAAAAATACGGTTTACGGGGGTCAAAAGGTGATAAATACTCCAAATAAATGAGACTATCCGGAAGGTATTTGGTTTAATAACAAGGTAGCAACGCCATTTAGAAGATAGCTTAAAAAATCCTATCTTATATAGCATATACCCCTGCTATAGGGTCTAATTTCTTGTTTTGAAAGCTAGAAGAAAATCGTATTCCGAAACAGTTGACAATCCACTTGTTATCTTCAAAAAAACCTCATAAAAAATTTTGGTTTTTTTGAAATTTTGACGGTTTTCGCGGCTCAAATTCGCTCTAACTGGGATCATTTTGAAGGACTTTAATAGATAAAAAACATATAAATTTTCCAAAGAGGTTATTTTTGATATAGCAAAATAATTGAATTTTAAAGCAATATTTTTAATATTAGTCTTCAGTATTTTTGAATTTAAGGGTTCCTAAAGTGGGCAAAATTATTTTTTGACTTTTTGATGTGAAAAAATATCAAAGGCGAATCTTTTAAGACCATGTAAACCTATTTTGGTACTAAGGAACCAGAGATATGAATTTTTGACAGATTTTTGAAAATAAAAGAGAAAAAAAACACGTTTTTGCCCCCCCCCCCTGCCCCATGAAGTGCAGCTGGGGGAAAAATTTCAACGGGGAACTTATTATTTTTTTATGTATAAACAATCTGTAAAATGTTTTTTAGATATCATTCTGGTGCAGATTTTCCCCTAATATTCCGGGATGCTCTTTCTAATTCATTCGCTATTATATCCGATATTAAACATTCTCTGTAATAACTTATAATTTAAATTTTTAATCAATACATTTTATAATATAAATTAAAATAAAAATCTCTATCCATTGTTTTACAATCCTACCTTGAAAATCAGCTAAAATTTCTACATATTTAGGTAAATCGACCCTTAAATAATAGGATTTTTGAGATATTCTGAATATAATCACAACCGGATAATCCACTTGCCGCGACGGAATTTTTTTTAGTGTAATAAATAAATAATTTTAACTATTTATAATTATTTTGGTCATTTGTATATTTAAAAAAAAAATAATTACGTGAAATAAGTAATACCCTTCGAAATAATTATTTATTTTATTAATGTAAAAAGTTTAAAAAATACTCGTAATTTTTAAAAAAGATGGATCAATAAATAAATTAAAATAAATATGTTTTGATTTAATTAATTAAAAATATCGTAATTTTAGTTTTAAATGCGTACTTCATTGTTGAGTCATCAAAAGTACGAGTCACCCCAATTTATTTTCTCCATTTTTCTAATTTTTTTACATTTGTATTACTTTTAATTTCACTCATACTATAAGAATTTTAAATAATATTTAAATTAATGGTTGAACGAAAAAACTAATATATTCGAAAATATTTGAAAAAAATTTTTTATTATCACAATAGGATGCAGCGATCATGACAGATAATTGTTTGCTTCCGTTTTTTGAAAAGCTAAATGCGTAACAGAATATAGAAATTTTTTATTATCACAATAGGATGCAGCGATCATGACAGATAATTGTTTGCTTCCGTTTTTTGAAAAGCTAAATGCGTAACAGAATATAGAATGAAGGAAAATTCCTTCATTCTCTATTCTGTTACGGATTTAGCTTTTCAAAACATTCCATAATAGTTTTTGAAAAAATTAATGAAAAGAGAGTAACTAAAAATTGACTTACAAGGGGAGTTTAATACATTTGGAACACCAAATTACAACAAATGGTTATAGATGAATTTGTTATGTTGAAAAAACATTCCGACTATCCTCCGTTCCTTCCAATGGGCCTTCTGGGCCTAGAAACGCAGGGCTCAATGTTATAAAATAGGATTTTTTGGTAATTTTCCATGAAACGCCAAAACCTCGCAAGTTAACCAAAACTCTTCTGGTTGGTCTTATTTTTTTGGTTTAAGTATCACTTTTTATACACCATAAACCGCAATTTATTATCACTAATTCTCTCATCACTATAGCCAATTAACCAAACGGTCATTTTTGCCTAAAAATGACCAATTTTTAAAATGCTGCCAAATTTGTAATTTCTGACGAAAATGGGTTTTATAGGTCTGAAAAAATTTGTACAAGCTTCAAGTTGTTAGTATTTTATTTTTAATTATTCAACAACTTTTAAAAACTGTATGACTTTTGTAAGATTGAAAGCAAAATTTATTATAAGTACAGAAGTTATATGAAATTTACTGGAGAATCCAAGTCTAAAGTTATTTGACTCGTACGAGGTCATTTAGTGCGGGAAAATTCAGAAAAACTGTTAAAAATGATGAAAATCCGACTTTTGTATTTGAGACATTTGGTGTGAGCTCGTTTACATCAAAGCCTAAAAAATATTTAAATAAAGAAAGTATGTAAAATTTCCAAGGGAATCCGAATTTTTCCTTATTTAAATCATTTGGAGTCATTTAGAGCGGGAAAATTAAAAAAACTGAAAAAAAATGAGAAAAATTGAGGAAAATTTACGATTTTTCGATTATTTTAGGATCTAGGAAGTTCGATCGCATCTAGGTTGATATGGCATCCGAAAATATATATAAAAAATTTATAACCGGTTTGTGTAACTACACAACCAACGAGCATGGAACATGTTCATTTATAACATTGATAATAAAGTATTTATTGTGTTCATAATATAAATATTTATATGCAAATATTTATATTTAGATTTTTATTATAGAAATCATGCTGCTTAGACATCAAAATGAACTAAATTAATTAAATTTTCAAATTATTATAGTTTTTTAAATAATATGAATATGAATTTATTTTTTATTAATTTTTATAATGAATTCTTAAAAATTCTGCACCAATGGTCCCTAGGTACTTCTGCACCAATACTCCATAGGTACTTCTGCACCAAAGGTCTTTAGGGACTTCTGCACCAATGCTCCCTAGGTACTTCTGCACCAAAACTTCCTATGTACTTCTGCACCAAAGGTCTTTAGCGACTTCTGCACCATAGGTCCCTAGGTACTTCTGCACCAAAGGTCTTTAGGGACTTCTGCACCAAAGGTTCCTAGGTACTTCTGCACCAAAGGTCTTTAGGGACTTCTGCACCAATAGTCCCTAGGTACTTCTGCACCAATGCTCCCTAGGTACTTCTGCACCAAAGGTTCCTAGGTACTTCTGCACCAAAGGTCTTTAGGGACTTCTGCACCAATAGTCCCTAGGTACTTCTGCACCAAAGGTCCCTAGGTACTTCTGCACCATAGGTCCCTAGGTACTTCTGCACCAAAAGTCCCTGAATCGAAAATATTCTAAGTCCATTTGACCCCCCCCCCTAAAAACGTCAATTTTTGACCCCCCCCCTAAAAGCGTCAATTTTTGACCCCCCCCTAAAAACGTCAATTTTTGACCCCCCCCCCTAAAAGCGTCAATTTTTGACCCCCCCCTAAAAACGTCAATTTTTGACCCCCCCCTAAAAGCGTCACTTTTTCACCCCCCCCCCTGCCGAGCCGGACTTTTTCAAATACCCCATCCAATGAACATGTTCCATGTTAAAACACGCTTTTTCTGAGAAGCTTAATAAAAAACTCGGATATACAATTTTTCTGTAGCTTCCGTAAAATACCCTGTGAATTTATCGATTTTCCGGCTCCCCATGTAGGAATTTTCAAAAATTAATGGCAGGACTGGATTCCTGAGGAAATTTTACTATAGGCCTCTTTTTTCATAATTTTTAATCGTTTCTAGAAGGAATGGCATATAAAAGAAGAATGAGCGGCTGAGGAAAGATGAAAACGTGTTTTTTTTCTCAAAAATTCGCCCTGGGCTTAGTTTTCAATATTAAGGGCTAAAATTTGGGGACATAGTCTGTGTAACTATGTGTAACTACACAACCAACGAGCATGGAGCATATTCACTTATAACACTGATAATAAAGTATCTATAGTGTTCATAGATCATTAGATGGGGTATTTGAAAAAGTATGGCTCGGCAGGGGGGGGGGTGAAATATTGACGTTTTTAGCGGGGGGGTGAAATGGACTTAGAATATTTTCGATTTATGGACTTAGAATAATTTGAAGTGGGAGTCAGGCCTAATCAGGCCCTGATAACAACAACAACTTAGAATACTTTAAGTTTATGGACTTAGGATAGTTTATATTTCAGGATTTATTGTAATTTCGGTTTTTGGATTTATTATTGTTATGAGTAAACATGTTCCATGCTCGTTGGTTGTGTTGCACAAACCGGTTATACATTTTTTATATTTAAATTTTTATTATGGAAATCATGCTGCTTACACATCAAAGTGTACAAAATTAATTAAATTTTCAAATTATTATTATTTTTTAAATAAAATGAATATTTTTAAATTAATTTTTACAATAAATTCTTTAAAAAAATTGTATCAATGGTCCCTAGGTACTTCTGCACCAAAAGTCCCTGAATCGAAAATATTCTAAGTCCATTTGACCCCCCCCCCTAAAAACGTCAATTTTTGACCCCCCCCCTAAAAGCGTCAATTTTTGACCCCCCCCTAAAAACGTCAATTTTTGACCCCCCCCCTAAAAGCGTCAATTTTTGACCCCCCCCCTAAAAACGTCAATTTTTGACCCCCCCCTAAAAGCGTCACTTTTTCACCCCCCCCCCCTGCCGAGCCGGACTTTTTCAAATACCCCATCCAATGAACATGTTCCATGTTAAAACACGCTTTTTCTGAGAAGCTTAATAAAAAACTCGGATATACAATTTTTCTGTAGCTTCCGTAAAATACCCTGTGAATTTATCGATTTTCCGGCTCCCCATGTAGGAATTTTCAAAAATTAATGGCAGGACTGGATTCCTGAGGAAATTTTACTATAGGCCTCTTTTTTCATAATTTTTAATCGTTTCTAGAAGGAATGGCATATAAAAGAAGAATGAGCGGCTGAGGAAAGATGAAAACGTGTTTTTTTTCTCAAAAATTCGCCCTGGGCTTAGTTTTCAATATTAAGGGCTAAAATTTGGGGACATAGTCTGTGTAACTATGTGTAACTACACAACCAACGAGCATGGAGCATATTCACTTATAACACTGATAATAAAGTATCTATAGTGTTCATAGATCATTAGATGGGGTATTTGAAAAAGTATGGCTCGGCAGGGGGGGGGGGTGAAATATTGACGTTTTTAGCGGGGGGGTGAAATGGACTTAGAATATTTTCGATTTATGGACTTAGAATAATTTGAAGTGGGAGTCAGGCCTAATCAGGCCCTGATAACAACAACAACTTAGAATACTTTAAGTTTATGGACTTAGGATAGTTTATATTTCAGGATTTATTGTAATTTCGGTTTTTGGATTTATTATTGTTATGAGTAAACATGTTCCATGCTCGTTGGTTGTGTTGCACAAACCGGTTATACATTTTTTATATTTAAATTTTTATTATGGAAATCATGCTGCTTACACATCAAAGTGTACAAAATTAATTAAATTTTCAAATTATTATTATTTTTTAAATAAAATGAATATTTTTAAATTAATTTTTACAATAAATTCTTTAAAAAAATTGTATCAATGGTCCCTAGGTACTTCTGCACCAAAGGTCCCTAAATCGAATATATTCTAAGTTCATTTCACCCCCCCCCCTAATTAAAATGTTTTTTAGTGAAATAATAGTTTAAATAAATAATGCGTAGTAAACAATATATTAAATTTACACAACTTTTATAAAGTATACAAAATTTATATTATTATTCTTAAAAAATCTACTTTTATAGATAGAATTGTTTTAAACGTAAACGTTTACGTTTTGACGTAAAAAAAATCTATTTTTCAAAGCTGGAATTCCAGTTGCTGCAGCTGGAAAATCCGGTTGCCGCAACCGGAATTTTTTTTCAGTGTAGCTTTTAATACTGTATCCCAAATGCCATCTCTTGTAAATAAAATTTAATTTTATGACAACTGAACAAGAAACTAAAAAAAAAAAACATTGATTTTGGCCTTGCATATTGTCGGATACACGAATTAACGTATCGACGTGCCGACAGCATGTAAAAGCCTAACCCTATAAATATTATCCCATAATTAAAACATAGTGCTACCTATAAAGGAGAGAAAAGCTGACTGTCCAGACTTTTTTGCCCTAGATATGTAAAGATTTTTGCCAAACAGTTATAAACGAGTTTTAAAAAATCTTATAGTAGAGATAATAAATAAATTATTATTTACTTTAAAATTATTTTTTTGTCTCATCATGTCGCCAGTCACGGTGCTCGCATTTGAAATGAGATAATAGTATATTTACGGCTAGTGTCCAGAAAAGTAAAGAATGGGCCAAATCGCATGTAAATTACCTTCCGAGGCGAGGCCGAGGATGGTAATCTGCGATTTTGGGCATTCTTTATTTATGGACAAGGGCCGTATAAAATTTTTCTGCGGCAGTAGCGAGAAATGTCCTTTCTGAGAAATGTACTTTCGTGGCTACTGTCCAGAAATAGTATATTAAGTATCAAGGGCGTAAAAGTTTCGGCACTAGCGTGAGCACTAGCACGTGTGCTCGGCGAAGCCGGGCACGAGTGATTTGTGTTCACGCTCGTGTCTAAAGTATTTCGCCCATGGTGCTTACTTTATTTTTTGCCCCCCTAGGCGTAGAACGAGTTCAGAAAATTCTTTACGCACGAGTTTTACGCCCGGGAGGGCAAAAAATTATTTCTATTTCATTTTCCAATTTCGTTTGAACGAAAAAAAAAATAAGTCAATAGATTTACAAATGGATTTTTTTTTAGTTACAACATTTGCAAAAGCCTTGACGTAAAGAAAACTTATGACCGGTTTGTGTAACTACACAACCAATGAGCATGGAACATGTTCACTAATAACTAACACTGCACTGAAAAAAATATTTTGTATATTTTGCAAGGTTAATTTTAGTAAAACGGGGTTAGTTATAAGAACAAAAAAATTTTGTAAATTTTACAAATATGAAGTTAGAATATTTTAATTCTAACTATAAACATGGTTATATTTACAAAATATTTGAACAGAAAATCCGGCTCTTCTTGGCATAAGTTTTCTGCAGTTTTCCTGTGTCACGGATATTGTTAATGAATAATTAATGAATAATTGGTTAATCATTGACAGTGTTCGGGTGAATACAAGTTCAGTTAACATCTTAAAGTCGGCTGCTCCGCAACTGCCCCAGCACAGGCTTAAGCCTCCTTGGGATACCCTACGTCGGTATATGTCAGTTAAAAAAAAAAAAAAATAACAAAACTTTATGATGTAAACATAACCAGCAATTTTGGTTATATTTAACAGTTATTTTTCTCCGTGTGATAATAAAGTATCTATTCTGTTCATAATATCAATATTTATATCCAAGTATTTCTGCACTAAAGTTCTTTAGAGACTTCTGCACCATAGGTCCCTAGGTACTTCTGCACCAATGCTCCCTAAATACTTCTGCACCAAAGGTCTTTAGAGACTTCTGCACCAAAGGTCCCATGGTACTTCTGCACCAATGCTCCCTAAGTACTTCTGCACCAAAGGTCTTTAGAGACTTCTGTACCGTAGGTCCCTAGGTACTTCTGTACCAAAGGTCTTTAGGGGCTTCTGCACCATAGGTCCCTAGGTACTTCTGCACCAAAGGTCTTTAGGGACTTCTGCACCATAGGTCCCTAGGTACTTCTACACCAATGCTTCCTAAGTACTTCTGCACCATAGGTCCCTAGGTACTTCTGCACCAAAGGTCTTTAGGGACTTCTGCACCAATGCTCCCTAAGTACTTCTGCACCAAAGGTCTTTAGAGACTTCTGCACCGTAGGTCCCTAGGTACTTCTGTACCAAAGGTCTTTAGGAGCTTCTGCACCATAGGTCCCTAGGTACTTCTGCACCAAAGGTCTTTAGGGACTTCTGCACCATAGGTCCCTAGGTACTTCTACACCAATGCTTCCTAAGTACTTCTGCACCATAGGTCCCTAGGTACTTCTGCACCAAAGGTCTTTAGGGACTTCTGCACCAATGCTCCCTAAGTACTTCTGCACCAAAGGTCTTTAGAGACTTCTGCACCGTAGGTCCCTACTATCGGTTTGAAAAAGATACGAACTTCGCCCCGCTGTGAATTTCATTGTTTTCAAATTAAACCTCGAAGAATCTTTTGTAATTTACAAAAGTGCACCTGAATAGAGGTTCGTATCTTTTTCAAACCGATAGTAGGTACTTCTGTACCAAAGGTCTTTAGGGGCTTCTGCACCATAGGTCCCTAGGTACTTCTGCACCAATGCTCCCATAGGTACTTCTGCACCAATGCTCCCTAAGTACTTCTGCACCAAAGGTCCCTAAATTGAAAATATTCTAAGTCCCATTTGACCCCCCCCCCCTTAAAAAGGACAAATTTGACCCCCCCCCCCCCTTAAAAAGGACATATTTGACCCCCCCCCTTAATTTTCCAGTTCTGAAGTACCCCCTCCCTATAAACATGTTCCATGTTAAAATAATTTTTTTTTAAATTGATACGATAATTTCGATATTATCGGGTAAGCTTACTTCTATAGAAGAGAGAATCTTGTGACCACCTACAAGGTGCAACTGCATGATACTGACGAATGAATACATTGGAGATGTAGCTATTTAATTTAGCATTGTTCATCTAAAGACCTACTACTAAGACCAGTTATTTCTTTTGAATAATGGTAATCACCCCTGCAACCGATGGATCATTTCGATTTTCAAATCTTTATAAACCCTTGCAAGCGCCGCAGCAAGGAAGACTAAGACGTACAACAGGACTTGCCAAGCCAAGACTAGATCTCTGGTCCTCTGAGGCTCATAAACTGAGACTAGTGATAATTATAAATATTTTGCGCCAAACGAATACTCGTTATATTCTCTTTCATTTTTGAAATTAAAACGACTCACTTTATTATAAAACCCACCCAGACTGAAGTCTTGGGATTGTGTTTATATCGAACTCTTCGCCAACGCAACAGTCTGTTTAGATTATCAAAAAATAAATAAACTATTGTAAACATTATTTTTACTATACTTAACTAAATACATAATTTAAATTAGAAGATGATTAAAAAAATGCTAATTCTTTTGTTTCAGAATGGGAAAAGGAGTCTACTTTTACTTAAAAATTAAAAGTCTCATTTAATTAATAAGTTATAAGTCTTGAAAGTTTTCTTAAAATGGCTGAAATTTTCTACAGGTAAAATAAAAACTACATGTATCTAAATTTGAATACAGTATAAAAGTTCTGAAGAGATTATTTATAAAAATATTTTGGAAAAGAAATCTGGAATAAAACAAAGAAAAGTAGCTGACCGTGGTTAAACATCTTTTATTTTAAGTTTCACTATTTTTCCGTTATATATGTTGAATAATCCAAATAAAGCTAAAGAAAATGTTCTAAAATTAATTGGGGTATGTAAAATTTCATGATCGATTTTAAATTAATTGTTTTAAATTAATGATCATTATTAAAATAAATGTCAGACGGAGCAATCAGTTTTTGAATCATCGAAATTCTTGTAATCATGATTAATAAAAATTCGAATTATGCGAGATTTAATGTAAAACTAAATAATAATTAGAAGCACGAAGTATCCACCAGTTGCGTAGCTATAGGCTAATAGCGTAAACGGATATTTGTCCACAAGCATATGAATTTCTCGGTGGCTTTAATCATTATTGGATTCAAATAATAAAATCATTCTTTTAGAAATAAAGAAAATAGGAAAACATTTTTCAACAGACCCGAAAGAACTGAATTATCCTGCATAAAAATAAAGAAAATTAATCTTCAAAGTCACTTGGTATCAAATTTTCAAATCTATATTTTTTTCATTAAGATTATTTTAATGCAGTACTTTTTTTAATTTGATTAAAACTATAATCATATGCTTTTGGGAAAGATTTCGAGTTTACTATTAGAGCTTTTAAAATGATGAATATCCAGTACTCTTAAAAATGAATATTTATGTTAAAATTAAATTGGATAGATATAATAAATTATGTGCCTGATAATGTTCAATTAGATGGATATTAGTATTTTTTATTCCAAATTCCTGGACACTGAAATTTCTGGAATTGCTAAAACTTATATTAAAGTCATTGCTTAAGTTATATGTTTTTTAGAATTAAAAATATAAGAGAGGGATTAAATAAATCAAGACTTTTTTATTAAGTTTATCTTTAGTCTATACATAAGTATCTAAATTAAAATTATGTAATTAAAATTACTCGTTTTGTAGCCAAGGCACCGGAAATTTTAAATGCCTCCAAAAATTTATGATGGAGTAATATGGATCCAAACCAGTGGATCATACGTATTTTTAGTCGGAAAAACGATTTTGAAGGTTTTATCCATTTTCGGATGGCCAGTTTTCTATAATTAAACGCTATATCGCCTAAAATAATCAAAAAAATAAAGTTTTTTGAAAAAAATTGCATATTGAGCCAAATTTTTGTATTCCTCGTTGGTTTTCGAGATAGCTGATGATGATTCTGAAATCAGATTTTTTAAATTCACAATGGCGCACTCTAAAAGCCAAAATTCTAAGTTTTTAACCTCGAAATTGGTAATTTAAGCTGTTTCAAGCATTAATCTCGATTATAAAATGAGGATTTTCGACTTTATCAAATAAAGCTTAGTAAATATAAGTTAAAATGTTTCAATTTATTAAATTACTGATATTGAGATTAAAATCTTAGAAATGGGGGATTTTGGAGTTCACTATTTTGAACTTAAGAAATCTGATTTCAGAATCATCATCAGCGACCCCAAAACCTAAGAAGTTTACCAATTTCGCCTCAAACAGCAATATTTTTAAAAAAATTGTAATTTTTTGGTTATTATGGGTTATATAGCGTTAATTTATCAAAACTAGCCATCGGAAAACGGTTGAAACTTTCAAAATCGTTTTTAGTGACCAAAAATACGATTGATCTACTCCATATTACTTCATTTAAAATTTTTGGATGCATTTAACATTTTTGGCACCTTGAATTGTATCAGCATTTAAACTATTATTATTATTACTAGATACAGTTAAAGATGGGTAGAGAAAAGCTTACCACGTTGGAAAAAATTATAGGAAATTTGTTTATTTATTCTGAAATTTTTAGAATCAAATGTCAAAATTAGGGACTTTCTACAATTATCTGGTAAACTCTTGCGCGGGGTGGCAACAAGAATCCCACAATTCATTGGTACCAACCGTGTATAAAATAAATATACATACACGGTTATTTTTATTTATCATTTATCTCAGTTGGCGCTCATGCGGCTATCCACAAGAGTTTACCATAAGATAGTTGAAGTCTACCAATTCAGCTTCTTATCGGATGGTAATTAACTCGTGCCTTGGATCATTCTTTACTTTTTAGCTACGGGATCGCAATATACAATATTTCTACCCATGTTTAGTTCATGTACAAACTATATAATACTCGTAGAATCAATTTATTTTTCAGGACAACCGTTTGAAAAAAGGTGCTTCCTTGTTACTGGCAAAAAATTTACTTGCGATCTAAGAACTTTTTATTTTTACGCCATTGGTTATATTATTATTTATTTTAGTTATAATTGAAAAGAAGCTTTTTGGCGCATGGGACCTTTAGCCCCCTAAGTATACCCCTAAGTCTAAAGTATTATTTATAGTTACAGTAACCCTAGTGTAAATATTATAATACAAAGTAAGTAGGTTGCATACCCCAGGCACCAAATTGTCTACACTGGCAATGGCTTTCAGTTATACACTGATGTATTTTTTTGAATTTTATTATTTTTCTCACGGAGAATCGTTACAGCTCACTTTATTTGAAATAAAAGGTTTTGTGTTTTACGAATAATTTTCGGTGCGTGAAAAATGAACGTTTGTGTTTAACGAACATTTATCAGTTCGGGTTTCTGATATTGAATAGAGCAACTCATATTTTTATACTTTTTGGACAGGCTGAAATACATTATGTTTTGCTTGGCAACGATAGAAGGCTTGCATGGATCTGAACTTTATTACTTTTTTTACATAATATTAAACTAGATAAAAAAATATTCAAAAACTATTTTTTTATTAAAAAAAAAAACGAAAATTTAAAAGGTGACGTAATCGCTACCGTACGGTCATACCGCAGTAGCTTTTGCCCTGATTTAACTTCATCAAGTTTTTTTGCCTCATTAAAAAACAAAAAAAAACGTATCTAATATATTTTTATGAACTTTTATAGAAGGTTAGACAACAAATGAATGAAATTTAGACAAACTGGAGAAACAACTAGATACAATTTGAAAAATTGTTTAACAATTTTTTTTTTGTTTTATTCATTTGTTCCTGATATTTGCTATTTTTTAGGATTTTTTCGATAATTTTTTGTCATAAAAAATCAATCAGATGCACAGCTAGATATAATTTGAAAAATTATTGTGTACCAAAATTTTTTTTGTTTTATCGATTTGTGTTTAAAATTTGGCATACACAGTTACATAATATATACTAAGACAGATACATTCAAACCAAGGATATAGAGTAGAGTGGACCTAAAATTGGAGTTTTAAGAAAAAAATGGCTCCCCGGAATTTTTTGTGAACTTTTGGTCATTAAAAGTCCCCAGCTCCAAGGACTTTGCTTTTACTTTTCAAAAACGCGTGCCTGTTAGCACCTCAATTTTCCTATTTAAATAGAATAAAATAGGAATTTTTACTTTTCAACTTTCTAATTTTTTGCAAAGCTTGCAAAATATTTTGAAAAGCTCCTAATTGATGGAAAGTACTATTTAAAAACATAAAAAACAATATCCAACTTCAAGTAGCAAAAAAAAATATTTTTAAAGCGATTTTACCGGTAATAAACATAAAATCGCTTTAAAAGTATTTTTTTTGTTACTTGAGATTGGGTATCGTTTTTTATACATTTAAATAGTGCTTTTCATCGATTAGCAGCTTTTCAAAACATTCTGCAAGCTTTGTAAAAAATTAGAAAGCTGAAAAGTCAAAATTCCCATGTTATTCAAATTGAGGTGTTTACAGGCACGCGTTTTTGAAAAGCAAACACAAAATCCTTGGATCTGAGGACTTTTTATGACCAAAAGTTCACGAAAAAACCCGGGAAGCAAAGTTTTTCTTAAAACTCCAATTTTAAGTCCACTCTAATGTAGAGTGATCAAAATGTCATTTTTTTCAAAAATTTTTGCACTAGAAAATAAATAAAACAACAGCAAATTTTTTTCTTTTTGGTCATAGCACCTTATTCTTTTACATAGAAGCTTTATAGAAGTTCTATAGAACTTGCACGTAAAAAAATTAGTTTTTAGAAATTCATTATTATTTATTCCTGAATTTCACTGATTTTAATTTAAAGATAGTAAAATTTTTGTGTCAGTTATTTTTTCCGTACAAAAATAATATTATTTTTTATTCTCGTTTTAAATTCTTTTTTCTTCTTGGATATAATGCTTAATTTTTTCTGTGGGAGTTTAAAATGACAATATCAAGGAAAAGATAATTTTTAGTTTAAATTTTTAGGTTAAATTTTTAGGTTAAATTTTTAGGTTAAATTTTAAAATTATACTAGTTTTACAAGGATTAATTCATTAATAAAATGATGCGTAAGTAAATTTATGTATGAAGAATGGAATTGAGTGTGTAGATTGAGGATTTTGGAAGTGGAGACTTGTTGTCAGTTTAATTTGAGTTAGGTATTGGAATTAGTTTATAGTTTAGAAATGGGAGACTATATTAAGAGACTGATAATGAGAACTATTGTTGTGTTTAAAGAGATTATCCTTAAAAGTGTTGAGTTAAGAAGATATAGTCTAATTCCTGGTGGGAAGGTGTTAAAATATAGTCTGACAAACAAAGAAGATGAATAAGGTTTGCAATAATGAGGAGGAATCTCAATTTCTTTCAATTTCGGCTTGAGTTTTTTAGGCCCACCTTACCCAAACATTAGCCATTTTCAATACCCAGGGTATGCGCAATATTCATGTCTACAGCCTCACACTCTTGCGAACAATCAGTATAGTTTTAACGCAAGTAGGACAAGGGACTTGGGTGAGATTGTTCGGAGGTGGGGGGTTACATTTTGTGGGGACAAAACGGCAAGCGTGGAAGATTTTTTGGTCGATATCGAAAGAAGAGCACGATTAGCTCTCTTAACGCCATCAGAATTATTATTAGCTATTCCAGAAGCATTAAAAGGAGTAGCCAAAACATGGTATACTGCCTTAGCTTCAACCAGCACGACATGGGGAGAGTTTTGTGCTTTAGCAAGAAGACATTTTGGAGCAGGTTCGGATTTCCAGCAAAAATTGGAATTCGAGATCCTAAGCCGTACTCAAGGTGCTAAGGAGCCTGTGAAAGAATACATATGGAATATGTTAGCTATAGCACAAAAATTCTCTCCCCCAATGCCTGAAAATAAAAAGATGGAGTACCTGTATAGAAATTTTAGGCCCGATATTAAGCAGAGAATGCGCACAAATAAATTTTTTAGCATGGAAGACTTGATTGAGCAAGCTACCGATGCAGAGACGCTCCTTCATGCTATGGAAATGTACAGGGAACCTCCAGCTGCAGATAAATCTTTATTGCCAGAATATGCGAGTAAATCATCTAAGACTATAAGTAAGCTTAGCGTAGATGAAATTAAGCATATTGCTACACAAGTTTCGGCAATAATGCAAGAGAATATTTTGAGTATGCGAGAAATCAGGACAAATAAAGATGCTCATAGAAGCAGAAATTCATCGGATTCAGAACGTTCTACTACAAGCAATTCCAGTCGAAAGAAGAAATACAAGAAGAGAATTTACGAAAACAAAGCAAAACCTTCTGAATCAAATAAGAGTAATAATGCTGGTGTGAGTAACGACAATTCTGGCCAACATAATCAAAATGTCGGCGAGGAATATGGTGGCCAGTCTCGTGGAGGTGGTCAATACCGTGGTAACACCCGAGGAAGAGGCATTCAGAGAGGCCGAGGAGGTTTCCATAGTCCACCTCCGTACTGCTTAAATTGCAAAAAACAAGGGCATCTCAGAACCGAATGTCCTGATCCTATTGTGGTGAAATGTGACGATTGTGGTCGGGCGGGGGTAACTAAACATCAGTGCCCAGACTGCAACAGGTCAATTCAAAACCAGCATTCACAAAAAAACTAAAAATGGAGGAAGTAGAGGTCCATATTTCCTCAGAAAATAATAAACGGACCATGGATTCCAATACCCCCCCAGAGTGAAGTTACCGATTGTGCGGAGACGTCCAATCAAAATACTCGGAACTCCTCTAGGTGGTGGGTAAAAATGGACATTCAGGGCCGAAAATTTAGTTGCTTTTTGGACAGTGCCTCAGGAAGAACTATCATGCGTTCAGTGGCTTACAGCTTAGCAGAAGAAAATAAAATTCCACTGAAAGTAGCAGAACATGGGCACGTGTACCCAAAAGGTAATTTTTTTAATAATGCCTACCCTCACCAAAATACATATTTTGAGAGGCGATCTAACGAAAGAGTTCAAGATTGTCTTGTACTTTCATAAAAACTACATTCAAGTAGTACCAATAGATGTAGGCAGCATAGAAGTTCAGGAAGGGCAAACAGGCCTGTCATTTTCCTTCGCTGAACAAATACAAGAAGTGAATAAGTTGTTTGGCAAATTGGTCCCCTTAGGATCAAAAAGTGCAATAGTCTTAGTGCACACAGACTATTGTCAGATTAACAAAGTGTCAGTTGGGGATGCTTAGCCCCTCCCCTATATGGAGCAAACGTTACATAGTCTCCAGAAGTCACGATTCGAAAGTATTTTGGGTCTGTTACTCTCGTTTACATTGAGATTCGTAGTTATAATCTCAATAGTTTATTAATTGTATCTATTAGGTATTAAAACTGATTTAACAATGGGCATATAAAAATCTTATTAATTGAAATGCTTTGTATGCAACATTATTTAGAAGTTTCAAATTTTGAAAGGATTGGTTACAAGATTTTAGAAGTACGCACACGAAGAGGATTATTCAAAACATCTGAGTACTTTTGGAAACCTAATTGTTGTATAGATTTTAGGAGTACGCTCACAAAGTAAGTTAATTATAGAACCATGAGAACCATAGGACTCTGACTGATCACCTTAGTTCTATATCTCGGTCGAAGTAATTTTCTGAGAGCTGCAGTCGTTTAAAATTTCTGAAACACAGTACAGCAAGGTTTCATCTCAAAGTATTTAGGTTAACTAATAATTTTGCAACGTGCACGTTTAAATTTTCTAAGACAAGTGGCTCCTCATCTTATTCAAGACGAAGCATCATATTTTGAATCATGGTTTTAACTAAGTGAATCCACAAATAAAAAAATTTTTAAATTTATAGCAGTGTTACATTCCTATTGAGAAGATTAACCGAAGTTTAAGCAGGGGGGTGTAATGCGGTGTTTTCTTAATAAAATATAATTTTATTTTATATTTTCATATTTTAAATATCCCGCTGCGTTCTGTGGATAAATCTGTTTTATCCAGTAAAATAAGGTAAACACGGAACGAGCGGGAAATCAAGAAACAAGAGAACACGCGCTCTTGTTCTGCTAGCTGTTTTAGCATGGATACCACGAGAAAATTTGCTAATTAAATTCTCGGTTTTCCATGATACATTTTTATATAATCATAAAAGATTTATTAAATTTTTATTAAATAAAGTACAGTGGTCACTTAATTAGTAAATTCAAATAGTGTCATTGGATATATTCTTTGTAATTAATGAGAAAAGATTCGTGGACAACTAACCCTCAATTTAGTCACGTCGGTACCAGAGAAGATCTGTGAAAATAACTCCAGGACCTGGACCACGTTAAATTTAGCTTATTTACAAGAAACAAGTTAAAGGTATTGTGCACTTAAAATATTATGAGCTCATCGCGATATCTTTCGATTATTTTCATATTATTAGAATCACGTTAGGTTTAAGTGTGTGAATGTATACGTGTGGAGTCCACGGAGGTCGACATCCGTGGCTCATATTAAACCCCAGTATATATACATATATATACTGTTTCTTTTATATAGAATCATTTTCTTTTTTGTTATTAATAAAATTATATTTTCAATTAATTAAATAAATATTAAATAATTTAAAGCTCCTTACCCATTTGCATGTGGCCCTCGTATATATGTGAGTTAATGTACACACACATATTCATATACAGGTAAATCCCTCGTTCTATAATCATTATTAAACTTTTATGTAACAATTTGTTTATTAATTCCATATTGTTTTTGTTGATTTTAATTAATTAACAATAAACAAGTCGTTACAGAGGCATCTTGTATTTTAATTTTAAGAATAAGAATTCTGAGTATTTAAGTAACAGAATTTTGAATAAAAACAGTAATTATTATTGAATTTAAATCTGTCTCTTATTTCTAGGCAATTGAGACTTTTTCTAAAGTTGGAATCGTTGTCATATAGTAACCCAAGTTGGAAATGTATCTAATTGTTGAGGTTTGTAGTACATTTAACGACTTAAGGTGCTCATTTTTGAGATCCCCCAGTATGGATGACCAATAATCAAAGTGGGGCATAATTAGGGATATATAATATGATCATTAGGCCCATTTTTGTTTGTGATCGAAAATGATACCCAGATTTTTGACTGACTTTACAAAAGGAATGCTGATGTTATGGTCAGGTAGTTGACTAGAGATACCAGATTCGAAGAAATTTTCAAGATTTTTTTAGGACCGAATACAGTAGCTTTAGTTTTGTCTAAATTAATAGCTAGTTGATTATCATGAGCCCAATTGGTCATGCATATTAAATCGTCTATGATCTTGTTGAGATTTAAATCGATATTATTATATTCAGTGGAAAGATATATTTGGAGATCATCAGCAAATAATAATAGCCTGTTAGAATTCAAGAGAAAATCTTTAATATCATTGATGAAGACTAGGAACAACAGACACGGTTGGCTAGAAACAATTTTAAATAAAATTTGAAGGTACCTCCAAGATTCCGATGAATTTTGATTGTAGGGTACCTACAGGTCCTAAAAAAATAAAAAAGAAAAAAATCCGCTCGGCACTTTTTTTTTTGTCCAAAATAGTGCTATGCTCGGTGAATATATTCAAAAAAACGTTTGAAAAAGAAATAATGAATTATAAATCAAAAAAATTTAATTTTAATATGCTAAAATATGGAAGAAAAGTAAAATTTATGCATATTTATGTATTCTTAACTCATTTGCGCATGATATAATGGATTGTCATTGAAGCTGCATAGCTGATCTAACTGAAAAACTACATAAAAAACTACGTACCCAGATCAAGATGTGTTTTTTATTAGGGAAAGTGTACTTGACCGTTGCGTCTATCATTTTTCTAGACCATGTAGATCTTATTCTAAGTTTTTTCATCAAATTCTAAAAAGTTAAAAATATCACAGTTTTCACTCCAGTAAAAGTGTCCAAAAACAGCTCCGAAAGCCTACATGGTCTAGAAAAATGATAGACACAACGGTCAAGTACACTTTCCCTTATAAAAATACATCTTGACCCGGGTATGTAGTTTTTTATGTAGTTTTTTCTGTTAGGTCAGCTGTCCATCCCCAATGACCATCCATTATATCTGGGTCTGCGCAAATGAGTTAAAATTACATAAATATGTATAAATTTTACTTTTCTTCCATATTTTAGCATATTAAAATTAAATTTTTTAGATTTATAATTCATTATTTCTTTTTCAAACGTTTTTTTGAATATATTCACCGAGATAGCACTATTTTGGGCCAAAAAAAAGCACCGAACGGATTTTTTTCTTTTTTGTTTTTTTAGGACCTGTAGGTACCCTAAAATCGAAATTCATCGGAATCTCGGAGGTACCTTCAAATTTTATTTAAAATTGTTTCTAGCCAACCGTGCAGAGAACCAAGAATGGAACCTTCTGGGACTCCACTCTTGATATTTTCTAATTTGGAATAGGAATTATTACAGCTTCCTTTCTGTTTAATAGCTATAAGATTTGAATAAAGCAATTGTTTCAGCTTAGAAGCCATTGAGTTTTTGTTTATTTAGCAAAAGGCCATGGGAAACGCTATCGCAGACTTTTTTGAAATCGAATAGAATTAAGAAGTTTAATTTCCCTACTTCTATATTGCTAGTGATATCATCTAGGAGCTTGGCGAGCAGAACTTGTGGATTTCTTCGTTTTCTGAATTCGAATGGCAGATTGTCTAGCAGGTTATTAGATTCTCGAATTTTAGTTATTTGGTTGTGGAGTGTCTTTTTAAAAACTTTTAGAAATTAGGCAAAGTAGAGCGATTGGACGGAAGTCTCTCTCTCTCTCTCTCTCTCTCTCTCTCCCTCAAGCCCCACAGCTTTGAGGTCTACTGACTTTGTTTACAGGCATTGTTAAAACTTCTTTCCACCTATTTGGGTAGGTGTTAGAATTGATGGAAAGATTAAAAATTTGGATAAGTATAGGCATTAATATTGATAAACCTAAAGAAATGTTTTTATGGATTCTTCGACGCCTTCAACTGTTGAGGTGAAAGAGGATAATGCTGATTAAATTTCTTTAGCAGAGATCTTAGAGAAACCCTTCATTTACATTTGCTTTGAAAGATGGTGAGTTGAAAGTTAGATTCGAGGTTGGTAATGGGTTTTGAAAAGCAATAAAATTTTTGTTTATGATGTTAACAAAGAGATTATAAAAATTACTGCTAGTTTTGGCTTTGACCAAGCCAAGATGTCTGAGTTCTTTCCAGATTTTGTGAGGTTTATCGAGATTTGTGATTCAATTTTGTAAAAATTTGATCTCAGGTAATTTACTTTGTCTATCTTTATATTGTTTATAGTGCACTCTATTAAAACACAACCGCTTTTTTGTGTATACACTATACATGTACTGTTATTTGCTAAATCGCAATATTCATCACAAAAAAAATTAATATTATAATAATTATAATAATAAAACACATGTTTTATCTTAAAACTAAAAATTAGATTTATGAAGTCTTTTATTTTATCTTGTTTTTATAGTTTTTTTTTTCAAAATTACTTAAAAAATACCCGGTAGAGCTGCTTTGGTTGAATATTCAACCAATTGGTTGAATTTCGCAGTTTTTGGTTGAAATTTCAACCAATTGGTTGAATATTAAACAAAAAACTGCGATTTTCAACCAAAAACTGCGAAATTTAAAAAAAGAAAATTTTTTTTCAAATTTTATTTTTCAACCAAAACTTGTTTAATTTTCAACCAAAAGCTAAAATACAAAATAAAAACGATGCTTTTATAGTACAGGGTAAGAAATGATCAGGGCATCCATTAAAGTGAATGAATTTTATTATATTATTGTAATTAGTAATTTTTTATTTACTACTTCTTTTGGCTCTGAAACTGAGGAATGACTAATAAAAAAGGTTATCCTACGTAGAATAACAAAGTGGCGGCTACCTACAGAAAGTTAAAATGAAATAAAAAGCCTTTAATTTTTGAGCAAAAGTAGCTGTAAAAATTTTTTGAGAACATAAAAATACTAAAACTCGACGAAATCCCGAAATTAGTGCATTTATTAAGTTGCTTAGTAAGTTTAAAGTAAATTGGTGCAGATTTTATCGCGCAATCGTGTGCATTTTTTTTCAAAAACGCTGTTTCGAGTAAAATGGCTTTAAAGTTTTAGATGAATTTTTTTGGTACTTTTAGTTATTAGAATATTTATTTGAAAACATGGAATATATTCGTTAGATAGGGTATTTGAAAAAGTTTGGCTAGGCAGGGTGTGAAATGGACTTAGAATATTTTTGATTTAGGGACTTAGAATAATTTGAATTGGAAATCAGGGCATAATCAGGCCCTGATAAAAACAAGAACTTAGAGGATTACTTTATGTTTATGGACTTACGATAATTTATATTTCAGGATTTATTGTAATTTTGGTTTTTGGATTTATTACTGTTATGAGTGACATGAACATGTTCCACGCTCATTGGTTGTGTAGTTACACAAACCGGTTATAAATTTTTTTTTTATTCATTATAGAAATTTATAACAGAATACTCTAGATCAAAAAAATTAAAATCGGTCACGTAGTTTTAGAGAAATCTTAATTAGAAGGTGCAAAAACATAGTTTTCTAAATAAGAATACAAATTTTTTTTGTATATTTAAGTAGACTTATAAGTTATCAGTGATTTTTGAGCCATAAAGTTGTCTTTTTGGTTTTCATACTAAACCTGTAGCTGATTTTACCCCTGCTGCTTGTCTGATTTGCTATTTTTTACCATTTTGGCACGGCTAAATTTGGCGTCATAAACAATCGCGAATATTAGCAAAATTTGCTCATAATTTCTATCAATGACCAGTTCCGACATAATTTCTAACTATATTTAACAAGAAGGATTTAAAAATAAATTTTTTTTACATACTCTTGAGACATATATAAATAAAGTAATTAATAAAAA
This sequence comes from Anagrus nilaparvatae, assembly GCA_022575985.1. Lineage (NCBI taxonomy): Eukaryota > Metazoa > Arthropoda > Insecta > Hymenoptera > Mymaridae > Anagrus > Anagrus nilaparvatae. Next base: position 4,955,126 of record JAKSXM010000107.1, read on the forward strand.
AAAATAATTTGATTATTAAAAAAAAAATTAGGTAAAACGACAGGAAGTAAAAGCATACAATATTAAGTTTAAAAAAATTTATCATACTATGCAGGTTAACCTTTTTAATCAGTCATTCCTCAGCTTCAGAGCCAATAGAAGTAGTAAAAAAATTACTAATTACAATAATATAATAAAATTCATTCACTTTTAATGGATGCCCTGATCATTTCTTATCCTTTACTATAAAAACATCGTTTTTATTTTGTATTTTAGCTTTTGGTTGAAAATTAAACCAGTTTTGGTTGAAAATCGCAGTATTTGGTTTAATATTCAACCAATTGGTTGAAAATTCAACCAAAAACTGCAAAATTCAACCAATTGGTTGAATATTCAACCAAAGCAGCTCTACCGTGTATTGACAAGGTGGTTCAATTCATCTTATTAATGTTAACCACAGACTTTTGTAGTTTACCCTGGCATTGGAAGTCAGAGCATCTAAATTTTTTCAGCACATAATACTGTTATTTGCTAAATTGCAATATTCTGCACTGTAATCTTTACAGAAAAAAAAAATGTTGTTTCGTTAATTTTCATAAAATTATTTTTAAAAAAAATGTTTTTTATTTATACCTTCTCTTACTGATATAAGTAGCTTTTATTGAGGCAATATATTTAATATATACAACATTTACATAACACTTACGAATTCACAATTAATAAATTCTTAAAATAAAATAACAATAAATCCAAATAAAATTAAAAAATTCATAATAATTATTTATAATTAAGTAATTTTAAAGGATTATCAAGAAAATTAAAAAAGTTCACATTAACGACGCTCTGTCCACCACAGGGTGTTTTTTGCGCAGCATATTTGTAACTAAAATATTTTAACCATATATTTATTTATAATAATTTTTTAATGAAAGAATCAATGCTTTTCAGTATTTAGTACAAAAATATAAAAAAAAAAGTTAAAAATGTTTATTTGTTTAAACAAATACGACCTGTTAAATTTTTGAAATTTTTGGGTCATAAAAGCCTGAGTTCCCAGATCTGGGCTACTTGGATCAAAATTCTGCTTGGCTCATATTGAAGATCATTCAATTCTAGGGGGAGGTATCGTGGGAAATTTTTCGCTAAACCTCTTCAGTAAAGAGTTACAGCTATTTGTTTATAAATTTTAGAGCATTTTTAACTTTTTTTTTATAAACAAATAGCTGTAACTCTTTACTGAAGAGGTTTAGCGAAAAATTTCCCACGATACCTCCCCCTAGAATTGAATGATCTTCAATATGAGCCAAGCAGAATTTTGATCCAAGTAGCCCAGATCTGGGAACTCAGGCTTTTGTGACCCAAAAATTTCAAAAATTTAACAGGTCGTATTTGTTTAAACAAATAAACATTTTTAACTTTTTTTTTTATATTTTTGTACTAAATACTGAAAAGCATTGATTCTTTCATTAAAAAATTATTATAAATAAATATATGGTTAAAATATTTTAGTTACAAATATGCTGCGCAAAAAACACCCTGTGGTGGACAGAGCGTCCTTAAATCACACACAATATTAATATACTTTATTATACATTTTTTATATTCATTGATTATATGTATATTATTCTTATTCATTGTATATTATTCTTAATAATAAAAATAATAACACACCGATCTTCAACAAAAAATCGAAATTTGATAAATCCGATAAATTCGATAAAAAAAGTCGATCTGCGAAACTTTTGGTATTTATCTAGATTTTTGCTTGGCAGATTTATCAAAAATTAGAGTGAGAAATCTCAATTTTGTGTATTATAGCACTAAAGATTTTAGGGACTTTTTTTGCGCCTCTTTTAAAACAAAGAATTGTATAACTCTGCGTGCTTTAAAGATGGAATTGTCAGTATTGTTTGTCCTACAACAAATTCGGAGCTTGGATCGCAATTGCCCTACTCAAATCCTAAAAGGGAGCGACCATACCCTGCAAAATGACACCAGTCTTAAGACTGTTGGTAATTCTAAACACCAATCCTTTAATTTCCTTCTATTCCTTCATTTCATCTCACTTTCCACATGCCTACTCTCCCAGAATTATTTCCATTAAAAAGGAAAATGCGGTATATATCTCAATATATAAATATAGAATTCCGAGGAAATAAAAAGCAAAATATGCGGTTTCGGTAGCTGCATGTGCAAGTGTTGGTGACCTCCATATATAACTTAAAGTTCAAGAGGTTAAACACAAAAAGCATACATTTTTTTATTGTGTAGTGCCAATTATTTATCAGCGTTATTTCAAAATATATCCAGACTTTTGAGTTTAAAAAAAATTTATTTGTTGAAAACTGTTTTAAGAAAAAGGCTTTTCTACAGTTATATGAAAGATATTGCTTACATTGTACAATTATAAAATAATTAATATAAATTAAAAATGTAAATCAAGAAAATATCGAAAAAATTAAAGATATTCGTAACACAAACAAAATAAAATAAATAGTATATTTACGGCTTGTGTCTAGAAAAGTAAAGAATGGACCAAATCGCACCTTCCGAGGCAAAGCCGAAGATGATAAACTGCGATTTGGAACATTCTTTATTTATGGACATTCTTTATTAATAGCCTTATAAAATGTTTCTGTTTCAGTGGGGAGAAAACACGTACTTGCCGTACGCGCAGTGGCCGGGAAATACGTGTTTTTGGATCACTGACCAGAAAAATATTTTATTCAATTTATTCTGATTAATAAAATAATAATAATAAATAAATACTAGATACAATCAATGACGGGTAGAGCGAAGCTGATCATGTTAGAAAAAAGTTTCATTAATTATTTAATTTAAAGGTTTTGAAAGTTTTGAGTAGATTGAGTTTGATATCAGTAAATATATGTAAAAATATAAATAAGACCCAGCGGGCCTTTTGCGCTTAGAAACAAAGAGCACAATGCTTTTAAATAAGAGTTTTTGGTAATTTTTAATATTGCGCTGTAACATCGCAAGTTAAACAGAACACTTGGTTGATCACAATTTTTTGGTGTAAAAGTCACCTTTTAAGTTCCCTGAATCGCAATTTCTTATTCATCATTCTCTCATTGTTATAGCTAATTAACCAGATAGAAGTTTTTGTTCCAAATGACCAATTTTTAAATTTCTTCCAAAATTATAATTTTTGACGAAAATGTTTTTTATGGGTCTCAAATATTTTCTACAAGCTTTGAATTTCCAAAAATTCTTTATTTGAACCTTGGTAATTATTTATTTTCTCAAATATGATAATTTAAATTAAAAGATTTTTACGTCTGGTGTTTAAACTATAAACTATATAAAAAGGACCATTCCAAACAAATATAGTTAAACTACATATACATATTATGTGATGTTAATAAAGGACTATTTCGTCTCTACAAGGCAAGTGAGACATCATCAGTAAGAAGGGCAAGGTATTTGTTCGACACATCGATGATTCTACAAAAGAAAGTTTTGCGGAATAGTTCGAAATATTCAACACACTGGTTTAAGTGTTATTTAAAAAAAAATTTGTGTTTAACTATTCGGTACAACGATTTTTCGTGTAGAACTATTCCGCAAAACTTTTTTGTGTAGAATCATCGATGTGTCGAATGTTTTTGTGTCAAACAAATACCTTGCCGTAAGAAGACTACCTTGCTATCTTAGATAATCCTATACAAATCAAAAACTTATAATTATAATATTAAAAACACTTTTCTGTTCAAGAAACATCTGTATGTTATTAATGAATATTTATGATATGATGAATACTTTTTTTGCTTTTTTTAAAGTCAGTTTTCATCGTTTTCTTTGAAAGAAATAAGGTGACTAAAATTTTTTTGTAAATTTGCAGAATGTAGAAAATTTTCGAGAAATAGCTTTTTGAGAAAATAGAAATTTTGAGAAATAAAAAAAATGTTGTAAAATGTTTTCTTCACGAAAGCTGCAACAATTAAAATTTTAGCATTTTTTTACAATATTTGTTAATGGTTGATTTTATTCAGAGAAATAATTCAAATATATATATATAATTATTTTAAGTTAACCCTGAATATTATGACCCAAGCTAACAGTAAAAAGACTTCATACATTAAAATGTATTTCTCACAATTAAAATCAACAAGTAACTTAAATATTGTATTTTAAATGCAAATATTTTGATGGTTGGAGCTTCCGCAAAGAAAAAATTTTAAATTAGATTTTTTTGTGGAAATTATTTGATTACATTTTTAAATTTCCAGCCAAATGCGTAATATTCAAATGATTTGATAAAAAAGGTACTTCTTGACCCCAAGTGTATGTTAACTGCGTGGGTTATGGAAAAAATGACCAATAAACTCGGATTGAGTTGACCCAAGAACTTAGGGTTCAAATTTCAATGAAAATCGCGTGTTGTATGAACCTAGTTCATGTAAATATGAATAGGTGTCGAGAAAAACAATTTATGTGTAAAAGACCCATATCCTGCCAGACTGATTGCTCGTACTTTGATGGAATAATTGCCAGTTGGTAGATTTTCAAGTTTATAAACTCTTGAATTTTCTTGAAATGCAACTGCTGTTATGCATCTTTTAAATGATAGTTGCTGAAAAAATTGTTTTGTTTAATATCATGTTAATAAATTTAATAAAAAATTTAATTGTCTCTTACTTCTTTTACAAATATAATTTCGTAGGCAATAATTAGGCCATTCGGATTTAAGGGTTCTTTCCATGTGAGTGTAACATCAAATATTAATCCATTACTCGTAATATTCATTAATTTAAAAGTATTCGACTGAATATTGTCTGCTTTATCATCACTTTTTGTTTGCACTTTTTTTGGACTTGTATCATAACATCTTAAAAAAGATTTGTTTAAAGTTTGATTTTCACATGCCATTAATTGTATTTCATACAAATGGAAATTCAACAAATCTTTAACAATGTAATTAAATTTACTAATTGGCAGATCAATAGTAAAATAATTGTTCTTTGAATTGGAAAATTCATCTCTCTAGAAAAAATTATAAATTTTTTAAATGATTTAAGTGGTTGAAAATAATTCAATTTAATTATTCTTACCTCAATTGTAGAAAATTGATTTTTTTTTAATATTGATCTCTTACTACGATGTTTAAAATAAATACGATTAAATAGTTCATCTTCAAAATTTATTGATTTTTGTATTTCTTCCTCTGATTTATTTTGACGTAAGATTCCTTTCTCTATATCAACAATTTTTTCACCTGTTAATATAAAAAATCATTATTAGTTAGTTTTATTTATTAGATTTTAAAATATCGTATAGAAAGAGGGGGATTCTTAGGGTAGTGTTTTATGTTTAATTGGGATATTCTTTATTCAAAATCTATAAAAAAAAATTCTGAAACGCCTTAACTTTTATTTATATAAAATTTTTCAAATTATTAGCCGGCCCAAAAAAACCTGTAAAAATAATTTAAAAGAGGCAAGAGAATGAAGTAAAATAGCTATTTTTTAAACAAGGTACAAAATATTGGTTTTGGCTTTGCATGCAAAAACCCCATAAGCCTTTTTCCCGTGATTTAATTCATAGTTTTGGATACAATGGACAAAAAAGCCGTTTCCATAGGGTAGAAAATAGTCTTTTTTTTGGACCTAGATATATAAAATATATTATAACATTTTATGGCTTAAGAGTAACAAAGGCGGAATAGCTAATGTGTAATTTATTAATAAATTAACTAACCATTTAAACAGTAATCAGTTTGATATTCGAAATCTGATTTATATCTATGTTCGTATAAGAACAATTTATAATACTTTAGTTTATTATTATTAGATGGAGGTTTCCAACTAATTATCACAGTATCGCTTGATTTAGCATCTAAATGAAAAACGTTGTCCATGCTTAGAAGTTCAGTTGATGTTTGGAAATATGAAATATAAGTCTTTCCTCCTTCATTTTCTGTCCATAACATTTTAGTTTTTATGTAATATGCATAATCTGTAAGCGGCTCCAAGCCTTTTAAGGTAAACGATAATAAATTTTTAAAATTTATTTCTTTCTCGTAAATTTGCGCATCTTGTATATTAATCAATTCCTTATTCCAAGCGTTGTGAGTAAATACATTTGTCGATTTTTGAATGTCCAATTGATTGGAAATTTTTTTCCAGTACAATTCGTAGCCAAGTAATTTTCTTTGATCATAAAAATCAAAAGCTTCCCATGTTAATGTTACTGATCTACTGGATATTTCTATTAATTTAGTTCTTAGATTAGTAAAATTGCAAATAGCAAGATTTCCATTATTGCTTTGAGAAATATTTTTTTCGGCTGCATCAAGTGGATAATATGTTGATAGGAATTTTTCAATGACATTTGGGCATAGTTTTGAATTGCCTTGTATTGAAATTCTACTTTTATTAATTTTTAACTTTGTAGAATCCCACAGTTCTGCTAAGTTGTCGTTATTTGATATTACAAGTGAAAATTTTTGCTTTAACGATTCGCCTTCAATTTTTCTTAAATTTTGAAAGAAATTGAGTGATGTTATTGAACTCTGCGAAATCTCTAAATATCCTTTTATGACTGCAATGTTACGTAGAGAATCTAATTCTTCCAGGTCAGTTTTATTATTTAGATTTATTCGAAGAGACCCTGTTATATGGGTACATCCTTGAAGTTTTTTAGCAGATTCTGTGTTAACAATATGGCCTCCAGCACATTTTTTTTTGTAATTTTTATCAATCTTGCAATAAAAGAGTCCATCTATCTGCAAATAATTATTGATTTTAACATAGAAATAAAAATTATGACATTTTGAACTTATAGTTTATTAAAGCCCTTTAGAGCAGTATGACAAGTATACTCGTCAAAACACAGTTGTTACTATTTCCATAACAACGAGTATACTCGTCATGACTGTTTTATCTGATTTTGGTGCTCTAGATCAATATTTTTGAAAAACCCGCTTTTTAAAGGGGTTTTTGGCATGTTTTTGGGGTTGCTGGACATGACATCCTCCTAATAGAAATTCTATCAATTTACGTATTTCTACGTTAGCATTAAAATATTTGTATCATTACCTTGATTTTTTGGAATCCAGGTGGACAGAATTCCATACAATTATTTTGAAATGGGACAAACGAATTTTTTTTTATTGTATCAATTTTAATGTCCCTGCACTGTTTTTCTGTTAAGCAAACCTTGTTGATGAAAAGGAATGTATCTTTTGGGCACAGGTCTAAGCATTTTCTTTTGTACAAAACATTTCTACAGGCTTTGCAATCTTCATTAGATATTCCGTAACATCCAGCTAAACAACTTGAGTGGCAACAAGTTCCATTATCCATGCAAGTGTTTGTTTTACACTTTGATGGGCAAACTAGAAAAAAAAATGTTTATTAATTATCGTTACTTAAAGGTTAGAAACAGATAAGAAACTAATAATATAGTTGCATCAAAATTCAAATTGATGTGATATCGACGTAGTTTACAAAGATTAGCACGCGTCAAGCCTTTTCTCAAAAAAGGTACTCTTAATTTTTGGCTCAAATAATCATGTTTCATGTTTTACTTAATCAAAAAGTAATAGCTTGAAATCTAATAAGATAATATTCATTACACGTTGATTTTTATATCAAACGGAATCAAAACTAATGGTTGGACCTTTAAATCCCTTCCAAAATTATTTCCATGAAATTAAAAGTCTCCCCACTAATTTTTTGTTCCTAGGTTAAAAATTTTTTTTTAAGTTAACCCTTTTAAAGTAATAAATTAATTTTAAAAATGTATAATAAAAATCTCCATGTATTTTAAAATAATTTATTACTTGAAAAGGGTTTAGAAAAAGTGCTTAGAATTGCCTAAAGAACATATTTTTTTTTTTCACAAGTTTTCGGAGCATTTTGGATTTTGTCCAAAAATAGCCAAATCTAAAAATCCAAAAATGCCCAGAATTTTATTTTTTAAAGTATGGGCTTATACTTTTTTATGGTATTTTGAGGTCAAATGCCCTAAATAGGCACTTAACGATGCTTATATAAAAATGAAATGTTATAAAAACTTGAATAAAAATATATTAATGGTAATTTTTATCCACTTCTCAAAATAAAGAAAATAAGACAGTACCTATATTATGTGCTAAAAAGATTATTTGAAGAAAAAAAATTTCACATTTTTGTAAAGTGGCCTTGAAATTTGGTATTGAAACGACCTCTTCTATTCTTAAACTTTAAATAAGTGAGATCTTTGATTTACTCAAATAGCTAAGCCATAGAGCATTAATTAACAACTTTTAAGATATCTCTTTCTTTTCTGGCGCAATTAATGCTCTGAATTAGCGATTTTAGTAAGTCAGAGATCTCACCTATTTAAGGTTTGAGAAGAGGTTGAGGTCATTTCTTTTAAAACTCCAACATAAAAGAATTAAATATTTTTTTCTAAAAATTGATAACTTGATTGGTGTAAAATAATAAAACAAAACAATAAAAAAGATGCATATGTTAAAGCAGCGGTTAAAGTTTATCTATAAATTATTTTTAAATTGTTTGAAATTATATTAAAAAATTGGTAAGGTAGAATTTTTTCAGTTGCTTTTTTTAAAATAATTTAAAAAAATATATATATATATGAAATGAAATTTTATCTTACTTTTTTGATGCTGCGGGACCTTAAAAGGTAATTTTTCTTTTGAATTATTTGATCCTAGTGAATAATCGTTTGGAGAATTCGGGCATTTATTTGAAGGCTTGTTATCCTATAAAAATAAAATTTTTTACCATAAATTTCTGTGTTATAAAATTTGACAAGTGATTTCCATATATAAAACATATCTGAGCTTATATCCTAATATTTATTTAACTTATATTTCTTTTGCAAGTACGCAAATGGTACACTCTTTCATTATATTTTAGTTTTTTATACAAATAGTCAATATAGTAAAGCAAATGATCAAAAACAGACGAGTAAGGAATGTTTGAAAATAAGGAGCTTGTAAAAAATTTTATTAACCTATAAAACCCATTTTAGTGAAAAATTACAATTTTTGCAGCAATTTAAAAATTGGTCATTTTTGGCCAAATATGTCCATTTGGGGAGTAAAAGGTGACACTTACTAAACTTAAATTTTAGAGACCTATAAAACACATTTTAGTGAAAAATTACAATTTTTGCAGCAATTTAAAAATTGTTCATTATTGACCAAATATGATCATTAGGTTTACTGACTATAAAGTTAAGAGATTTATTGATAAAAAAATGTGGTTCAAGGGGATTAAAAGATGACTACACAAAAAAAGGAGACCAAGTGGAAGGTTTAGTTGAGATACAAGGCAAATCAGCTTCCCAAACAGTTGACACTCCCCTTGTTAGTCAAATAGTTATCAATCATTTAGTCTATAGAGCATTGTCTTACTGCATTCTTGAAACTTGAGTACATTTATTTAGGTAGTAGAAACAGATACAGGAAATCGAGTAATTACTAAATCCCTAAAACTAGTACTTCCATAGAAAAAAATGAGGTATCACGTCCAAAAAGAAAAAAAAAATCATAGAGTTAGCTTACTTTTTTATGGAATAAAATTTTAATAGCTATTTATTAAACAAGGGATAAAATATTGGTTTCGGCTGTGCATGCAGTTGTATGCACGAGCGAGCATAGCGAGCGAGTGCAGACAGCATGCAAAAGTTGAACCCCATATTTTGTCCCGTGTTCTAAACAATAGTTTTACATATAATGGGCAAAAAAGCCGTCACCGCAGGGCAGAAAATAGGCTTTTTTTGCCCTAGATATGTAATAAATTTAAGTATCAGATCGAGGATATCGATTAATAGTAAATTATATGAAACTAGTAGTCCCGTGGAAAAAAAATTAGGTATTCTATCCAAATTAACAAAAAAAGTAATTCTGTATTTTTAATAATCGGTTTTTTAGCATTCGAGGGTCACAAAACACTCTAATATGCGAAAAAACGAAAATAAAAATTTGAGCTATAACAGCGTTCCCAAAATTAGGTATTACGCCAAATGAAAAAAAATAACGGTGTATTTTTTATTTTTTTGTGCAAAAAATTTTGAAACAAAAATTTTCACAAATATTTATTTTCCGATATGAAAAATCGATCAATATCAATTTTCAAATACAATCAGTAAATAATTACTACTTCCATATAAGAAAATTAGGTGTTACGTGCAATTAAAAAAAAAAAAAAAAGTATTTTTTTAGAATTCTGGAAGATGTTTTTTTGTGACAAAAATATAAAGAAAATATGAACGCCATTTTGAAAAATCAATCTTTATATACGCCCGCGTCCCCTCTCTCTCTCTCCACGCCCACATGTACAAGCATATGCAGAATCCATTGTAAAAATCGGTTTTTTAACATCCGAAGGTTACAAAAGGTGCTTGTATGCAAAAAATCGGAAGCTAAAATTTTGTCTATATCAAAGGTTCTTCTGAAGAACCGCAAATTAACTATTTGTTTATTTTCATATTTTTTCAACATTATTAGAACTAACATATTTGTTCTTAATTTAATTTTTAAATTGATTTTTTACCATAATGTTGTATCCTTCATTGGCAGCTTCCGTGATTAAATCCCAATTTATGTTATTTGCATAGCATAAATTTGGATTTTTTTCAATGCGAACTGACCCACGTCTAATACTTGCTAATGAAACTAATCCAAGTTCTTGCAAATCTGGCATTTCAAATACTGCTAGTGCTTCATCGTTAAGTAATTTTTCGCCATGTATGACACTTAGATTTGGAAAAAGATGACCAACATTTTTTAATCCACGTACCCTATGATTAAAAAATAACACATGACAATTATTTTAAACAAATCACTAAAACCAAAAAAACTCATAAAATGAAATAGAAAATTTAGAATCTACTTCATGAAACTCACTTTTCAATAAATTATTTTTGCGAATACGTATTATTATGAGCAATAATTAATTTATGGTTTAAAAATTCAAGAATATAAAGGCTCGCGTTGCTTATAATTTCTCCTTAGCTTAAAAAAATGTCAAAAAGATAATTATGTGTTAAACGTCTCAAAGTTCTAATAAATTTTTTTTTTTGAGGTATCTAAACGTACAGTACTTACTGCGTACTGTTAGAAAAAAAAAGTACGTTAAATTGTGGGTGAAGTGTGTTTATTTATAATAAATAAATTAATACAAGTTAATATTTTTCATTTAATTATTAATCAGATAAAAAGATTAATAATTTTTACCTGTATAATAAAAAGTAGCCTGTGATTTCCCGAAGTTCTGGAAAAACAAATCGTTCAAAATCATAAGTTTCATTTCTATCCATCAGTACTATTCGAAGATACCCATCGATGATTTGGCAATTTTCCAATGTTTTCAATTGGCTTAAATCATTCCTTATATCTATATCTCGACAAACTAAAAAATTTTACAAAATTACAATTACGTTATTTGGCTTGGAAAAATACTCAGGAATACATTTTATAAAAACTTTTATAAAAAATTTATAATACAGATAATATTAACGAGCAAAATTAATTTCAGACAAAAATAAATTTATCTGAATGTAATTAAAAGTTTAATTGATAAAATAATTTATACGAAACTCAGTATATCAGCTAAATTAATAAAAATAGATTTAATCACAGTCAGTAAACTTGACCGTAAAATAAAAATAACTTTTCTAAAAGTTACAAAATTTTATCATAAATTTTTAAAATTGTAATAAGCTCGTTAATTTTTAATTTTTTTAATTATTTGAACCTGTTCTAAATACACAATCATTAAAGGAAAAATAATACAAAAAACTTCAATAAAAATTAGAAAAACAGCTTAATTTTCCTTTAACTGTGATTTTTTTATTTTTATGGAGAAATTTTCAAGCAATTAAATTTGAATTTTTTTTTCATATAATATCAAATAACTTTTTATGAAAATAACAGTTTTATGAAAAGATTCCAATCCAAGAATCTAGTAAGGAAGCCAAACACATAATATACTTAAAAAAAATATGTACTGTTGCAGTACATCAGGCGTATTTAATTTAAACTAATAAGTAAATAATTAAATTCCATACCTATTTTTGAAATAAAAGATTTTAATAATTAATTATTATTAATTATATTTTTTTCAAATACGTCTTCGGCTTCCGTAGTTTTATTACTAGATTCTTGGAATGGAATCTTTTCATAACAGCACTGAGTTTGATCTCCGACAGATTAGTTAATTATATACGTCAAAGAGTAAACTGAAAATCCAGAATGCTCTTAGGATTTTGAATAAGATTTCCAAATATTAGTGTTTTAACCAGATTAATCGAAAAAGTCTTCATGATTTTCAAATATCTTGGAAACTCGTGTAACCAAAAAATAATCCAACCTTCAAATTAGATTCTGTGAGAAGATCCTACTCATATTATGTTTTAGGCCGTTTTAATTTATCAAAAATTAATTGTTTACTAAAGAATAATTGGATAAGAAAGAAGATAAAATTATATATATCGGGTTATTTTGAAATATAATACTTTAAAAATATAAGGAAGGAAATGTCAATGATAAAATTTTTTGTAAAGACTACTGCGGAATAAGGTATGGTTTCCGGCCCCAGCATATTTTTCGCATTTTTTTGGCTCAATTTGATGATATATGATAAAAAATAAGATTCCGAGGGTCGGCACTTCCCCCACCCCCCCCTGCGTTACCCCTGGGGGGTTGAAACGTGTTTTTCAGTAAAAATTAATATCTCCGGGCCGAATCATCCGATTGGGACGTGGTTGGTATCAAAATTTTTGTTTTGAAAAAATACACCAAAAAAAAATTTTTTTTTTTATTTTTGAACTCATTTTGAGGTTCAAAACTTCGAAAAACCTCATTTTTGGCTTTTTTGACGGTCTAAAAATTGAGATATCTCAGGATAGAGGAAAAACTCCTTTTTTTCGCGCTCAGGGGAACTTTGTCTAAGACTACTTTTCAAAATTCCGTCGGAAAAATGGCAACTTTTACGGTGCGTCACTCGCAATTGACGATTATGTAAAAAAATCGTGTTTTATTTTTTGATTGTTTTATCATACCATCTAATATTTTATTTTAAATCTAAAATTAGCTTTTTTATGGTCTTTTTTATGTTTTTCTCATAATTTTTTCATAAAAAAACGATATTTCACCTATACTCTACCAAAGGACTTCATTTATTTCATGAAATCTCTTTTAATTTTCGCAATAATCAATAGGATGATCATCTTTTTGAAAAAAAAAAAAATTGAAGGCACACCTTACTGATACCTTTCTTTGTGTATCTTAGACCATATAAAGTGATAAATAAGCTAGGTATAGAAAAATTTTTGTTCGCCGCATAGTTTTTTTTGAGTTGACAGCCTCAGAATCACGTTTTTTCAATATGTATTTAAAAAAACCAATTTTGGAATTTTTTTGTTATAAATTAAAATTATTTTTTAATTGATGGATTTATGTTTTTTCACTTTTCTTACATTGACAATTTACTAAAAAGAGTATATTTAAGACCAAAGAATACAAATTTTCAATTTTCAACGTCTTGGAGCAGTTTAAATGTTAGATATTGGGTTTTTTAATAATTCATCAACTGGGGATTTTTCTAACAGATTAAAATGATGTTAAAAACTGGACTAAAAACATACTTCGTTTTAATTTTTCCTGTACAATCTAAATTCACTATTCATTTTAACATTTAACGACGCTTTATAGGAGAAAAATTCATTTTTTTAGTTTTTAGGGCCCCAATTTTCAGGGAGCCAATGTTTAAAGTTTCGCATTTTTTAAGAAAAAATTTTCTGAATAATATTTGCAATTTTTACTTATATTTTTTTTCCTCAGGAATTCGATGAAACCTTGATAGAATCATTTGAATCTGCTAGGAAAATCCCAAGAGTATGAATTTTAAAAAACCCCAATATTTACCTTTTGAGCTGCTTCAAGAAGCTGAAAACTGAAAATTTGTGATTTTTGGTCATGTATATAAAGAAAAGGGAGTACACTCTTTTTAGTAAATTGTGAATGCAAAATAAGTGAAAAAACATAAATCCATCATTTAGAATAATTTTAATTTATAAAAATATAATTCAGAAATCGGTTTTTTTTAAACATCGAAAAAACGTGATTTTGAGTCTTCCAACTAAAGAAAAAAAATATAGGGCAAGCAAAATATTTACAATTTCTCACTTCTTCGTCACTTTCTATGGTCTAAGGAACCCAAAGAAATGTAACAGGAAGGTGTGCGTTTAATTTTGTTCTTTAAAAAGTTGATCATCCTAAGCGCAATCTTTCTGCGGATTTTCCATATAATAGTTAAAAATGAGGTTTTATGTTCAAATAATTATATATTTCAACTTGTTAATTAATTAAATTTATAGTTATTTATGAACTAATTTAATACATATTTTAAGAATAAATAACTTTCTTTAAAACAATTATTTATAATAAAAGTGTTAGTATTTTAATTATTATTAATAAGGAAAATAGATATTATTTGGCCAAAATTAAAAGAGATTTCATGAAATAAATGAAGTCCTTTGGTAGAGTATAGGTGAAATATCGTTTTTTAATGAAAAAATTATGAGAAAAACATAAAAAAGACCATAAAAAAGCTAATTTTAGATTTAAAATAAAATATTAGATGGTATGATAAAACAAGCAAAAAATAAAACACGATTTTTTTACATAATCGTCAATTGCGAGTGACGCACCGTAAAAGTTGCCATTTTTCCGACGGAATTTTGAAAAGTAGTCTTAGACAAAGTTCCCCTGAGCGCGAAAAAAAGGAGTTTTTCCTCTATCCTGAGATATCTCAATTTTTAGACCGTCAAAAAAGCCAAAAATGAGGTTTTTCGAAGTTTTGAACCTCAAAATGAGTTCAAAAATAAAAAAAAAAATTTTTTTTTGGTGTATTTTTTCAAAACAAAAATTTTGATACCAACCACGTCCCAATCGGATGATTCGGCCCGGAGATATTAATTTTTACTGAAAAACACGTTTCAACCCCCCAGGGGTAACGCAGGGGGGGTGGGGGGGGGTGCCGACCCTCGGAATCTTATTTTTTATCATATATCATCAAATTGAGCCAAAAAAATGCGAAAAATATGCTGGGGCCGGAAACCATACCTTATTCCGCAGTAGTCTTTGTGTAAGTATGTATTATTTAAATAATACCTCTTTGTTATTTAAAATAAGAAAAGTAAAACTATTGATCCGGAATGATTGAGGTTTCAGTACATTCAGCTTTTCTGTTTAATTTTTTTTTATTTTACTAAAGAAAATGGTAAAAAATTTAATGACCTTGTTTCCTGAACAAATGAAGATAAATAATTAAACACCATTGCAAAATTGTACCTAAAAATTTAACTTATGCTTTTCTCTATTTTTACGAGAAGTGTTGCATTTACGTTTAATATTTACTCTACTTTTTCTTAACTTTTCATATGATTGATTTGGTACTTATTTAAATTAATTGAAAATTTTAATTACTATTAGTAAATATGTTTCTTTTTGTCCCAAATTTTTTCTTATTTAATTGAATTTTTTTTTCTTCTTCAATTTTTCGATTGTAATATCAATTTTTTTTATTTCTATCGAATCTTTCTTTAGTAAAATTTTATTTAGTTTTCAGAAACTTAATTTTAACGAAATTGCTAAGCCATTAAATTTTGCTCATTCCTCCTAACTTCAATACGGGTTCTATTTTTATTAGGATAGATTTTAAATAGTTAAAATGATGAAAATTGAAGAAATTTTTATTAATTAGAGTCTAGAACTTTTTTAAGAGGAAACCTCGGAGGAAACAAGTTTTGGCCGTAAAATAAAACACTTTCTAGTAAAAGTAAGAAAAAAAAAGTTTTATTAAAAATTTAAAAAGTCAAGAAAATAAAAACACAACACTTGCTTAAAAACCTTAAAGACTAAAAATATTCAGCTTTCAATTTACAAACTTGACCACAAAAACTATATATTCTTCTATTAAAAAAAAAAAATGAAAAAAAAAATAGTAAATAAATAAACTTGTACAAAAAAATAGAAAATTATAGTTTACCTTTAAAGTCTATTGAATCAGATTCCTTTTCCGAAAAATTCAAACTCTTAGAGAAAACTTGATTAATGATGAAAGTTAAAATAACCACTCGAATTATTGACATGTTGGAAATATGAATATTTAAAATCGTAAACAAGAAATAAATTTTTTTTCAAGTATACAGTTGTATTTATAGGGATGTGAATGAAAGATTATTATTTTTTTTTCATGGATAATTTGTTGAAGATCCTATGCGCGTGGTGCTGCTCGTAGTGGCAAATACCGGCGATCGAGTTTACTAGGGCTTTGTTACTTATACACTTTAAAATTTAAATAAAATTAAAAAAGTAAAGAAATAACATTTTCCTTATTCACTAAAAAAAATAGCCGTTTGCTCATCCAAATGTCATAAAACATAAAGAAAAGTTTTTAAAAAAATTTTATCCGTTTGCGATTACTTGTTGCTACGGTACCATAAAACTAAAGAAAAAATTTAGTTTTTAATGTAATTTTCAGTTGTTTAAGCGAAGAAAAAACAACTATGTGCCACAACCGGATTTCACTTGGCTATAACTAGATTTTTTTAAGTTTGGAGTCATTTGGAATTTCCATGTAAGAAGAGACGTACATAAATTCTATTCCATAATTGGCTCTAATTTTATCGTATTTGGTTACATTCCTGTTCAAAACGAATAGATCTTTAAAAATTTATCAAAGTTTTTCTTAACTCACACGGGTGTTTTTAGGTTCCCGACGAATTGTTCTGAGATCTCTGGAGATTTCTAAACTTTTTTATAATTATTTCAAATGATTGAAGCTTATTATGTTAAAAATGCTTATAAATAGCTTCAACAGGCCCACATTATTCATAAAACATGTAAAAAAAAATTCAAGCTGTATTTGTACATAGCTAAAACATCAAAATTTGCCTTTTAATGAAATGAAAATCTGTAAAAATATTATTTTTTTCTATATTTATTACGAAAATTGAAGCTAAACTTAGGTTTCTGACAAAAGATTCTCAAAAAGCGAATTATTCATGTTATTTTCTTTGTTCGCAGACCAATAAAACTTATGTTTTTTGTAGCTCAAAAAGCACACTCAATAAAATCATAAATTGCTTATGAAAAATAGCCTACTTTGAACTACTATTTTTTAGTTTTTATTAAGTATACCACCCAACAATTACTGAACACACTTTAAATGAACAAGTCTTTTCTAGTATATGATTTCTAAAATTTTTCAAATTTTAGAATATTTTCGTTCGATGAGTGTGAATATGAAGTCAATGTTAACTGAAAATGGTTTAGTTTCCCACAATAGGCATTTTCACTATATGTTTTACGTGTTCTTCAAGATTTTGACAGGTTACTTGTGCTTAGTATATCCTCATAATGAATGTTCTTACAATATAGCTATTTATTAAACAAGGGATAAAATATTGGTTTTGGCGTTGCATGCAAAAGTCGAACCCCATATTTTATCCCATGTTCTAAAACATAGTTTTACATATAATGGGCAAAAAAGCCGTCTCCCTAGGGCGGAAAATAGGCTTTTTTTGCCCTAGATATGTAAACTTCATTTTTGGTCTAAATAGGAAGCGACGCCATGATTCTTATATGAAATAATATAGGAACTTCCTAGTCAGACCATGTCTTTTTAGTGATCCTTTTAATTCTTGTCACAGCTGCTCACAGAGTATGATATCAGATTCTACTTTAAATGATCCAATTACTAACAAAAATAAACGTCTATGAAAACACAAAAAATAACCTAATGTCGGTTATTATGGGCAACTCGGTCATCTCAGGTAAAAACTGATATCATACTTGCGTTCAACGATCCGCAAAACGTAAGCAATTCATAAAAATTTTGAATACCCACAAAAAGTAACCTAAAACTTCTCATTGTGGCAACTGTGCCATTTTCGATTAGAAAAGGATTTCATATTAATACAAAAAATATAAAAACTAGTTGGAAAATTTTATTATCATAAGCAAGTTAAACGAAATAATTAAAAGAAAATTGAGTAAAAAAAAATGATATTGAAAAGAAGTTTGTTAACTCGCTAATACAAATCTAAAATAAAAGAAAAAATGTTAACTTCTTGGGAAATTCATTAGCTTCAATTTGACTAAGATAGTAGACAAATCATCTATTATACACTGTAAAAATTTTTTGTGATTTTAAAAAAATTTACATAGTATAAGTTTTGTAAAAATACTAAGCGCTTGTAAAATCACAAACGTTATTGAAAAATACAATTTTTTTGTGATTTCCTATAGATTTTGTAAAATTACAAAATTTTTTGTGATTTTAAAAAAATTTGTTTTGTTTAAATACAAAGCGCTTGTGAAATCACAAATGTTATTGAAAAATAAAATTTCTTTGTGATTCCCTAAAGATTTTGTAAACTTACAAGCCTTATACTCAAATTAAAAAAGAGATGAGAAATCAAATTCCCGCACTTAGTTCTTTCAAAACCAAAATTTTAAAGACAAAAAAATTTTGTGCCCAGTAATGGTCGATATATAAATATAATTTTCTTCCTAGCGGGCCGAAAACACTTTTTTCGCCCCGCAACGAGATCGAAAAAAACGCGTTTTCACCCCACTGAGAAAGAAAAATTTCGTTTTGTCCATGGGAACAAAAAAAAAATACCCCAGATCGCAGTTTACCAATTAACGTGCGATCTGGGCCATTCTTTTTTTTTGCTCCCTTGGTTAAAAATGTACTATTTTTTTCCATAATTTTACTATGAAAAATGAGCTATCAATGCAATAAAATTCTTAAGTATAATATGAATCTTGGCCAGAAAAATCAAAAATGGCTCAAATTGCACTTAAATTACCTACCGAGGAAAAATCGCATTTATTTTTCATGATCAATGGATTTTAATTCGCGAGAGGTAATAATTTTATTTTTTTTATTTTAAAATAATAATTAGATTATTTTTAGTTTATAAAAATCAAATGCTTAAAAATAATATTAAAATTTACGAAAAAAAAACATGATAAATCAAACGAAGCATGACACCCGCAATTTAAAAATATATTGTCAAACCTTCTTTAGCATAATGGTAAATCGTGAAGCTGGTAACCTGAACTTCGAGAGTTCGATCCTGAGTCAAGGCAAATAAAATAAAAAAAAAAAAATAAATTAAAAAAAACTTTTATAGAATAAAATTTAATCTTAATATCCAGGATGTTTACTTTAAATTAAAATAATAAAAAAATATATGTGATTAAAAATTATAGAAATTCTATGAGTATAAAAATAATTTAGATAATAAATAAAAAAAAATTTTTTTAATATTTTTTTTTAAAATGTGATTTTACAAAAATTTTGTATATTAAAATCACACAATTACTTTTGTGAAAATACAAAATGATGTTTGTGATTTTACAAATCTATTGTTTTGTAACTTTTACAAAACTTTTGCTCATGAAATTTATTTCCATTACATTTTTTGTGATTTCACAATAAAAAATTTTTACAGTGTACCTTTAACGAGACCTTCAGTTTACTACATATCTTAACTATTTTCAAATTTCAAGTTATAACTCTTTAAAGATAGTGGTTTTTGATATTTTATAAAAAATTTCAATTGGGATTCTAACATACATAATATTTTAAATTAAATAATCAGGGATTCTAACCTTTATTTGACAAATCTCAAAAACGATTTTATGAAATATTGCAAGTATTTCTTGCCACTGACATATTTTTTAAAACCGCAAATTCTCGTTTAATCAACTTGCTTAACAGAAATTAATTGAATTATATTATGGACTACACTGTAAAAATTTTTTATTGTGAAATCACAAAAAATGTAATGGAAATAAATTTCATGAGCAAAAGTTTTGTAAAAGTTACAAAACAATAGATTTGTAAAATCACAAACATAAATTTGTATTTTCACAAAAGTAATTGTGTGATTTTAATATACAAAATTTTTGTAAAATCACATTTTAAAAAAAAATATTAAAAAAATTTTTTTTTATTTATTATCTTAATTATTTTTATACTTATGGAATTTCTATAATTTTTAATCACATATATTTTTTTATTATTTTTTAATTTAAAGTAAACATCCTGGATATTAAGATTAAATTTTATTCTATAAACTTTTTTTTTTATTTTTATTTTATTTGCCGCGACTCAGCCTGGAACTCTCTAACTTCAACTTATCAACTTCACAACATACCATTAAGAGCTAAAGAAGGTTTGACAATATATTTTTAAATTGCGGGTGTCATGCTTCGTTTGATTTATCATATGTTTTTTTTTCGTAAATTTTAATATTATTTTTTAAAGCATTTGATTTTTATTAACTAAAAATAATCTAATTATTATTTAAAAATAAAAAAAATAAAATTATTACCTCTCGCGAATTAAAATCCATTGATCATGAAAAATGAATGCGATTTCGTCTCGGTAGGTAATTTAAGTGGAATTTGAGCCATTTTTTATTTTTCTGGCCAAGATTTATATTATACTTAAGAATTTTATTGAATTGATAGCCCATTTTTCATAGTAAAATTATGGAAAAAAAATTATATTTATATATCAACCATTACTGGGCATAAAATTTTTTTGTCTTCAAAATTTTGGTTTTGAAAGAACTAAGTGCGGGAATTTGATTTCTCATCTCTTTTTTAATTTGAGTATAAGGCTTGTTAGTTTACAAAATGTTTAGGGAATCACAAAGAAATTGTATTTTTCAATAACATTTGTGATTTTACAAGTGCTTAATATTTTTACAAAACTTATACTATGTGTAGGGTTCATTGAAAAAGAGGAATTCACTCCTTTCCTCATAGTCGTTTCGCCCCACCACCACCCTAGGGCATCATCAGATATGTTCGGGTGGTGGCTCCATATGACGACTACACTCTAACGCCTCCTTATTTCTCCTTATATATGAACCGAAGCCCTCTTCTTCCACTTGCGAGAAACTGTAGCCATCTAACGCCTTCACAGGAACCACCACCAATCCCACATATGTAAATTTTTTTAAAATCACAAAAAATTTTTACAGTGTATAAATAAAAAAATAATAAAAAAAATAATTATCTACATTAGAATAAATAAATTATTATCTTTGAAATAAAACTATTTTTCTACAAAAATGAATTTAATTAAGTTTTCGATAATTTAAAATTTTGTAAACAAATTAATTTATTAAAATAATTTCTGTCACTCTGGTATGTTAAATTAAAAAAGGGGAGACTGTTTAAAATCTTCCACGTACAACAGAGAAAGAGACAGAGTTGCTTGAATAAAATTAATTTGTTCAGTATTCGTCTGAGATAAATTTTTAGAAATATAAATTTTGGTTCTAAAATTAACTTAATTTACAAAAACAAATCGACAGATAGATAAGCTGTTTGGAGTTAAATACTTAATTCAATAAAATGCTAATTAATCAATATAATTTATAAAAATATATCTTATTTTAAAATGATATTTCTATGAATATTTCATCGATAAAATTTTATGCGTGGCTGGCATAAACATGATGAAAAAAACTCAGTTTAAAAAATGAAAGCAATCTAATTGATCGTTGTTGAGATATTGTGCCACAAGGTGTCGATTTTCGTATCCTATAAGGTAGAGCTTCGCTCTATAATTAATTATTAATTTATTAACATTTTATTAATGCAATACTAAATGATAGTAACGTGTACTGACTGCAAGTAAAATTAACATGAGCATCAATAAAATGCAGATGTTTCTCGTAAGAGAAAAGTGTTTTTACTATTATATAAGCCATGAATTACAATTTTTGGTTTATATTGGGTTATCTAAGATAGCAAGCTAAAATCTTCTTACTGATAATGTCTCACCTACCTTGTGGAGACCAAATATAATAAATAAGTCCTCTGTTAACGTCTAATAATATATATGTAAAAAAAATTGTTTAATTATATTTGTCTGGAATGGTCGTTTTTTTTATTTTATAATGCAAAAAATTTTCATAAATTTAGTATCCAATCCGCAAAATCTGCAAGAAAAACGAATTTTCTAAAATCTAAAATTAGTACTTCTTTACAAAAAAATTAGTTTCTAGATCAAAAAAGAATAAAAACAATTGTGTTTTTCGTATTTTTTGTGGAAAAAATTTTAAGACAAAAATTTTCAAAAATTAAATATCAGATCCAAGATATAGAGTAAAAGCGATATTTCTAAAAATTAGTACATTCCTGATTGTATATCTGAAAAGTAGCTTTGAAAATTTCATGCTTTTAAAATGTTAATCGTTTTATACTTCTCAATATTTTTTCTCTCCCTTTAGTAGTAGGGCGAAGAGGGGGGTTTTCGCCATCTTAAGAAAATCGGTACCTTTAAAATGATTTTTTTATTTATTTTTAAACTTATATGAGAGTAAAAATTGTTTCATTAGCTAAAATGATGACAATTATTGATGAATAAAAAGGTTTTAGCGATTTCCAAATATTATTTAATTTTTAATTAGAGTTTTATTTTCGGAAAGCTCAAAACGCAGGGTTTTCGCCAGCAAGTATAGGTATTTCGCCATATAATGATGCGTTTTTCGCCGCTTTATTTTTCATTAGCTCTATAATGCATTTTTATTAATAGTAATAGTGTATATAAATATTATACACGAAACTTTTATACAAATTACCGTAGAAATTCATATTTTATTGATATAGGTATACACCTATACTTACTCCTTTTCTCCTTTTTTTTATTTTATAAAAATATTTATACCTATTTACACAATAAGAAAAGTGAAAAACAAATTAACTGTAAACTTCTATAATCATGTATTATTTATCTAAATTTGCTTTTTAATTTAAATTATAGGTAATAGTTGATAGAATATTTTTAAAAACTCAAGAAAACAAAATAGTTGCCATGTAAGCTATGTCAATGACCTCTATTTTCAGTTCGCACGCGGACCAGGTCTTATAAACACACACGTTTATTTACCTGTTTATTTATTTGCTATTTAAAAGTAAAAAATAGATTAATTTTATGAAATAAGTGTTATAATTTAATTTTTAATATTAGAATAATGTTTTTTTTCAATTAAAAAGCGTGCGTACCTATTTTTTATAAAAGTCATAAAATTATTGTGTTGAAATGAAAGTAATACATAAGTATATTAAAATAACGTGTATTCATATGTGTAAATTTAGTTAATATTTTAATAATTCTTGTAAAATTTAGTATAAATGAAGAAATTATGACAATTTTAGTGTTTTATAATTAAATAAATATCGTTTAAATAAAAAAAAAGTGTAAAATATCCAAAATACCTATGTATGTAAAAAAGGTGAATTTAAATAATTTTGCAATAAATAAGTGAATAAAACCTTTTCCCTTTATTTGTTGAAGTATTACAATGTAGTTAAAAAAATTTTTAGTGTTAGACATAGTGTTGTTATTAATTTAAAGCTCAATTTAAGCAAACAGTAAGGTTATATATGGCGAAAACTAAAATTCCATATCATTAGTTTTCGCCACCCCATGACGAAAACCAAATAATTGAGTATATTAAGTTTGCAGTTTCCGCCAGCAATAATTAAAAGGATAATTAATTAAAAATTAATTTTTTTTTTTAAATTTTGATATTCAAAGTGTAATTTATCTACTAAGAGCAATAAAACAGTTTCGGGATAGATTTTATATTTAAAATTTTCATTTATACCTACTATGATTTCTTATTGATTTTCATTAGAATTGTATGCAATAGAAACAAGTATATTTAAAAAGCATAATTTATTTTATAAATAATTGAATTTTTTAAAATAACTTGAACTCCGCATTTACAACCCTTACTAGAATGAATTTTTAAATAATTTGCAACGGGAAACATCAACCTTTCTTAGCTATTGATAGAAAATATAACGAGTGGCGAAAAACGCATTCCTGGCGAAAACCCCCCTCTCCACCCTAATAACTTTTTATTTATTACAAAAAAATTGTATTTATATGGAAAAATACTTTTTTGTGAACATTATGTAATTTTAATAACAGGAAGTTTCCTTTGTATACTTTTAATAAAAATAAAAAAAAAATGATAATTTTTGATGAGATATCAGAATGAATGAATCATTCGCTTGTAAAAATATGTTATGTATATCCATAGGAGGTGGGAAGGGAGAAAATTAAAAATATTAAAATTGAAATAACTCAAAATATCTTTATTAAATGGGAAAAATTTGGTCTTTTAGGAAAAACGCTTTAGTTTAAATTATTTTTTGGCTATCCATATATCTGAATCAGTTATTCATGCTAAAATAATCCTTAAAAGTTAAATTACGAGATTTTTAAAATTAATAAAAAGTATTCGAAAAACTTACTGAATTGTCTATTTTAACCAATTACTAAAAATTTTTAAAAAAATTATGCTATCGTCAGAAAATTATAAAACGCTCAGATGGTTTAAAAGTTATAAAAATTTTAAAAAAATATAAAAACAGTTTTGAAAACATATATCCCGGTGATAAAAAATGATCTTTTGTTGTTAGATTTTTTTTCTCGCTTGTTTTTTTTTGAGAAGAAAGTGACATCATTCAATACTATCGGTAGAAAAAAGATACGAACCTCAAGTTTTTTATTAACATCTTCCCCAAAAATAAATATGATTTAATGAAATAAAATTTTTTTTTAAATTTAACTATATTTTTATTATAGTAATAATAAAAAAATTTTTATTATTGCTCGTTAATTCAAATCTCAAAGGAATTTAACGCAAGTATTTTAGAAGTGATTTTATAGTCCAAGAAAGCAAGGTATAAACCCCCCATTAATTATTAAATAGGACACATTTTTTTTTAAAATGCTCGTAATAGCATATACTTTAAAAAACAGTCGAGGTTACATATCCAGCGATTAAGGATTTTCGGAAAATCAAGGTCAAAGGTCAACATTTTCAGTTTTTTTACAATTTCTCTGAAACCGTTGATGATACAAAAAATTGTTTGAAATAAAAAAAAAAGCTTATAAAATTCCCCATCCAAAAAGTCCTTACACGTCTTGATCAGAAAAATAGAACTTGAAAAAATTGAGCTCAAATATTTTGCCTGAAGCGCCTGGACTATACATATATATACATATACGGAAAACTCAGGCGCTTTCTACAATAGCCACATACACCAATATATGTATATGTATGGATAGACATATTTGTGTATGGCCAACCTAATTTATAAATCTGTTTTACCAGCAGGTAAAAAGTCTACAAAAATTAATGTAGAAAAATAGAGGGCGCAGTTATCTGAAGGTTGGCCATACACAAATATGTCTATCCATACATATACATATATTGGTGTATGTGGCTATTGTAGAACCTGCCTCAAAATCCAGCTCCGCGCGGGGATAAAGTTGAATTTTAACAGTAATATTGCTTTTTAATGAAAAAAAATGATGAAATGCAATAATTGTAACCTTCATACATGATAATCACGAGCTATTTTTTTTTTTTTTTAAATCGTCCATTTGGGCACCCGAAAACTGAAAATCGCTGAATTTTTTTTTTAAGTGAAAATAAATGGGTCATAAAATTAAAATTTTAAAAAAATTTTTGTTTAGCATGTTTTTAAATAAGGTTAAGAACAAATAATCGAAAAAAAAATATATATATGTCTTATACGCCCATAGGGATTTTGAGACAAAAATTTGTCCAAAAATGAAAAATTAAAATTCTTTTCTAAATTGGCCTGTACCACGGAAATTTGCAAACCAAATAAAAAATTAATTGAACCATTGAAAAGAACGTTAAATTTTGGTTTAGAATCGATCTGTTAGGTGTTTTTTTTAAATTGTTTATTTAATGCAGAAAGTCAATAATCTTTAAAACAGCGCTTTTTTCATTTTTGGACAAATTTTTGTCTCAAAATCCCCATGGGCCTATAAGACATATATATTTTTTTTTTCGATTATTTGTTCTTAACCTTATTTAAAAACATGCCAAACAAAAATTTTTTTAAACTTTTAATTTTATGAACCATTTATTTTCACTTAAAAAAAAAATTCAGCGATTTTCAGTTTTCGGGTGCCCAAATGGACAATTTAAAAAAAAAAAAAAAAATAGCTCGTGATTATCATGTATGAAGGTTACAATTATTGCATTTCATCATTTTTTTTCATTAAAAAGCAATATTATTGTTAAAATTCAACTTTTTCCCCGTGCGGAGCTGGATTTAGAGTTTTCCGTATCTGTATATACATGTATAGTCCAGGCACTTCAGGCAAAATATTTGAGCTCAATTTTTTCAGGTTCTATTTTTCTGATCAAGACGTGTAAGGACTTTTTGGATGGGGAATTTTATAAGCTTTTTTTTTATTCTAAAAAATTTTTGTATCATCAACGGTTTGAGAGAAATTTAAAAAAAACTGAAAATGTTGACCTTTGACCTTGATTTTCAGAAAATTCTTAAACGCTGGACATGTAACCTCGATTGTTTTTTAAAGTATACGCTATTACGAGCATTTAAAAAAAAAATTGTCCTATTTAATAATTAATGGGGGGTTTGGGGTGTTTTTTGGATTCCTCTCTTGGACTATTATTGCAAAAATAAATAAAAAACAGACGATTTTTAGAATTTTTTTTTGCTCCATGACTTTAAACCCAAAAAAAGAGTTACAGGAATGATTCGAACTTGAAAAAAATTTAAGTGATAAATACACTTTACTTCTTGCCTTACTGTGCGTGATTTAATTTTGAAAATTTAAATATTTCAATTCGAAAATTTCCTAAGGGCTTCAGAAAAGAGGACTTTCATCAGTAATGAATGGTCGGAATCATTTCAATTTTTTTGAATCGATACCTTATTGTTGGAAATTCGGACAGGTGCATTGTATTCATCTTTTTTTTTCACTGTTTTAAACAATATTCATGAATATTTCAAGCATCTTTGCTATTAATTTTTAAAAATAAGAAAAATAATATTCTTCGTGTTTCTTTATTCTTAATTTGGTTGTTCATGCTTTCGGTGTCTATACGACATCTGTTTAAGGAAAAAAAATAAACTTGCAAATTTGTGAAAAATTGCAATTTTTAATTACCATATGAAATATACCGATTAATCAGCCTAAAAACAACTTAGAATCGCAAAAGTTCGCCAAAAAATGGTCAATATAGAGGGTTAAAATCAAAAGGGTAAAGTTTTTTGTTTTGCTGATATTAGCGTCAATTTTTGACCAATTTTTACGATTCAAATTGCTAATTAATCAGTCTTTCTAATAAAAAAAATTGGCAAATGGAAAATAAAACTCTTCGATCAATTTGCAAAAATGAAAAGAACATTTTAAGATCGGATAGATTAAAGAAATATCCCATTGTGAAACAGTCAAGGTTGGAAAGATACATTTTTTTGAATCTCGCCCTGATCTCAGCGGTACCATGTAAAAATGTCTCATTTCTCAGCATCTGAAGGCAAAACGATAAAATCAACCGAAAACTCAATATTTCGGGTGAAAGTTCGCAACTAAAAAAAAAATCGTTATGTTGCTTATCAGCATTGTAAATAACATGAAAAAAAGAATTTATAAATTAATTCAAAAAGAAAAACGATTAGTTACAACATTAGTAGGGGCTTATTTCAAATAAAATGTCTATGAAAATAGATAATAGATGCGGCACCGATTAAGAAGCCTGCAATTTTGGTCAAAAATTGCGATTTTGGCAGCAAATTGAAAATTAGTCATTTTGGACCCAAAATGAGCATCCAGTTTACTTACTCTAACGAAGAAAATTTAAGATAAAAAATTAAAAAGATAAAATATTTGGCAAACAAATAATTATAAAGGGGAAAAAATTGGCCATATGGTTGATTGGCTATAATAATGAGAGAATCAGCGATAAAAAATTGCGGTTATGTAGCTCAAAAGGTGACTTCAATGCCAAAATAGTGTCTCAAACAGAATTGTTTGAATGAACCCATTAGCGCCGACGTGACCAATCTACAGTTGCTCGGATTTTCGCTTAGAAAACGGGTAAAAAAATGATTTTTTTTTTAAACTTAAAGTGGTTCTTTATTAAAAAAAAGACTTAAAGACTTGTTTTACAAGATTCTGAGGTTAGATTTTTAATATTATTGACCATTAATTAAATAAAGCAGCTCCAAAATGACAAAAAATCGATTATTGAAATTAAGTTTTATATTATAATTTTATTTTTAACACTTTAAGTTTCAAAAAAAATCATTTTTTTACCCGTTTTTTAAGCAAAAATCTGAGTGTCTGTGGGTTGGTCGCACCGGTGCTAATGGATTAACCTGTGATAATACAGAAAATTTACCAAAAAATTCCATTCAAATCATTGTGCCCTGCGTTTCTATGCCTAGAAGCCTAGAAGGCCCATTGGAACAAACGGAGGTTATCAAGGATGTTTTATCATTAAGTCATTCTTAATTTGGTTTCCTAAAGGTAGTAGTTTCTTCTTATTAGGGAAAGAAAATGAAAGACTGACCGAAAATTCGACTCCTTTTTCGCAAACTCGTTAGCTTTTTGCAGAAGGGAACTAAATCAAATTTTTTTGCTAAAAAATCTTTATTGTTATATGCCTTTTCCAAGATGCAAAAAAAAAAAATTACCCCCAACCCCTATTATTCTTTTGCCTTTTTATTTACTAAAGGAAAATGTTAAAAAATACCTTTTTTATAACGCAAATGTTATGAAAAGATTGAGGAAAAAAATGTTAAAAATTTAAAAAAATTTTTTTTTCTTATCGATTTTTATCTTCCGTAAAGGAGTCAGTAAAATATATAAAAGTTAAAATACTATAAAATATTTTCAAATACAAGATTAAAAAATAAAAAACTTATATACTTGTAACTTATAAACTTATATCTTATATTAAAACTTATATTTTTTTCCAATTTTTTCTTACTCTTGGGATAGTTTTCAACCTAATAAGTAGCTCAACCTAATATTCTTTTTTTGATACAGAATAAAATAAGCTCAATATTTAGTTAATTACTTTTAAAATATGGCATTTATTTGATCATTAGTTTCGAAATATTGCAAAAAACCCCATAAGAGGGTTAGTTTCTGCTGTGTTTTCTATTTTCTTCTCTATTTTCTAACCACATAGGAACCTAAATTCGGATTTAGTGACACAAAACCTACAGAAGACCTTTTTTAATTCTAATTATTGAATTCCGACACCCTTACACCGCATTATATGACTTGATTATAATATTAATTTAATAGTAAAGTGGATTGAGGTGTATTAGAGTTGAACGAAATTTTTGTTTTATAGATAAATTCTGAAAAAAGTACGTAATAACAAAGATTTCGAAAAAAAAATGTTGGTCGAGATGTATACAGCAAATAAATAAGCAGGTTGCAATAAAGGGATGGATTTTTGGTGTTCTTTTCGGTCAATCTTTGTTTATACATTAATATTGAATTCAATCTAATTAAAACTTTCGAAACCCCAAAATCCTTCGTTTGCGTCAGCCTGAATACTTGACTCACATATTCAAAAAGTACGTTCCCAAAGAGACAGCCAGAGGTGAGTTAATAACACGTGAATTAGAAACCCCTGAACTTGAAAAATGGCATGGTGACTGCTCATTCCAAGTGCAAGGCTCAAAAAGCTGGAATTCTCTCCCTTCATCAATACGATTCCTCCCTTCACCTAATTCTTTTAAGGCAGGTTTATTAAAGTACTTAAAAAGTTCTAGTCATACATACAAAGACTCAGTCTTTTAATAGTGTTTTATCAGGACTTAATGCATTAATGTTATTTGAAATTTAATATTTCCTTATTTTTCCTGTTACTATTGACTGTTTTACTCACTGTTGCCATGATATTACTAAAATTGTTTCACTTTATTTGATATAATTATGTTATACTATGTTATTAATAAATTATTGTATAGTTACATTTATATTTTTACAAATTTTATAAATATATTGTTATAATTATGTATCATATTTTGTTCTGGACAAATAAATAATATTTACATTTACATTTACATTTTTTCTAACAGGAACAGCTGCGCTCTACCCGTCTTTGACGGTATCCAGTATGTTTGCTAAATGTCAACATAAATAAACAACTAATTAACAAAAATTTCAATTAATGTTTAGATAAATTGTAACAGGGTGAAATCCGGTTACATGGAATTTATAATTTATTAGCAATTTTTAAATAAATCTATTATTTCATAAAAATAATAAGATTTATAAATTCGAATTTTCGTTAGTTTTGTGACATAAAATGCCACCAATAAGGCATTTTCACGTGATCGATTCTCTGAGCCAATCAGAATTCGACACTTTTGGAGAAGAACAGAGTTCTTCATCTATATCAGGCCGCGACGCCATTCCCACTGTGGACTCCGGACGAGTGACACGCAGTCGTTGCTCGCTCCGTAAAATAATATGTGTTAACACCAAGTTTAAATTCTAAATATTTTATAATTTACAGACTTTCAAAGAAAGCAAACTAATTATAATTTTGTGATTAATTAATAACTTATTTGTGTGAATAAATAATATTTGTGACGTCATATCTATATTTTGGACTACGAGAAAGGCACCGCCACCATCAGGTATATTCGGAAGGAGAGATCTTCAGACACCGATCGGATATTATTTGGTAAAACAAGATAATTATGTTAAATTACCAACGATGTGTGTGTGTTCTTTCGCGTATTTAGTTAATTCAGTTTTTAGTTACTATTAGTTATAAGTATGGTTTTAGCTTTATAATTTTGTGTAATTAAAGTTGTGGAAAGACGCCCGAGATCGTCTCAATGCTCTCCCTTTTTTCAATATAGTGACCATTGTTTTCGTGTTTTTGAGTTGTTTAATTTTGTCATTTCTTTCTTATTTAGTTATTCAAAATTTCTAGATTTTAATAAATCTAGTGGCGCTCAACTTTATGTTCATTCCGGAAATTAGAATAATAATCAATACTTTCTGTAAATAAAATAAACTTATAATTTTCATTTCAAATAAATAATTTTCATTATTTGTATATAAAATTTGACTACATTTATTTTATTATAAAATTTATTTCATTTCTGTATTTCCCGGAATTTCAGGTTTGTTATTTTTATTATTTTATTTTGTTTAACCCTTTTAAAATAACCTCGGTCACAAAATATAGCTTAATATAATTTATATTATCACATAGTAAAAATTAATGTTATCTATATATAACTTAATAAATACGCAAAACGAGATAAAATTTAAAAAAAATATTAAAACTTATATAAACATAAAAATAAAATCCGTCAAACTAATCGTCTTCTGAAAACTATAGAATGGGAGAATATCTTGATAATATTACATTGAATCCAGAAAAAACATGAAGTGATGATTAAATAAAGTATGGAAAATAACAGAACACATGATTTCGCTTGGGACAATGTGACATTTTACAAACAGTACTGTGGGATTGGTTAGGGCCTCGAAATGATTTAAACACTTTTATTTATATTGCATAATTAATAACACGCATTTATTAGAATACTAGACAAGACTCTGACATAACTGAGACTCTATGTAGCACTACACGACTCTTACATGCTTTTATATATTTTAATCGCCCTTCTGGATACTTCTATTCCCGAACAATCTATATACATTTTTTTTTTTTTTTTTTTTTTTTTATTATTAGAGCTTTCAACTTTTACATATAAAGAAAAGTTATTTAGCTGATACATTGTTATATTACAGTTTTGTCATGCAATATTTCATTTTACAATTTTATTACAAATTTACTTATTAAATACCATCTTCTCTTTTTTTTTTATACATTTAAATTACAGTTTTGCAAAAAGTTAAATATTTTTTTTATAAATATGCTATTTGGTTCACATAGAAATATCTTTATATCAAATGGAGGAAATTTGCAATATTTTGACAGCTCATTGTACAATTTTCTTCTCTGATTATTAAATAAATCACATTGCCAGAGGATGTGATTAATGTCCTGTGTATCATAACCGCAGGTGCACGCAGAACTATCTGTAATTTTTAT
Organism: Anagrus nilaparvatae; assembly: GCA_022575985.1. Lineage (NCBI taxonomy): Eukaryota > Metazoa > Arthropoda > Insecta > Hymenoptera > Mymaridae > Anagrus > Anagrus nilaparvatae. The sequence continues at coordinate 4,987,085 of JAKSXM010000107.1, forward strand.
TTTGTAAAGTGAGGCATTTAAATTGGAATGTCCAGATCTTAATCTATTTACTGTCGTGATTAGATTTCTCGGTAATGAGCTATCAATGAACCACGGTTTCGGAATATCTTTATAGTATATTTCAAAATAGACTTTCCCTTTCGTTTCCCCCTCTTTTTTTATTTGATCATTATTTTTGTTTTTGAATTTTTTTTTAAAATATGCATAAAAGTCAGTATGTGGTATAAGAATATTACTAGGATTGTCTTCAGTAGCTTGCTTTGCCAATTCAACAACCTTTTCATTGCCAGGTATACCGACATGTGCTGGTATCCATACAATTTGCAAACTGTCGTCATCAAATAGTCTTAAGAGCTCTTTTATTTTATATATATACAAGTTGATTTTTACATCAAAGTTACGCGTATTTAAAGTTTCCAGCACGCTTAGTGAATCTGTGTAAATAACATACTTATGCCCGCAATTCTTTTTTGCAAATTTTAAAGCTTCTAATATGGCGAAGCATTCAGCAGTATATATTGATGCGTATTTCGGTAGGCTTTTTTTAAATTCGAAATTAAATTTCGGAATATATACCCCTGAACCCACTGATTTCCCTCTCTCCGTTTTGCTAATATCAGTATAAATTTCTATACAATTACCGTTTAATGATTTTTTTTCAATGTTCTTTTTTATAACACTATCTTTTATATCCCTATTAATCGTGGATATTTTAGTATCGAAATTTTCCACGCTTATATGATATTCATATTTATATATATTTAATTTTTGATTCTTTTTAATAAAACTTCTTATACCATATACTTCTTCAATGCACTCTTCTAAAATACCCCTTTTTTTTTATTACTACTTATAATTTTACTATAAAAATATTCATTAATAATTTTAGCTGTTTTACTACTACTGTTTGTTATATTTTTTAATACATATTTACAGCACAACAATTTAGATCTTTCTTCAAATAATAAAATTTTTGATTCTGCAATACTAACATTATTTGGGGTGCTTCTTCTATATCCTAGAGCTAGTTTTATGCAATAGTTTTGAATTCTTTCCAGAACTTTTTTCTTTTTCTTAGTTTTAGGATAATAAATAAAGCTTGCATAGTCCATAATAGATCTAACAAAACTTTTATAAAATGAGAGAAGCGTATTTTGGTGGGATCCCCACCACGTTCTCCTTAAAAATTTAATAATGTTAGTTGCACGATTAGTTTTTTCTTGCACATATGCAATATGTTTTTCAAAACTTAGTTCATAGTCAAACATAACACCTAAAAATTTTGCTGAATGAGCAGATTTGATCTCAGTATTATCAATTAATAATGTTGTTTCTGCTGGTTTTATTTTATTTTTATTGAAATGCATAAATACTGTTTTATCTACCGATAATTCTAACCCTAATTCGTTTAAATTATTATTTATTGTCGTTAGGGCATTTTCGAGTAAATTAATATCATCACTATAGTTATCAGTTTTAAGGTATACTGCAATATCATCAGCATATTGCAATAATGAAACTCTTGCATTAATATTTTTTTCAATTTTATATGTATACAGTATATATAAAAGTGGACTAAAAACCCCACCTTGTGGAACTCCTCTATTTACTATTCTAGGTTTGTTCTAGGGTTATATTCAGTGTAAATAAATCTTTCATACGTTAGAAATTTAATAAGTTCTAAAATCTTTTGAGAACAGCCAATATCTGCTAAAATTTTTAAAAGTATATCTGATTGTACATAATTAAAAGCACCTTTGACATCCAAAAAAGCACATAGCACATCATCTTTTTTGTCAAAAGCTCTTTCAATTTCTAATGTGAGTGCTGCTAAATTGTCATTAGTGGATAAACCTTTTCTAAAACCTATCTGCGAGTCTGGTATAATATTATTATGCTCGAACCACCATCTTAATCTATTAGTATTCATTAATTCAAAAAGTTTACAAACGCATGACGTTAGGGCAAGCTGTCTTAAACCACTGGCATTAGGTTTTTGTACAAAATGTATATATATGTTTTTCCAACCGTCCGGATAAGAATTATTTTTAAACATATCGTTATATATATCAAGTAATAATAGATGATATTTTATGGGAACATTTCTTAGCAACTCGTAATTAATTCCATCCATACCAGGTGAGGAGTTAGAACCCCTTGATTTAAGTGCAATATTAAACTCTGTATATGTGAAAGGGCTATCAAAAAATTCATTCTCTTCACATTTTGGTAACCAATTTGGCTTAGTTGGGACCCAGGCTGGGCATAATTTGTCTAAAGATTCAAGGGCCTTTTCCCTTTTTTCCCTTTTATTAGTAATATTATTAGAAGGTAATTTGACCCATTTATTTTTAAAAATTTTAGTTTTCTCCCAAGTATAACTTAAGTTTGCCTGTAAATTTACTGTTTCTGCAAATTTTCTATAAGATTCTCTTTTTTTACTTTTAAACATTTTTTTTGCCATAGCCACTATTTTTTTATATTCAATTAAATCATCAAGTTCTTTTGAAAATTCCCATTTTTTAAAGGCAGCTTGTCTTTTTCTTTTGATTTTATCACAGTCTGTGTCCCACCATGCTACCGGATTTCTATATTCTTTACTGGAAACTTTTCTTTTTTTGGGGGTATTTTTAACCACGGCATTTTCAATGTTTTTGATAAAAAAATTATATTTTTCTTTTGGCGAGAGCTGATTATATTCATAAGTAAAAAATTGATCATATTCCTCATTCAGCAAAATTTGTACATTTTCCCAATTTGTTTTTTTTGAATTTATTTTAAAACTTTTTTTTATGTAATAATATTTTTCAGTGAAAATGCTTATAATGATGGGATAGTGATCCGAGCCACACGTTTCTTTATATATTTTAACATCTACATATTGTGCGAGATCATTATTTGTTAGAACTAGATCAATATTAGATTTATTCCCAGTACTAAATAGCATTCTTTTTAGGAAATTAACGACAAAACAAAACACTCGAAGCTTCTATACATTAGAATATTACATCTGTTAAACTCTACATGACTCTAGAAAGATCTCGCTATAAGTATTACATAAAACACCATATGACCCGAAACATCTTATAAACAAACACATTTTCTAGAAAGATAAAATACGCAACTGAAACATTCTAAAACTTTACAAAATCTCAAATAATACTATTTATTAAAATACAATAATCAAATTAACAATTATCTCCAGGTTGACCCGAATCCCACAGTACATAATAGTGATTGTAAATAAACTCCTTAAAGGATACAAAGTGATTCCTTAATCAATTTAATAATTAAACTTCATTGACATTACCTTACTTCTCAAAAACGCTGCCAAGTAATAGGAACTATGGTTCCTCATTAACAATAACAAAATATTCTTAATAGTCTATTTTACTTAAAATTAGTAAAATCGATAATTCTATAAATATTAGTACACTCGGCCCAATTAATGGCGTCCCCATTTTTTATAATTATATGGTTTAATAGGGTTTGAAATTTTTGGAGTATATTTTTTTTAATTTTTAAGGTAAAAACATGAGTTTATATTTGAATTTTAATAAAATATCATTTTTTAAATTAATTTTAGCACATTTTGGCCGCCAAATAGGGTACAAAAAGGCATGTTTATGATGTTTCTACCCTTTTTACACCTTTTCCGAAGGGTTGTACACCATAAAAGACCATTAAACTGAATACACAATAAGATTTTGGAATAGAAAACAATTAATTTTTTTATTTTTTATAAAAATTTAACCTGAAAAAACTCAAAAGGCACATTTTGGCCGAGCCGGCGGTAATCGGTTAATACTTTTATAGAAATAAATTAGGTACTACGTACAAAAAGAAAAAAATATTGCTATTATTTTTATTTTTTTACGTAAAAAATGTTGATCAAAAAAAAGAAAAATTAAGTTTCAGGTACAAAAAATGGATTATAAAGGATATTTCTAAAATTAGACAGAAAAAAATGACGTACTACTTTTAAAAAGGAAAAAAATATTGCTGTTTTATGTATTTTTTTATGCAAAAAGTTTTGAGAAAAAAATTTTCAAAAAATTAAGTATCCGATTCGTTTGTAAAAAGTAGTTTGAGATTTTTTGATAAAAAAATTCTTGGAAAAAAAATTAGGTCTCAACACAATAATAAAAATAAAAATGATATTTTATTGACCAGAATATTGGAGCTGAACTTAAATTTTTATTTACATACTGTTTTTAAAAATTTGTTTTTTAGCTTCCTGGAGTCTCAAAACGTGCTTATTTGCCAAAAAATCAAATTTTTTTTTCACCTATCACAATGGTTCCTCTATGAGGAACCAAATAATAAAATTAAATGAATTTTAATTTCTCTGTTTTTAACATGAATTTTTATTTTATTCTTTAAAATTAATTTTAATTAACCAAAATTAACTAAAGGGGTGGAAATATTTTTTTTCTCTCAATCAACTTAAAATCGGCATCAACGTATTTTTTTATTGCTGAAATTGCCCAAAAAATACCAAAAATTATTTTATACTTTAATTAGGAGAAAAACAATTTTTTATGAATAATTGGAATAATCATTCCAGGTTGAAGCGGATACCCTGGAGGTATAATTTTTCATTTTCCGCACGAATATATTTTCCGATTTTCTAAGATGGCGGCCCGATAAATTTGAAAAAATGAACTTTTAACTTTACAAGGGGATTTTTTAGGTCAAGAAAAACAAATATTCGGTAGAAAATATCCAATTTTTCAACCCTAAATATTTCCTGATTTTCCAAGATGGCGGACCAAAAAACTTGAAAAAATAAACTTTATTAACTATACAAGGGGATTTTTTAGGGCAAAAAAAAAGAATATTCGACAGAAAATATCCAGTTTTTTAACCTAAAAAATTTTCCAATTTGCCGATTTAGCGGATCCGATTTTCCAAGAGCGGACCAAGAAAATTGAAAAATGAACTTTTAACTTTACAAAGGGGGTTTTTAGAACAAAAAAAAACGAATATTCGGTAGAAAATATCCACTTTCTTGGCCTAAAAAATTTTCCGATTTTTCAATATAACGAACCGAAAAACTCAAAAAATGAATTTTTAACATTACAAGGGCGTTAAAAACACAAAATGTCGAATATAAAACATAAAACATGATAGAATAAGGACTTTTAAGATGAGAATAATCAATCCAGGTAGAAGCAGATACCCTGGGGGTAAAATTTTTCATTTTCCACAAAAGTATATTTTCCGATTTTCCAAAATGGCGGCCCGATAAATTAAAAAAAATGAACTTTTAACTTTACAAAGGGATTTTTTAGGTCATGAAAAACAAATATTCGGTAGAAAATATCCAATTTTTCAACCCTAAATATTTCCCGATTTTCCAAGATGGCGGACCAAAACACTTGAAAAAATAAACTTTTTTAACTTTACAAGGGGATTTTTGAGGGCAAAATAATGAATATTCGACAGAAAATATCCAGTTTTTAAACCTAAAAATTTTTCCGATTTTCCGATTTAGCGGACCCGATTTTCTAAGGTAGCGGACCAAGAAAATTGAAAAAATGAATTTTTAACTTTACAAAGTGGGTTTTTAGGACAAAAAAAACAAATATTCGGTTGAAAATATCCAATTTCTTGGCCTAAAAAATTTTCCGATTTTTCAATATAACGAACCGAAAAACTCAAAAAATGAATTTTTAACATTACAAGTGCGTTAAAAACACAAAATGTCGAATATAAAACATAAAACATGATAGAATAAGGACTTTTAAGATGAAAATAATCAATCCAGGTAGAAGCAGATACCCTAGGGGAAAAATTTTTCATTTTCCACACAAGTATATTTTCCGATTTTCCAAGATGGCGGCCCGATAAATTTGAAAAAATGAACTGTTAACTTTACAAGGGGGTTTTTTAGGACAAAAAAAACGAATATTCGGTGGAAAATATTCAGTTTTTTAACCTAAAAAATTTTCCGATTTTCCTATAACCAGTATACAAAACAGTACTATGACAGCAAATAGTATAAAAAGAGATATAATACAAGGCAAAGCTGGTTCTGGTAAAAGCACAATATTCAAAGAAATGGTTAGGAGGATTACATCAATTTTCGGAGAAGATTCGGTTAAAGTAGCGGCATCAACACGTATGGGAGCAGTTAACATAGACAAACATTACATTATTTGCTACGATTACCTTTAGACTATAAGTTATTTTCTAAATTAGAAAATCAAAATGCAAAAAAATTTCAAACGGATTTGAACGATTTGAAATTTTTAATAATAGATGAGATGTCTTTGATCGGTTTAAGAACTTTATTTCAGATAGAATCACGATGTCGAGAAATACTTGCTAATGAAATTGATGAACCTTTTGGCGGAATCATAATTTACTTACTTGGAGATTACAATCAATTGACACCAGTTGGAGACACAGCAGTATTTAGTGAACTAACAGACAATTTACAAACACAAGGAAGAATAATTTTTAAACAATTCCAAAAGTATTATTGTCTCCAAAACGCATTTAGACAAAAGGGTAATCATACCCCTTACTCACAATTGCTTGATGAAATAGCAAATGCACAGTTATCTCAACATAATTATATCTTGTTATATAACCGAAGAGAGACAGTTATCCCCAAAGAAAAATTAGACAATTTCCAAAACGCAATTCATTTGTTTCCAACGTGTGCACAAGTTGAAAAACATAATGAAACATTTTTGAAAAATACGGGACACCCAGTTGCACGAATAATTTCCACAAACACACCAAATATTGCCATGCGTTGCTCAGACGAAAAAGCAACAGGATTACAAAGATATTATACTTGTCAAAAAATTGTAGAATAATGTTACGTACGAATTTATGGGTAGCAGGTGGATTAACAAATGGGAGCTTAGGATACATAAGGGAAATAATATATGCTGATAATGAATCACCACCACAATTACCTCAAGTATTAATGGTTGAATTTGACAATTACAAGGGACCATTTTTATATAAAAATTATTTCCCAATTATTCCTGTAGAAAGAACTTGGAAACATGACAATATTCTATGCAGTCGCACACAATTTTCAATTATGTTATCATATGCTCTAACTATTCATAAATCTCAAGGCCAAACATTAGATAAAATTTTCTTACACATAGGGGACACGGAAAGACAATTAGGTATCACGTACGTCGGCTTAAGTTGAGTTAAGTCAATTAATGATGTAATTCTAATAAAAGGTTATAATAAATATCGTTTTTACTCGATGCGAATTTCTTTATCTTTTAAAGTGAAACAAGCTTTCATTCAATCGGAATCATTAAACAAAATTAATAAAGCAATTAAAGAATAAAATATTGATTAAAACATTTTTCAAAAACAAATCATATATAATAGTAGATAAGGAAAGGGGGTTATACCCAAGAAAGATACCCAAGAAAGATACCCAAGAAAGATACCCAAAAAAGATACCCCAATCTGACGTGCCCCCAGAGGATGATGTACCCCAGAGGTGTGTCGGTAATGTAGATTTGAATTGGTAAGGTAGGGCCAAGTCGATAATGTAGATTGATGTCGGTAAAAAAATTTCGCTGTGGGCAGGGTTCGAACCTGCGCGGGTTTTTGTTAACCCATTGCTCTCGATAGCAACCCTTAACCACTTGGATACCACAGCATATGTAATAATAGAGCACTAACATGGCCTAAGTAATTAGGTCTTGTTAGTGATCTTTTATGTGTGAAGGGTGTGGGTAAAAATAAAAAGAATCAAATAGAATTAAAACATTTATTTATATAAATTACATTATTTTTTTGCTTTTTTAATACTTTTAGATTTATTTTGTACTTTCTTAAGTTTTGGTTTGACTTGAGTTTCCACTTTTAGTTCATTTCTCTTTTGAATTATATTGTAGAAACCATATGAGATGAGTATCATTTCTTTTTCAATAGGTGTTGTAGCATTTTCTATAATTTTTTTCTCTACATCATCAGGTGAATCATCTGCATTCAATAGTGAAAGAAATTTTTCATAAGCTTCTTTAACTTCTGGAATTCTACTACTTATTTGATCGTGATAGTATTCGATAGTTGGATATGCTTTTTGTAGAAGCTTAGCTGACTCAGTTGATAGAGTTATTTTGAAACCTTTTTGAGTAAATCTAACCCCATCATAAAAACCAATAAGAGTTTTTGAAATTTTTATTCCTCCATCTAATTCTGGCCAAGTTTTGTTTGGACCTACACCCATAGTTATTCCTGTGTGAACATAATCATCTAGATTTATTGAACAAAATTGTTGTAAAGCTTTCAATGAAAATATGGTCTCATTATCCTTTGAATTGTTTATTGCTGTTATTAACAAATGTACATTTGGAATAATATGTATACCGAGGTGAAGGTCTACACCAGACCCCAATGAAATCGAAATGTTATTAATCATTCTGTAAAAATAAAAGGTTATAAATATTGAATTTAAAAATAATTTCGAAAAATTATATTTACTTAATGAAATTGCTCTAGAAGAAGTCAACTTGGTGATTCTGCAGTTGCTCAAGAAAAAGTCAAGTCGTATACACAACCTGGTGGATTTCCAGAGAGAGCTGTTTACACAAGCCCTGATCAAAGCAGGAATGAGAATTTATTTTAAAGAAATTTAATTTATAATGTTATCCCCACTTTTTTTATACCCCTACCTGTTTTTTTTATCCCCTCCAAAGAAATTAAAAGGAGATGAGAAATAAATAAAAAAGATATAGGTTATATTTTGTTTTATTGATAAAAAAATTACATATTCATAGTTTCCATACAATATTTACACTCCTTTATCATAGGAGTAACACGTTTATCTGAATGATCATGTATTCTACATCTAACACACATAAAAATATCACAATCAATTTTATAATTTTCGGGCATTTTATCCCATGCAGCGTCAACATTTTCTGCAGCCACATTTACAATAAATTCTTTAGGCAAGTTTGCAATATCTTCAGTTTCCATTAAAGAAAGTTGTTTTAATTTACCATAAATTTCAAAAGATCGTTCTAAACAAGGTTTATTTATATTTAAATATTTTTCAAGCAATAACACATTGTACACTGCACAAACCATATTCGAATATTGATGATGTTTACATAAATAGTCTGGAATCCGCCATTTTTTTAATGCTTTTAAAGTCGGACATTTTGAAATATCTTCTAAATTAACAACGTTATTAAAATATTTTTCAAGCCACTTAACTTTCTGCAATTTCCAAAGCCAGCATTTTCCAAAATTTTTGATTGCATATCAGTAAAAGATGGATATCCTTTCATGAGAGTAGTTATTCCAACGTTTTTGCATGTATCAATTACTTCTCCATTTATTTTGTATTGAATTTCTGTGAATAAAAATGCAAAAGCATTATTTATAAGTTTAATTTTTTCAGACTTTGTTCCATCAGTTTTAGTGAGTTTTCCTTGTATATGTAAAAAACTCTTTGATGGTAAGATGCAACGATCTTGCTGTTGAATAGCTATAATTATCGTATCACTATTTTTATAAGATGACGTAGCATAAGGTTGATGAGTATATATTTCATAATTGGCAAGAGAGTCATCGAAAATGACTGGTGCCTTAATATTTAATACTTCCTCCATCTTATACAGCAAAATAAAACACAGAAAATTTTTTCTTTTAGCGACGGAGTTTTAGTCCTAGACTTGCAAGAAACTGTCGGTTCTGACGTGTTAACGCTTTCACTGCTCGATGATGACTGAATGCTGGTGACCATTGTCTTTTATTTAAATAACCTGATCCAGTTTTAACTTTAAATACTATTCCCATTATGAAACAGTTTTTATATGTAATCTTATGGATATAGTTTCTCCACGAAAATTTACTAAATTTCCGTCTTGATCAACTATTCGTAATTGAATATAATCTAAACTTTTTGCAGATATAGGTAAGTATATGATTTCCAAAGGTCGATCAATAATTTTAAATCCAGGAGGAACTGCTGGAAAAAATTCGTATATATTGTGAACTTCTTGTCCGTTATTGTAAGCTCCTCTTGCAATATTACACTCAACTCTGAGAACGTTGACTTTTAATATAGATACAGGAAGCTCAGATGTATGATAAATATTTGGCGCTAATTTTTGTGGTTTGAATCCTAATAATTTACCAATTGAATCTTGTGGTTTAAAATCTATTTCTTTTTCACACTGTATTATACTTTGAAGAGTATTATTATTTGCTTTTAGATTGAATGAAATATCTTTTAATTTTTCTGAGAGATACTTTTGAATATCTTCGACCTCGTAGCTTCCAGTAGGAATTTTTATTGTTTCAAAATCAGATAAGTAAAATTTATTGCAGCTCTCATCAATATTTGGAATAGAGTTGAACGTAAGTAACTCGATCAATCCAATAACGTAATTTTTATTTGGATGAAGTTCAATTGGTGGAAAAAATCTTGATTCCAGTACAGATGAGCGAGCTGATAAGCTTATTAATAATGATTCACTCATGACAGTCAGAGTAATACTGATTGCTTTTTCAGATAACGTTGCTTTTATAGCCTTTATTTATCCAACTGATTACTTAAAAATTTTAGACACAAATGTCCACAGATGAAAGTATCAAATTGTTGATATCTTTGATAATTGTAATTAATTTTAGCTGGTTTAAAATATTCTATGAGCTCTAATGGAGGTTTGAGATTTCCAAAACTGTCAAAGTACAAAACTTTATTTTTTCTTTTACGATATGCAACCCAATGTGTACCAGGACCATCTTTATCATCTAAATTTATTATTGCAGACTCATTGGTCAATGGACCATTTCTCGGTAGTAAATTTCTCATAAAAACTCCTCTGAAATATGGAATTTTTAATAGTTTTGCATACTTGAGTAAATCTGTGTTAGTGAGAGCCCTCGATGGTAAATTTATGAAGTTTTTTTTTTTCTACCAACAACAATATTTTCATTGTAGAGTCGTAATCCATTTCCAACTTTATAAGGTCTCAAATATAATCCTTTGCCCAAAGCGACTTGCTCCATAGCTTGATTATGTCTCTTGGATTCTTCAAGTTGTTTTTTGGCAGCTATTGAATCATTTATAGCTTTAGCTACTCCTGAAGCGCCACCTGCTAAGGCACCTAAGGCACTTAACCCTGCAAAAATTGGAACTAGGGGTAAAACTCCCCCTGTTTTATGTGGAAGGGGTAAGACTCTTACTTTATTAACCTTATTTTTTCCTCCTTTCTTTTTTACAGCTTTGCGAGCTCCTTTAACAGCAGACGATATAACTTTTTTTGCATTATTACTTTTTATCATAGATTTTTTTGCAGCTGCTACGATAGTTCTAAATGGAATAAATCCACCTTTCTTTTTTTTATTAATGCGTCTTTTTTTCCTTCTTGTACTCCTCCTTTTTTTAGAGCAGCCCATTCCTAATTTTGATTTTGCTTTCATGATGTTAGTTACAGCTAAAGCAGCAGCTCTTTCACCAAATCCAGCGTCTGAAGATTTTACTCGTTCCCAAGCTTTATCAGCTAATATTCGATCCGCTTTATTTCTCTCTTCAATATTACTTCGATTCTGAAAATATGCAATATCGTGTTCCTTGCAAGCTGAATCTAAAGGATTTATACCGTTATCTCCACGAGCAAGACGTTTAGCTAGCTTTGTGCCGGGACCGCAGTACCTAATTCGATAAAATAAATAAATATTTTTTCATAATAATAATAATAATAATAATTTTATAAATACCTGTATCCTGGAAAATGAAGTTCTACTGGAAGTTTATTAATTAAAGTGTTTATTAATCCACTACCATTAGTGATCATTACTCTATGAGAGTCAGTTAAAGAATGAGCTCTTGACTATAAATAGATTGTATTTATAGAAAAAGTCTCAGTCTGTAATTAGCTACTTACACAGTCAAATAAAAATGAAACCTCTAAGTAGGAATTCTCCAGATAAAAATTGTAAGCGTCAAAGAAAGAATTTTATAAAATTAAAACGCAAACGGGAAACTTCTCCAGTTATAGAAAAATCTAATCATCAAAGAGAAGATTCACCAAGTGATGAATTAAAACACAAAAGAGAAGCTTCACCTGATATAAAATGTAAACGTCAAAAATTAACTTTACCGGTAATAAATTACGATGAAATTATTGGTGATGGTATTGTACAATTTAAGCGTAATGGTGACTTATTTCCAAACACTATTCGTGGTGTTATTTGTGGCAGATCGAACTGTGGAAAAACTAATGTGTTATTGGCAATAATTGAACATGAAAATGGACTGAGATTTGTATACATTTACGTTTACTCGAAATCAGCAGATCAACCAAAATTTAATTATATAAAAATGGTAATTAATGGGATTCCCGGTGTTCTTAAACCCTTAGAAGGAATGAGGTACTTTGAATTTACTGAGCAGGATCAAGTCTTACCACCTGAAAAAGTTTTTCCATTCAGTTTAATGATTTTTGATGATATACAATTGGAGAGCCAGAAGAGTTGTAATGAATTTTATTCAAGAGGAAGACATAAATATGTTGATAGTTTTTACTTGTGTCAATCTTATTCTGCAGTTCCAAAACAATATGTTAGAGATAATGTGAATTTTCTAATAATTTTTAAACAAGATGATTCTAATACAAAGCATATTTATAAAAATCATGTGAATACTGATATGAAATTCAATAAATTTAAGGAATTATGTGACAAGTGCTGGAAAGATAAATTTGGATTTATTGTAATAGATAAAGAAAGAGATATTAATAATGGACGTTACAGAAAAGGATTGCATGAATTTTTTATAATTAACTAGAATGAAGAAAAATAATTTAGTCTACTATGAGCTCTCAAAGAGTAAAGATGGATAAACAACAATCGATTCCAATAAAAAAAGAATTGCTTGAACGAATCATAAAGGCTAGAGAATCTATAAAACGTAAGCATCTAGCTCTAAAATTGGGAAGAGAAAATGCTGAACAAATGATAAGTGAAAGTCTTAAGCCTATAACTAAACCATTGGAAAAAATAGAAAAATTCACTGAAAATTTTGAAAAGCCAAGTATTGATAAGTCAAGCTTTTTACAATTGACAAGTAGTACACCTTTTGCAAAAAAGAGAAAACTTGAAAAATCAACTTTTGGTTTTAAAACTGCTAACGAGACTGATGAAGAAAGTTTTGATAGTAAAGAAGAAAATGGTAGCTTCTCAAATGATATGGTTTCTATTGATGATTATGATGACGATACACCATCAATTAATAAAACTTTAAGAACAAATGATTCAAAAAAGAAAGCAAAACAATTAAATAAAACAAAGCAATTAAATAACTCGTTGATAAATGATTATTTAAGTAAGTTTAATAATAAATCATTAAAAAAAGATCTTGATACTACATTTGGTGTACGCAAAATGAAAAATAAAACATTTCTAATTGGTAATCAAATTGTTGAATTTGACGAGGATAAATTTAATCTTGGAAATGTGTCTTATCCATATGAAAAAGGTTTATTGGAATTAATTTTTAAAAAAATTCCAACTCCTTATTTAGTGAGTGATGAAAATATAAAAACTTATGGAAAAATTTTAAAATTTACAAATGCTCATCGAAAAAAATTTAAACCAGAAGAAACAATAAAATCCAAAAAATCTTTAAAATATTTGAATTATGTTGCGAAGGCATTGCAAGCAACAGGAGCTGGAATACCGTTATTACCTAAATATATGGTAACTAACAATAGTCAAGTGCAGTATACTCATTGGGACGATCCAAATGAGTTAGTTGATCGCTTGAGAATCCTAGTAGCAGAAAGGCAAGCTGGAAATAATAATCATGATAATGAAATTCTCTCAATAATAGAAGAACTGCGTGAAGCGGAAATTATATATTAGAGAGACATTAAAAAAATTCCTCATTTTAATTATGTCCGTCGACGTATTTGGACGTGTTTTAAATAAAGAAAAAAGTGTACGTGGACCTCCTGGAATTGGATTCAATTTAACTGAAACAGGAGACTATAATATTGACAACAAATTGTTGCGTCAAGTTGCAGACGCTACTGATAAATACGACGCAGTTAATTTAAATATTCTTTCAGAAAAATTAGCTGTTGAATCATATACATTAATAAGAGAATTTGAACCTGTATTCAGTGATTTTAAAGCTAATCTTAAATCATTTGGAACAACTTTAGCAAGTTTTGATGAAAAAATAAAAAATATAAAGGAAACTGTAGATGGATTTAATCAAAAAATAAATGATTTTGACAACAGTATAACCAAACTTAGAAGGAGAGTTAATAAAAATAGTAGAATAATAAAAAACTTAGCTAAAGAAATAAATCCAAAACTAGTTGAAGTTGAAATTGAAGATAATGCAACAAGTGAAAGAAGCATTAGTTGAAGAATTACATAAACCTGTTAGAAAAAACTTTAGAAGACGTAAAGTTGATATTCGAGGAATCGATGAAACTTGGCAAGCAGATTTAGTTGTAATGGATAAATATTCACGAGAAAATAAAGGATACAACTATTTACTCACTGTAATAGATAATTTTTCAAAGTATGCTTGGGGTGTACCATTGAAGCAAAAAACAGGTGAAGAAGTCGCTAAGGCGTTGGAATCAATTTTTAAACAGGGGCGAGTTCCATCGAAACTTCACGTAGACCAGGGAACCGAATTTTACAATAAGACATGTAAACAATTATTGAAAAAATATAAAGTTCATTTGTATTCTACATACAGCCATTTAAAAGCTTCAATCGTGGAGCGTTTTAATCGTACTTTGAAAAGTATAATGTGGAAAAAATTTAGTTTTCATGGAAATTATAGGTGGATAGATATTTTACCTGAATTAATTTCCAAGTATAATAATACCAAACATCGAACTATTGGAATGAAACCTAAGGATGTGAATCACGAGAATGAATTATCAGTTTTGCAAAGATATTTCAATGGAAAATGTGTTAGAGATAAGCCAAAATTTAAAGTATCAGATAAAGTTCGAATAAGTAAATATAAACATATTTTTGAAAAAGGGTATACCCCAAATTATACAACAGAAGTTTTCACAATTGAAAAAATTAAGCCAACTATTCCATTCACGTATGAATTAAAAGATTATCAAGGAAATTTGATTTCTGGTGGATTCTACGAATTTGAACTTCAAA
Source organism: Anagrus nilaparvatae (assembly GCA_022575985.1). Taxonomy (NCBI): domain Eukaryota; kingdom Metazoa; phylum Arthropoda; class Insecta; order Hymenoptera; family Mymaridae; genus Anagrus; species Anagrus nilaparvatae. The sequence continues at coordinate 5,002,235 of JAKSXM010000107.1, forward strand.
AAACAACCAATTCAGATGTTTATCTCATTGAAAAAGTTTTAAAAAAGAGAGGGAATAAACTTTTTGTAAAATGGCTTGGTTTCGATAATTCCCACAACAGTTGGATAGACAAATCTGATTTATAAGGTATAAATACATCTGCTCTTTTGGTTAGAGCTCATTATTAATTTTGTCAGCCATGGGTCAGGATCATAGCAGATCAGCATCTTCAGATGTAAAATATACTAAGTTAAAAGAAGAAGGACGTGAAAAAAGTGAACAAAAACAATGGACATATAATTATAAAGGAAAAGAAACAATCAGCTTCTCAAATCCATCATATAGTGAAAGTAATAAATATACAAATTCTCAACATAATTATGTGAACAAGACTGATAAAAAATCTGATAAGAAATCCGATAAAGAACGTTTAATATAAATTTTTTTATTTTAAAATAATTTTAAGGTTATAAATAAATGTAAAACAAAAATTAATGTTAATAAATTTATTATATAAAAATGTATACAAATAAAATATAAATTTACAAAATAAACATATGATTACAAAAATTTATTATTCTGGTAATTTTGCATTTTTATGACCCCATGAATAAGTGTCAGTAGAATTAGGAATAAGACACCTTTTATTATCAAAAGGGCTTAACGCTTTTTTGTTTTCTTTTTGAGTTACAACTTTGTGAAACTTAGATCTAATTGAATATTGATCACGATATATTTCTAATGAATTGAATAAACAATTTCTATAATCATCAATTTCAATCGTATTTTTCACAATATTTAATTTTACACCTTTTACTTTTTTAATACTTTTTTGATTTTCAATTAATATAACATACATTTTACTCCTTAAACCTACGAATTCTAGAATTATCAATCCATTTGCTTCATCCTTCATTAAACCTACAATCTTTTTATTATGATGACCAATACCATATGGATTTGGAATTGGATAGTCGGAGGTGTCGAATTCATCAATATTAGCCTTCATTACCTCGTATACATCATCATGATATATCTCATAGATTAAACTATCTGTAAATATAAATATAAGTATAAATATAAGTATAAATATAAATAAAAATAAAATATAAATGAAATCTTACCTGTATCTGTGTATAAAAGTTTACATTTTTCTGGAAAGACTTTCATCATAAAATTATAATGAAATTTGTATAAAACAATTTTTGACAAGTCTAATACGCAGAGTCCAATATAAATGGGTTTATTTAAATAAACCTTTGTTTTTTCCATTTCTATTGCTACACAATTTTCACTAAAAACTGTTAAGCTGTGGAAATTTGGCTTGGATATAAGATCTTCAGCACCATATCTTCCCAACCATCTGGTTACTAGAGATACATCAACCCTGTTTCGTGGATCTTCCATTGTTTTTCCTTTTAAAAAATATAAAATGTATTAGAATTATCAAACAATAATTAATAATTTATATTTACCATAAATAGAGTTGTTCATCAGCTTATACAAATTTTTAAGAAATTCATTTGTACAATCTCTTCTTTTTAAGCTATTTAAGTCGATATATTTCTTCAACCATTTTCATTGTTTGAACTTGAGAGCACGATGAATTTTCTTGAGTATTAATCCATTCTCAATTGCCTGCTTCAGATATGCACTGTGTATAACATATTTTTCTTTATTATGCAATGTAGTTAAAAGTTTCTTTTCCTTGGACCCTGGTGGTTTTTCATGGACTGGACAAAATGGTAAATCGTTGTGTTTATCATGATATTTTTCTGGATATTCCAAGTCCACTTCTAATATATATCCAACCTCGGAATCTTCATCAACGAAATAATTTGTATTTTTCAAAGCAGTGACCCATTCAAAACCACCATATGGAAGCGAATTCATCATTGCCCAACCATAGAGGTTATTGACGTCATAGTACATGATATACTTGCTTTCTTCATCCTTATTATAATTTTCCATGTACTTGTTATTAGCCTTAGCATATCTGTTACTGCATTGGGAAATTCCTCCACGAATTCCCTTCTCGATAAACATGACCATATCAATATCGGTTAAGAGTTCCAATTCAATTTTCGTATACTTGAGCATACAGTCCCAAGAATATCCAGGAGTTGTATAGTAATGAGCAGGATCAAGTCCATATGTTTCCAAACAGTTGTCTCTAAAGTTTTCGAAAATTTCAGCAAGTAGTAATACATCGACTTTCAAATAGTAATCTGAATAATCTCCCAGAGTTTTGATGTCATCAAATGAATTCCAGACATTTACAGCATGTTGATAATCTTCAGAACTTACATTAGATCCCATTAAAGTGCTGTAAAAGTTTTCAATTGGTGGAAGTTGAGTATCTTCTAATTTTTCCAGTGTATCAATATACTCATAAGGGAAAATTCCTTTTCTGCGCAATAGCATGAATTGATAATCAGATAAATCAGCCAATTCTTTTTTCAAAATTTTTAAACAATCATCAGGAAGATATGATGACAGCTTATCCAATGATGAATTCATGAATTTCAGTGAATCAATAAATTTTAAATTGATTATTTTTTTATTTGAAACATGAATAGTTTTAGTAAAAGAAATATATTTTTCTTTTGTTAAGGGCAATAAGCTTACATGCCCATCAATAGCACAAGCTATATCTTGAATCAAAAAGTGGCTGTCATACCCTGGAAAAAATATTTTTTTAATTAAATTTTTATTTAAGAATTTAAAAATTTTTATAGCTTACCTGTCAAATTATGAAAAACTACACTGATAGTTCTGCTATCTTTATAGTTCTGGTTACATTCGGAATGTGCTGCGCCCCTATATTTACCTAGATAAATAATAAATAAATAAATTAAAAAATTAAAAAATTAAAAAATTTAATTCTTTACCTGTTAAATGATTGTGATCAAAAACTTTTCTCCTAGCTGGATTATTTTCAAATTCACCTTCTTCACATATATGACAAATTTTAGCTTCTCGATGTTTCTTCATCGTTTCATCATCCAAAGGTTCCATTTTTTTAAAGTGAGTATACATTATATTCATTTCCTCGGCGATTTCTTGAAGCCTTTCAACGAACCATTTAGCAGGATTTTCACCTCTATAGCTCTTATAACCTGATTTGGAATCATCAATATTATTTTTTAAATAATATCCAATGCTGAATGGCTCATGACGTTGAATAATATTCCCTTCATTAGATTTTTTTAATACGCTTTCAAAGTCTGCATAAACAATAAAAGGAGCTCTTTCTTTGTTTTTAAAATTCTTGAACTTGATGAATTTAAACTCATCCTTATCAGGTAATAAGACTTTACATTTATTGATATTGGAGCAATCTTCTTCGTGTTTCTTTAATTTTTGCTCTGATTTAAAATAATGTAAACATCGATCGCAGAAATATTTTTTACATTTATGTTTTGAGACTTGAGTAGAAAGCAAAGCAGATAAATTTCGAATCCACACATAGTGATAGTTTATGCTTTCATTCACTTCTGGAAAAAAGTCATATTTTCTTCTTTTTGATAAGATTTGTTCTGTTTTGTTACCAAAGTTTTCATCCATTAATTCTTCATTTTCATCATAAAAATCATCATAGGTTTTATAATTATTCTTATAATATCGATCTTCATAGCGATCTTGAATTAGAAGTAAATTTATATGTCTTGGTTTTTTATTTGATGTTAAGTATGTAGTCACTACAGTGTACTCATCTTTTTCTAATTCGAGTGAGTAAAGATTAATTGAAATATTATTTTTCTTCTCAAAATCAGGAATCAAAATAGATTGAAAAGGATAATTCAAACTATCAAAATCGATATTCCTATATTCATCGAAATCTGGATATTCAACTGAATCTTCATATTTTGTATACTGTGATAGTTGATCTGAATGATGAATTGGCCCATATTTTTCAAATATGAGTGCTGACATAATTGCCCATTTAAAGCACTTATTATCTTTATTTTTTATATTTATGCACGCATGTTTACTCTTAATTTTTTGTGGTAATTCTATGTATGATGAGGCATGTAAAGGATTATATTTCATAATAAATAAGTTTAAAAAATTTATAGATATTAAACTCCAACCAGAATCTTTTTGTTGGAATTCTTGCATATCTTTAATCAAAGGTGCTTCAATGTTTTCTTTAAAGAATAAGTTTAAGTCGGTAGCAGCTGATAGCGATACTGCTTTGGTATTAAAGTATTTCATATCTTCATCATTATTTTTTACTAATTTATATGTTGCTGCTAAAACTGAGTAAATTTTTATCATACCACCATTTTCCTTCAAAACATTTGTAATAATTTCAATAAATAACTCTAATGCATCATTAAAAAAATGAAATATATCAATATGGTTCAAATTTTTAATCATACCGGATTTTATATAATCGTTAAATGCAGAATCTACTTCAATCCATTTAACTCTAATATCGTTATCAGAAATACCACTACCAACTTTAATAATTAAATTTTCTAAATCATCTTTTATACTTTTTAAATGGGCTAATGTATGATAACATTTTAGTTTTTGCGGTCCTGTTAAGGCTAGTTTATTTAAATTCTCAATATATTCAATTTGGATAACATTTAATTCAAGAAAAGCTTGAATTATTTCAGAATCAGTTGATTCTTTACATAAATTATAATTTTTTTTCATTTCGTCATGAATTTCTTGACATTTAATAATAATATTAAAGTCTGCCATTATAATTTTATTTCCTAACTGTATACACAAAAAGGATATGCTTCTAAACTGTATACACTGTCTAGATAAAGTAATAAAGCTGTTTACACTGCCTTAAAGATTTAAAATTTTTTTTTATTTTTCGCTTCTAAACTGTATACACTGTTTAGATAATTCTTTTCTAATGTTAGCGTTTTCGCTCTCGAAGAAAGAATGATTTCTCTCGCTGAAATTCACTCTATTTATACTCTTTTGGGGTAGTATCCCCACTATAAAGTATCCCCACTTCAACTATATATTTCCCCCACTCTTTTTTTATTTCCTAACTGTATACACAAATAGGATATGCTTCTAAACTGTATACACTGTCTAGATAAAGTAATAAAGCTGTGTACACTGCCTTAAAATTTTTATTTGGTAATTAAATATTTTATTTGCTTCTAAACTGTATACACTGTCTAGATAATTCTTTTTTTAATGTTAGCGTTTTCGCTCTCGAAGAAAGAATGATTTCTCTCGCTGAAATTCACTCTATTTATACTCTTTTGGGGTAGTATCCCCACTATAAAGTATCCCCACTTCAACTATATATTTCCCCCACTCTTTTTTTTTAATATCTTTTTCCCACTCTTTATATGTTATATATTTCCTTGAATTTTTTCAAGGTCATTTTAATTAAAATAAATTAACATTTAATCAATTTTATGCTTTATTTAAATATAATTTTAGACTTTTTTTTTAAAATAATATGAATTTTTTTTAAATCTTTTGTTTCAATTAAATTAACTTTTAATCATTTTTTTCTTATTTAGTTAAAACTAAATGGATTTGTTTTAAATAAAAATAATATTTTAATTTTACTTTCTTATTTAATTTTAGACTTTATTTTAAATAAAAATAATTTTTTAAGTCTTTGTTTTTAGTTAAAAACAATTTTTTTCTATATCATTTGGTTATTTTAATAAAAGGTTTTAGGCTTTGTTTTAAATAAAAACAATTATAGATTTTTTTAGTGGTTTTTATTAATTATAAATATTTATATGTATACAATCATTTTTTATATTTTTTTAAATTATTAGGTTTTAATTTAATTAAATTATTACCTTCTAATTTAACGTCACTTTTAATTTTAATTTTGCTTTCTTTTTTTTTTTCTTGTGGAAAGGAAATATTTGGTTCAAAGTTGCTTGTAGAAGCTTGTTGATTCATTTCGTCTTGAAACAAATCTTCGAATGTAATTGTACCTACATCTTGGCTCTCTTGAAATATTTGAGAGAAGGTAATGCCTTCTTGTCTTCCATCAACAACTTCTGACGCTGTTGGCTGATATTGTAACACAAATGGTTGATAAGATGCAACTTCAATTGGTTGTACCTGTGATTGATGATTATCCACTACATCTTCTCCTGCTGATGGTGCCACATCTTCAGATTGTGGTTGAGCAATAGGTTGTAGTTGAGCAATAGGTTGTAGTTGAGCAATAGGTTGTGCAAATTCAAAAGATCCTACTGGAGTTGGTGTTGGTGGAGACAGCAATTGAGCTCTTTGCTCAACGCGACGCATTTCCATGACTTGTTGCTGCGTGTAAAAACTTAGCTTCTGCTGTGGACCTCCAAGATATTTGAAATACGTTTCACAATTTAATATATACTCTTGAGTTTTTTTTAATTCATCTTGATTTTCTACCCTGGAATAGTATATTCCGAACCTTGGAGGAAAATAGACTTTATTGATTTCCAAATCATCGATAAACCCAATAATACGAGGACCATTTTGGGTGTTCACTAACTCCATTTTCTTCAACCTATAAATTCTGTTAGGATCCAACTTTGATAAGTTTTGCGTCTTCCTCATTTCCAATCGCCCAAGTTCGTTTAATTTCTGGATGTTCATTCTGAAAAAAATCAAAATTATGATTAGAAAAAGAAAATTAGATAAATTTAAATAAATTATTTTTTTTGTTAATCTCTCAGCTTGTATTTTTTTCAGTTAATACGTCATCATCGAGATTTTTTTAATTTTATTCAAGTATTAACTTTTGTCTTGCTTTAAAATAAGAACTCTCAAGTTTGGATTCGAGTTCCTGGACTTCTTGCCAGAGAACTCTTTCCTTTTCCTTGAGAGTTTTTAAGTTAAAGTCAACGCAATCAACACAATTTGGATCTAACGATCCAAAAAGATGTCGATTGCATAAGCGAGGAGGAGGCTTTTTTTCAGGAGTTTTTTTGATAGGAGAAAGGAGAGGAGGTATTGGGAAATTAATCATCTCACGACACATATCTTGTAAATTGGGGAAGTCATCAAAACTCGTCGAAGTTGCCTTTTCCACCTTTTGCACATCCCCATTCCGTTGTAAATTGTTATTTACTCCGGAAGAGGGTACAATTGGTGAATCAGGTAACTTAGGCGAGAGCTTATGAAATTCCCCTTTCAACATATGATATATGTTGCGCTCATTTGGACCTGGGTTTTTAATGGGTACACCATTAATAATTACTTCTCTATTTTTTTTTCTTTTAGGCATACCTGATTAATTTTGTATTCGGCTAAAAGACAAAAATCTGAAACTGTATACACTGTCTCAGAGAGCTAGAGGTCGTATACACAATCCTCTGGAGCTGCTAGTTAGCTGTATACACTGCCAAGCTAGCGAAAGAATGACTTCTCCTGGCCGGTCGCCGGTGTTTTATATCCTTCTCGCAGGAGTGGGGGTATATTCTAGAATATTCCAGGTCACGTGTACCTCCCACTCATTCTAATATACAACGCCGGCAGTCACACATGTGCGCGCGCCGCAAGTAAATACTCGCGCGCCCTCACAGTAAGAAACATGTATGCGCGCGCTGACACTATGACTATACGTTAAAAGAAAAGAGAGAGTAATATTTTTTTATGATGCGCGTGTGATTAAAGAATGTCCGCCATTTTATGACACCTGGTGCACTTTTTTAAGGTTATGTTGAAGATATTTAAATATAATTAATTTATTTATGAAAACATTTTTTATTTTATTTATTTTAAATTGATGAAATGTGAAAAAAAATAGAAAAGCAAAATGGTTGTGATATTTAATATTTTCTTAATAATAAAAAGACTGTGATATTTAATGAGTGTGATATTTAATGAGTGTGATAAAAATTTAAATTAAATTAAATTAAATTAAATAAATCATTAAAATAAAATAAAATGGATAATTTTTCTTTACCGCCATTTTGAAGAACAATTTTTCCACATGGCAATCGAATTTTAGGATAAGGATAAAATAATATAGTGATGAATACTTGAGATTTTATTAATTATAAAAATGCTGTGATATTATTTTAGAATATATTTAATAACTGTGATATATATTTAAGAATATATTTAATAACTGTGATATATATTTAATGACTGTGATATATATTTAATGACTGTGATATTTATAAATATACATATAATGTAAATTTCAATATATTTTATATAATTGAAATTAAATAAATCATTAAAATAAAATAAAAAAACTGGATAATTATTCTTTACCACCATTTTGAATTATTCTTTACCACCATTTTGAATTATAATTTTTCCACATGTTAATATAATTTTAGGTTAGATAAAAAGCTAATTTTCAAAAATTTTTATATTAAATCATATAATATTTGGTAAAATTTACATGAATATACAAGCAAATGCTTGTAATTTACCCGAAAATATAAATAAAAGCAAGCAATTTCGAATAACCTAAAAATTTAAGTAAATATAATCTAAAATAACCTAAAATTTCAAACGATTGTTATTAAAAATTTCAAACAATTGATAATAAAAAGTAAAATTTTGCATGAATTTTAATAAAATAATGGTATTCTATAAATGAATGAATGAATGAATGAATAAATTAGTTAATTAATTGTAAATATAATGATTATTTTGAAATTTTATTCAGTTTGGAAAGTGTAACATTTATCTATTTAGTTATTTATTAAATTAATTAATTAATTAAATAATTAATTAATTAATTTTAAATTATATACTGATTTATTTAGTGCAATATTTATTTATAATAGAATTCAAATATACTTTACCTTTCATTTATAAGAATAGGATAGGTAATTAAATGATTGATAGGTAATTAAAAAATTTTTAAATGGTAAAAAAATTAAGTTTATTATATAAAAAAAGGTTTTAATGTTTTATCAAACTTTTACAAAGAAAAAAATATAATTATTAATTATTTATCATTTATAATTATTGTCTACACAATTTTTTTATGTTATTATTTTTATGTTGTTATTATATATCTTTTATAATTATGGTCTACACAATTTTCTTATGTTATTATTATTATTATTATTGTTATTACATTAAAATGTTAAAATTATAAAAAAATATAATTATTAATTATTTATCATTTATAATTATGGTCTACACAATTTTTTTTTATGTTATTATTATTTTTATGTTGTTATTATATATCTTTTATAATTATGGTCTACACAATTTTCTTATGTTATTATTATTTTTATTATTGTTATTACATTAAAATGTTAAAATTATAAAAAAATATAATTATTTTAATTTTTAAATATAAAATTCTTTTAAATAACTTATTATTATTATTTATTTTTAATCTTTTTTTTTCATTCCAATAATGAATTTTGAGTGTTTTACATAATTTTTTTATCATACTATTATTACAACATCAAAATTATACATTTATAAAAATATTATTAATAAGACATGCTTTATTACATTCAAATATATTTATTTTTTGTTATACGTTAAAACATTAAACTTATAAAAATATAAAATAAAAAGCTTTTAATGAATTATAAAGCTTTTATAAATAATAAGTTATACTTATTTATTTACTTTTAATCATTTTATTTTTTCATTCTAATAATGAATTTTTAGTGTTTTACATAATTTTTTTATTGTACTGTTATTTTCTTTTTTTTAAATTAATATTACATCAAATTTATAGATTTATAAAAATATTATTATATTATTTATTATTTTGTTATGATTCAAATATATTTTTTTATTATATTATTTTTAGTTCATCATTTATATATTTATCTATTTAACTATTTAACTATTTAACTATTTAACTATTTATTTTTTTATAAATTCACTAAGCAATAGTAATTAAATATAATTTACTTTTAAAATACATAATAATTTTTGAAAACAGTACATTTTTATATTATCAAATTAAAATGATTTAAAAACAGAGATAAAAAATTTTAAAAATTTTTATACGTAGTAAAAATTATACCATACTTTAAAATCAAATCTTTATGAAAAGCAGCAGTACTGGCACAAGGAATGCACCCTTTTAGCTTAAAAATATCAATTATTTGTGTTTGACATACACTACACTTAAACTCACTATAAAAATCTTCAACTGCTTGTCTTGCACCAACACTGTGTATTATTCGATATTTATGATTTGAGTCTTTTTTGAAATTTAAAAATTCTTCTCGCTCACATGGTAGGCATAAATGATAAAAACCTCCAGGTGTTAAAGTATACTTAACAGATGCATGAATTATTCTATCATCTTGTAAAATACCATTTCCAGCTTTTAGAACCATATTATAATCATCGAATGAATATCTGTGAGTTTCTTCATTGACGAAATGAATTTGGTATTCTCTATATGGTGAAACACCAAGATTTGGTGGTAAAGAATATTTAAAATCATTTTTATATAATGAAGGTAACAACTTCATGATAGGAATCTTCACAGACTTAGGACAAATGGAACTAACCTAAAAATAAAATGAAAATGAAATAAAAATTATAATGAAAAGTATATATAAGAAAATTTACCTCTTTAATATTATCAAGTTGATATCCTTTTTTACCCTCTTCTTTTTTCTTTTTTTCATTTTCATCAGAACTCAAAGATTCACCTTTCTGAATACAAAAAAGAATAATTTACAAAAAATTTTCAAATTTAAATAAAAAGTTAATGAATCTTACCTCATAAGTATAAAATTTATGATCATCAAATGAGTAATATCCATTATCAATATTATTTTCTTTTCCAATTGATGAATTTTTTTTAACATCAAAATCAATTTTAAATGCAGCAGATGAATTATTTATACGTTTTAGCGATAAATTATTCTCTTCATATAAATGATGATGGAATTTAAGAGAATGCGATGGTATTGATAAACTATTTGATGGTGCGTTATATGTTTTTGATAATGGACTTATTCCATATGATTTTCTACTTTCAATTGATTCCAAATTTGAATTATTATTTATTATCCTAGGTTTAAAAGGCATTGGAATTGGTTTGTATTCGCATGACTGATTAGATGATGATGATGTTGGTGTAGTTGACGATGATGCTGTTGTAGTTGATGGTGTAGTTGACGATGATGCTGTTGTAGTTGATTGTGTAGTTAACGATGATGCTGTTGTAGTTGATGGTGTAGTTGATGATGATGCTATTGTAGTTGGTAGTGTAGTTAACGATGATGCTGTTGTAGTTGATGGTGATGCTGTTGTAGTTGATGGTGTAGTTGATGATGATGCTATTGTAGTTGGTAGTGTAGTTGACGATGATTCTATTGATTTAGATAATGTTATTGTTGATGATCTATTTATCATCCGAGGATTAAATGGCATAGGAATTGGTTTGTATTCGCATGACTGATTAGATGATGCAGATGGTGATGATTTTGCTTTTTTTGATATGAAATTTATATTTGAAGTATACACTTCTTTTCTTTTCATTATCTATGATAAATAAAATTATAATTAAAAAATAATCTTTCAAATTATTATTAATAAATTTATGTTTATACTTACAGAAATGTTTTTACTTTTTTCATTCATCTTATTGCTTTTAATTAATTTATCAATATTTTATAAATTTCAATATATTTAACTAATTAAATTTTGAATAATCACAAATATTAAAAAACTTTTCATTGAAATACAAATTTACAACTATTTATATAGGTTTTTACTTTGTTTTATTAAATAATTATATATATTTAATTAAATTATTATTAGTTTTTTTATTTTATTTTAATTAAAAAGAGAATTACTAAAAGTTCATGTTTAAACAAGTCAATACAAGAAAATTATAACTAACGGTTTTTTTGGTTAAGCAAATGTGCAGTATATACACTGTCTCAAAACTGTGTATGAATTTTATTAATATACAGTGTGTGTCCATTTTTTTTCTGAAATTAAAAAAAAAATATAGATGGCGCGTCAAGTAGATTGAATGTTTGAAACTAATATAATTAAATTGAAAAATTTAATTGAAAAAATTAAATATAAAAGAAAATTGAACATAAAAAATTTTAAAAAAGTTTTATTATATATATGAGAGTATGAGGGAAAATGGGTTATCTACATTTAAAAATATCTATATAATGCTAATAACAACCTCTGTGATAACCATGAGATATCCTCCCTACATTACCGACACACCTCTGGGGTACATCATCCTCTGGGGGCACGTCAGATTGGGGTATCTTTTTTGGGTATCTTTCTTGGGTATCTTTCTTGGGTATCTTTCTTGGGTATAACCCCCTTTCCTTATCTACTTATAATCAGAAATTAATTAATTAAAGTTATTATTTTGAATATACATTTAATTAATTACTATTATGTAAATAAACATGCTAATACTGTAAATGTACACATACAATATTTTGTACATTAAATATTTATTGTTTATAAAAAAATGAGTTTGATTATTTACGTCACCTAATATACCCAATTAATAATATTTCAAATAATAATAATCGTCTGTATTTAGGAATAAATTTAGTGGGTTGTTGCGCTTCGCACAGTCTATAATTTTTAGCGATTATCTAGTTTTAAAAGGTACAACTGTACTATTTGTGAAAGAAATAGAAAACCTTGGAGTATTATTATTAATTTTAATTTTTATAAAAAAAAAAATTTGAAAGGATTCGTCTTCCTTAGTTTTTTTAGAAGATTTGAGGAATGGAATCTTTTCATAACAGCACTGGATCACAAGTAAATTTGTTGCCAGTAGCAAAGAAACACGTTTTTACACACGGTTTTCCTGAACAATAAGTTACCCAACCTAAAATGGTGAGAAAAATCAACTGATTCTACGGGTTTTATATAGTTTGTACATGAAAAAAACACTGAGAAGAAATAGTATATTATGATCCCGATCCCAAAGCGTTAATTATCATCCGAGGTAAAGGCAAGTATGGGACTTTCTACAATCATTCGGTAAACTTTCGTGGGAGGCCGAAAAAGCTCCTTCGCAAGTTAGTGGTGCTCACTAAAAAAAAAATAATAAATAAAAATAAACATTTATATTTATTTTATGTACAGTTGGTACCACTGACTTGCGGAACTCTTGTGGCCACCCACATAGGGTTTACTGGATGATTGCAGAGAGTCCCTAATATTGACATTTAAATCTCAAAATTTCAGAATAAATAAAAAAATTTCTTGTAATTTTAATTAATCTAGTTATAGAGCGAAGCGTTATACGTATCAATTAAGACATTTATAGTATTTAAAATATATTTTTTAATTCAGTTTTTTAGTTTTGTTTATAATTTGGTTTATACAATGTATTTATAATATGTATATGACATTTATATAATAATAAATGTCATATGCGTGCCTAACGCATACATATTTAATATTGTAGAGTGTACACGCGCTTCTCAGAGTATTTATGTAAAATGCCTGTATATAATGTTTCCAAAGATTATATTATATTAATAAATTGTGTCTTTTTTATTACAAGAACCTACCTAGTCCATACACAATTAACAATAAATAAATAGGTAAGTAATTAATGGTAAAAGACCATAAAATTTGTGATCAGCAACTTAAAAAAGCTATAGTAGACCAAATCTGGAGGTGGATAAAAACTTGAAACCCTCCGCTCCCCCCCTCCGTATATTGACTAGTGTAATGGATAAAAATGATAAAATGCTATTTTTCCTTCCCAGTGGGGAAAAAAATTTATAATCAGTTTGTGTAAATACACAACCAACGAACATGGAACATGTTCACTCATAACAGTAATAAATCCAAAAACCGAAATTACAATAAATCCCGAAATATAAATTATTCTAAGTCCCTAAATCGAAAATATTCTAAGTCCATTTCACCCCCTCCCCCTAAAACGTCACTTTTTCAGCACCCCCAAAAACGTCAGTTTTCACCCCCTTGCCAAGATAGACTTTTTCAAATACCCCATCCAATGAATATGTTCCATCTTAATATGTGTTGTTTACGATCGCACCGCGGGGCAAAAAAAAGAGTTTTTGATCCACTAGGATATGATAGAGATAAGTTTTGATAACAAAAATAATAATGATTTATTTAAGTTGCGGAAAAAGCTCCTTAAGTTCATTCAAGTCAAAACTTTGTGTCCAGATTTGGTTCATATTGTTTTTTTCAGTCATTGATCATGAATTTCGTGATCCTGCCCGTATCGAAAAATCCTGTGATAGCGTTGTGATGATGATGATGATTGAATTTGAGATGCAAATTTTCATATTATGACCTACAAAATATTTTTCGGTTTTTCAAAACTCAAATCTAATGCAGTTCGGGTGTATTTGAAATTTTTGGGTCCGCCATATTGGAAAACCGAAAAATATTTTCGAGGTCAAATTATGAAAATTTACATCTCAAATTTGTTTTCATTGATCTTGAAAACCTAAATCTAATGCAGAAAATTTATTTTCGGGTGTTTTTAGAGTTTTCGGATACGCCATATTGGGAAACTTTTAGACCCTTTTTCGGTAAATGAAATTTTTAATTAATAATATCTTCCTGAGTATTACCTGGACTCCTGGAGGACTATATTTCGGTTTCCCGTCCATATTTATTAAAATTAAGTTTTTTTCTATTTTATGCACAAAATTTTGCGATTTTGCACAACGTTGTGCACAACGCTTGCACATGATTTTTCGATACGGGTCGCCTATTAAAAATAGCTACTTCACCCTTAAATTTTCAAAAACATGAAATACATCAAAAAACCCCTTTTAGGGATAGTTTTTGCTAATTTAAGTGTGAAATAATAATTTTTCAAAATCCCAAAATTTGTTATCAGCGACCCAAAATATCCATATGAACCAAGTCTGGAGGTTCAAATACATAAAAAATACCCCTTTTTATGGGTAGTTTTTTCAAATTTAAGGGTGCGCGCAATTTTCTCATAAAAAAGACCCTGAAATTCATGATCAGCGACCCAAAAAACTTATAGTAGAATAAATCTGATGGTGGCTGGAAACTTGACAACCTAAACCGTATATTGGATAATTCGTATATTGACTGGAGTAACAGTCCCCGTTTAAAATTTTACTTATTTTCTCACTGACGTATTTTCCTATGTTTCTTTATACCTCTTTATGTATACTAAAAAATGGTCGTATATATCGTTTTGTTATTGATATCTTACTGTAAAATTTTTTTTTATTTTTGTATTAAATCACAGTTTTACTGAAATATGCTTGAATTTTTTTTAAAATAAATTTTTTTAAATTCAAGCATTCGCTAAAATATTATTATTAAGCAACCTGCTTAAATATTCAAACAATTTGCTTGAAAATTAAAGCGAATCATATTAAATAAAAATTAAAAATTCAAGCGAATTTCAAGTGGAGCAATCTGACAGTGTATAATTTACAAATCAAAAATCCAAGTAAATAAATAGTAAATTTTAAAAATATTAATCGTATTTTTAAAAAAATTCTGTTCAGGTATATGAAGAATTATATATTTTTTACCACTTAATTCGTTCCTGAAATCGAAAATCATTTTTTTGAAGGCACATCGCTATGACCTGGATTTTCGGGACCCTTGAACCCACAGGAACACGAAAACATAAAAGTACTAAGATTTGGCGATGGATGCCAAAAAGCTTTTTGCATTTTTACGTAGAAAACGCTGTTTTTCAGTCCTCAGCTGCCTGAAATTTTGAAAATCTTTATTTACAGCTTCTCTGATGATTTTATCTTATCTATTAGTTAGTTTCAACATCTATAACATACAAATAATAGAAAAAAAGGTTTAAGCGATGGATATAATATGGATTTTAGCTTTTTTGAGACCAAAATGCTGTTTTTCAAAATTGTTTCACAAATTGACCAAATTTTAAAAATTTATATTATTCTTCTGAACGAATAGTCCAAATTTTAAAAATTTATATTATTATTCTGAAAGAATAGACCAAATTTTAAATATTTATATTATTATTCTGAACAAATATACCAAATTTTAAATAATATCACTAGGGGGCTCCACCCCCTCCGCGCTTCGCGCACCAACCTCCGTAGAGTGATTAGAAAACTGGGTTAGTTATAAGAACAACAAAATTTTGTATATTTTACAAATATGAGGTTAGAATTACAATTCTAACCATAACCATGGTGATATTTACATAATTTATTTAAATAACAAAACTTTATGATGTTATCATAACCATCGATTTCGGTTATGTTTAAAAGTTATTTTTCTCCTAGTAGTTGCAAGAGATACATACTTCTATTTCTATTATTTTTATTTTTGTTGCCGCCTTAATAAATTTATAATAATGAAAATAATAGTGTTACTGTAGTCGACTGCTCTGATGTTTTTATCTTATCTATTAGTTAGTTCCAACATCTATAACATACAAATAATCGAAAAAAAGGTTTAAGCGATGGATAAAATAAGGAATTTATCATTTTTGAGACCGAAATTCCTTTTTTTAATAGCTCAGCTGCCCAAATTTTTAAAATCAATATTTTTAGGCCCTCTGATGATTTTATCTTATCTATTAGTTAGTTCCAACACTATTAATATAAAAAAAAGCGTAACAAAGGCCTAACCGATGGATATAACAGGTATTTTGGTTTTTTTAAGTCCTAAATGCGGTTTTTCACAGCTCAGTTGCCCGATTTTTAAATACTTAAAAAAATAAAAAACAGTAGAAGCCCAACTTAAGGGGGTAGACCTAATTGGAACTTTTTCGTAATCGATTTTCTGTTTTTATTTTTTTTGGGTTCAAAAACATCTTAAAAATATGGAAAAAAATTTTTATAATGATATCTTGAATAATAAGAAAGTTATAGACGTTGAAGCGAGACACCGCGAAAGACGTAAGATACAGTATTCTAAACTTTAAACGCGTTTTTCTCGAAACAACGTTTTTCGATTTGTGTGCACGATAACTCAAAAAATAATTAAGATATCTTCCTAATTTTTTGGCTACATTTTTAAAATACAATTATCTTCTGGATTGATGGAAGGGTTTTTCCAAAAAATGTCCCAATTTTTTTTTTCTTTCAAAAAAACATGTGAAAAAAATTGCAATTTTTGAAAAAAATTAAATAATTTTTATAATTTTCCATTTTCCGAAATTTGAATCCATCAATCCAGAAGAAAAATGTTTCCCAAACATAATTAATTTGGTTTCGTGTGTTTCTGAACAATTTGGAGACCAGAATCCTGCACACAGTGAAAAGTGAGGCCCAACTTTGAGTACGTGTACTCGGCGCCATTTTGAAAAAATTAAAAAAAAATAAAAATAAAAATGTTTAGCAACTTATAATCTAATAAAGTGCCAACTTTGAAAAAAGTATCTCAATTATTTCTACCCGAAAACCTGTCCAGAAAAGCACACCTTTTTTCTATCTCCAATTAAGTCTACCCCCTTAAATAAAAGATACTAAAAATTAAATTTGAATTTTCAACTTTTCAACATCAACTTTTTTTTGCTAAACGGGTTAAAAGAAGGAAATTTTAATTATTCTTTTGTTTTAATTTAATTACAAAAGTCATGGTACTTTATTACACTAAATACAAAATTTCATTCAAAAATTCAATCTTTTAAAATTGATAATTTAATTTTTTTGAGCCAAAACAGCCTGACATATAAGAAGTTTTTCCTTTTCAAGTACTTTTGAAAATAGATAAACCACAATTAGTAAAAGCGAAAACTAAAATATCCTACTTTACATTTACAAATGAAGTTTATAGTATGATTGATGAAAGTGCTACAGGTCTATTCATTCATAATAATGATATAAATTTTTAAAATTGGTCTATTCGTTCAGAATCTCTATATATTATAAATTTATAAACGCTGCCACCGTTGCATGAGACTTTTGGGACAAACTGGTACTTTTGGGCCAATCTGGTACTTTTGCGCCATACTGGTCCTTTTGGGCTAAACTAGACCTTTTGGGCCAAATTGGGTCTTTTGGACCACATTGGCCCTGTTTACCTAGAAAATCACTGCTGCATAAGTTCACTTACCCAAAATGGTCTTTTTGGGCCAAAGGAGTCCTTTTGGCCTTAACAATCAATTTATAAAACTTTTAATAAAAAAATTTTAATACAGTAAAAATATTATTGATATGCTTCTGAGTTATTTTAAAATTTTACCACTCTCTGCTTTTAAATCAGGACCAACGACGAGGACGTGGTGGTATTCTGATTCCAATAGCTTTAAAGAAAATTTATCTTTAAAGAAAAAAAATTAAATGAAAATTAAGACTCACTTGAAAGTTTTTAAATTCCCTCCTGTATAAGGTAATTACCAACCTATTCTAGCTTTAAAAGGAGTATCAGACTTTACTTTCGTAAATTAGATGATGTGTCGACACCTTTGTAATTGTTGATTATGTACTATTGATGATTGTTATTAACTTAATAACAGTTGAAATTATTATTGATACTATTGATGATTGCTATTAACTTATTAACAGTTGAACTTATTGATTAAAGGATACTTTATTTATTTATTAAAAATATTCAAATTTTAGTTACATGTTAAAGCGATACTACTCATTTTTGGGATTCGTATACTTGTTTCTTGGTAAAAAATATCAGATTTCTGAAATTAACAACAATTACTCACAGTAACGTGGTCTCAATGATTAGATTATTATTATGTTTTCGATAAAATATTTCTGTAATCACATAAAAATTTTTTTAAAAATATGTTATTCTAAAACTTAATGAATTCAATGTTCTATATACACAATTTCAAATATTTAAGTACCTTAAATATGCTGTTTTAATTTTTAAAATTGGTATTAAAAAGTAAAAATTATTTTTTATTGACCGGAATAGGGGCTGAGTCTTAATTAGAATTTTACCCTCGCATTAAGAAATGGATTAAACACTAAAAATTATATATTTATTAAATTATTATATTACTATCTTAAAATAAATTTTATCTCTGAGAACTATACATTTTCTTGGGAATTTATTTATTTTTTAATTATTTTTCCTATTGAAAAAACTTATAACTGATACAAACTAGTGTAAACACAACCAATATGCATGCAACACATCCGCTAAAACTAAATGCTAGCTAAATGGAACGAAATAATATTAAAATTTTGCTGCCCATGGTTTAATAACCAGATCCATTAATTTAATATTTAATAATTATTAACTTTTTTTTGCTGAAAGTGGGGGATCCCGGTTAAGTAATAATACAATAATTATTAATTTTTTTAGAGATTTGTTCCCTCATATTGGATTCCTGAAAAGCAGTTTTTTGATCGAAAAATATTAATACCATTTTAATGCAAGTATTAAAGTTATAGTAGTAGTGTTATTACTAGTATAAGTGCTCGGCGAACCCGGGCAAGAGTAATATGTATTCACACTACTGTCTAAAGTTTTTGGCACATAGTGTTTCTGATGTTTTTTAATTTAGGATATTTTGGTTTAGCTCTTGGTTTAGGATATTTTGGATAAGCACTTTTTTAATTTAATAAATTATAATAAATAAGGTGCTTTTGGACAAAATTTTCAATTATTTGTTTGTCCAAAAACATACGGCCTTATTTTTTATTAAATTTAAAAAATTTTTATGCCAAAATATTCTAAATAAAGTAAATAAAGAAAGTGGGAAAACTTTCTTCTGATCTCCAAAAAATTTTTTAGTCATAAAAATAAAAAATAAATAAATTTTTTTTTTTTAAATGGCACCCAGTTCTCTTAAAATTAATTCAAATTTGCTGCAAAAATCGGAGCTATAATTTTTTGATTTTAATTTTTCGGTGTTCCACTACATACAGCTAAAAAATACAGAAATTTATTATTTCCCGCTGAATCCGAATCTGCCATCAGTTTTTAGTAAAAATCTCAAGAAAAGCCGGAAAATCAAAAAAACTAAAAAGAAATTTCAAATACGAATTTCTCAAAAAGTGGGATTTTTTTTCTTCTAATTGGCCATAAAAGTTGTTTTTTCCTATTAGTGAAAAAAAAATCTGCTTGCCGCAAGTCATTTGCCGTAAGAAGAATACCGCTAGATTTTTTTTTCATATTCAAAGGATTGTAAATGGCTAATTATTATAATAAAAAAAAAATAATAATTTTTTGTCAGAAAAAAGATAATTTTATTTTTCACTTTTAAGTAACTTTCAAGTGATTTGCTATCATTTTATCATTTTAAAGATAAAAATAATCACTCGAATACATTAAGCGAGATCATCAATAAGAAACTCAATGTATCTTTTTTATATATCAATCTCAGCTTCATTTTTTTTTTTTATATAGGAATAAAAGAGCCCTCATCCTCGCTCGTGGGGAACCATTCACTGAAGCCACGATGCGAGTGCAAGCATATACTGTCGGATAAAAAAAGATGCGACCCTCTGACCTTTTACTCATATTTTCTATAAAAATGGTCACAAAATATCCGAAAAAAATTTTTCTTATAGGAATTTGTTTCTTTTACTCCTATACGGAAGTTCAAGTTTCTAAGTTAATTAGGACAAAAGTTATGGTCGAAAAGGGATAAAAAAAGTAGAAAAAAAACTGAAAACTTTTCATGGTCATTTTCAAAATGCTATAATTTCACTATAAATCAATAGTTTTTTTACCAAAATTCAACCAAGGGTTCTGTGACTCTTTCACTATTTGGTAACGTTGGATTTTCTTTTATAAGTCTATTTTTTATCAATATTTTTTAGAAAATGATTAAACAATAACTATCCGATAGGGCCAAAAATGGCTGGATATATTTAGGAACAAATGATCTGACTTTTCTTTAAAGGATTTTTTTTCTCAAGCACCTCATCCCAGATGGCACTAAAAAATTAGCATGAAAAAAATGGGATAAAAGTTTACTTTGCCTATAACTTTTTTTCGGCTTATTTTTTAAACGGTTCTGGTTGGTCTCAAAATTTTCCCGATTTTGTCATCTTGCAAAATGATAGGAATCATTTTTTTTTTTGTGAAAGTAATATTTTTCGAGATATTCACGCCAGAACGATCCGATTTCTTCATTTTTCGTTAAGCAACCATTTTTGCCATGTCAAATCTCCTTTAATATTAATCGTACAAAAATAAAAAAAACCACTTTATTTGATAACTAAAATACTTCATATGTGCATTTCTACAAGAAAGTACTTTTTATGAGCACCAAAAATGAAGAAAAAAAAATTTACGAGGCCGCGACTGCCACCATGTTTTTCTGGTAGTTTGAACCCTATAGAATTCAAAAAAAAGCGTGAACACGAAATCGGCGATGGATGCCAAAAAGATTTTGCCACTTATATCAGAAACTGCGTTTTTCGTATCTGATCTACCCAAAATTTTAAAAATAACTTTTTAGGTAAATAAAATTTTTAAAAAATAGGTAAAAAATCTGATTGTCAGGAAAAAATCACTCCAGAAGAAAAAAAAACTTTTCTTTTTCCGATGAAATTTAGCCAAGTTATCGTCAATTTAAGATTTTGCCCAAATTCGTCTTAAAAAAGATTGAAATTTTATTGAAAAAAGCCTGTTTCTGATCTTTAAGCATGCATTACTCGCTTGATTTTCATCGTAAAATAATAATTTTTTTTTTTTAAATTGATACATTTTTTCCTGGCAATTCATTTCTTTATGAAAAAAATCATTTTTATGTACCAAATTTCAATTTTTAGGCCAAAAGCCTTTGAAAACTGTAAATAGCAAAATTTACTTAACACAGTTTTTGACCTAAAAATTGAAATTTGGTCAATAAAAAGATTTCTTTCTTGAACAAATGAATACTCAGGAAAAAATTAGTTGATTAAAAAAAAAAAATTATTATTTTACGATGAAAATCAAGCTAGTAATACATATTTTAAGTTCAGAAAAAGGCTTATTTCAACAGAATTCCAATCATTTTTAAGACAATTTCAGCAATAATATGCTTTACTAGCTTGATTTTCATCGTAAAATAATAAATTTTTTTTTTTAATCAATTAATTTTTCCCTGAGTATTCATTTCTTCAAGAAAGAAATCATTTTTATTGACCAAATTTCAATTTTTAGGTCAAAAACTGTGTTAAGTAAATTTTGCTATTTACAGTTTTCAAAAGCTTTTGGCCTAAAAATTGAAATTTAGTACATAAAAATGATTTTTTTCATAAAGTAATGAATTGCCAGGAAAAAATGCATCAATTAAAAAAAAAAATTATTATTTTACGATGAAAATCAATCGAGTAATGCATGTTTAAAGTTCAGAAACAGGCTTTTTTCAATAAAATTTCAATATTACGAGCCCGTGTCCAGAAAAGTAAAGAATGACCGAAGTCGCATGTAAATTACCTTCCAAGGCGAAGCCGAGGGAGGATGGTAAACTGCGATTTGGGGCATTCTTTGTTTATGGGCAAGGGTCGTATACGATTGTTCTTCGTCAGTGGCGAGAAAACACGTCTTTTCCGGTCGCGCAGCGGCCGGAAAATACTTGCTTTCTGGCCGCTGACAAGAAAAGTAATTTACGTGTGATTTGGGCCATTCTTTACTTTTCTGGACACGAGCCGTAAATATACTATTTTGAAAAATAGATTTTAGAAATTATTTTTTTAAGTTTCCTATATGTGCTTGTATTTTGGCCTTTGTTTTTAACTGTAAAAATTTTTCATTGCTAAAGTTTTAACAAAGATAAAGTGTATTTTTAAATGTTATGGAATTACAAAAATGTGGCACAAGTATATTTAAATGATCATGAATCTTTTTGCCTTGCATGTGAAAAAAAATGAATTGTGATTTTAAGTGCCCTTTACGGAGTTTTTGGGGTAATTTAAGTAAAAAATTTTAAATAACTTTTTTGCGATCTGAACTTTTATGTACACTGAAAAAAAATTCCGGTTTTCGCAACCAATTCCAGTAACATTAAATTTTTTTTTTTACGACAAATGATTATTAATTAAAACCTTCTATACAGCAACTCCATGCATAAAAATTGATGTTTAAAAAAAATTATTAAATTTTTTTATACTTTTCAAAAGTTGCGTATACATTATTTTTTTAAACTAAAATAGATAACTATTTTTTTTATATTAGTGCATTAAAAATAGCCTAACCTAACCCTAGGGGTTCCTTATAACTAGGATTGGTTACTGGTCCTAAGAAAGGTATTTTTAAAAGAGTAGCCTTATAGCGAGAATCGTACTCCAGCGCACTTATAATATATGAAACCGCTTCCATGGACTTTAACTAACAAGGATTGGTTAAAGTTAACTTTAGCTGAAATAAAGCCGTTAAAGTTATATTTTTATTCATTTTATTCGTCTTTGTGGACTTTAACGGAAACGCCTCGCTAAACTTAACTTTAACCAGTTAAAGCTAACTTTATCGGTTGGAGGTACATTAACGGTAACATACATAAACCTTAATCCATATTTGTTAGTCAATTAAAAAAAAATATAGGTACATATTATATACCTATTTTTTTTTAATTCGCTAATAATTACCTATATATATTAATGATTTTATATTCATGACTTTATTTAATGAGATATTTATTTATTAAGATACCTATTTTTATTGCTATAAAAACTGATTTCAACTTATCTTTTTTCTTTTCATTAGCTGGAATTTCTATTTAATATTTATGTCGATTAAAATGTTTTCAAAAAAGCAATCTAAATCATACTCTAATGTAGAAATATATTCAAAAGTAAAATGTATAAAATAAAGGTGTTTGAAAACAGTTATCTATTATAGTTTAAATAAATAATGTATATTTAAATTTTAAAAAGTATTCAAAATTTTAAAACTTTTTTTTAAACATCAATTTTCATGGATTAGAGTTGTTGTATATAAGGTTTTAATAATCATTTGTTGTAAAAAAAAAAATTTAATGTAACGTAGTTTTCTGCAGATTTTTCTTAAATATTTATACGTTTACAATAATTATAATTAAATTGTTGATTATTTTACTTCTGGTATGGATTTAATAGTTGAATAAATGAGAAATCAACTTTTCAAGAGCAAAGAAGTTTATTATAAATATTGTTCCCAACGTTTTAATCTCTGTTACAACTGTAGGAGTGGGCTTAGTATTTTCAAATAATAAGGTATTTCGGGCCGGTCACGTGACATTGGAGCCTTTTAGCGAAAACAACGACCACGCCAACTCCTATGCTTAAATGTTGAGCTGGCTTGGTCTTCACTAAAAACCCACTGTATCACGTGACCAACCCGAAAACCCTTATTAGCAACAATTTTTATTTAATTTAAAAAAGTAAAACAACACAACGTATTTATTGATACAGCAACATTCAACTTAAAGACTACATTTTTAACATTAACATACTACACGCAACATACAGTTCAAATGACGAACTCCTTAACAACTGACAAACAACTGACTCCTGTGACCAAAATCCTGCAGCTTTTATACATTTTAATATTCTTTCTAGATTGTTCTATTCTCGAATTTTCTAGCTACTTAAGGACATTCTCTAGTAAAATTGATAAGGAAAAGAATTTGATAATATTTGACAAAAATGCTTTTTATCATCTATTGTAAAAATTTCAGAACCTCAGGTTGGTTATTTATCGAGATATTAGCAAAATAAAACCATACGATTTCAAAAAAAATAACATGTATTTTTAGAGACTCTTATGGAGGTCTTTTTTTAAAATAAAAGTTTAAAATACTTCCAACGAAAAGTTTATTTTCTAAATAACAGAATCGCTAAAAAATTGAATCAAGAATCAAAATGTATTTTTTTTATAATTCAAGCTTGGTTTTGAGCTAAGATATTTATAATAAAGTGAGAAAAATAACAATTTTAACGGGAAACAAAACAACTTCCATTAATTTCACGTCTGTCTTTCTCTATCTTTCTCTACTATAGTTATAATATACCATAATATACATAATGTTTTCTAATACACAAGAATTTAGCAGCTGGCTGTATGACGCATAAATACGGAAATTTTAAAAAAAGTTAATCAAAGTAGAAGTGAAGTCAAATCAATTCACTAGAGAATGTCCTTAACATTCATTCTTTCTATAAAAAACTAACGACAATTAAGACCTAGAAACTTCCATACATTCTACACCATATGACACCAAAAACATCTTGACTTTAACGTACAACTACTTCGAGAAAGATTCTCATACGACATAAAAATACAATGTAAAATTAAATCAAAATCAATAATTAATTAATAATTATCTTCAGGTTGACCCGAATCCTACATAACATACAATCGCCGATAGCATGTTTTTTTCATTTGAACATGTTAAAATAATTGCCTAATATATTAATTCAATTAAATAGTTTTTCGAGATTTTTATAAAACATATATTTTTGTTTATAAAAGAGATTGGAATTTTTTTATGTCCTCAAGATTTTTTTGGTAAACAATTTTTTCCGTCCTTTACTACAAAGATAAGATAAATTGTACATCTCTTTTTTATCTCTTGTTCTTGAAAGGGTGTCCAGTGTATAATATATTTATAAATTATTATGTTAGTATAAATTTTGGAAATCTACTGAGAGGAAAGACACTTAAATCATTAATATTTTTAAAATATTATAAACATACGTGATTTTTGAAATGTTATTTTAAAATAAGAAATGCGTAGTAATAAAAAGTATTCGTCATCGTATTCACAACACGGGTCCCCTGAATGAGCGCCAACCTGAGATGCGCTGCGGTGTCGAGATTTCAAAGAATTCTTTTAATATACAATTACACTCAGCGACTTTTGGTATGGTGGCAGCACCAATAGCGCTTGTATTGTCATAAGTCAATAGTTGGTATCGTGAGAGTGCCAACTATTACTTTTTGAGTAAAGATGTTAAAAACCGGTTGTCTCATTATCGTTACATTATTATTGAAAAATAGTTCATTGTTTTGTAAAAAAACAATTTTATTAAAAAAATACGCATAAAAAATATTATTAATTAAATTATGATCGGTATTATAAGATTTGAAAAAATAAACATATATTTTAAAATATACTATATATAGGTTAGGATCACAGATATTGTTATTGTAATATTATTATTGTGCAACATTAATATTGTATTATTTTCATATTTAAATATTTAAAAATATAAATATTTTATCATCTGAAAAGGAGTTTTTCCTTTTTATCAATCCTTATCTTCATATTTTTCGATCAAAATACATTTTCAAAATATATGTGAATATTTTTAGTATATTAGTTTTGCATATCTAATATACTAAAAATATTATTTTACCTAAAATATTATTTTACCTAAAATATTAAAAACAATTAATATAAAAACAAAATTATAACGTTATTAAAATCATTTTTTATCATAAAAATAAACATGTTACTTTAAGTATACAAAATAAACTTTGAAAATCGCTACAGCTGATTTCACGTAATTCACCGAGTTGGTAGCGTCACACGACTAACTTTGTTTCTCTATAATACCGAGTATATTGTACACACCAAAACTGGTGCTGCCACTATACAAAAAGTCGCTGAGTGTACCTGAACTAGAAAAAGTGAATTTTGAAATAATCGCCCGGGCGCTTTTTGAAAAAAGCTCAAAATTGAGCTTTTCTAAGCTGCCCATTCTTCTTTATTATCCCAGCCTTTCTAGATATGCTTAAAAATTATGAGAAAAGAGTGACTTTAGTAAAATTTCCTCAGGAATTCGGTCCTGCCGTTAGTTTTCCAAAATTTTCCCTCAAAAACCCGGAAAATGGAAAAATTCACTTTTTATTTTTAAAGTGCTGTAAATAAAAAAACCTAATCATATTTTTTCTTCAAAATTTGGGAGGAGACTTGCTTATAAATATATTTTTTGGTGCCGTTCCTAACTCGATGTTATCGGCCATCTTTAACCTCCAAATAACGTAAATTATACGAATTTTTTTCGATTTGTCTCATTCTTTTGCAGTTTTATTGGATTTTCAGGCATTTGGTGACCTTATATACCTAAAATCAGGTCGAATTCAGACTTCCAGGAAACTTTTAAAAAAGCCCTAGATATATTAAAATTAATTTTATTTTTAAATACCCTGGTTTGCAAAATTTTAAATAGATCAATAATATAATGTTTTTCATTTTTCTCAATTTTTTCACTTTTTAACTCTTTTTTTTTATTTTCGCTCTATATATTTATAACTTTGTATACCCAAAATAAGGTCGAATTCGGATTCCCAGGGAAATGGTATATAAGTAATATATTTTAAATATAGAATTATAAAATAAAATTTAAACATAAAATTTAATTAGTTTTTTATTTTTTTTTTTTTATTATTTTAAATTATTGTTATTTTTAAAATTTTGCAAACCAGGGTATTTAAAAATAAAATTAATTTTAACATATCTAGGGCTTTTTTAAAAGTTCCCTGGAAGTCTGAATTCGACCTGATTTGAGGTATATAAGGTCACCAAATGCCTGAAAATCCAATAAAACTGCAAAAGAATGAGTCAAATCGATCAAAATTCGTATAATTTACGTTATTTGGAGGTTAAAGATGGCCGATAACATCGAGTTAGGAACGGCACCAAAAAATATATTTATAAACAAGTCTCCTCCCAAATTTTGAAGAAAAAATATGATTCGGTTTTTTATTTACAGCACTTTAAAAATAAAAAGTGAATTTTTCCATTTTCCGGGTTTTCCAGGGAAAATTTTGGAAAACTAACGACAGGACCAAATTCCTGAGGAAATTTTACTAAAGTCACTCTTTTCTCATAATTTTTGAGCATATCTAGAAGGGGTGGGATAATAAAAAAGAATGGGCAGCTTAGAAAAGCTCAATTTTGAGCTTTTTTCAAAAAGCGCCCGGGCGATTATTTCAAAATTCACTTTTTCTAGTTCAGGTAAGTGTATATTAAAAGAATTCTTTGAAATCTCGACAACGCAGCGCATCTCAGGTTGGCGCTTATTCAGGGGACCCGTGACAAGTTATCAATTAAATAATTTTTGTATTATTTTTTGGTGATTATGAGAATAGTAAACTACGATCTAAGGCATTCTTTTTTATAAGCCTAAAGGTTGTATAAGATTTTTTATAACAAGATAAAAAAATTACTAATTTCATCATATACTGCATACATTAACAATAGCTGGAATGCCATTTACTGGTCATAATTGTAGTTGTCCATCCGGATCATTTCTCAGAACCTTGAAATCTAGATTTTTCGACAACAGACCCATGAATGAATTTTGCAGAAAAATTTAATTCCGGATTCATAAAATCAGAATGCATCAAAGTACAGATTAAGATAAATTCCGAAATTCATTTTACGAAATCTTGTATTTCATGGTAAATTTTTGATTTTTACAAATAATAACTTTTGATATTTTATCAAATTTGCACTAATTTTTAGGAATTTCGATGGATGCCAGACAAAACTCAGAACTGCTGTTTAGAAGAATCGGCACCTTTTAGGTCAATTTTCTTAATTACGAATATAAAGAAAAAATTGAATATTTTAATATTAACTTTAAAAATAATTAGGTGTTTTTTATATTGAAAAGATCTTTCTTATTTTTTCTTCTTTTAAACAGCAATTCTGAGTTTTGACTAGCGCCCAATTTCGATTTATCTGCCTTACAATCCTTCTAGTTTTTATTATTCTGCATTAGCAAGTTTGTATACTTAATTTTCGGGATTCAGAAAACTGCCCCGGATGGACAACGACAATTATGACCACCCATTTTTGATACACAATAATAAAAACTAAAATGGTTGAAAAACATCAAAATTCTTAAAAATCAATGTAAATTTAATAAAATACCAGAGGTAAAAAGCAAAAATTTACCATCAAATTCAAGATTACATAGCATAAATTTTTAAAATTCTCCCTTTCTAAATTTTGATGTATTCTAATTTTTTCGCGAAATTTATTTATGCAACTGTTTTCGAAAAATCTAGATTTCAAGGTTTTGAAAATTGACTCGGATTATCAACGACAGTTATGATCAGTGAATTGCATCCAATGGCTGGTTTTCGATGTACTAGACTTTCATTAAATTCTTATAATAATTTTATTAATTATGATATAAGACGAGATTAAATACAGGATCGGATTTTTGCATTTAATACAGGAAAGGAGGGATGCCATTCATTGTTCATAAGCGCTGATGGCAATCCGTGCTAATTTTTCAAAATCAGAAAATCCGAAACCCAAGGTTCAATGTTAAGAATTAAGAATTTAAAATACCATTGAAAAACAACTAAATCAAAATTCAGAAAGTGCTAAGTAGAATTCTTAAAATATCCGAATGAAAATTATATTTAATTAACCAAATATAATAATTTTAAGAAATTGCAAAGCCCATAATTGAATTTTTCCGAATTTGAAGTTGTTCGTTTTAATGCAAAACTATGAAATATTATACTTTATACGAATTCGGAAAAATGACTTGAAAAGAAATAAAATTTTTCATTTAGGACTTAATTCTTTCTGTGAAATGCTCTTCTTAACTTACATTTTCCAATTTGAACAGATTTCTTAAAAATTTTTTTCTAAAATAAAAAATTTCTAGAACCCATAATAATTGGTTTGAAAAAAACGTTTCTGTTCTTAAAAATTCTAAATTTGGACCCGGATTGCCATCAGCGCTTCTGAACAATAAATGGCCGCCATATAAATATCTGAATTATTATAAGGAATTTATCGACCTTATTTGGTAGAATTAAATTTTGAAAAAGATCTTTTATTTATTTATTTAGCAACGTTTCGTTGGTATGCCACCAACCTCGCCAGACTAAAAATTTATTAAACATTAACTAATTTTACAAAAAATTTACAAAATTATAACTATTATTAGTGAATCTTACCATATAAATATTTAAATTTAAAGCAAGGAATATTTTATTCTATATTGAGCACCAGTTTTTATAATACTAGTGCATCACGATATCCGATGTTAATATTGATATCGTATCGAATAAAATTAATTATAACATTGTCAACGTTTTTTAATTGCGAAAGCAAATAAAATAAACAAAATCTAAAAAAAGTATCAAATTATTTTAACGTAGAATTTATTTTGATAGAAACATTATTAGTTATCAAGACCTTTTCAAAAAAAATTTTTTTACTTTAGTTTTTTATTTCTATTATTCTTATCAGTGTTAACAAAAAAAATTTTTTTTTTCTATTTATTATTTAAAAAAACCATTTTCATTATTAAATTGTAAGAAAAAAAGGAATTTTTCTTAGTTTGAAAAAAGTATTAAATACTATTTTCACATTCCAATTTAAATTCTAATTTAGAAAATTATTTTTTTATTAATTTCTTATTTATAGAAAATAAGAATGTTAAATAAAAAATAACGATCAGGATGGAGCAATTTTAATTATGAAATGTTAATCTTTATTATATTGACTTTTCGAAAGACTAGCTATCCTTGTCAAAATCTGAAAAAATATATTTGAGTTGTATAAAAAATTTTTTTTAAAACAATTATGTAGGGTAGAAGGGGTGGTTTTATCCACCATTAAGAAAATTTGAAATTAAACTATGGATATTTTAAAATATTATGCAAATGCATGGTGTTTAAATGTTTTTGAGAAAGATAATTATTAATTTAAATACCGACCCTGGTAATTTCCAAAACTTATTTTTTGTAAAACCTAACCTTTAAGATCCAAACCCTTGAAAAACCGGGGTTCACTCCACCAAGAATATTAGAGGTATGGATCAATATTCTTGTGGCTAGATGCTGTGAGTCATTAAAAAATAGTTTTTTAGACTTTTAAGATGAATAGCACCACATTTTAAAACTACACGGTAGAGCTGCCTTGGTTGAAAATTCAACCAATTGGTTGAATATTAAACCAATTGGTTGAATTTTCAACCAAAAATAGTCAAATTAAACCAAACCAAAAAAGCTAAAATACAAAATAAAAATAATGTAATTATAATACAGAGTTAAAAAATGATCTCTGCATCTGTTAAAAATGAATTAATTTTATAATAGATAATATAATTAGTGATTTTTCATGTATTATTACTTCGTTTGGCTCCAAAGCTGAGTAATGACTAATTAAAAAGGTTATCCTATGTAGAATAATAAAATGAAGAATTTTTAATAATATAACCTTATATTCTTTATTTATTCGCTTTTATGACAAACTCTGACAATAAATAAAAAAAAAGTACCTAATTACCTCTTAACAATATTATAGGCTTATTCACTTTAATTAATTCGGCTTTTAATAAAATTGTATGTATTTTAATTTCTATTTGCATATTTAAGGGTTTATTATAAATAAAATAAAAATCTTACATGAAAAACAACAATAATATTTTCAAACTTTTCCGTAAAAAATGCTGCTAAAATAGGAAATAAAGCAATTAATAAATACCTATAGGTATACAATATCTGAAACTTTTTGTGAAAAAATATAGGTATAAATTCCATTTTTAATTTATCTTTTTAATTTATCCGTTTTTTTCTTATGATAATTTTAAACTTCTATAAAAACTATATATTATAGTTAAAATAATGTATTTACTTAAATTTACAACTATATACCTATACAGTCGTATTCATGTTTTTTTTTTTATTATCTATACTTATTTTTTGTAAATAGAAAAATATGTACTCTGCTGACTGAAGCAAAAATTTTAAATTACTCTCTTTAAAATTATAATATTTGAAATTGGACTATTCACGAACTTAGAGATGTTATTAGCTGAAAAATTTTCATTTTATTATAATACTATACGTGGTATGCCTTTAAATACTCACACATATATAATAACAAAAAAAAACAACCAACATTAAATTCATATTTATTTTTAAAATTAATTTTTCAAAAAATTATTAATGTTATTAATAATACACCAAGAATCTTACATATCATTATAGTTTTAATTTAAAAATTATGGATTCAGTAACCTTTTTAGTCATTCATCAGCTTCTCAGCCCCTGAATTAATGTACTTTTTATAGATGCAGAGATAATTTTTTTACTCTGTATTATAGTTACATTATTTTTATTTTGTATTTTAGCTTTTGGTTGAATTTTCAAGCAGATGGTTGAAAAGTTTAACCAATTGGTTGAATATTAAACCAATTGAAATTTCAACCAAAAATAGTAAAATTCAACCAATTGGTTGAATTTTCAACCAAAGCAGCTCTACCGTGTAAGATTTAAGTTGAAGTAAAGAGGGTGGCGAAAACTGTATACACTGGCGAAAACCCCCCTTTCTGCCCTAAACTTTTTTATAATATTAGAAAAACTTACAAATAAAAGACAAAACTTATTTAAAATTTTACTTTTTAATTTTATTCTTAACATTAATGAGTCTGCTGTTAAACTGAATGTTATTTTGATTTTAAATTTTAATAAGTCTTGAAAAAGAACTTTTTATCTGAAAAAAGGGAAAAAAATGAAAAAAACTGTTTATTACATATGTAAATTATGGACTACCACTTATAAATTATACTATTTTTCTAAATTTCACGTTATATACATTTACAAAATATATGTTCTTTGTTAGATGTTAAACATTGATTTTAATTTAATTTCTTTGAAATTGGCCGAGTAATACAAAATTTTTTTTAAATAAATATTTATGTAAAGATATAATATTATGATGATCTAGTTTTTATGACTTCAGTTTTTAAAGGGGAATTTTTCACATGATATTATTTTAGTTATTTTTTTAGTTAAAGTTGGTTTTTTTATTATATTATATATGTAAGGAAATTATTTTTTATTTTTTATTTTTTATTGACATGTTTGAACTAAAATTTATTGAAAAAATTTTTTTTTATTTTTTGGAAATGTTTATTTGCTATACCATTATTTTTAGTTTTTATTACAGGCAAAGTCTAAATTTCAATTTTCCAATTTGAAGATAATTATTTTTGGATAAAAAAGAATTTTTTGGAAAATATAGAATTTTGATAGGAATAAAAAAAGTTTTAATTAGTAATTTTTTTACTGTCTTCTAACTCGTTTTTTTATCAGATTGATAGTGTTTTTTTAAAAATATTTTAAATGTTGAGAGTTTTTTGAATATGTGTCATTTCAGAAAAGATTCTTTTATAATAATTAGATTCAGTATCTAATATTGTCGTTTCGTTAAAGTCAAAGTCATGGTTGGTACGTAATTGATGAATTGTTTGTAAAAAATGGAATCTTTATGTTCATTTTCGTAGTTTCTCAGGTTTCTATTTTGCTCTACAATACGTTTTCTTAATTTACGCCCTGATTGGCCTATAGATACATAATCACAATTTTTAAACCAGTTGTAGCCTGGTTTCCATTTTCTCAAGTTTGTCTTAACCGAGTTTTGTTAATGTGATATGTTTATTAATTTAACCAATAAATTGGTTAATTTTAAACTAATATTATTATTATTATTATTTATTGATACCAGTGATACAAATATAAAATATTGTGAAAAACGCATTCAACTCGGCTAAGTGGGACGATATGTTGCACTCCCTCGAGCAGGTATTCAGAGTTCTGGATTATATATAGAAATATACTCAGAGATTACCTCCGGGACCGATACCTGCGCTGGGACACGCTCGATGGCACAAGAGGTAAAGTATTAAGCGCAGGGATAGCGCAGGGTTCAGTTCTGGGCCCTGATCTGTAGAATGCCTTTTACGACGGCTTGCTAAAGATTGAGCTTCCGGATGGATGCTCCATGATCGGATACGCGGATGATGTTGCTCTAACCATGACAGCTCGAGAGACAGAGGACCAGCAGAATATCTTGGATGAGGCCATGCGCCTTATCAATAGCTGGATGTCGGATCACGGACTCAGACTGGCAGTTCCGAAAACGGAGATTGTCCTTCTGACCCGGAGAAGGGTTGATACCATATTCGGCGTCAGCTTTGATGACGGAGGTAATCCCTTTATGATCCAGACCAAACCATCGGCCCGAATGAGCATATAACACTCGACAGGAAAAGTGAATTGGTTTACAGACACCCGCCGTGACTACTTTGCCATGTTAATTAAGTAGAGTTATACGCATGAAAGAACCCCGCCTCCCTTCTTCTTTCTTTTTTCAAACCCTATCATTCGGATAAACCAAAGAAAGGTTCTCGTCAAGACCTAGACATCCCTCCAGCATCCGCCAAGTCTGGCACGCTGTCATTTCAAGTTCAGTATGCTAAACTATGAAATTCCATCTCACCCTGTATTCGCTTTATATTTATCACCCTGTATTCGCTACCTTCCGCTATTTTCCCAATTTAAGAAAAGCATAAAAATATACTTTTTCAAATCGGAAAATAAATAACAAATAGTGAAGCAAACTCAGAGCAATAAACGTCTTCTGCAATTGCCGCGAGACTTGAATCGGCTTCTCTCTCTAAAAATTTATGGTCGCACTCTGATCTAGACTGACCAACAAAATTTTTTTTAATTTTTATTTATGAACTTATAGATAATTAACATGGTAAAGTATTCGATGGGAGTCTGTAAGTAGCCAACTTAGACTTTTCCTGTAGGATTTTATATGCTCATTCCACCCTATATTGAAAATATACCGTATCCGGTATCCCAATTATAGACTATTGTATAAATTAAAGAATAATATTTTTAATAAAAGTCTGTAGATTTCTGATATTAAATAAATTATTATTATTATTATTCTCTTTATTTGCTTGGCAAAATATGGTATACTCTTTTACATATAGGTAGTAAATTAATTATAATAAAATATTTACTAAATGATGCTATAAAATAAATGATGATTAATGCTTTAATCTATTAATTATACTTATCATCAAGACGTTATAAATATATTCTTCTGTGTTGTGAAATATTCACGATTTTTTTTTTATTCATCAGCTTATGCTTTTATCTTATAGTAGAAATATTTTAAATTTTTTTATTTTTTTTAAGTACTGATAAATTTATCTATCTTTATTTATCTCATTAAATATACCCAAATCATGAAATCAAATTCTGCTCCATAAAAGTCGATCTATTTGTTGGCACCATTTACAAATTCTAATATACTTTGGGAATCTTATTTTTTTTGCTGGGCGATGAAAAATTAAGAATTCATTTTTTTTCATTGACAGCCTAATATATTATGAGAAAATCTACCAAAAGTTTGCGCTTAAATGTTCAACCTTTAAAAAAAAAAAAAAAATTGAACGTACACTTTGCTAAAACGTTTTTTTGTGTTCTTTAGATCATATATTATAGTCAAGAAAAAGCGATGAACAGAAAAATTTTTGCGGGTAATAGTTTTTTTTTGGATTGGAAGGCTCAAAATTACGTTTTTTCTATATTTAAAAAAATAAAATTTTGAAAGTTTTGGTTCCTCAAAGAGGAACCATTGTGATAGGTCAAATTTCGATTTTTGATTTTTTGGCATATAAGCACGTTTTGAGACCCCAGGAAGCTAAAAAACCGGTTTTTAAAAAAAGTATGTATGTATGTGTGTGTGTGTGTGTGTGTGTGTGTGTGTGTGTGTGTGTGTGTGTGTGTGTGTAACCGGTGAAATTTCACAACCATTATGGAATTAAGACCTAATTTTTTTTTCAAAAATTTTTTCATCAAAAAATCTCAAACTACTTTTTTTTTTTTTTAATTTGGATGTAATACCTCATTTATTTCTACAAAAGTACTTATATTTGAAAGTATGGTTTTTACTCTATATCTCGAATCTGATACTTAATTTTTTGAAAATTTTTTGCCCAAAATTTTTTTCACAAAAAAATACAAAAAACACCAATTTTTTTTTTCTTTTTGGACGTAGTACATAATTTATTTCTATGAAAGTACTAGTTTTAGAAAGTTTGTTTATAGTAATTTTTTTGGATCTGATACCGAATTTTTAAAAAAATTTTTTCTCAAAATTAAAAAAACAAAAAAATTAAAAAACCTGCAATATTTTTTTTTTTTTTTTGGTGTAATACCTCATTTAATTCCATGAAAGTACTAATATCTGAAAATACTGCAACCGGCGATATTTCACAACCGTTATGAAATTAAGACCTAATTTTTTTTTCAAAAATTTTTTCACCAAAAAAGCTCTAGGTACTTTTTTTTTTTTATTAATTTAGATGCAATACCTCATTTATTTCCACGAAAGTACTTATATTTGAAAGCATAGTTTTTACTCGATATCTCGAATCTGATACTTAATTTTTTAAAAATTTTTTTCCTAAATTTTTTTTCACAAAAAAATACAAAAACCCCAAACTTTTTTTTCTTTTTGGATGTAGTACCTAATTTATTTCTATGAGAGTACTAGTTTTAGACAGTTCATTTATAGTAATTTTTTAGATTTGAAACCGAATTTTTCCAAAATTTATTTCTCAAAATTGAAAAGTTTTTTCTCATTGTTTGAGGAACCTTAGTGCCAGCTAGTTTGCAGGGTATTTTTTAATCAATTAAAATCATTCCAAACGATATATTTATGTTTTTTAACTTGTATTGTACTCATAAATTAATAATAAAAGCATTTTTATAAAAAAATAACTTAAATTTTTAATTATTAGCGTTTTAGAGCAGCTCAAAAGTTAAAAAGGCCCATTTAAGCATAAGGATTACTCATTTAGCTTTTAAAACTTTTATTCATGATAGAAATACTAAAACGTAGTAACAAATAGTTAAATAAAATATAATTTATTAATAACGTGCTTTGGGAATTTTCCAAAGCAGCCGAAAACAACTCCAAAGCTAAAATTAATCAATTTTGGGTAATTTTAAAAATAACAAAATCAGCCTTATTTTTAATGATTTGGTTTATTGCTAATTTTTTTCACTAATTTTTTTAATATTTACTTTTATTATACATATTTTGAAAATAGTTATTTACGTAATTTGAAGATATTTTCTATAAAATTATAATTTAGCCTACCAACCCAAATAAAACTATAATTGTACACGCAATATTTTTTCTGTTCGTCGCTTTTTTGTGACTATGTATGATGTAAAGAATACAAAAAAACGTATTATCAAGGTGTGCGTTCAATTTTTTTTTTTTTCAAAAGGTTGCGAACATTTAAGCACAATTTTTGGTGGATTTTCTCAATTATATATATTAGCCTAACAGTTTTTTTAAAGAGTCGCTTGGATTTTCGATTATGGGGTAATATTAGTTGCCATTTATCAAAAAAAAAAAAAAAAAAAAAAGAAAAAAAAAATAAGATTATAGCTCATTTAATCACTCCTAAGTATTGTAACCAAATCCATAGACTCTTTTATGAAACGATTCTTTTTGGTCCCATACGGGAAAAGTCCACGTATTTGATGAAAATACTAAGAATTTCTGCAGATAATCAAAAATCGAAGCAAATCTTTTAAATAACAACCAGACAAGTTTGCATTCATATTCTACTAGGGATCTACGATAACGCAAAATTCTGTTTTTCTGGTTCAAAAATATGAGTCAAAAGGAATTTAAATAGCCCAACCGCGAAATCGCAGGAGATCAAAAAAAATAAATTTTTGTGTATGAGGCCTTAAAAATAGAGAAATTAAAAAACTACAATTTAAAAATTTTTATTTATTGAATTAATTAATTGATATATAAGATATATAAGATAATTATATATAATTTTATATATCTGTATAAGATAATTGTATATCACTGGATAAATATTTTTAAAAACTTTTTTTATATATTTTTTATTTTGATAACACATGTTAATCATTTTCTGACGATATTATTTAACTGTTTATTTGAAGTCATTATTTTCTTAACTTATTAACGCCGGGGAGGAGAGTTTTGGAAGTGAGCAAAAATAAATATATTCCCTTATAGATTAAAGTGGCTAAAAAGTTTATCCTTTTAGTAAAATTTTACGCTCTTTCAGAATCTGACAATAGTTTTTACTTACAACCCTTAAATAAACCCTAAAAATGGGGGTGAAAGGGGTAGATCAGGCATTATTAGGAAATGTTTGAAAAAATCAATGAAAAAAGTATCTAATTTTATTGAAAAATGTTTTAAAATAATATTTTTTATGTAAATTTAAGTAAAATTCGTATACATTGAGGTCTCATTCATTTTGGCCCTATTTACAACCCTTAAAAGGTGGATAGGGGTGGTAATACAGTCAAAATATGGGTTTGGTTGTATTATCACTGGCGTATTGTATTACCACATTTGCCCTACTACAGGTTTTTTGGGTCGATAAACACGAAAATCGG
Source organism: Anagrus nilaparvatae (assembly GCA_022575985.1). Lineage (NCBI taxonomy): Eukaryota > Metazoa > Arthropoda > Insecta > Hymenoptera > Mymaridae > Anagrus > Anagrus nilaparvatae. The sequence continues at coordinate 5,040,230 of JAKSXM010000107.1, forward strand.
TGTTATTTGGCAGAAAAATTGGGCTTCGCCCTTAAATTTACAAAAACTACCCACAAAAAGAGGTTTTTTTTACATATTCACATTTTGAGCGCTCAGATTTCCACCATACAGGTTTTTTGATCGCTGATCAAGAATTTCGACTACTTTTTTATAAATAATAAAAATTTCACCCCTGAATTAGCTTAAACTGCCCCCAAAAAGGGGGAGTTTTTGCTATTTTCGTACTTTTAGCATCCAGGATTTGCCCATATGGGCTTTTTGGGTAAAAAACAAGAATATCGACTCTTTTTTCATAAAAATTCGATATATCACCCTTAAAATAGCTAAAAGTACCCCTACAAGGGGTGTTTTTGCTGTTTTTGTACTTTGAGTGTCCAAAGTACGTTATTATATGTTTTTTGGGACCCCAATCAAGAATGTCGACTTCTTTTTTATAAATAATTAATATTTCACTCTTAAAATAGCTAAAAATACTATTAATATGCGCATATCCTGGATGCTCAAAGTGCAAAAATTACAAAAACACCCCTTTTAGGGGTAGTTTTTACTATCTTAAGGTTGAGATATTTAATATTTATAAAAAAGGAGTCGAAATTCTTGATGAGCGATACAAAAAACCTATATAAACATATCCTGGATGCTAAATGTACGAAAATAGCAAAAACACCCCCTTTTCAAGAGTAGTTTTAGCCAATTTGGAGGTGAAATATTAATTATTTATGAAAAAAAGTCGAAATTTTTGTTCAGCGACCCAAAAAATCCGTATAGTGCAAGAGTGCTCAAAGTGCGAATATGTAAACAAAACCTCTTTTGGGGGTAGTTTTTGCACATTTAAGGGCGAAACCCCAATTTCTCTGCTAAATGACCCCGAGTTTCGTGATCAGCGACCCAAAAAACCTGTAGTAGAACAAATGTGGTAATATAATACGCCAGTGATAATACAACCAAACCAATATTTTGACTGGAGTACCCACCCCTATCCACTTTTTAAGGGTTGTAAATAAAGCCCAAATGAATGAGACCTCAATGTTTACGAAGTTTACTTAAATTCACATAAAAAATATTATTTTCAAACATTTTTCAATAAAATTGGACACTTTTTTCATTGATTTTTTCAAACATTTCCTAATAACATCTAACCTACCCCTTTCTACCCCGTTTTTAGGGTATTTTTAAGGGCTGTAGGTAAAAACTAATGTCAGATTCTGAAAGAGCGTAAAATTTTACTACGAGGATGAACTTTTTAGCCACTTATATATAAGGGAATATACTTTTTTTTGCTTATTTACAAAACTCTCCTCCCCGGCGTTAATGAGTTAAGAAAATAATACTTATTGCTAAACTTTCAGAGGCTGCAGGAGAGAAGTTCAATATAGGAGGTGTAAAACTTGTTGATGACACATCTTTTAAATTCAATTTAAATTAGAAATGTCTGAAGCAATTCGTTGTAGAAAAGAAAGATTCAGGAACGATTTAAATTCAAAGTCTCGTGCAAAGTTTGGTCTACCTAATGAATTGTTTGATGAAAATGAAGATGCAGTTGAATCAGTTGGTAATGGACTCTCTTATCAAAAAACTAGGAAAAATGCAGATAACACATCAAAGAATCAAAGAATAGTTCTATAAACTTAATGGACAAAGATACAGAAGAAATTGATGTACCTAGTTTAATTCAATTATAAAGTTTGAAAGAAAACTTATCTTAAAAGTGAAAAATGTAAATTAAGATTACTACATTAATTTTATAAAAAGGTTGTGTAACACTGGTGGTATTATAGACTGTACATCTTTTACCCAGATCTCAATATTGTAATAGTCATTTTCTATATATAATAAATGTAAATTTTATACCTAGTATGTAATATGATTTAAAAATTTCATAAAAAAAAAACAGAAAAAAATAATTATACAATCTCTATTTTAAATGAATTTTACGTTTTCCTTTTTAAAAAGTCCTAGGCTAAATTAGATTTCATATAGAATAATTTTTATTTAAATGATATGTACTTAAATATAATATAATTTTCCACGAATGTACAACCAATCATATTAATTAAATATTTAATCTAATAAAGAAATCAAAAAGTTTAAAATATCCTTAAACTTAATAGTAATACTATAATACCTAAATGCATGTAATCTTTTTTATTTAAATTTTTTTCATTATTTTTATTTATCGTTATTTATTTTAATTTATTTTATTTTATTTTATTTTTTTTTCAAGGGAATCTTGTCAATCTTGCATCAGCCATGGAGTGTTTGCGGGCCTTAAAGACCCGCAAATTTCCATGGCCGTCCAGTTGTACCAGTACAGCCGGAAGACTGCTGGCGAACGCGATAGCCTGTTTTGCCCCAAATTCTTACTGGATAAACACTCAATAGGACAGTGTCTACGTATCTATCTCACCTAGACAGTGTAAACACTGCCGCTGGTATCCCATCACGGAAGTATCCGTGACCTGTTAAGAACTAAATGAAATCTACCTCCCCATGTTCACGTCTTGTCCAAGCCTCTAGGTCCGGAATTAGTATGTGCGTCCACAGGCCACACTTTTCGCTGTCCCATCGTCCCTGCCATTTAATAGTTTTGGAGCGAGCGCGGGTAGAAGCCACTTCGCACTCCTCTACACTTTCGTATATGGATTTGCGCTCCAATACCAGCAGGTCAATAGGAAGGACACTAGCTACCACCTGAATCACCGATAGTGATACTGTATGGTATGCGCTGGCGATCCTGAGTACCGCTTGCCTCTCTACAGAGCAGATCTTATGCCTACACTTCTTGATTCGGGCGGCGTACGCCCAAACCTCGGAGCCGTATAGCAGAACAGAGTTCACCACGGACATCAAGAGTCTACGGTTTCCTGGTTTAGGCCCCCCTATGTTGGCCAAGAACCTTTTCACTTGTCTTCTGAAATTGTTCCCAGAAGCTCAGGTTGTTGTCAAGCAGAACTGTCAGGTATTTTACCGATGTTATGTTTTGGATAGAGTGAGGATTCCCGCCATCGTCGACGTTTATGTCAAATATGGTGGGAACCCTTCGACGCATCAGCAGTACGATCTCCGTTTTTGGAATCGTGAGTTGGAGCCCGTGTTCGCCCATCCAGAGGTTGATCTGTCTCATGACTTGATTCAGCTTCTGCTGGGCCACTTCTTTTCCTCTAACCTTTATGGTTAGGGCCACGTCGTCCGCATACCCGATCAGGGAGACTCCTTTCCAGAGGAGTCAAGCATCGTAAGCATCGCAAGCCACCGCAAAAGGCATTCCACAGGTCAGGTCCAAGAATCGACCCTTGGGCAATGCCCGCGCTTAACTCCCTTTCCTGCCTACCATCGATCGTGTCGTACAGCAGCCTTCGGTCCCGCAGGTAATCGTTTAGGACTTTGCCCAGGTATCTGGGTATCCGGAAGTCCTGCTCGAGAGATCGGAGCATGTCCCACCTGGCCGATTTGAAGGCGTTTTTAACATCCAATGTTACCAGTAAGACGTCCATGCGGTTCGCATGCATGCATGTTCGCGTGCACGCCTGATGGCCTCCATGGTGAAATGCCCCTCGCGAAAGCCGTGCGGTTCCTCCGAGAGATCACCGCCCTCCAAGATCGCTAGTCTTAGTCTAGCCCAAAGCATGCTCTCCATCACCTTGCCAATGGTATTTAAAATACATAGTGGTCTGTAAGATGACGGAGAGTCAGATGCTCCTTACTTTTCTTTGTTCAGGAGCACGGGGCGAGCCTCCTTCCACTCTCTCGAAAACACTCCTGCCACCAAGCAAGCATTAAACATGCCCAGCAGGATACCAGGGATTACTTTAACGTCCCGTTTGAGAACCTCCGCTGGTATCCCATCCGGTCCCGGTGCCTTGCCATTTTTCATGGCTTTGATAGCCTTGACCATCTCAGCCTCGCTGAATAGTGGCACTTCATCCCTGGGTATTTTCTCTTTTGGATTCTTCCAGATCTGTTTGGATTCTTCCAGGCTGTTCAAGGAAGAGAACGCCAACTATCCTTTCGGTCGTCGCCACGTTCATCGTATGATCGGACCCCCGGTTCAATTTGCCCATTAGGACTTTGTAACCATGGTCCCAGGGGTCCTTGTTTTCGTCTTCGCGTAATGAATGCAGGCAACGAGCCTTGCTGTGGCGGATGGCCTTATATAGCAGATGTTAAGCGTCTTTGTGTTCCTGAGAGAACATCGCGGCCTCAGGTGTTTCCCGTGCTCTCTGAACCTTTTGTCACGCCCTGTGACACTCCCTTCGGAAGTCCGCTATTTCGGGGGTCCACCAGTGAACTGGCTTTCTCCCCTTTCATGGCCGCCGGCAAGGCATGGAGGCGTCACATGTCCCACGTAGTAATTTTAGCCTCGCGGGGGCTTGTTAGTCCTTCGCACCAAATGGGTATGAACGCTGACTCAATCCGAAGATATTCTTCGAATCTGTCCTCGTCCATCTTTAGCAAGTTCCAACCCAGGGTGCGCCTCTTGTACGGAGATCGCTGGGGGGTTCCCTCTAATACCCCGAAGGTGATGCATTTATGGTCGCTACCGTTTTTGCCATTTTCGCTGTTCATCGCCCTCCAGTCACTTATCCTCCTAGATGCTCTTTCTGTACCGAAGGTTATGTCAGAGATGGAGGAACCTGCCCTCGAACTCACGTAGGTCAGACTGTTGCCTCTATTCTGGACCATCAGTTTACATCTGGTGACCATTTCGAGTACCCTTCGTCCCCTGGGGTTGGTTGTAGATATGCTCCACTCTTGAGCCCTAGCGTTAAAATCGCCACCGTGGATAACGCTGCTGGTGACCCCGCGGATCGTTTCTTCGATGCTGGTCAGCCTTTCAGCGAGCACCGCATCTGAGTCGTTTGCGTAGAGATAGCAACTTATATAAGTTGTCTCCCCAAACGTGGCAATCGCTTCTCCCTTATCGGGACGCTTGGGCTATGCCTCGGAGCTATATGGCACAAACATTAGTATCATCGGATAGCCAGCCCTGCGGGGTGTAATTGCGAGGTTGCTTGCTTAATAAAAGGATACTTATATCCTTTTCGCGAACAATCTGTTGCAACAATTCACCAGCATGTCTGGCCGCATTCATGTCCCCCTGGAGAACCTGAATCATTTTCAATGACACCTGCTTCTCGTCGCAGCCAGAGCCTCCCGGTAACTGTGGCAGTTTTTCTCTCCGGCACTTATCCTTTCTGGTCTTGCAGAGGAAACACTTGGGCTTTGCCTTGCTACATTTTGCCCTTTTATGACTATCTTTACCACATTTAAGGCAAGCCTTACTTCTGTCTGGACCTTTACAAACATACTGGCTATGCCCATAGCCCAAACATTTAAAGCAGCATCTTGCGTCCGCACGGAGGCGCACTCTGCTCAGTGCCCAGCCGATCTGGATTTTCCCCTACTTGGCCAGGCGCAGAGCGTCAGTCACAAGTAGGTCCACCCTAGCCATCTGGCTCGTCGTGCCTTTGGTTTTGAAAATGGTGACCTGGAGTAGGTCTTATTTATTTTATTTATTTTATTTATTTATTTTACAGTATTCGTCGCTATATAATCCATCATTAATAAATATTTTATTATTTAACTTGTTAGAATAGTTTTTTAATCAAGTACAACTTTTATTTTAATTATCTTTAAAAAAAGATTCTTTATTCTAATTAAAAAAGATTTAAGAATAAATTTTGATAAAACAAGTTGCTATTTTTGACTACTTTTCTAGTTTTTAGTGAGGAAAATCGCTTCTTATTAAGATATTGTTCAGGATTCCTTAATGATCAAGATTTTTTGAAAATATTATAAGAATTGCAATTATTTGCTGGTCCAAAAGAACGTAGTTCCCGACCACTGTAAGCCTATGGCTTGTTTTCTCGCCAAGGAACTTGAAAAATCGTATACGACCTTGCGCCTTAAATTCGAGACATTCTTTACATTTATGGCAATTGGTCGTAATACAAAGTTTATTTTAGTAGATGTAATATACTTCACTCAAAGTATGGGGCCCACCACCAGATTTGGTTTAGTATAGGTTTTTTGAGTTTGATAATCACGAATATTAAGGTACTTTTTATGAAAAATTAGAAAGACGCCCTTGATTAGCCAAAACTACACCTAAAAAGGGCATTTTCGCTATTTTCACTCTAAGCCTTAGAAATTTAGTATACGAGGGTTTTGTTGGTTCGCTTATCACGAATTTCGAAGTAATTTTTATAAAAAATTAGAGCACCGCCCTTAAATTAGACAAAACCACCCCTAAAAAGGGCATTTTCACTGTAATTACTTTAAGCCTTTATTTACAATATTAATAATCTGATAATAATTTTTAACTTTTTAGGGGTAGTTTTGGGTAATTTAAGGGGGAAAGAAAATTTTAAAAAATTTTTTTTAAAAAATTTATAGTAAATATATTAATATTCCTTTCTATAATTTGTATAATTAAATATTATTATTATAACTTTTCAATATTTCATAATTTAAAAAATAAACATAATGTAAAAAATAATTTATATGAATAAATAATTGTAAAACCATTTAAATAATACATATTTTTAACTGTACAAATAATTAAAATTATTCATTAAAAAGTAAAATGTAGAATTATGTTTAAAAAAAAGTTATCATAAAATAAAATAGGCTGAAAATAATTTAAACTTAATCCTTTATTGAATATACGAAGTATTTTTTTGCTTAACTCTTTCCTGAGGAATAGCCCCCACCACAAGTCACGTGATGCACGGTTTACGCAGTTTATTTTACTTTATTTATTTAAAATATTAATTTATTTAAAATAAAATACTTGATAAATCATTTGTAAATAACTAATATTTTTATATTTAATGAATAAAAATAATTTTAAACGTTACTACATAGCTGTAGTACTACTCCATACACGCATACTAATGTAAGTCACACAGAGAACGATTTAGGGAGATTCTTCAGGAATATTCCTCATAATTTCAAATAGATATAATCATGTTTCAATTGTTTTCAATTATTTATTAATTATTTATTTATACTCCAGTCAAATCGCAGAGGAGGGGGTGTATTTTCATTGGACAACATGAGATTTGCTCTATTATATGTTTTTTGAGTCGCTAATGACGAAAATCGGGGTCTTTTCCGAGAGATATTCGGAACACCTTTAAATTAGCAAAAACTACCTTCAAAAAGGGTTTTTTTTTATATATTAGCAAACTGAATTTCAATCCCTAAAAGGGGTGTTTTTTCTATTTTCGCACTTTGAGCAAGCAGAGTCCATACGGGGTTTTTTAGTTGCTAATCAAGAATTTCGGGGAATTTTTTATGAATAATTAATATTTTATCCTTAAATTAGCAAAAACAATCCCCAAAAGGAGTGTCTGCTATTTTCCCACTTTGAGCGACCGGATTAGGTCTATACATACAACGTTTAGGGGTAATTTTTGCTAATTTAAGGGTGATATATTAATTATTTTTAATAATCCATATGGATCTAAATTGGTCGCTCAAAATAGCAACAACATCCCTTATAGGGGTTATTTTTGCTAATTTAAGGATGAAATATTAATTATACATAAAAAATGCCTCAAATTCTTGATCAGCGACCCAAAAAACCCTTTCAAACCATTTCTTGGCTAAATCTAGAAACTCAGTTTGACAATATATAAAAAAAAACCTTTTTGGGAGTAGTTATTGCAAATTTAAGGGGGTTCCGAAAATATCTCCCGGAAAAGAACCCAATTTTCGTGATCAGCGACCCAAATGGCTGCCATTCATTGTTCATAAGCGCTGATCGCAATACGTGCTAATTTTTCAAAATCAGAAATTCCGAAACCCAAGGTTCAATGTTAAGAATTAAGAATTTAAAATACCATTAAAAAATAGCTAAGTCAATAGTCAGAAAGTGCTGAGTAGAATTCTTAAAATATCCTAATAAAAATTATATTCAATTAACCAAATATTATAATTTTAAGAAATTGCAAAGCCCAGAATTGAATTTTTCCGAATTTGAAGTTGTTCGTTTTAATGCAAAACTATGAATCAGAACTGCTGTTTAGCAGAATCGGCACCTTTTAGATCAATTTTTTTAAAGAATAATCAATATACAGAAAAAATTGCATATTTTAATATTAATTTTAAAAATAATTACGTGTATTTTATAATGAAAACTTCTTTCTGTATTTCGAAATTTCTGCCTGATGCCGATTCTGCTAAACAGCAGTTCTGAGTTTCGACTGGCGCCCTTTCATACGAATTCGGAAAAATGACTTAAAAAGAAATAAAATTTTTTATTTAGGACTTAATTCTTTCTGTGAAATGCTCTTCTTAAAATTACATGTTCCAATGTGTACAGATTTCTTAAAAATTTTTTTCTAAAATAAAAAAATTCTGGAACCTATAATAATTGGTTTGAAAAAAACGTTTCTGTTCTTAAAAATTCTGAATTTAGACCCGAATTGCCATCAGCGCTTCTGAACAATAAATGGCCGCCACCCAAATAACATATAGTAGAGCAAATCTCATGTTGGTCAGCGAAAATACACTCTAAACCGCGATTTGACTGGATTATTATTACTTTTTATTTATTATATGAAATTATCTTTGAAATTTACTAAATTAATTTTTTTTTATTTTTAAATTATAAAACATTAATCCAACGTTTCGATTACAATGTAATCTTTTTCAAGGCTGGAATAATATATGACATTAGTTTACAAAAAAAATATACATAGAAATTTTTTACAAAAACCTTACAAGATGGAATAGTTATTGACAAAACTGTTTTAAAAATATCATAAAACGTTGTGATATGCATAATAACTATGCGTGATATAATTGAAACAATAACTGTAAAACAGATTTAAGGTAGGGGATCGAATTGGATTTTTCGAATTTTCAAAATTTTTTTAAATTTTTTTTCCAACTCTTTATACCTTCAAAAATCCCCTCCTAAAATATTTAGGGAAAATTCTGCTTTATAACGATGTTACACTACTTTAAAGGAGCGAAATATTAAAAAAATTATACAAAAAAAAATTTTCAAACGCGATTATCTCGAAACTACCTTTTTTCAATCTGCGGATAGTTAATCTCCGGATTGGCTGGTCCGATTTTCAAAAACTTAAGTGCGTTATATTTATTTAAGTATATTACAGAACAATTTACCATAAAATTATAAAAAAATTAATTTAAATATGCCTTTACCAAGCGTAATAGGGTAAAAAAAAAGTCCATTTTTAAAATTTTTTTTTCCGGCTTGCCCATTTTTTAATTTTTCAGGTTTCTTGTCTATTTTAGGTAAATTGTTCTGTGAGACTCATCATTTATTAAGAATCTTTTTAATTTTTTTGTTTCGGACATGCCAATCCTGAGATTAACTATCCGCAATGGACCGAATGGATTTTCAGCACCTGTACTTTTGCGCCCTCTATAAACATAACTAATTATAAAAATTAAAAAAAAAAAATTTTTTATGTATATAAGTACCTCATTAATGCACAAAAAAAATTTTAAACTTATAACTAATAAAGGGGCTGAGAAATTAAATAAAGAAAAATCTCTTCAAAAACGCCTTTCCAATTCGATCCCCTACCTTAATTATGCATATATAGTCAAAATATGATTAAAAATATGAAAAAAATAAATAAAAATTAACCTACGTATAGTAAAATATTAAAATGTGAATATTGCACAAACAATAAATAGTACATATTGATAATATGAAAATTACTAATTTAGAAAAAAATGTAATATATATAACATTAACTTATGAAAACTGTATTGAAAAACAATACGTTATTATGCTTTTAACTACAATGTTTTGATTGTTATTGTTATTATTATTTTATTCCGTCAGCTGTGAAATTATCATAATGTTGGTAGAATCATACAACTATAGACATCTATGGCCAGGAAAGATAACCACAAACTTCATGTTAAGTTACGATAATAATAAACTTCTATGATAATGTAGACGCATTGTTTATAACAACGATGATTTATTTGACAGGCTTTTTCTCATTTTGTGGATATTAGACAAATAAGGTTTAAAAAGTTGTTGTGAATCCCCTTGCTCATTTATGGCGTCCTCATAAATATTAATGTGTAGAACTTCACTGATTTTTCTCTTGTGATAATTAGATTCAGGATCTAATAATTTAAACTTAGACCAAGCAAAATTGTGTTTAGTATTTTTTTAGTTACAACCTGTTGTATTAAAACATTACAAAAATACTAAACACAATTTTGCTTGGTCTAAGTTTAAATTATTAGATCATGAATCTAATTATCACAAGAGAAAAACCAGTGAAGTTCCCCGGGAGAAAAAATACAACGTGAAATACAACGTCGTTTACAATATGATAAATGATATTATATACGGTCCTAAATACGCCGTCATAAACGATTGCTATCTTTTGGCCGAAAAAACAACGTCCTAAACGATGTTGCTTTCATAAATTATGCAAAGAAATTGTCAAAAAATAACTATATTTTTGAGAATATTTGTCAATTAAAAAAATTTTGAATTCTGATGTAGTATTGAATAACCCGGGTGTATCCTTTGGTTTATCCATGAGTGCAAAAAATTTCATACGAAAAAGTAAGTTATATTATTTGCAAGATAAAATCTTCTTATAAGCAGTTGAAAATACGTTTTATTTGCGACTTCAAAAGGTGCCATCTACAACGGTTTAAAACACATAAAATTTAATTATTTTTCTTAAAACGTAGATGGCTTCTCACCTTTTTTGTAAGTCAAATAAAACGTATTTTCAACTGCTTATAAGAAGATTTTATAATGCAAATAATATAACTTACTTTTTCGTATGAAATTTTTTGCACTCATGGATAAACCAAAGGATACACCCGGGTTATTCAATACTACATCAGAATTCAAAATCTTTTTAATTGACAAATATTCTCAAAAATGTAGCCATTTTTTGAAAATTTCTTTGCATAATTTATAAAAACAACATCGTTTAGGACGTTGTTTTTTCGGCCAAAAGATAGCAATCGTTTACTACGTTGTATTTAGGACCGTATATAATATCATTTATCATATTGTAAAAGACGTTGTATTTCACGTTGTATTTTTTCTCCCGGGTCTACACATTAATATTTATGAAGACGCCATAAATGAGCAAGGGAATTCACAACAACTTTTTAAACCTTATTTGTATATCCACAAAATGAGAAAAAGCCTGTCAAATAAATCATCGTTGTTATAAACAATGCGTCTACATTATCATAGAAGTTTATTATCATCGTAACTTAACATGAAGTTTGTGGTTATCTTTCCTGGCCATAGATTTCTATAGTTGTATGATTCTACCATCATTATGATAATTTCACAGCTGACGGAATAAATTAATAATAACAATAACAATCAAAACATTGTAGTTTATTTAAAAGCATAATAACGTATTGTTTTTCAATAGAGTTTTCATAAGTTAATGTTATATATACTAGATAATTGCTAACAATTATAGACTGTGCGAAGCATAACAACCCACTAAATTTATTCCTAAATACAGACGATTTTTATTATTTGAAATATTATTAATTGGGTATATTAGGTGAAGTAAATAATCAAACTCATTTTGTTATAAACAATAAATATTTAATGTACAAAATATTGTATGTGTACATTAGGGTTGTTCACTAAAAAAAAAAAGTGCGCCAAAAATGTTCTTCCTGAATTATGTTGAAGTTTAGGTGACAAAATGATCGCGTACCAATTTTCAGCTCATTTGAGAACAATATAGGGGTCGCACAAACCCAGGGTAGCTCTCAAGTGGTTGGCTAATACCGACAATTAGTGCGAACCACAAAATTTTTTTTTCAAAATACGTTTTCTATGCTTCCTAATATGTTTTCGGTGTCGCTAAACTCGAAAATGAGGTCCTCAGAGTCCGAAAATTCCTTAATCACCCTTAAACACCGAAAACACCCCTTTTTTTACCAAAAATTTTTGGATTTTATAGCGAAAATCGTATATATTCGAAACATCTGGATTATAAATTACAATTGATGACTTAAAAATGTGTTTATTTACATAATAGTAATTAATTAAATGTATATTCAAAATAATAACTTTAATTAATTAATTTTTGATTATATATGATTTGTTTTTGAAAAATATTTTAATCAATATTTTATTCTTTAATTGCTTTATTAATTTTGTTTAATGATTGCATGAAAGCTTGTTTCACTTTAAAAGATGTTGAAAGTCGTATTGAGTCAAAACGATATTTGTTGTAACCTTTTATTAAAATTATATCATTAATTGATTTAACTCGACTCAAACCGACGTATGTAATTCCCAATTGTCTTTCCGTGTCTCCTATGTGTAACAAAATTTTATCTAACGTCTGCCCTTGAGACTTGTAGATGGTTAGAGCATATGACAAAATTACTGGAAATTGCGTGCGACTGCATAAAATATTATTATGTTTCCAAGTTCTTTCCACGGGAATAATTGGGAAATAATTTTTATACAAAAATGGTCCTTTGATGCAAAAAAAAACTCCGCATTTCTCCGCATTTCTCCGCATTTCTCCGCATTCCTCCGCATTTGATTGGATTTTGAAACTTTCGTTATTTTTAATTATTTTAAATCAGCAAATGATTTTTCGATGAAATAAAGTTCAAAAATGTATATTAAAGCGAAATATTTATTTTTCCAGTAAGATTAGTTAGTGAAAATAAAAAATGGCGTCGTAGGATAATTTTCAAAAGTTACAAAAACATAAAAAAAATGAAGTTCTCAGCTTACTATGGGGTTCTAAAGTCAAGAGAAGCGAATTTTTGGAAATTTTTCTTTGATTTTTCATTTTAATAAATTTTTCCATTTTCCAAGATGGCGAACGAATAAACTAAAACAGTGAAGTTCTTACTTTACAGGGAAATTCTTGAAAACGAGAGAAGCCAATTTGAAGAAAAAAAAATTTTAATTTCTAACCCAAATAATTTTTAATAATTTTCCAGATTTTCCAAAATGGCGGACTAATAAAGTTAAAAAAAAGAAGTTCCTAATTTACAGGGTGGGTGTTGAAGTCAAGAAAAAAGATTTTTTGAAAATTTTTTTGATTTTTCACTTTAATAAGCTTTTCCATTTTACAAGATGGTGGGCAAAAAAGTATAAAAAAATACAATTACTACTATACAGGATGGGTCCTCGGCTTCGCCTTGAAAGGTAATTTACATAACGTGCGCTTTGGGCCATTCTTTACTTTTCTGGACGTTAGCCGTGAATATACTATTTCGGATACTTCCCAATTTCCCATTAACCTTTCTTTGCAGATTATTATTAGTCGAACTAATTTAGTTCCCGTTAACAATTAAGTATTGAAATAAAAATTTTTTGTTAATAACAAATTTTATATTTTTGTCTCTTTGCCTTTTATCGGATCGCAGAAACAATTGCTAATCTGTGATCAGATCTGGGGAAAATTTTTTTAACAATTAAAAAACAATTAGCAAATAAAACACGTAGCAAATAATTTTATCAATTGGAAACTAGAGGTCTAATTGGATTTAAATGGAAGAATAATTAATTAAAATCATGCAGAATAATATCAAAAACCAATTTTTATTAAATAAATACATTATTTTAATATAATACGTATAACAATCTATAAAACATATTTATGTAAAAAATATATATAGTATTAAAATCGCAGGCTTGGCTTTATTTTGGAAAATCCTCTTTCATAGCCAGTAACCTGAAAAAAGTAAATGTTAACATTAAGCTATACAGAATGTATTATTGAATTAGTACAAACTAAACAAAATTTAAATTTTTTATAGAAATATTTTATAATTATTTTGACTATAACTCGTTTATTACTTAGCGAAATAAAAAAAATGTTATAGGGGTATTTGGTAAATGGCACAAAAACAAGAAGGGGGGGGGGTTACAATGGACTAAGTTACTATTGGCTACTATTGTATTACTACAATGTTACTATATTGCTTTTTCAGTTTTAGGAATCAAATTTTCGAAATATTTGACCATAAAGGAAATATTGCCTCTCAAATTTGGGGTATTTATAATAACAAAAATAGTTTAAAGGCAATTTTATTTTCAAAGACTGCAACCTACAAAATTAAAGATAAAGTAAAATAATCCTAAATAGATCATAGACTATTTTAAAGATTTCAATACATTTTGAAAATGGTAAACACCAAAGTGGAAGCAGATTTCAAAAATTTTAGTTTTAGGTCTTTTTACTCTTTATTTTATTTCTAAAAATCTGCTGCCTTTTCAACCAGGTATTTCAAGCATGTCATTTAGGGGGAGGGTGTAAAATAAACTTAGAATAATTTTGATTTAGAGACTAAAAATAATTTCGATTTATGGACTATAGAATAAGGGTTTTAGGAGCTTAAACTTACTTTTTTTTTTGTCTTACGGACTTAAAATTATAAAGGCTAATTTTAAAGCCTTTATTTAAGATTGAAAATACAAGTTTTAAAATGTTCAATGTTCATTGTTTGTGAGTTTACAAACTGGTTGTAAGTTTTTTATTTTTCAACTCTTTATTATTCTTAGAATAACCAATACTAAAAAGTAATATTTTTGGAATAAGATATTATTCTAATTAAGGTGACTTGGATATTCAAATTTATAATGAATACTTCAATTAATATTTTTGACTAAAATTTTCAAATTTTCTTAATATTTTATTCACGTGTGAAGTGAAATAAAAATGCTCTAGCTCAAAAATTATTTTTTAAAGATATTTAAGTTCTGGTCAAAACGCGACAAACATTATGGAAGGTACTTTTTCTTAATATTTTGTTTTTCATTAGTTTTTCCGAAAAACTAACACCAGGAATGGCTAGGTAGGATATTTACTGGGATCATCAAAAAAGTTATTAAAGTTTATTACGTGTATTTTTTCCAAAGATTTCTTCAAAAAAGTATGATCGGGCATAACTCGTCAAGGCCTAGAGAGCTGGACGTTCTTATTTTAGAAATTTTAAACCTACTGAAAACCTACCGGTAAGTTTTGAGAGTTCTACCTAACAGTTGCTGACCAATAAACATTTCACGAATTTTGCCTCTTATTATAAAATGAATATTTTTTCCCTGGAATTTGATCAAAATCCTTGACTTAGCTCGACTTTACCTGACTTTCTAGTTTTCCAGACCAAGTAGCAACCCTGCTGAAAATTTGACTCCCGAAACTTAAATAGCAACTGTTTTTGTAACATTGGAAAATATTTTTGTTTAAAATAAATTTTTATTTTTTATAAGTTTTCTAGACGTATCCAATCGTTTATTTAAGTCTACTTAGGGAAAATATAGGTTAAAATAAGTTT
Organism: Anagrus nilaparvatae; assembly: GCA_022575985.1. Classification (NCBI taxonomy): domain Eukaryota; kingdom Metazoa; phylum Arthropoda; class Insecta; order Hymenoptera; family Mymaridae; genus Anagrus; species Anagrus nilaparvatae. The sequence continues at coordinate 5,055,533 of JAKSXM010000107.1, forward strand.
TCAATTTTAGTTCTGGAAAGTCATGGAAAATTAAGAAAAAAAGTCAGGAAAAATTACTTATTTTTAGGCTGGAAATTCAGAGATTTTAAATTTGAAAAAATAGTCGCAACCCTGCTATAGACTACTTTATTCGGTTATGTGTGTGTAAAGCCTGACGTGTATTTTTTTATTATAGACCACTTCCTTAGGTTATGTGAGTGTAAGGCCAGACGTGTAGTTTTTTTTTATTATAGACCAGTATCTTAGGTTATGAGAGTGTAAGGCCTCTGACGTGTCGTTTTTTTATTACAGACCACTTCCTTAGGTTATTTGGGTTTTGTTTTTATATTATTATAATAAAAACAAAACTCACATAACTGGTGGAAAAAATAATACGTCAATCCTTATGCCTACATAACCAAAGGGAGTCTAAATATAGAAACTAATAAAAATTATACTACAAACCTTACACCCTCGTAATATGAGTAAGTGGTCTATATAAAAAAAACAACATGTCAGACTAAACACCCACATAACCTAAGAAAGTGATCTATAATCTATATCTATGATCTATAATAAGCTATCTATAAGTAAGCTATACACCCACACAACCTACCAAAGTGGTCTATAATAAAAAAATGATATGTCAAGCCTTACACGAACATAACCTAAGGGAGTCGCAAATAAAAAAAAATTATACCACAAGCTTTACACCCACATAAACCTAAGAAACTGGTCTATAATAAAAGAACTACACGTCGGGCCTTACACCCACATAACTTAAGGAAGTGACCAATAATAAAAAAACGGAACGTAAGCCCCTACATCAATATTACCTAAGGAAGTTTCGTAAATAAAAAAAAAATTATCACACAAGCCTTACACCCATATGACCTAAGGAAGTGGTCTATAATAATAAAACGAAATGCAAGCCTTTATAATAAAAAAAACCTCTAATCTCTGTAATAAAAAAGCGGCACCTAGATAATCTAAACAAGTCATACATTAAAAAAAACTTACAACCGGTTTGTTAACTTACAAACGACAAATATGGAACATATATAAATTTATACTTTAAATCACCGCTAGTATTTTGTAACCATTAAATAAATAGTATTCTAGGATAAGCATTGTCATTCATATCCATTTAAACTCTTAAAATCCTTATTATTATATGGAAGCCTTTATCGAACTTATTCTAAGTCCCTTAATCAAAATTATTCTAAGTCCCTAAATCAAATATAATCTGAGTCTCTAAATCTAAATTATTAAAAGTTACTTTGACCCCTCTCCCAAAATATGGCACATTTGAACCCGCCTCCAAAAATGACATGCTTGAGATACCCTTCTGCCTGTAAAAATGTTCCAAGTTAAAAAAATATACCGGAAACATTATACACTAACGTAAGCTAAGAAAATGATATATATAAGCTATATCACAAGCTACTATAAGTTTATAAAAATATTTTCCTTAAATTTGTTTTTGCCTGAAAGTGTTATAACTGTTTTTGGACTTTACGAGTTCTGTCTGGACGCCATTTTTTCAGCTGTAAGCCAATCCCGTAAACGGACGCTTTCTCACCTACTCATGGCTTCAATTTTAATTTAAATAAAAGAAGAAAAGCAGAAAAATAATCTCCGGAAAATTCTGAAGATGGGTCAACTTTGCCCGGTCATGGAAAATTTGTCTAAAACAGTTTAATAAATAAAAGAAAATATTGTATCAAAAACTCGTCTGCTCTCTCATTGCGCGCGGAGAAAGCGTCCGTTTACGGGATAGGCTAACAGCTGAAAAAATGGCGTCAGGGCAGAACACTTAAGGAAATTTTTTAAATTGGTTTAAATAGAAAATTGAAGGGTACCTTTACTAAATTCTAATTAAAATAACCTGAAATTAGTGATGAGCGAAATAAAAAACCTATAAATTTTAGGGGTCGTTTTTGCTAACTTGAGGATGAGAAATTAATTTTTAATAAAAGATTCCCCAAAATTCTTGTTCAGCGACCCAAGAAGCCTACACGAACCAAATCTGGACACTGAAATTGCGAAAATAGTATTAACAACCTATTAGGTGTAATATTTTCTAATTTAAGGTGGCGCACGGTATTAGGTCCGGATATTTTAGGGTGACATCAGAGGGGGGCATAACTAATTGATTAAATTTTATTATTTATTTTGTAGATATGTGAATATTTAGAAGTTATTATTAATAATAATGCATTTTCTTATATAATGAGTGCGGTGTAAACAAAATTTTTAAAATACAAAACATTTTATTGATAGGGGCCCGCGACTAAAATTATGTGTTTATAATTTGATCGGCAACTATTGTATTTTTTACTTGGAAAAGTTTCTATTTTTGTTAAATAACACGTGTGTACAATTTTATCTAAAAAGATTCGTTATTGAATTAGTACGAAGTAAAACAACATCAACTCCCATAAGAACGCGGTGTTAACCTTAAAAAATTTCAGTTACTTATTTCTTTCTTAATTGATCGGGAACCTGAGTATTTTTTGGGATCAATGGATTTGTTTTTTAATTATCTTCATCTCCAGTAAATTTTACTTCATATTATTCGTTTTTCAGAAACTCCGTGAGCCACCTTAAGGGAGGGAAGTTAATTTTTAACCAAAACTTTCCCAAAATTCGTGATCATCGACCCAAGCAACCAGTATAGTTTAAACTTGAAAGTGAGAAAATAGCAAAACCACCCTTTTTAGGGGCACTTTTTTTAATTTCAGAGTGAGAAATTAATGTTTAACAAAAAATTCCCTACAATTCATGATCAGCGATTCAAAAAACCCATATGGAACAAATCTGGACACTGAAAGTTCGAAAATAACAAAAACAAATTTTTAGGGGTAGTTTTTGCTAGTGTAAGGATGAGAAACTAATTTAAAAAAAAAAAAATCTCCGAAATTCTTCTTTAGCGACTTAAAAATTCTGATACGGACTTTATGAAAGTGCAAGTTTAGCAAAATGACCCTTTTATAGAGGTATTTTTTGTAAATATAAGGGTGAAATATTAGGTTTTTATAAGTCCCCGAAATTCTTAGCAAAATTTAGCGAAACGAAAAACCCATGTGAACCAAATCTGGTGGTGCTTGGATTTAAAACGCTTCCCCTCCTCCTGTTTATGGATTGGAGTACTCGCTGATTAATCTAAAGGGTGACTAAAAAATATATTTGTGTTTCAAAATATTTAAATGAAGTGTCCATTAAGGTTCATTATAATCTAATCAATAATGTGCATAGGTAGGCAGCCAAATATTTCAATGATTTGATTCACTGATTTTTTGAAAATTTAAATCTTTGCATAAAAAAAAAATTAAATAATCAGAACTTGTTTAGCTCGTTTACCAATAATGTATAAAATGATAGCACCTATAGGCCTACGGTTAAAGAAAGTTTGGCGATAAGGAATTTAGCCATGTATATAATTTTTTGGTTGTACGCTGGATGGATGGACTATATCCACAGCTATGTTACTAGATTATTATTTATTCGACAGGATTTTTTTTATCATAAAGTAGTTTTACCTTCTACCGTTCTTTTTCTTTCAATACAAGCAAGTTATGAGAGTACATCAAGTCCAAGTAAAATAGTTTCATACACATGAATATAAAAAGTTATTGTCTAAGAGCGATTGTCCAAGACTTTCCTTGCTTTCTGTAGAATGAAGGTTTTGAATATAAAAAAAATTTTCGACATATATAACAAGTAAATTAAATTCAAACTATTACCTCTGAATTTTATTTTTTGATATTATTTTTACTATCAGTTTTCTTCCTTTGGTAGAAAATTGATCTTTTAGGACAAGGGCGAGCATCACCTCTATGCTCTATATAGCTACCTTCTGTACAATAAGCAAATTGATATACACCTGTAAAAATTAATAAAATTCTTTTAATATTAGTGAAGTATATTTAAAAACAATTAAAATATTTGGATTTTTATTTTTCTTACTCGTAAATTGATTTACCAAAACTTTATTTTTATTATGATACTTATTTATTATAGAAAATATATTAAAAATTAACCTTAAATGCATGTTTATTAAATAAATACATTTTTTTCTTCTTACAATTGATTAACCTCGGTTAACTTAGCCCCCCAAAAAAATTAATTTATATTTTTTATAGCTCAAATTAATCCTTTTTAATTGTACTAAATGTACATCGAATTTATTTTTTTGTGCAAAATTGTGCTTTTCTGCAAAACGTATAGTAAACTAAAAATATTTAAAACAAGCGCCCTATATACTTCCAAGTCTTCTGTAAGATGGCAGTAGTATGGTGTACACGTTTTAAATGAAATAATTTGTTTAAACTGGTTTAATTGTTAATAACTTTTTATTAGTCAACAATTTAGTGAATATTTTTTCACAAGCCCATTGCACAATTATTTGTACATTTATTTCACTAAAGCTTTTAATTGTGCATTGCATAGTTCAGCAGAAAAATAAGTTTTTCAATTGGGGGGCTAAAAAGTTAGCCTGTTTTATACGTTTTGCAGAAAAGGACAATTTTGCACAAAAAAATAAATTCGATGTACATTTAGTACAATTAAAAAGGATTAATTTGAGCTATAAAAAATATAAATTAATTTTTTTGGGGGGCTAAGTTAACCGAGGTTAAAAAACCGATTTGTTACTTTTCAAAACTTTAAAAAAAAAACTATAATTTTTTTTATTTTTTGTCGATATACCTAATTTTTTTTTCCATAAAAAAACTAGTTTCAAGAAAATTATTACTTTTTGATTTCTTAAATTGGATAACTCAATTTAGGGAAATTTAAGTCTCAAAATTTTTTTTTGAAAGTAAAATTCAACTTTTTTCTATGGTGACTCTAGTTTAAATAAATATATGTGTCTTATTTATTGCGAGGAACCTCAAGTACAATTTAATGGTATACTTTAGCGTTTTTTTGAGTACTTTTCCTATTAAAATCTGTATTCAAGACAACTTGCAATTTTCTCCCTAAAAAATCGCAAATAGTAATTGGAACTATTATTTTAATTTATAATATTGCTTACTTTAAAGTATGTTGCTTACATCAAGCTTTTAACGCCAACTGGACACATTCAAGCCACTTTAATATTTTTTAATAAAAAAATCATTATTTTTGGCTAAAAATGTCACTTAGGTAGGTAATTGGGCATTGTTCTTTTAACTTGTGAAGTCCGCTTTAGGTAAAGTGTTATTACCCCTCTTAAATATAGGCTAAAGTATATCCCGGGATAATATAGGCAAAATGTCCTAAGACTCAGATTTTCAAATAAAGTGAATAGTGGTGTCAGTTTGACCAAAGAAATATTTTAAAAGTATTTAAGGCCTTTAACCCCCTTTCAGATCGAGTCTATAAAAACTGCAATATATGAAAAATTACCAATTTATTTTCACGTAATAAAAACCTAATCTTTGATAATATTCAATATGTAATATTTAATGACATATTTTTTATACCCTATGATGGCGTGTTAAAATTTTGATTTTGTTTTTCGTTGAAAAGTATCACTACCTTAAAAATTTGATGTTTGGATGCTGTCACTAGAGCCGTCAATTTCAGCAGATTACGAAGCTCAGATAAACGCACTTATAAATTTTATTATAAAATAACAAACAGAAAACTTTTATTCAAAATTTAACTAAGAAATTTGGAATTAAAAAATCTGAATTATTCCCAAATTCAAATTCTACTTTTTTTTTAAATTTCTATATTCATAATATTTTTATATTTCATTATGGTTTATTTTAAAAATATAAAAAATAAATGATGAATTACTTCCACAAATAATGCAATACATTTTTTTCATATTTTTTATGAGTGAATACTTAAAGTAAGGTCTTTGCATATATTACATTTTCTCCACCTTATACGCATTAAATTTTCGATTTTCTTGCTGTATAGGTTTTGGGCAATATTTACAATGTTTAAAATACTTGAAGAACATTTTATTATTGAATTTTCATGATACATTGATTTAATAGTCAAATAAATAAATATTTACAAAATCACAATTTTTTTAAAGCACAAAATATAACGTAACTATACGGGTGGGATCTAGCGGCCCCCAATAAATTGTTTAAAGTGCTTGCAACAAAGACACGAAATAGTATATTACGAGCCCGTGTCCAGAAAAGTAAAGAATGACCCAAATCGCAATATGCAGAACATAAAAGAAATAAGTTAATTTTCATTTTAATTTAGTTAAAAGTAATCAAACCATTTTAATTTATGGACAAACTACAGCTTTTTAAGTCTTACAATTAGTAGATAGTAGAATTTAAAATTAAATATTTCGACAAATAGGGCAATAAAATAGACATTAATTTAATTATATATTGAGCAATATTGCCCTCTTGGTCGAAATATTCCCTAACAATCGTATATTTCAAAATTAAGGGCGAAATAGTCAGCATCAATATTTATTAATTTATGTACATTGAGTTTCTTTGCGTGCTTATATACATATTTTGCTTCTATTGATAATTTATGTTATCTAACTCTATTTTCAATAAAATACAAACATTTGATTTTCTCATAATCATAAGGAAAAATTCAATATCAACAAAATGTTTTCAACAAAATGTTTTGTTTCTTCATTAAAAATATCATTGATCACAAAAATTTATATTCGACGCACTTGCACTTTAAGTTAATATAGTTTTGTACTTTGATACCTACGTAAAATAATGTAATATTACCTCAAACGTGCAACGTTTATGTTTGCATAGACTTTTATTAAATAAATAAATAATATACTAGTGTTTTTAAGAATCCATTTAAAAGAAGGTGTCCATCGACACTCAATATCTTTTGTTTAAGCGTGAATTTAGCCGAAAAAAATAAATTTGTTATTTGAATCAATCGGCGCAAAAAAACCTCAATCAATTAATCTCAAATAAAATTAATTTTAATCAAAAATATTTTGTTTTGTGAATAATATTCAAGTTTAATAATACCAGTAGTATAGTTTAATAATACTATAGTTTAATAATACTTGAGTTCTTATTTAGATAAATTTTATAATTTCAAGAAATTTAAACATTATGCATGGATGAAGATCTTTTGTATAAAAAACTCTGACAAAAAGTTATTGGAACTGCAATTCAATAAATTTTACAAAAAATGACAAAAAATTAATCAAAATTATAAAATAATGTTCAAACACAAAAATTATACAAATTTAAGTTTTGAAAATGACAAAACTCTCTGTTTTACTTCTTATACTTTGCATGTATAAGTGAATAAATATCAAAGATATCCTGGTTCAAACGGGATGGGGTCCAGGAGCCATGTTCTGTGGATGGTTAAAACATTTTTGCATTTTGCCAGAAATCTGTTTTGGTATCTGTTTTATAACTTTTTTTACTGATAAACTGTTAATTTTCTTCAAATAGTAGTAGAATAGTTCCAAAAGCAAAATTAAGTTGCTTGATTTTTTTAAGTAGTTGTAGGATAGTTCTAAAAGCAAAATTAAAGTTGCCACAACTGTTCCTATTCCCATTTCTAGAAGAAGAACGATTAATAAAATATTTTGATCTTGTTCAAGATTGTAATCTTTTTCAATTTCTTTCCTGGCTACATTGTAGTTTGCTTCCCATTTCTGATCCAAACCAGTTTCAGATATCCGTTGAACAGTTTTAAAAAATTTTGGAATAAAATAGTAGTTGAAACCAAATTCCATATAACTCAAATAGTTGGGCAAATTCAAATCGATTGCAATAAGTTTTTGATTTTTATATTTCTCTGACATTTTAAACAAAATATCATCTGCATCACGTGTCGCTGCTATAATTATTTCATTTTTTAGTGCATCGTAAAGCTCATTTTTAAATTTTATTTTTATTATTTTTGAGATTGCTGTAATTTCTTCAGAGTGATTTTTAAAGTAATCAAGATGCGTGTTTAGTGTACCGAATACTGTAACATTTTTCTGAAAAATATCCTTTATAGATTCAATTAGTGGATATTCATTGGAAACTAATTTAACTTCTGTTAAACTAATTACTAAATCGGACATTTTAAATGTCGAAAATGCAAAAATTGTTAGATAAATTATCTTTGAACGTATACTTTGAGGAGTAGATGTTCCCATTCCTAGCATCATAGCAAAAATGTTTAAAATAGACCAGTCAAGGTCATGGAATTTAAAGAAACGTGCTAACAAATAAATTATAAGTAAAACTGAGATCAAAGATAAAAGGTACCAAATGTTATCAGCTAATTCGTATTTTGTTTCGTTTATAATTGGTACCACTGCAACATATTTCTCATAAAATAAAGGGTATATAGAAAAATAAATTTTTTTCTGATCATTTTCTCTCATACTTTCACCTAATACCATTGATATCTGTAAGTTATAAAGGTAAAGGATGTTATAACTAATTGGTATTGGAATATAAGATGAAGTAACGTTTATAATTTGTTCAAAACATTGGTAAGTGTTGTATAAATGTAACATTTTATTATTATTATTTTTGTAATCATCTAAGGATCCTATAATGCCAATTTTTATATTAAATCCTTTAAGATTATTCAATGTGTCAGGAAAAAATGCTGTAGTAGTTACTATATTAGAAGAAATATTCAGCTTATTTTCAACAAAATAAGATTTGTAAGGATTAGCGTAAATGACATTAAATTTATTCTTTGCAGTTATTTCTATTATCGTAGTATCAATAAAACCATAGAAAACTAATAAATCTAAAAGTAATTCTTTCTTGCTACTTGAGATAATTCCCTTGAATGTTATAAGTAAAATTTTTGGACCATTTCCTAATAATACACTGTATGCAAGAAGAGCAATGCAATCAGCTACTTGATGTATGTTAGCATCAGTGACAGCAAAAACGTGTAAGGGTGCATTAACTCGACGATTATAGAAAAAATTTCCATCTGTGTAAAACATGGGACTCAAATGTTTTGCTGCTTCAAGAGGATGGAAGTAAAAATACTTGGGCATACTATTCAAATTTACTACAGTTGTTGGAGTGTAATTGACCAGACTTTTAGATATTGAAGTGAGATTAGACATTGAATTGTCCGTATAAAACATAACTCTTCGAGGTTTAATTTCTTTTAGAACATTGGATATTATCATATCATTAATTTGCGTATACACAAATGATAAACTAAAAATCAGTAAAATTGTTTTGATATACATTTAGCTTATAGTATAGCTCAATCAATGTAAAATTAATAAAAAATGCTTGAAGATATTAAGAGATGAAAATTAAGTTTGTATTAAGAAATTAGATAACTTGAATCCTCTCTTTTGCTCAACTTTTTTAGTAACAAAAACTATTAATTTCTAAAACTACATCACTGTTTCAAAACTTATACTTTAATATAAGGTTCTATATTTTTAAACCGATCCAACAACATTAACTAAGGCACTGAAAAAGTTCTATTAGTAAAAAAGTATTTAAGTTATAGTTTTTTTTTATTTTTTATGAAAAATGTTGTAACGATAGCAAACAGAAAAATTAAAATAAATTCAAAGGTCAAAAGTCTATTAGAAAACATTGAAAAATAATGAGAAATATATTTTTTTTTTATGAAGCTATTAACTATGAAAAAATAAAAAATATTAGAGAAAAGTATTATTATAAAATTACATGAAATTTGAATCATTAGTTCAATAACAAATTATTTTAATATTGGTAATTGTCTCACTGACATTATTATGGTAATTGATTACGATCAATGAAATCAAAAATCAATACTAGCATAAGGTTTTCAGGAACAATAATTTTGAAATTCTATGAGAATTCTATGAGAATGCTATAAAATGTTTACGCTCGTAAAAAAAAAGCTGCTTTAGTGCAAACACTAAAAGCTGAATTTACAAAGAGATTTAATTAATTTACTAATTAAAGTGTATATTGTTTTGAGTACAGGCACAACCCACGTTTGGTACGTTATTTGCAATTCCCGAAATCAAAACAAAGTTGAAAATAAATCTAAATTCACATATTTCAAAGATTTTTATTAACAAAATTTTTTTTTGCGATTCATCGAGTTGTTTCAAATATTTACTATGATTAGTTCACTTTTTTGATACCGAAAAGCAGTGTTTTTGTGATTAATAATTCATAGTTTGGAAATCGTGATAGTTGGAAAATCGTGGTTTTCTAGAAAAAAGTGGGAAATTCTTTTTGGTTTCCATTGTCGATTTCACGTTTTTTTTCGCATTCTATTATAGGATTAAAACTATCAGAAAATAATCGTGGTACTCTTACCTATTATTGACATTTTGAAAATATTTCGATATATAACCAGCGTGACCAGTTGCAGTGCAAATAAAACTGGCATTTAGCCACAGAAATAAACTGAGCCTCGCTCAAAAATGTGCGAAGTATTTATTTAATGATACTTGCACAAAAAGAAACATGTAATGATTTCCCATATGATTAACCATTATGGTATTATTGACTCAAAAAGATTTTAGTTATCTCCTGAAAAACCTTCGGGATGAAAATGAACCGTCCGAGAAAAAAATTATATCCTCGAAGTATGTATGTATGTATGTATTTTGTGTTTAACCTCCTGGGACATTAAGTTATACCGAAGGTCACCAACACTTAACACATATTTTATTAGATATGTGAAATATTTTTGAGTCAATAATACACTTTATGGTAAAACATATGGGAAATCATTATGTTTCTTTCTGTGCGAGTAAAGATAATTTTAAATAGATATAATCATTTTACAATTATTTTTATAGTTAAAAATATGTTTTTTTAAATAGTTATTTAATATTTTATGAAATTATTTTTGACATTTACTTTTTTTTTTTAAATTATTAAATATTGAAAGGTTATGTCAATATTTAACTATTATACAAATTCTAAGTATTATTATGTTTACGTCACGTTTTTTCACTTGCCATAGTATACTGTAAAGTTAATTAAATTTTTAAAATAATAATTTAGAAAGTGACTTTTACGAGCATAATTTGTTGTTTATTAATTTTTAAAAAACATTAATCCAACGTTTCGATTACAATGTAATCTTTTTCAAGGCTGGAATAATATATGACATTAGTTTACAAAAAAAAATATACATAGAAATTTTTTACAAAAAACTTACAAGATGGAATAGTTATTGACAAAACTGTTTTAAAAATATCATAAAACGTTGTGATATGAGCAATTATTTTAAAAGTGATACTTAATTCGAGCCTGGAATCGTAAATTTTTTTTTTGAGGACACATCGATATGACCCGTGTTTTCAGATAGTTTGAACCTTCAGAAAACCGAAAAAAATCGTGAACAAGAAATCGGTGACAGGTGCCAAAAAGATTTTTTCACTTTTATGTCAAAAAACGTGTTTTTCGTATCTGAGCTACCCTAAATTTTTAAAATAACTTTTTAGGTAAAAAAACTTTTTTTAAACAGATAAGAAAATCTGATTGCCAGGGAAAAACCACTCCAGAAGAAAAAAAACTTATCTTTTTACGATGAAATTTAGCCAAGTTATCGTCAATTTAAGATTTTGCTCAAATTCGTCTTAAAAAAGATTGAAATTTTATAGAAAAAAGCCTGTTTCTGAACCTTAAACATGCATTATTCGCTTGATTTTCATCGTAAAATAATAATTTTTTTTTTTAAATCGATTAATTTTTTCCTGGCAATTCAATTCTTTAAGAAAAAAAATCATTTTTATTGACCAAATTTCAATTTTTAGGTCAAAAGCCTTTGAAAACTGTAAGTAGCAAGATTTACTTAACACAGTGTCTTCAACCGGTGTCAATTGATTGTAATCTCCAAGTAAGTAAATTATGATTCCGCCAAAAGGTTCGTCAATTTCATTAGCATGTATTTCTCGACATCGTGATTCTATCTGAAATAACGTTCTTCAACCGATCAAAGACATTTCATCTATTATTAAAAATTTCAAATCTTTCAAATCCGTTTGAAATTTTTTTGCATTTTGATTTTCTAATTTAGAAAATAACTTGTAATTTAAAGGTAATCGTAGCAAATAATTTAATTTTAGTCCATCTATGTTAACTGATGCCATACCTGTTGATGCCGCTACTTTAACCGAATCTTCTCTGAAAATTGATGTAATCCTCTTAACCATTTCTTTGATTATTGTGCTTTTACCAGAACCAGCTTTGCCTTGTATTATAACTCTTTTTATACTATTTGCTGTCATAGTACCGTTTTGTATACTGGTTATTTGAGTATCTAACAAGTTTAATATTTGTTGTTGGTCATCTGTAAACGATATTTTAGATTCTGTATTTTGTTTATATATTTTCTTTTCTTGTTGAGATTTGTAGGTATTCAGAAAAGAATGTATTTCTAATTCAGTTGGTTTGTTTTCAATAGGCATATTCCAGTTATAACATAAATCTATCGCCCTTTTTCCTTAATCTCTTTCTAAATTGTCATTTTGGAATCCTGATAAAAACTCAAATGCATTTTTTATGTTATCATCATTTATTTCTTCTGGAATTACATCATTCTCAGTGAATTCGTTTAAATCTATGTTTTCATTGTTATTTATATTTAATGTTTCGTAAATTTGCTTCCATTTATTTATATTTTCATATGATTGAAGAATATCATTATAATCATTTTTAAATGGTATGTATAAAATACATTGTTGTTTATAAAATTTTTCATCTTCAATTTCATTATTAGTTATTTTAAATTTCGGAAAAATTCTAACAATGTTTTCTTTCCGTCTTTTTGTAAATTTGTTCTTGACAATTGTATAAATTTTAGCGAAATTTAATAACGTTAAGTTATTTAGTTCTTTTGGTCTGATCTTATATTTTTCTATTAAATTACAAGTTTTTGTATCAATATTTTCATCATTTGATTCATTTGTCTGAAATCAAAAAATTATTTATATATTGTTTAATAGTCTGTTGAAAAGTGCGTAAATTTGTTTCTCGATTTACGAATTATTTGGAATCGAAAATTCGTTCGCAAATCGAAAAAATAAAAAAAAAAATTCTAGTTGAGTTGTATGTACATTATTGATATTATAAGTAAAATTAAATATCATAGTACTAATTGAATTTAAATTTATAAAAATGAATACTTATAGATAAGTTTGTTATAAAAATCCTTTGTATTGCATTAAAATAAAAACAAAAAATAATTAAATAAAAAATTAAACCTAGAGTAAAAATATAAAGTCATATATGGGTAAATTTAAATGTAGTGAGTGCGATTTGTATGGTCGTGTCTTTAAAACTGCCCCAAAGTGTTTTTTTCTGAAAGAACTACCAAAAATAAGTTACCAGCCCAATTTTTAGCCTCCCAGAGCAAAATCTGGATTTTTGGCAGCTATTTTAGTGTTTTTGACTGTTGTAAAAAATGTAAGAAAAATGAGTCATAATTTTTTTTATTATTGCTGTAAAAAACTCACATTAGCATGAAATATTTTTGATTTTTACGTCCGGATAGGAAATTTCCCTGGCTATCCGATTCTGGGGTCAAAAATTTTTTTTGAGTAGCGCATGCGCGAGGAGTCGCTAAGATAGGCTGTTTTTTTCAAAAGTCGATTTCTCAAATGCCTATTAGTGAAAAATCTTCTAACCATGTTTAAAATTTTTCTTAAACTTTATATTTTTTGGCAAAAAAAAATTTCGATGGGACACTGCTTTTTGGGAGCTCTAGATAAAAAAATAGCAGCTTTCAAAAGATCCTTCTTTACAAATTTCAAATTTCCGGTCAAGTCACGTGAGCAATTAAAAATCTGACCAAAAATTTGGATTCCGCGGGAAATTTTACATAAGGATATATCTTTTCATGTTTTTAAGAGCGTTTATGTTAAAGCAGCAAAATTTTGAATTGAAAGATTAAAATATATCATTTTTTAATGAATTTTTTTATTTTTAAATTATACAAATTATTCAAAATTAATCAGAAAATTCTTTATTATTTCATTGTTTTTTGCTGTTTTAACATAAACGCTCTTAAAAATATGAAAAGATATATCCTTTAAATTTTTCATGCTAATGTGAGTTTTTTACAGCAATAATAAAAAAAATTATGACTCATTTTTCTTATATTTTTTACGACAGTTAAAAATATTTTGGGGCAGTTGTGAAAACCCGACCATACAAATCGCACTCACTATATTTAAATTTATCCATATAGAAAAGTAAAGATTTATAAGTTTATTTGATTTTAATAAATTTTCTTATTAAATTTAAACAAATAATATTAATTTAAAAAAATATTATTTTTCATTTCATTTCATACATACATTAGTTGAGATTAAGAATAAGTTGTATGGTATAAATAGCTTTGTCTTATTGAAAATATTATTTAAAATAAATAAAAAAGAAGAGATTATAAAAAAATTTTATGTTCTAAATTCAAGTTTTTAACTTTGAAGTTACATGAGTCGATGATTTGTAAATCGTTAAATTACTGTATATAAGTTATTTAAATTAATTAAAATGAATTTATTATGTCTAAATTGAAAATATAATTATAAGAGTTACAGTTCCATCAAATAAGTATTGTTTAATTATCTACATAGGTTCTCTGTAGGTTCATTTTATTTTAAAGATGTTTAAATAATTAGTAAAATTGTTATTTATATTATTGGTAAGGAATTATATATTCACCTTTATTTGCATCCAATCATCATCTTGAATTACTAAATTGACGTAACTCCGTGAACTGTGATATAGAGGCCAACTCATTAACAAATGTACTACTTCTTGAGCACTGTAGTATCTTTTATGTAATGTAGAAATTAATAATTTTTGAATTGCTGATTTTGCTATAATAGTGAATCTGACATGGATGCACAAATATCCTGTAAACACTGTTGTAAATCATTTGAGATTTTTTCACTTTTGGATGCATATTTTGCAATATAATAATAAATAGATTCTTCTGATGCAATCGGCGAAAAATCAGTATTTGCCCTCCAAATAGATGTTATAATTGGATTCTATCTTTGTATGAGTGGATCATTACGTTTAGGATGATATCGTAAATATCCGTCTGAATCATCAATAACGCTTTCTTTTCTTTCTTGTTGAGGGAAATTAAAACGGCATGTTAAAATTGTGCTTTTATATTTGTATCTCATACAGTGTTTATCATGCATCGTATGACGTTGTAATCTATTTAATAAATAAATTAAATCATTTTCCAGATTATCTGTTGGAATGTCAGAAAAATTTTGACGTTCAGGATGATTAATTCCTACATCATGTTTAGGATTTGTTGCAAAACAAAATTCATCAAAGTAACGGCAAAGTTTTTTTCTTTCTTCTGTTGTTAGAATTTTATTATTAAATAATGGCGCGTTTGATAACCATAAAATTCCATGAATATGTGGTGATCCTCTAAATTGCCATTCCCAACGATACCAGAAGTTGGATACTTCAAATAATGGTTTTATTACATATTTCATAAAATTATTAACTCTTTCTTTTAAAAAATAGCTGACAATTAATGGATTTTCTTGAATTAATTTTTTACGTTGTTGATCATCAATAGTATTTGGATCTGTATCGGGACATAATTAATTATTAATTATGGACACACTTAATTACAAACACCATAATAAAGCACGACGCTAGCGGTCTCTAATAGTAAACTTTCGGAATTATATAGACTTTTCATTATTTTATAATTCATAAAATTAAACAGAATATGATATTTTGTATGATATAATATGATAATTTGATATTTTCTACAGAATATTTGTTTTTCTTGCCCTAAAAAACCCCTATGTAAAGTTAAAAGTTCATTTTTTCAAGTTTTTTGGTTCGTTATCTTGGAAAATCGGAAAATTTTTTAGGTTAAAAAACTGAATATTTTCCACTGAATATTCGTTTTTTTTTATTCTAAAAACCCTCTTTGTAAAGTTAAAAGTTCATTTTTTCAATTTTTTGGTCCGTTATCTTGGAAAATCGGTCCGCTTAATCGGAAAATCGGAAAATTTTTTAGGTTAAAAAACTGGATATTTTCTGTCGAATATTCGATTTTTTGCCCTAGAAAATCCCCTTGTAAAGTTAAAAAAGTTTATTTTTCAAGTTTTTTGGTTCGCTATCTTGGAAAATCGGAAAATTTTTTAGCCTATAAAACTGAATATTTTCTATCGAATATTCGTTTTTTTGGCCTAAAAACCCTTTTGTAAAGTTGAAAGTTCATTTTTTCAAATTTATCGGGTCGCCACCTTGGAAAATCGGAAAATATATTCGTGTAGAAAATGAAAAATTATACCTCCAGGGTATCCTCTTCTACCTGGAATGATTATTTTCATCTTAAAAGTCCTTATTTTATCATGTTTTATGTCAAAAATTCATTTTTTCAAGTTTTTTGGTCCGCCATCTTGGGAAATCGGAAAATTTTTTAGGTTAAAAATTGAATTTTTTCCACCAAATTTTCGTTTTTTTGCCCTAAAAAACCGTCTTGTAATGTTAAAAGTTCATTTTTTCAAATTTATCGGGTCACCATCTTGGAAAATCGGAAAATAAATTTGTGTGGAAAATGAAAAATTATACCTCCAGGGTATCCTCTTCTACCTAGAATGATTATTTTCA
Organism: Anagrus nilaparvatae; assembly: GCA_022575985.1. NCBI lineage: Eukaryota > Metazoa > Arthropoda > Insecta > Hymenoptera > Mymaridae > Anagrus > Anagrus nilaparvatae. The sequence continues at coordinate 5,072,059 of JAKSXM010000107.1, forward strand.
TTTTAAAAGTCCTTATTTTATCATGTTTTATGTCAAAAATTCATTTTTTCATGTTTTTTGGTCCGCCATCTTGGAAAATCGGAAAATTTTTTAGGTTAAGAAAATGAATATTTTCCACCGAATATTCGTTTTTTTGCCCTAAAAAACCCCCTTGTAAAGTTAAAAGTTCATTTTTTCAAATTTATCGGGCCGCCATCTTGTAAAATCGGAAAATATATTTGTGTGGAAAATGAAAAATTATACCTCCAGGGTATCCGCTACAACCTATGATTATTTTCATCCTGAAAGTGCTTATTTTATCATGTTTTATATCTTATAATCGACATTTTGTGTTTTTAACGCTGTTATTCCCGTAAATTGATAATAATTTCGGTACTATATTTTCGATTTGGCTCAAAATCAATACAGTTCATGTTGGTCTTATATCTAACTTATATATAAATTTTGAACCTAATCGGAGATCACTGTGACCTTAACGAGTGCGCACAAGAGCGACATTTTGTCACGGGTATAGACTGTGCTTCGTACAGTCTAATTACATTTTTTTCTAAATTAGTAATTTTCATATTATCAATATGTACTATTTATTGTTTGTGCAATATTCACATTTTTATATTTTACTATACGTAGGTTAATTTTTATTTATTTTTTTCATATTTTTAATCATATTTTGACTATATATGCATAATTAAATCTGTTTTACAGTTATTGTTTCAATTATATCACGCATAGTTATTATGCATATGAGCAATTATTTTAAAAGTGATACTTATTTCTAGCCTGGAATGGTAAATTTTTTTTTTTGAGGGCACATTGATATGACCCGTGTTTTCAGATAGTTTGAACCTTCAGAAAACCGAAAAAAATCGTGAACAAGAAATCGGCGATAGGTGCCAAAAAGATTTTTTCACTTTTATGTCAAAAAACGTGTTTTTCGTATCTGAGCTACCCTAAATTTTTAAAATAAATTTTTAGGTAAAAAAACTTTTCTAAAACAGATAAAAAAATCTGTTTGCCAGGGAAAAACCACTCCAGAAGAAAAAAAAACTTATCTTTTTACGATGAAATTTAGCCAAGTTATCGTCAATTTAAGATTTTGCTCAAATTCGTCTTAAAAAAGATTGAAATTTTATTGAAAAAAGCCTGTTTCTGAACTTTAAACATGCATTATTCGCTTGATTTTCATCGTAAAATAATAATTTTTTTTTTAAAATCGATTAATTTTTTCCTGGCAATTCATTTCTTTAAGAAAAAAATTATTTTTATTGACAAAATTTTAATTTTTAGATCAAAAACTGTGTTAAGTAAATCTTGCTACTTACAGTTTTCAAAGGCTTTTGACCTAAAAATTGAAATTTGGTCAATAAAAATGATTTTTTTTCTTAAAGAATTGAATTGCCAGGAAAAAATTAATCGATTTAAAAAAAAAAATTATTATTTTACGATGAAAATCAAGCGAATAATGCATGTTTAAGGTTCAGAAACAGGCTTTTTTCTATAAAATTTCAATCTTTTTTAAGACGAATTTGAGCAAAATCTTAAATTGACGATAACTTGGCTAAATTTCATCGTAAAAAGATAAGTTTTTTTTCTTCTGGAGTGGTTTTTCCCTGGCAATCAGATTTTCTTATCTGTTTAAAAAAAGTTTTTTTACCTAAAAAGTTATTTTAAAAATTTAGGGTAGCTCAGATACGAAAAACACGTTTTTTGACATAAAAGTGAAAAAATCTTTTTGGCACCTGTCACCGATTTCTTGTTCACGATTTTTTTCGGTTTTCTGAAGGTTCAAACTATCTGAAAACACGGGTCATATCGATGTGTCCTCAAAAAAAAAATTTACGATTCCAGGCTCGAATTAAGTATCACTTTTAAAATAATTGCTCATATCACAACGTTTTATGATATTTTTAAAACAGTTTTGTCAATAACTATTCCATCTTGTAAGTTTTTTGTAAAAAATTTCTATGTATATTTTTTTTTGTAAACTAATGTCATATATTATTCCAGCCTTGAAAAAGATTACATTGTAATCGAAACGTTGGATTAATGTTTTTTAAAAATTAATAAACAACAAATTATGCTCGTAAAAGTCACTTTCTAAATTATTATTTTAAAAATTTAATTAACTTTACAGTATACTATGGCAAGTGAAAAAACGTGACGTAAACATAATAATACTTAGAATTTGTATAATAGTTAAATATTGACATAACCTTTCAATATTTAATAATTTAAAAAAAAAAAGTAAATGTCAAAAATAATTTCATAAAATATTAAATAACTATTTAAAAAAACATATTTTTAACTATAAAAATAATTGTAAAATGATTATATCTATTTAAAATTATCTTTACTCGCACAGAAAGAAACATAATGATTTCCCATATGTTTTACCATAAAGTGTATTATTGACTCAAAAATATTTCACATATCTAATAAAATATGTGTTAAGTGTTGGTGACCTTCGGTATAACTTAATGTCCCAGGAGGTTAAACACAAAATACATACATACATACATACTTCGAGGATATAATTTTTTTCTCGGACGGTTCATTTTCATCCCGAAGGTTTTTCAGGAGATAACTAAAATCTTTTTGAGTCAATAATACCATAATGGTTAATCATATGGGAAATCATTACATGTTTCTTTTTGTGCAAGTATCATTAAATAAATACTTCGCACATTTTTGAGCGAGGCTCAGTTTATTTCTGTGGCTAAATGCCAGTTTTATTTGCACTGCAACTGGTCACGCTGGTTATATATCGAAATATTTTCAAAATGTCAATAATAGGTAAGAGTACCACGATTATTTTCTGATAGTTTTAATCCTATAATAGAATGCGAAAAAAAACGTGAAATCGACAATGGAAACCAAAAAGAATTTCCCACTTTTTTCTAGAAAACCACGATTTTCCAACTATCACGATTTCCAAACTATGAATTATTAATCACAAAAACACTGCTTTTCGGTATCAAAAAAGTGAACTAATCATAGTAAATATTTGAAACAACTCGATGAATCGCAAAAAAAAATTTTGTTAATAAAAATCTTTGAAATATGTGAATTTAGATTTATTTTCAACTTTGTTTTGATTTCGGGAATTGCAAATAACGTACCAAACGTGGGTTGTGCCTGTACTCAAAACAATATACACTTTAATTAGTAAATTAATTAAATCTCTTTGTAAATTCAGCTTTTAGTGTTTGCACTAAAGCAGCTTTTTTTTTACGAGCGTAAACATTTTATAGCATTCTCATAGAATTCTCATAGAATTTCAAAATTATTGTTCCTGAAAACCTTATGCTAGTATTGATTTTTGATTTCATTGATCGTAATCAATTACCATAATAATGTCAGTGAGACAATTACCAATATTAAAATAATTTGTTATTGAACTAATGATTCAAATTTCATGTAATTTTATAATAATACTTTTCTCTAATATTTTTTATTTTTTCATAGTTAATAGCTTCATAAAAAAAAAATATATTTCTCATTATTTTTCAATGTTTTCTAATAGACTTTTGACCTTTGAATTTATTTTAATTTTTCTGTTTGCTATCGTTACAACATTTTTCATAAAAAATAAAAAAAAACTATAACTTAAATACTTTTTTACTAATAGAACTTTTTCAGTGCCTTAGTTAATGTTGTTGGATCGGTTTAAAAATATAGAACCTTATATTAAAGTATAAGTTTTGAAACAGTGATGTAGTTTTAGAAATTAATAGTTTTTGTTACTAAAAAAGTTGAGCAAAAGAGAGGATTCAAGTTATCTAATTTCTTAATACAAACTTAATTTTCATCTCTTAATATCTTCAAGCATTTTTTATTAATTTTACATTGATTGAGCTATACTATAAGCTAAATGTATATCAAAACAATTTTACTGATTTTTAGTTTATCATTTGTGTATACGCAAATTAATGATATGATAATATCCAATGTTCTAAAAGAAATTAAACCTCGAAGAGTTATGTTTTATACGGACAATTCAATGTCTAATCTCACTTCAATATCTAAAAGTCTGGTCAATTACACTCCAACAACTGTAGTAAATTTGAATAGTATGCCCAAATATTTTTACTTCCATCCTCTTGAAGCAGCAAAACATTTGAGTCCCATGTTTTACACAGATGGAAATTTTTTCTATAATCGTCGAGTTAATGCACCCTTACACGTTTTTGCTGTCACTGATGCTAACATACATCAAGTAGCTGATTGCATTGCTCTTCTTGCATACAGTGTATTATTAGGAAATGGTCCAAAAATTTTACTTATAACATTCAAGGGAATTATCTCAAGTAGCAAGAAAGAATTACTTTTAGATTTATTAGTTTTCTATGGTTTTATTGATACTACGATAATAGAAATAACTGCAAAGAATAAATTTAATGTCATTTACGCTAATCCTTACAAATCTTATTTTGTTGAAAATAAGCTGAATATTTCTTCTAATACAGTAACTACTACAGCATTTTTTCCTGACACATTGAATAATCTTAAAGGATTTAATATAAAAATTGGCATTATAGGATCCTTAGATGATTACAAAAATAATAATAATAAAATGTTACATTTATACAACACTTACCAATGTTTTGAACAAATTATAAACGTTACTTCATCTTATATTCCAATACCAATTAGTTATAACATCCTTTACCTTTATAACTTACAGATATCAATGGTATTAGGTGAAAGTATGAGAGAAAATGATCAGAAAAAAATTTATTTTTCTATATACCCTTTATTTTATGAGAAATATGTTGCAGTGGTACCAATTATAAACGAAACAAAATACGAATTAGCTGATAACATTTGGTACCTTTTATCTTTGATCTCAGTTTTACTTATAATTTATTTGTTAGCACGTTTCTTTAAATTCCATGACCTTGACTGGTCTATTTTAAACATTTTTGCTATGATGCTAGGAATGGGAACATCTACTCCTCAAAGTATACGTTCAAAGATAATTTATCTAACAATTTTTGCATTTTCGACATTTAAAATGTCCGATTTAGTAATTAGTTTAACAGAAGTTAAATTAGTTTCCAATGAATATCCACTAATTGAATCTATAAAGGATATTTTTCAGAAAAATGTTACAGTATTCGGTACACTAAACACGCATCTTGATTACTTTAAAAATCACTCTGAAGAAATTACAGCAATCTCAAAAATAATAAAAATAAAATTTAAAAATGAGCTTTACAATGCACTAAAAAATGAAATAATTATAGCAGCGACACGTGATGCAGATGATATTTTGTTTAAAATGTCAGAGAAATATAAAAATCAAAAACTTATTGCAATCGATTTGAATTTGCCCAACTATTTGAGTTATATGGAATTTGGTTTCAACTACTATTTTATTCCAAAATTTTTTAAAACTGTTCAACGGATATCTGAAACTGGTTTGGATCAGAAATGGGAAGCAAACTACAATGTAGCCAGGAAAGAAATTGAAAAAGATTACAATCTTGAACAAGATCAAAATATTTTATTAATCGTTCTTCTTCTAGAAATGGGAATAGGAACAGTTGTGGCAACTTTAATTTTGCTTTTAGAACTATCCTACAACTACTTAAAAAAATCAAGCAACTTAATTTTGCTTTTGGAACTATTCTACTACTATTTGAAGAAAATTAACAGTTTATCAGTAAAAAAAGTTATAAAACAGATACCAAAACAGATTTCTGGCAAAATGCAAAAATGTTTTAACCATCCACAGAACATGGCTCCTGGACCCCATCCCGTTTGAACCAGGATATCTTTGATATTTATTCACTTATACATGCAAAGTATAAGAAGTAAAACAGAGAGTTTTGTCATTTTCAAAACTTAAATTTGTATAATTTTTGTGTTTGAACATTATTTTATAATTTTGATTAATTTTTTGTCATTTTTTGTAAAATTTATTGAATTGCAGTTCCAATAACTTTTTGTCAGAGTTTTTTATACAAAAGATCTTCATCCATGCATAATGTTTAAATTTCTTGAAATTATAAAATTTATCTAAATAAGAACTCAAGTATTATTAAACTATAGTATTATTAAACTATACTACTGGTATTATTAAACTTGAATATTATTCACAAAACAAAATATTTTTGATTAAAATTAATTTTATTTGAGATTAATTGATTGAGGTTTTTTTGCGCCGATTGATTCAAATAACAAATTTATTTTTTTCGGCTAAATTCACGCTTAAACAAAAGATATTGAGTGTCGATGGACACCTTCTTTTAAATGGATTCTTAAAAACACTAGTATATTATTTATTTATTTAATAAAAGTCTATGCAAACATAAACGTTGCACGTTTGAGGTAATATTACATTATTTTACGTAGGTATCAAAGTACAAAACTATATTAACTTAAAGTGCAAGTGCGTCGAATATAAATTTTTGTGATCAATGATATTTTTAATGAAGAAACAAAACATTTTGTTGAAAACATTTTGTTGATATTGAATTTTTCCTTATGATTATGAGAAAATCAAATGTTTGTATTTTATTGAAAATAGAGTTAGATAACATAAATTATCAATAGAAGCAAAATATGTATATAAGCACGCAAAGAAACTCAATGTACATAAATTAATAAATATTGATGCTGACTATTTCGCCCTTAATTTTGAAATATACGATTGTTAGGGAATATTTCGACCAAGAGGGCAATATTGCTCAATATATAATTAAATTAATGTCTATTTTATTGCCCTATTTGTCGAAATATTTAATTTTAAATTCTACTATCTACTAATTGTAAGACTTAAAAAGCTGTAGTTTGTCCATAAATTAAAATGGTTTGATTACTTTTAACTAAATTAAAATGAAAATTAACTTATTTCTTTTATGTTCTGCATATTGCGATTTGGGTCATTCTTTACTTTTCTGGACACGGGCTCGTAATATACTATTTCGTGTCTTTGTTGCAAGCACTTTAAACAATTTATTGGGGGCCGCTAGATCCCACCCGTATAGTTACGTTATATTTTGTGCTTTAAAAAAATTGTGATTTTGTAAATATTTATTTATTTGACTATTAAATCAATGTATCATGAAAATTCAATAATAAAATGTTCTTCAAGTATTTTAAACATTGTAAATATTGCCCAAAACCTATACAGCAAGAAAATCGAAAATTTAATGCGTATAAGGTGGAGAAAATGTAATATATGCAAAGACCTTACTTTAAGTATTCACTCATAAAAAATATGAAAAAAATGTATTGCATTATTTGTGGAAGTAATTCATCATTTATTTTTTATATTTTTAAAATAAACCATAATGAAATATAAAAATATTATGAATATAGAAATTTAAAAAAAAAGTAGAATTTGAATTTGGGAATAATTCAGATTTTTTAATTCCAAATTTCTTAGTTAAATTTTGAATAAAAGTTTTCTGTTTGTTATTTTATAATAAAATTTATAAGTGCGTTTATCTGAGCTTCGTAATCTGCTGAAATTGACGGCTCTAGTGACAGCATCCAAACATCAAATTTTTAAGGTAGTGGTACTTTTCAACGAAAAACCAAATCAAAATTTTAACACGCCATCATAGGGTAAAAAAAATATGTCACTAAATATTACATATTGAATATTATCAGAGATTAGGTTTTTATTACGTGAAAATAAATTAGTTTAATATTATTTAATTTTTCATATAAATAAATTAATTTTTCATATATTGCAGTTTTTATAGACTCGATCTGAAAGGGGGTTAAAGGCCTTAAATACTTTTAAAATATTGCTTTGGTCAAACTGACACCACTATTCACTTTATTTGAAAATCTGAGTCTTAGGACATTTTGCCTATATTATCCCGGGAAATACTTTACCCTATATTTAAAAGGGGTAATAACACTTTACCTAGGGGTTGCACGTAAAAGCGGACTTCACAGGTTAAAAGAACAATGCCCAATTACCTTCCTAAGTGACATTTTCAGCCAAAAATAATGATTTTTTTATTAAAAAATATTAAAGTAGCTTGAATGTGTCCAGTTGGCGTTAAAAGCTTGATGTAAGCAACATACTTTAAAGTAAGCAATATTATAAGTTAAAATAATAGTTCTAATTACTATTTGCGATTTTTTAGGTAGAAAATTGCAAGTTGTCTTGTATACAGATTTTAATAGGAAAAGTACTCAAAAAAACGCTGACGTATACCATTAAATTGTACTTGAGGTTCCTCGCAATAAATAAGATACATAATATATTTATTGAAACTAGAGTCACCATAGAAAAAAGTTGAATTTGACTTTCAAAAAAAAATTTTTATCGGAAAAATTTTGAGACGTAAATTTTCCTAAATTGAGTTATCCAATTTAAGAAATCAAAAAGTAATAATTTTCCTGAAAATAGTTTTTTTATGGAAAAGAATTAGTCATATCGACAAAAAATAAAAAAAAATATAGTTTTTTTTTTTAAGTTTTGAAAAGTAACAAATCGGTTTTTTAGCATCTGAAGTCCAAGAGCGCGCTAATATGAAAATAAAATTTAAATATAAAATTAATCTAAAAAATTATAAATAAGGTTTCTTTGAGGGACAAAAAAATTTTTTTTTTTTTGTTTTTTATGCAAAAGTTAATCCCTGAGAATAAAATTAGAATGTGGGAGTACAAAATGGACCCCGCATGATAAATCCAGTACCTCTGGTATAAATTGCCCTTCAAAGCCAAAATGTGTCCATTGGGGCTGAAAGGAAATCTTAATGCTAAAATTGTAGTAAGACGGTGTTAAATTATAAATTATAGGGGAGCCATGTTGGACTTCAGGTTCCTATGATTTTTTATTATATTATTGCAACTGTTAAAATCATTTATCCTCAAAACTTAAAAAAAGTATTCACAAAAAGGTAGCTGTCTTTTTCAACAACAAAAATAGCAACGTAATTTAAACACTTGATGATATTCAATACTTAATATTTTGAAAGATAATTTTTTTAAATTTTTATGGACTGTTAAAATTTTGATTTTTTCTTGTGTTTAAAAGTATCACTACTTTAAAAATTTGATGTTCGGATGCTTTTGACTCGAATGACTAGAGCCGCCCAGATTTCAATAAATTAAGCGCGAATGTCTAAACGTTTGGAAACTCGTGCTTAAAAGAAATCTCCAGCTAAAATTGAATATTTATTGAGTTAAAAAATAGCTACATTACGAAGCTCAGATCAGTATTATTATTATGGTATAATTTTAAAATCTAGTTTCATGAAATATGTTGACGAATAGAAAAAGGCGTAAAAATTTAAACCCATCCCTCGTCAAAAAAGCACCTTAAATTTTGGTGTTAATACCAAATACCGGGCGTTAACACCAAATTTTTAGTGTTTATTAGAAACTGATAGGTGTTAACACTAAGATTCTGGTATTAATACCCAAAAATTCAGCATTTACACCAAAATTTTTATAAAAACACTGAAAATATCGGTGTTAGATTGAATTATTAGTTTTTACACTGTATTATTTAATGTTTGATCAATTTTTCGGTGCTTACACCAGAATTTTGATATTAATTGAAACCAAATTCATTGAGATTGGTTTAGTGTATATTTTTTATACTACTCTCTTTAGTTTTTATTTCGCATCAAGAAAGTTGGACGTATTTAGCTAAGAGTTCGGGTCAAAAAGTGAAAAACGTTTTAGTTTATTAATAAATCTAAAATTTGTTTATAACTATTAGTAGAGTGTTTAAATGAATTCTAAGAGCTTTTAATTAAATTATATAAAATTAATATTGAGTTACAACTTTCCTGGCATGAGGCACGTGCCAGCGAAATATTCCAGAATCGAGCTATTGTTGCATATCTTATAAGTAATGAAAAATTTATTAGACAAAAAATAGAAATTGATATTGAAATAGAATATATTTTTAGTTGTTAAATATTATTTTAAAAAATCCGGTTTCGGGTAACGGGAAAATTGTGGGGTAACCGGAAAAATTCGGTTACCAAAAACGGATTTTTTTCCTCGTTTAAGCAGCTGTAAATGACAAATAACTTCATAAAATTAAAAAAAAAAATTATTTTTTATAAAAATTTTTCTTAAACTTCAAAGCACCACGTAGCGTCCAAGAACCAATTAAGAAAAAATTTTTTTATTAACTTTTTGGTTCCTCAAAGAGGAACCATTGTGTTAGGTCAAAATTTGATTTTCTATTTTTTGGCATATAAGCACGTTTTGGGACCCCAGGAAGCTAAAAAACCAGTTTTTAAAAAAAGTCTGTATGTGTGTGTGTGTGTGTGTGTGTGTGTGTGTGTGTGTGTGTGTGTGTGTGTGTGTGTGTGTGTGTGTGTGTGTGTGTGTACGTATGTAATCGGTGATATTTCACAAACATTATGGAATTAAGACCTAATTTTTTTTTCAAAAATTTTTTCACCAAAAAAGCTCGAGGTACTTTTTTTTTTTTTTAATTTGGATGTAATACCTCATTTATTTCCATGAAAGTACTTATATTTGAAAGTATGGTTTTTACTCTATATTTCGAATCTGATACTTAATTTTTTGAAAATTTTTTTTTCCAAAATTTTTTTCACGAAAAAATACAAAAAACACCAATTTTTTTTTTCTTTATGACGTAATACCTAATTTATTTCTATGAAAGTACTAGTTTTAGAAAGTTTGTTTATAGTCATTTTTTGGATCTAATACCGAATTTTTTCAAAAATTTTTTCTCAAAATTAAAAAGACAAAAAATTTTAAAAACCTGCAATATTTTTTTTTTTTTTGGGTGTAATACCTCATTTAATTCCATGAAAGTACTAATATCTGAAAATATTGCAACCGGTGATGTTTTACAACCGTTACGAAATTAAGACCTAATTTTGTTTTCAAAAATTTTTTCACCAAAAAATCTCTAGGTACTTTTTTTTTTTTTTAATTTGGATGTAATACCTCATTTATTTCCACGAAAGTACTTATATTTGAAAGTATGGTTTTTACTCTATATTTCGAATCTGATACTTAATTTTTTGAAAATTTTTTTTCCAAAATTTTTTTCACGAAAAAATACAAAAAACACCAATTTTTTTTTTCTTTTTGAACGTAATACCTAATTTATTTCTATGAAAGTACTAGTTTTAGAAAGTTTGTTTATAGTCTATTTTTGGATCTGATACCGAATTTTTTCAAAAATTTTTTCTCAAAATTAAAAAAACAAAAAATTTAAAAAACTGCAATATTTTTGTTTGTTTCTGGATGTAATACTTCATTCAGTTCCATGAAAGTACTTATATTTGAAAATATGGTTTTTACTCGATATATCGAATCTGATAATTAATTTTTTGAAAATTTGTTCCAAAATTTGTAATTGTTGGAATGTGGCGCTCTCTATCACATCCACTTTATACTATGCGGAAAAGAAAGGGACGCGAAGTTCTTAGTGCTTGTATAGCAACCGTCGTATCGACATCGTTCTCTCTATATTGTATCGGCGTGTTCGACATTTTATAATAACTAATTATTAACTATATTTTAGTGTAATTAAGACGTGATTATTAAGATTAAGATTTAGACGAGAATAAACATTGAGTGTTATATAAAATATAAATAAGTGTATTTATTTAAATAACCCACAAACCTAATAGGTCATGGGCCGCAGCATAACACGCTTTCCCCGCGGACGCGCGAGTGAAATAAAAATAGCTCTCTTTTCTTTTACGTAAAAGAAAATTTTGGTGTGTGGTGTTATTTTTTTTAAAAAATAAATAAAAGATTATTTATTTAAAATATTTGGTGTTTTAGTGTGAATAAAATTTTAGTGTGAATTTTTTTTTCACATAACCAAGGAGAGAGGTTAAAAATGGCTGAAGGTAGAGATGGTAAGATCTTTATTTTACGAAGCGGAAGTGGAAAAATAAAATGTGTGCATGATCGATCAAATTTTTTGTAGCCGGCAAAAATAAAAAAGAAAGAAAAGTTAATTTTTTTTATATTTTCGGATATAAATATTAATTTAAATTTTAAAACAAAAATTTTGAATTTTTTTTATTACGCGTGTAGACGAGTTTCGACGCGAAATTTTTTTGTTAAATGTGTACAAAATGGCCGTCGTTTACGACCCGAAGGCATGTTAGTGCAAATGAAATTTTTTTTATCATAAAATTTTTTTAAAAATGGCGGAAAATTTTTTTAAAATTAATTTTCATTAAAATTAAAATTAATTTTAGAAATGTGTATGTGTGGGTGTGTTTAATGGCCAAAAATAATATTTTTATGTATTAATAAATGCATATGTGTGTGTGTGTGAGTTAATCACGTAACATATACATAAAATGTTAGCCGCGCATTTTAGACGCTACTTTTTGACGGTTAAAATTTATGAAAGTTATCAATACTCGAATATACATGTGTCCTGTATGTGAGAGTATATGAATAATTTTTTTAAATTTTGGAGTTCGGAGTGTTTTAATTTTATGTACTATTTATTACATACATGTAGAAGACCATGGAAATTGAAAATAGGATGAGTGGATATTTTATTATGCGGAAACATTGTTTTGTATGTGAGTGTGTGCTTTCTTATATATGTGTTCTATATTTGAGGGCCATGCACAAAATGAAATATTTAAATTTTCGATGTGTGGATTTTTTAAATTATTAAATAAGGCGTGATTGTTTGTCTTTTATATACTTTAAGTATAAAAAGTTAAATATATAATTATGCATGCATATAAAGAAAACATGCCCCCATAATTGATGTGAATAAACTTTTTTTTCACGAGGTGCGAATTTGTTTGTGTGAGTGCTTGAGTGGTTCGAAGCGGATACATGTACATGTAATCCATACTCATATTTGCATACAATTTTTATAGGGGTTCATATATGCGCTCGCTCACGTATGTGCACTGCGTGTGAGAGCGCGTGTATGCCTAACCTTAAATTTAATGCAAAAATTTTTAGAATATTTTGTTCTATGTAACCTGACTGATGATAAAATTTAAAAATAATGCATTTATGAATAAAATTATTTAAATTATGGAAAAATTGATGAGAATATGAAGCTATACCATTATATAATATTAAATATAATAGATGAGGCAGTATTTATACATGTATAAGAGAAGGAAATAAAGAGGTTTTTAAACACAAAATAAATTAAATTTTTTTTAGTGTTACTAAAAATTAAAATTATTAAAGTCTTAGATCTAAGCAAACATTAAATTTTTATAGTGACGTATTTAAAAATTTAATATAGGTACCTACTCACGATCATTAAATATTATGAAATTAGGATATTAAGATATTGTATTTGATCGAGATGGAATGTTCGAATTTTTCTTAACAAGATGTGTTAAAATAAATTATAATCAAATAAATATTTATAAATATTTAAATATTTCTTAAATTCAACACTGCTGGTTTGTAGATACTGTAAAATTTTAATGTGTTCTTAATTTTTTATGTGTCTGCAAGGGTGATCTTTGATACTATCTTGTGTTCGGATGTAAAAGAGGTCATTCGCTTCTAAATTTATTATGCTTGTGTTCAGCTGATTGATACAGATGTCGGAAGGTTTAAATATCACAAGGTAAATAAAACTTAATATTTGAAATAAAAGAGGTCATAAATGAACTTCAGAATCATGCTTGTGTTCAGCTGATTTACTTAGAAGTTTATTTTCTTATTTTATTTACCTATATGTGATTAAATGAAGATCAGAATTAATTTAGATAAAAGTTTTTGAATAGAAATAAAAAAAAAAAAAAAAAAAAAAAAAAAAAAAAACAGCCTTTACCTTTAAAATCCAGCGAATATTATTGGAGGGGGAAAATGAGATTAGAAATGGAAATCAAAGATGACATTAGAGATTGAAAATAGAAGAGAAATATCATTAAATTTTAGAAAAGTTTTAGAGACGTATTAAGAAAAGAATATATTAAGATGAGATGAGATGCTAAATTATTATGTGTTAATGATGAGTTGACGAGAGATGTGTTCAATTAAACCCCACCAATTAAAAGAAAATAGTTTACTAACTATAAAAGTGTTGGACATTTATGATATTAAACTGCAGTTAAGTCATAAAAATAATAAAATAATAATTAACAGGATCCTGAATAAATAAATCTGATAATATTAGATATTGTAAAAGGCTGGAAATTATTAAAGATGTTGAATGATTGAAAATTAAAATATATGACCAAGATACCAAAGAAGAGCATAAAATTCTTGATATGGCAATTACACGAATTAAATTCGTAAAAATGATTATTGATGTGACTATTTTCAAATAAATTCTATTAAAAAGGCTATATATGCGACCATTTAGAAATAAATTATGATATTATAACATGTTTATCAAGTTTAATATATAATATTATACCTCCAGTAAGTGAAGTAGATTTTTACAGAATGTGAAAATATTTTTAAATAATTTTCAAAATGAGATATTGACAAATTAGAAAATTTGAAGATAAGACGATAAGTTTAAATAATTCTATTAAGTATTTAATAATATTAATACATTGGGTTTATTACTTAATAATGTAAATAATACATAAGTCATAATACATAAATCACAACAACAATTAAGGATGATGAGCTTAAGATATTATAGATTGAAATAAATACTGATCTGAGTAAATACAATTCAATAGATGTGGTATCAATATTTCTGAAGAGTAATATTAGTTTATTATCTGGTATACTTCTCATAAAGAAGTCAAATTACTTACTGATTTTTGCAAAAGGTGGAATGTCTGGGGCTTGCTCCGATTCTACCAAGGGTTAATTATCTATTACTTAAGAATTGAATGGCTTTATAGAATTCACTATCTTGTCAAAATCTATAAGCCAATATAAATCTTTGTTCACAAATTAAATTTTCTTATATATGAGTTTTGTAGAACCTATATATTATAAACATTTGTTTTAATATATGTATATGTCTGAAAACTAAACAATAAAATTCAAAATTAGATTCATATTTTGATGTGATAGTTTAAAATGTGATCAAACCCTTATTCCTAAGATAAATGTTAATAAAATAGAAATTTAAAACTTTATCTTGAGGTAAAATTATATGAAGGATAGTAATTTTGAATCAACAGATAAAAGATTTGGAAAATTTGAAGAATAAGATTTAGAATATTTCAATTTATAGAATATATGAAAATTATTGAAATTAAATTTTCTTTTTAGAATTTAATTCGACTATATTTTAAAGATGAGAGTTCTTGTTTGGAAAACAAATTAACTGTATTTGAAATATATATCTATTTATGTAATATAAATAATAAATTTGATGTATTTGTTCTTCGAATAATGTAGAAATTATAATTATTGTAAAATACACTAAAATAGCTGTTGAAGATCGATAAAAAGATAAATATTAATATATTTGTTGCCAATAGCAAAAATGTGTTAAAATCTACGTTATAGTAAAATTTTTTTACAACTGACGTGAAAAGGAATGTGATACTTTACTAACAATTAATAAATTTATAAGAAGTGACTTATATCTGTCTAATGAAAAATCAAAGGATTTAATTTACTACGTTTATTTAACTTGTTTTTTACTACATTATTAGTAAAATAAAGTTGAAAACAATTTTATGACATATTGAATAAAAATGAGAATGACAACTGAGTACTTAAGATCGGAGGGAGTATTTATACTAAATTATGAATGATTTAGATGTTTCTTTAGCAAATAAGAATTGAATATTTTAAATTCATATCCAAATTCATACCTCAGTATGATATTCTTTATATTTATTTTGTGGATATATATTAAAACATACAAATGAATTAAATATGGTGACCATTATAATAATAAAATAGATAAGAGTATGCAATAAACAATATACTTTAAGAGCAAATTCTGAAATCGTCTACTTATATTATTAAAGTGAGAAATAAAGATGAGTACAAAATAAAACTGTACAATAAATTGCGATAGATTTAAATACTATAATTTTGAAGTTATCCTAACTTGCATATAATTAAATGTTTCTGATGAGTTATTCTCAATGACGAAGAAAGGTTATAAGACTGAACTTAAATTAAAATTCTTCAGAAAATAAAATTAATTTATTAGCTCAACTATTCAGAGATAAGTTTTATTTTAAATAAAAATGTGCGTTTTAAGACGTGTCAGAAAACTTTAAAATTTTTTTTCTAAGATAAATACTAGAAGAGTGCAAAATTAAATATGAATTGCGACTTATGAAAATTAAATTACGAATTAAATAGATGAGTTAATACGATATCAACACGAAATCGACGATATTCTATGTTTATTTATTAGAAAAATTATTAATCTCAACACCTAACTAATTTTTATATTGTGATAGTTTCTTCAAAAGTATAGACGAAATAAGGATGTGTTTGTGAAGTCCATATAGATATCACTAAAATATGGTATAAGACCAGATATTGACGTGTATTACCTGAAGTCAAATCAAGATATTTAATTTACTGAATATTTAAATAAATAGCAGAATAAGATGTGAAAATCTAATACCTTGTAGTCCTAGAACTATTATATATTGACGATTAGATTTTTCATAAATGATCATTAATGATATATGATTCGTATTTTAATATGAGAAAAATCGTTACCGGAGTTACATTTTAGATTTGAACTTCCTTGAGAATTTAAAACATGCTGACTGCATTGAAATAAACTCTAAACTTTAGACATGTATTTATAAGTATTATTATATTAATGAAGTACTTTAGTGAATGAATTTCCCTTTGATCTGAATCAAGATAAGTTTATGAATATGTGATACTATTCAAATGTAGAAAAGATGATTCTCGAGATGGTTTTGATTTAAATAAGGAAATTTGACTCATAAAATTTTGATGAGATATTTAAAGAGAATTATTTGAAATATCAAGAACGGAGGGAGAGTGTAAAAGAAAACAAAGTTAACAAAATTTTAATTAAAATCGAAAATTTTGTTATCTATTGATAAATAAAATTGATCAAAAATCTGATCATTATAATAAATTAATGCAATTTTTTAAAATAGATGGGGAGAGTAGATATTGTAGCAAGCTATGTCTTATAAAATTGCATATAATTTGTCTTTTACAAGATGAACAGAAAACGTATATCTTTTAAACTTGTAGAATACAATTAATGAAATTCATCGAATTTAGGTAGCATAATTAATTTTTCAGATTCGAGAAAAATAGAAAAGATGAAAATACTATATTTCAGAGGATTTTGATAATTAGAAAATTTAAGACTAGAAATCAAAATATTCTACAAAAATAAAATATTTAATGATAAATACATGAAATTTAAATTATAAGCTGAATGGACGTGAAAAGCCTTTATTAACGACGTAAACTCTTGCAGTTCTTAACTATGATAGAAATAGATGAGTCTCAAGAAATAGAATGAGAATCTTTCATTAAAGAAGATTAAGATTGGTCCTATTTACATACTCTAAAAGTGGGACTAATTTACCTATTAATTGATGTTAATTTTAAAATTACTTATTAAAATTAGACGCAGCAATGATTTTGAGTAATAGTGTGGTTCAGTTAAAATTAAACTAAAGAAAAGAATTTTAAATTATTTATTATATACAATGTTCAAATATATAAAAATGATTTAAGAAGAGTCTTTAAAATGACGTGAAAAACCATAATTTGAAATCAACTCAGAACTCAATAGAATGGAAAGAAAGATAAGTTTCCGTAAGAATTTCAGAGATATAAGATATTTTAATCATTTGAGTCTGTGAAAAAGTATAAACAAATTTCTTAATGACTTAAAGAAAATGAAAGTTATATTAGACGAGACACATTAAAATTATATTATGACATTGGCATTGAATTGAAAACGTTTACAAAAATCATATGGAATGAAATGATCCTTATTAAAGAAAATGGCTAATTATTATATTGCAAAAGGATTTTAGATGAGTACTAAAAAAATTTTAATGAAACTGAAATTAACTTTTTAGGAGACAACTAAGCTATTATCAAATAGTTCATTTATTACTTTAAAGAAGTAAATCTGTAGCTTTGAGTTATATGTGTTTGAGTGTACATTCAAAACTAATTGGTTGCGAATATTATGAATTATAAAATACTTAATTGAGAAGCAGGTTTGTATTAAGATTATTTTAGAACTATAATTAATCTGATAAATTTGTCAAGCGCAATATTTGATGATGTGTTATATTAGAAAAGAAAAGTTACAAATACAGTTTCTTTAAACTAACGTCAAAACTAATAATAACGACTGTTTTCCTTGGTTCGATGATGATATTACTTAATCTCGTAATTTTGTGATGTCTGTGTTAAAGGTGTGTCATAGCAATAAATTTAGGCGCAAAATTGATGTGAAAAAGATTGTGTTCTAGACTGTGTTGTAAAAGAGTGTTTTTGATTTAGATAAGCTAATAATATTCATTTGATATGTTTTTGATTATTTTGTTTCAGATAAGTAGTTAGCTGTTGGATGTGCTCGAGATCGGGAGGGAGTGTTGGAATGTGGCGCTCTCTATCACATCCACTTTATACTATGCGGAAAAGAAAGGGACGCGAAGTTCTTAGTGCTTGTATAGCAACCGTCGTATCGACATCGTTCTCTCTATATTGTATCGGCGTGTTCGACATTTTATAATAACTAATTATTAACTATATTTTAGTGTAATTAAGACGTGATTATTAAGATTAAGATTTAGACGAGAATAAACATTGAGTGTTATATAAAATATAAATAAGTGTATTTATTTAAATAACCCACAAACCTAATAGTAATCAATAAAAAAAACTTTTAAAAGTTAATAGAAATGTATGTGTGATTGCATGCTTGTAATCGGTGATACCTGTGGCATATTAAAGTATTAAACTCATTGTTTGAGGAACCTTAGTGCCAGCTAGTTGGCAGGGTATTTTTATGATGTTATAAGGTATTATTCTTTGCACCGATGAGGCAAATTTAGTTAGTTATATTATAAAAATAAAAGAAACTGTTATAAGGTGTTAAATATCATTGATATACTCGTTGATATGATAAAATATAATAAAAAATATAAAGCAGATAAAATTTTATATCCCTTCTTACTCTCACTCCGCTTCTACGATTTCGATAGCACTCCCGCTTCTTTTACAGATCTTTTACACCTAAATTTTAGTGTTTTTATTTAAGTGTTATTTTTGGTATTTTTCTTGGTGTTTTTATTCAGATTCCGAAATTACGCCGATATTTTTCGGTGCTAATTTCGGCATTTTTTTTGGGTGTTTTCTACAGTGTTTTTTTGATAAGGGATCTTCTAAATCCGGGTTTCTATCCAGTTAGTTTGGATACAGGAAAAGCGTTTTAATCTTTTTACAGACTGTGTTACAATCATAGATTGTTATAATAAAACGATTGCCGCCTCTTTTCTATTAACGGATTATAAAAAATGGACAACGCCGGTCTGTGAGAGAGTCTCAGTCCTATTTAGTTCACAGCCAGCAGAGCGTGCTTCATCACTAATGTAATTGCTCTTTGATAAGTAAAAAGAAACATAAAACTTGTTTTAAATTAAGTTTGTTATAAGCAGTTTTTTATCAATTTTGAACCTCTTATCGAATTAAACAACTTTAATTCATTGGCCCATCATATTTTTTCATAAATCATCGTATAAGGCGGGATATCTTGAAGATTTGAAGAAGAACCTCAAAAAAGGTATTTAGAAAAGTTTTATTTTGTATTTACTTTATTTAAAGTAAAACTGTCAGCCTAGCCATATTTTAATGTGAAGTGGAAACTTTTTTTAAAATAGTTAGTCCACAGGCTTGAATTATATACCTCAAAATTGATTGTTGAAAATTAAAGTAAATAATTGCAAAATTCTAGTTTAAATTCAAGCAAACCAACTTAACTGTGTGGAATATGTAAACTCTTTTTTCTCAAGCTTATAAAAAATATTGAATATATTATTATTATTATTATTATTATGAATATTTATTTGCCAACTACAAAATATTTTAACACACTCAATTGTCAATTGTTTACAGAAAGTTAATATAATTTACAATATATATAAAATTTTATGTGTACTTAAAACTAAAATTAAAGTTAAATAAAAGAAAAATTTACATTAAATTGATTAATTAATACTGAATGGTTTTAATCTATACATAGAATTAAATAAAATAAGAAAAATTTACAATAATACTGAATATTAATCAAAGGTGAAATGTAAATTGTTAACAGTAAATAGTTAACTAGGTAAACAGTAGATATCAATAATACATAGTCAATTACAAAATATTCTCTAATTTATGAAAGTAAAGTCTGATACTCTTTTTGAAGCGAGAATAGGATGGTAAATCCCTTATACAGGGAGGAATCGAATTCCATAGATTCGCGTACTTTATTTGAAAAGAGTATAGACCCCAGTCAGTCGGTGCTAGATTAACCTTAAGATCTTTACGGGGGCCTCTAGTGGGTTTGTCCGATTTATATGGTTCAAATAATGTGCACAATAGAGGTGGTTCCCTCATACGCACAATTCTGTACATGATAAGGGATGCAAAGTAGTCAGTTCTTGTTTTGTTAAGCATCCAACCAAGACGCTTTCTATATGGAGTAATGTGTTCTTGTCGTCTCAAACCAAAAATGTACCTAATACCCGAATTAGTGAGTCTCTGTAATTGCCCATTCAGTTCCTTAGAAATATCAGAATAAACTGCAGAGCAGTAATCCAAATGGGGAATCACAAGTGACTCAATAAGTCGCCTACGAAGTGCTTCAGAGGTACAAGATCTGATTAGCCTAAGGCCATACAATGTACTATTTACTTTTTTGGTAACTTTTATTACTTGCGGACGCCAGGACAAGCAAGAGTCTAGGATGACACCAAGACTGACAACCTCATCTACAAAGGGAACACAAGCACCACTATCATTAATAGTAATTTTGGAAATATTTAATTTCTTAAAAGAATTAACTGTGGTAGGAGAACCAAAAACAATTGCTTGTGTTTTCTTTGTGTTTATAGATAAATTATTTGCTTCAGCCCATGCCGACACTGTTATGGCACGCTCCGAAAGGTAAGCAATACCTTGTTCAATCTGGTCAGTAGGTACCTGGACATATATCTGTAGATCATCCGCGTATAGTAGTCTAAAAGTTATGTCATCACTTAAGTGGTCTTTAAGATCATTCATATAAATACAAAAGAGGAGTGGCCCAAGAACGGATCCCTGAGGCACTCCAATATTTGTATCGCGGTAAGTTGATGTTATAGATTTTGATGACACACACATTGATCGTCCACAGAGGTATGACCAGAACCAAGATAGTGATGATCTCGAAAATCCAATATCCCTAAGTTTTTTAAGAAGTTTAGATGGTGAAACATTATCAAAGGCCTTAGAGAAGTCGAATTGCAATAACAATGTGGTAAGCTTCTCGTCCATGCCCATACGAATATCGTCAGCAAGTTTTATCAGAACTGACTGAGTACTGTGGTATTTACGAAAACCTGCGAATATAACATCAAAAACATTTTTACTTTTCTCACAATTACAAATTAAAATATGATTTTATTGTAAAAAGTTTGATAAAAAAGAAAAATATAGAAAATTTAGTAAACTTGTTTTATTTTTTATTCAAATCAATTATTAGGATTTGCTCGTCTAAATATATTTTTTTAATTATTTTTTCAAAAATAATATATTTTCTAACATTAAAAAATTTATGATTTTGAAATTAAGTTGTTGAAGCTTATAAGATTAGTGTTGATATTTTATCAAAGAATATATTATTATCTTATATGAAAATAATTTTTCTCTAAAATTCTTTGTTATTAATTAATAAATATTTTTTTATGCTTTTGAATAAAGATTTAGATAATAAACACATATCCAGATATTTATTTCAAAATTTTAAAAGATATTTAACCTTTTGAATTTAATTTTAAGCCGATTAACGCGAATTTGTATATTAAAAAATAGTATTTAAAATTTTTTCAATTGTAATCTTCTTAGCTTGCGCGCCAGTCCTCTCAGATCATATTTCATGTCTAATCACAAAAACAATTCAAGAGTAAGATGTCGATTGCAATCAATAAACTTTTTCCACAATTTTAAGAAAAACTGTCATTATTTTTACTATCAAAATTTATCTCAAGAAAAATACTTATAAATCATTTGTGTGCTCTATTAAAACAACCAAAAAGCTTCGAACAAGCTTTTTGGTGGTTTTAATAGAGCACACAAATGATTTATAAGTATTTTTCTTGAGATAAATTTTGATAGTAAAAATAATGACAGTTTTTCTTAAAATTGTGGAAAAAGTTTATTAATTGCAATCGACATCTTACGACATTTTACACGATTTTAAGAAAAACTGTCATTATTTTTACTATCAAAATTTATCTCAAGAAAAATACTTATAAATCATTTATTAAAACAAACAACAAGCTTCGAACATGTTCACTTTTCTTAACAGCTTTAAGTTATATACTCCCTAATTCTTATAAGTCCTAAAATTCATTACACAAATAATTTTCTTTGATAAATTATAGGTAAGCTATCGGTTTTTTATGAAAAAAATGTAAGAAAAACATAACAAGGACCATATAATAGCTAATTTTAGATATAAAATCAAATATTAAAATGGTATGATAAAATAAGAAATTAATAAAACACGATTTTTTTTACATAACCGTCAATTACGAGTGATGCGCCGTAAAAGTTGACATTTTTGACGGCATATTGAAAACTAGTCTTAGACAAAGTTCCCCTGAGCATGAAAAAAAAGGACTTTTTCTTTTACCCCGAGATTTCTCAATTTTTAGATCGTCAAAAAAGCAAAAAATGACATTTATTAAAATTTTTATTCTAAAAATGATTTCAAAAATTAAAAAAAAAATTTTGACACCAACCACGCCCAAATCGAGTGTTTTGGTCCGAAGATATTAATTTTGGAGGCAAAAACATGTTTTAACCTCCCCAGATATATGAACGCAGAGGGGTGGGAGTTGGCCGACCCTTGGAATCTTATTTTTTACCGTAAACCATCAAATTGAGTAAAAAAAATGTGAATAATATGCTGGGGCTGGAAACCATACCTTATTCAAAAGTAGTCTTTGAAATTTAATTTTGTAAAATTTGCAAAATAAATATAAATCCATTTTTCATAATTATTTAACGGCCTGACAAGTTTTTTTAAATAATTTTTAATAATTGCAATTTGGATTAATTATGGCATTTATTTGACCATTATATTGCAAAAATTATATTATTCCAAAATATTGCAAAAAAAACATCAAAAGGGGTAGTTTTTGCTGAGTATTAAGGGTCGTCCCTATTTTAACCACGTACGATCCTCAAAATTGGAATTCAGCCACCCAAAAAACCTACAGCCTTATTTAAACCTGTTTATAGATTTTGGATCCCTCAAATGGATTTATGGTGAGTAATAATTATAATAGTTATAATTTATTATGACTAACGGAATTTTTTAGGTTACGGTAATTTACACCTTCGCCATCATAAATGCTTTTAATTTTAATTGTAAATTTTTTTTCATTATGCAAAATTTAGTTAATTTATTTTAAATTATTAAAACAAAAATAAAAATTCAACAAATAGTTAATTTTTTATTTATAAAAAAAATAAAATTTGGATGTCCCGCGGCCGAAAATGGCGGAGCCAATCAGCAAGAATTACCCCTTTTTACAATATACCACGATCGTAGTCGTAGAATGCTTATTTACCGACACAGAATTTTCTGACGGGAGACTCTTTATATAAAAAATAAACAACAATCAATTATAAAATTTTGTTGTAAATTCTAAAATTATTATCATGTTATAAATTTATTAACTAAAGACAATAGGCAGAATTTCATCTATTTTGAGAAAACAGTATAATAAATGTATATTTGGTAAGAATTATTTAATTTTTTAAATTCTACGATAATTTAAATTGTTTCCTAACCTTCAAATTTCAATGCAACATTATGAATATATAATAATGATCATGTTATTTATAATAGTTATCCATTTAAAATCTTATTTAATTAAAAAATAATAAATAAAATTAACAAAAATAATAAATTGTATAATAATAACTATATAAAATTATAGTTAATGATTAGGTTTATATTATGCAGCAAGTCATGGGGCATGTCGCATGATTTATAGTAATTATTTTAAGGATATTTATTAATTCAGAATTCATAGATGTTTATGAAAATGAATACTTTATTATTAGACGAATAATATATCAATGAATTGATTTTTTCATATAGGTTCTGGAACTGATAATATAACATTTTTCTTTGTTTGAGCATGGATAAGGAAGGTAAACAAATTTATTTATTTAGATAAAAAATTTAACACTAATAAAAAAAATTATTTTCAGATTTAAATTTTGATAAATTAAAGGTTGAAGATCAAATACCAGTTGCAGAAGAAATTACAATTGATTATTTGAATAATGATTGTCTCATTCATATCTTCAAGTATTTATGCATAAAAGACAAATTAAAAATAGAAAGAGTATCAAAAAGATGGAATGAGGTTGCAAAATGTTCATGGAGTACGATTCAAACCTTCAGCTTAAACCATGACTGTATAAAATTTACGGAAGACAAGATAAAATGTACTGAGTTTTTAATAAATATATTGGATAGATGTGGAAAGTATTTGTATGAAGTTTCATTGTATGCTTATGAAGGTATAGATTATTCTTTGATGCTGAAAGAATTATCAAAATATGGTGAAAATATTAAAAATTTGTCCATTTCTAATCTTATGCCAAGTTTTTACGGTTCTGATACTATTAAACTGTTTTGTGATCAAGATTTAGAACTATTATTTTCTAAAGTGAATGTGTACAACTTGAGTTTTAGATATTTTAATATTAATGGCAACTGTTTGTCAAATTTACGTGCTGATTGCATAAAAGAAATCACTATAAGTAATATACATATTGATGAAATTGATTATTTGTACAATTTTTGTTCTAATTTAAAAAATTTAAATAAAATGAAAATTTATTATGACACTAATGCTGAAACAGTTATTAATGTAATAGATGGGTTGGCTGTAAGTAAATGTAAAGATGTACAAGATTTTTCAGTTTCACTTAGCTCAAGAGCAGTAACTTCAGTAAAGAGTTTATCAAATTTTCTTTTAAAACAAAAAAATATTTGTAATTTATTGTTAGATTATATATCAATTGACCAAGAAATAATTAATAGCATTCCATCTGATAATCTAACGACTTTACAATTATCTTTTGATAGGCAGAAAAATACTTACTTTAGTTTGGATCGATTAAAAAATTTAAAAACTTTTACTTGTTATCATCATTCTATTACTGAAGATGATTTAAAAATAATTTGCACAGCTGTGTATGCAAAAGAAATTGACATTAATTTCAGGTATGACTTATTATGTATATTTAAGAAAGTGAATTGTTTCAAAAATTTACAACATTTAGAAACCTTAACAATTTTTCATCAGAAAGATTATTACATTCAATGCGTAGATAATGTTATAGAAGGCATTTTAAAATGTATAAGCTTAAAACATTTAAAATTATTTGAATGTCATTTTACTAATGAAGGATTAATTAATGTAACCACTATTCCAAATCTTATAA
This sequence comes from Anagrus nilaparvatae, assembly GCA_022575985.1. NCBI lineage: Eukaryota > Metazoa > Arthropoda > Insecta > Hymenoptera > Mymaridae > Anagrus > Anagrus nilaparvatae. The sequence goes on from JAKSXM010000107.1 coordinate 5,097,646, forward strand.
AATTAACAGTTTATTCTGATTATTTTTATAATTCGCAACTCGAAAATTTTGTAAAAAAAGCACCAAATCTACAAGAACTTGACATCAGCGGTTGTTCTCGCTTGACAAGTAATTTAATAAAATCTATCAGTGATATTAAAAGCAAACGATTAGATGATCATATATTGAAGGTAAATATTAAAGGTTGTCATAACATTATTTTATCTAAATTAAATGATATTTCACCATTAATATCACTACTTTAACCTATTACTTACCAACCAAATAGAAGATTGGAGTTATGGCCAAAAAGCTTATAAAAAAAGAAAATCTATTTTAGAAAAAAATGTTTTCCTATACAAAAATATTTGCTTTTTCATTATTTGGGATCAAAATTTCAAAAAGTTTTGACTGATAGTGAGATATATATAGCCTTTTAAAAGGCTAAAAAGCAAATTTATTTTTAAAGGCTGCAAAGGCTATGGAATTGGTGAAATAATAATTCTAAGATATTTCTTTGCATATTTTAAAGATTTTTAGGCCTTTTCAAGACAGTAAACAATAAAATGTTAGCAGATATAAAAAATTAAAAATAAAGGTTTTTTTTACTCTTGATTTTATTGCTTAAAATTTGTTGCCATTTTGTTATCTTGGGGATGTTCAGAAACATTTAAAATATATTAACTTCTAAGGATTACTTTTTTTTCAATTTCCTTTCGATTCTAGAAATTAGTCAAGGCTATTGAAATATATTTCACTTCCGGTCAAAGATAATGAAATTTTGACACTAAATAAGGAAAACATTTTTGTTTAAAATGGATTTTCATTTTGATCTGCTATTAATTATTAAAAAAATTTTGCTTTTTTGTTTTAATTAAATCACATTCTAAATAATTAATAACTAACATAAGTCAATTAATTATATCAAAAGTAAACCTAGCGATTTATTTTATAATGATAATTGATAACACATTATTTTTAATATAATTAATATCTAATAAATGATAAGTAATAAGTCAAAAAAATTATATTTTTTTTATAAACTAATTATTTTTTTCTTAGGTTAAGAATATTTAATTATCTTATTATTAAATTAGTCTAAAAATAATATTACACACTTGTATCTATTTGTAATTTAATTTAATTCAAATTAGGTATAATTTAAAAAAAATTATATTGCTCTTAAGTAAAGTTAAAATAATTAAATAAACATTTTCTAAAATTATTTATTGTACCTATTACAAAACCCAGAAGGATTTTAAATAAGAGATACAAACCAAATTATAATAATATTCTGACCCTTCATTTATTTACAAAACCAAAAACTCATAAGGACTTTCTGAGGATTTTTGAATTCGTGAACTTAGGATTCTTAAAAAAATTTTATATTGATAACCCTATTTTGAAAATTTTCAGTGCTATGATGTAATAGTTTTTGCAGGCGGAAATTATGCCAAATTTATTATTTTTCTTTTATTCTTAAATTGAATTTTTTTATGCATTATCTAAACTAAATAATTTGTAGGGAAAAATAAGAAAGAATCTTTTAAGAATATAATGAACTTTACCGAAAAATTTATCAAAAAATACCTAAATTATGAAAATTTTTTTTTTTAAATAAATTTTTAATTACTCGAAAAAATGTTTTATTTTGCAATCTTTAGATGACTGTATTAAAAAATCTGTTATTCATTTACAAATAATTATTACCTTTTTACAGTTTTAATACTATAATTATTAATTTTGAATTAAAATTTGTAATTCATAATAACTTTATTCATTTTAAAAAAGCAGAAAATTAAAAAGCTTTAAATTTTTTAAAACAAAGTATTTAAAAGCTTATATATTTACACGGATAAAAATTCAGTTGACTAGCACGCCCATTATTTTGTCTTGAATCACAACCAGTATTTTGAGCGACATTCTCACCCAAATTAGAATGTGCGCTTGACAAAAGTAGATTCGCGCGCAACCTATATTATGTGGTCTATGCGTGGAACTACTCGATTTAGGTTAGATTCTCGCCTAATTTTGTTTTGTACTCCATATTTTACTGGTCGCACCGCAAGCTATCCTTTTGGCGCGGTAGTCAACTGAATTTTTATCCGTGTAGCTATAGCTAAAATGTTTTGCATATTTTATTAGCTCTCAGAAGCACGGGTTAAAGACACTTAATTTTCCTAAATCAATCGCGGTGACCCGTATAGTATGTCTACCTACATAGTATGTGTCTGGTAGTTCATTTTCATGGTTTTATTATACTCGCACCTAAAATTATAACAGCCCTATAATTATAGTACTTTTCCTGTCTTTGTTGCAAGCATTTTTAACAATTTTTTTGAGGGCCGATAGATCCCAACCGTGTAGCTAGGTTATATTTTGTGCTTTAAAAAAATTGAGACTTTGTAAATATTTATTTATTTGATTAATAAATCAATGTATCATAAAAATTCAATAATAGAATGTTCTTTAAATATTTTAAGCATTGCAAATATTACCCTAAACCTACATAACGCCAGACAATCGAAAATTTAATGCGTATAAGATGCAGGAAATTAATATATGCAAGTAACATGATACTTTAAGAATTCGCTCATAAAAAATATGAAAAAAATGTATTGCAATATTTGTGGAAGTAATTCATCATTTATTTTTTGTATTTTTAAAATAAAAAGTGTTTTAGTAAAAAAAAATAATGAATATAGAAATTTATAAAAAAGTATCATTTTAATTTATGGGAATAATTATTTTTTTAAATTCCTAATTTCTTAGTTAAAGAGCTTGGCCGAGTAAGATAGGCGAATTTGCACTCATAGGCATATGAAAAAACTAACTAGGGCATGTTTTTATACCTAAAAAATAAAAATTTTTCGCGTTGGTTTTAGACCTCTAGCCCACCCCGTTGTCTCCCTATCTCAAAAAACGTGTAAAAATCGAGTTTTTCTTTGAGCAAATCTTTAAAATAGTATAACTTTGCAAGAAATGGAGCTTTTTTGACGTGCCTGGCGTCGTTGAATGCGAAATCCAGCATATTTTTTAAAAAAATTTTTTTTGCGCCGATACCAACCCTTGCGCCGCTCTCACACATAAAACTGGATTTCAAAAAACGAAAAATATCGAAATTTCTAATTTTTCCTACTACAAGGTTGCTTGAACTGAAATTCTCAACAGTTCTTGGTAGTTATTTATCCAACTTTTAACCCTGGATACTTATTTTTTTTTTACAGGTGGGGCAACATGACGAAAAATCAAAAAAACCACTTTTTAATTTTTAAGCATTTTTATTCAATTGTTTGCCTGAACTTTTTAATTTAAAATAGCAATAAGGCCTAAAAAATATGATTTTTTATGAGAAATTTATTATATTTTTAAATGCGGAAAAATTTAATAATCCTAATTTTTAATTATTCAGACATAAAGTTGTTTTTTAGCCTTATTTGAAATATAAAAACTCGCGGCATTTTTCTTGTGTGTATTGTGTATTCTATTGCTGTATTTTGACATTACGTGTAACATCGCACTACGGAGCGCATCGCGGTGTTGCATCACACTGAAATAAAATTATAGGCCCGACGCCTAGAATCGATATGCAGACGTCAAGCGAGTTACGAAAACATGGAAATGGCCCCTTATAATAGACTCTCAATGCGCCTTCAAAAAAAACTCGGCCCAGAGCCTCTCTAAGAACTCGCGAAACGCGCGTTCGCTCCGACACGTAACAAACATATGTCCATTGGGCCTCGAGGCGAACGCGCGTTTCCCGAGTTCGGTAGAGACGCGGACACTGTGCTTCAAATTCTGTCAAAACGCGCGTTCATTCCTCTGCCATACGTCTTGATTAAACAAGACCCTAGACTTAGAGTCGATGCTTTCGGCCTGTAAAATTCAAGGCGTCAGGTCTATCATTTTTTTTCAGTGCAGTGCATTTTATCACACATAGAAAATTACAATATCCGCTTCTGCTGTGATACAAGTTTATTTTGCATAATAGATAATAAAATATTTAATCAAGAAAAATTTTAATTGACAATTTTTACTTTTTAATATTTTTTATTATATGTAAGTATTAATCGAATTTTTTATATGAAATTAATTAACTATTCTATTTATTTAATAATTTATTTTAAATAAAAGTGTGTATTTTACAAATCTAATCTTTTCAGATTTTTAACTATTTTGTGGTGATCAAAATCTGTTGAAATTTTCAAAAAAGTAATATTGAGAATTAATAAATGGTACTTATAATAATATACACAGTTATTTTCTTAAAGGTATTAATTATTATGACGGCAAGTTCATCAAATATCAGCCAACCATCAGGGAGTGTAAATAATAATAATAAAGGTAATTATAAATTTTAAATAAAAATAAAGTTTGCTTCCTTATGCTAACTCATTTTTGTCGGGACGGACATTTTACAATAGAGGAATTTTCGCCAAGAAAAAGAAGCATAAAATTAAAAAGTTTTTTGCCTATTCCATGTAAAAGGACTTTTTTTTCACTATTTCAAAGCCACCTTTTGAAAATTATTTACCAGTATTTTAGTTAATTTTTTTCGAAGACAAGTAAAAAATCAGTGTTCAATAATTTTGATAATCTGGACTCAGAATCGCGAAAAGCAAGTCTTTAAACCAAAAAACATTAATTTTTTAAGTAAAAATGCAATCGACTGTAAAATGCTCACCCCGGCTAAAATGATTTAGACTTTGATCAATATTTATCAAAAAAAATTTTTGTTGCAGGAGATAAATTTGATAATTTTTCCCGAGGTTCAAAGTCTTCTTCTCGCTCTTCTCTTTCAAAAAAACAGGAAAAAGGTATAAATAATATTTATTTAATGATTAATTATACCTTTTATTAATTCTCTTGTTTTTTCTATTTTTTATTACTTTAATTAGGTAAGAGAAAAACCAGCGTTATTGATAATGACGAGTCAGGCGATGATGACCATCACCAGAAACAAAAAAGATCTAAAAAAGATGGTAATTTATTCTTTAATTAAAAATATTTTTTATTATTCTTTTTTTATTAATAAATAAATTAATTAAATTTATTTATTTTTCCAAGCAGATTCAAAACAAAAGAGCGACAATCTGAAATTAGATACGATTATGAAGCAGAATAAAATTCTGATGAATAAGCTAATCAGTTTGGAGCTGAAGCAGAATCAAGAAAGAAGGACAAATCAGTACGATTTGTTACCAAGGTTTCCAATCATAACTTTGGACCGCTTCGATGAATTTTTAACAAGTTTAAATAATCATTCGCGACGAGCTCAATTGGTAAGTCAACTTTTAAAACTAGAAAAAAAATAGTGTATTAAGAGCCTGGGTCCAAAAAAATAAAGAATGGCCCAAATTGCACAAAAATTACTATCCAAGGCAAACCCGATTTAGGTCATTCTTTATTTATAGACAAGGATCGTAAAAGATTTTTCTTTGTCAGTGGCGAGCCGCTGAAAAAAATTAAATATTTTAATATAGTCTATAAATGTTAATATTTCAGGAATTGTTTTTAAGAAGCATTGGGGGCAGAAACGTAGGCAAATTTATCAAAAACTGTCTTTTTGAAATAGTTGCTAGGAGAGTTATAGACGGATTCTTTTCTTACACCGGAGTGCAAAGAAAAGATTATCCTTTTAAGTAAGCATTTAAAGATTTATGCATATGCAAGATTTTAGTTGGTAAATATATAATATTTAAATAACTTTATATTTATATATATCATTTTAACAATTTGAATTTATTCTGTTTCAGAAGTAGCAACTAGCTTATATCCAGCAACAAAATCAGATTGCTACCACTATATTAAGCTGTATATTCAGCATATTAAGGATGTGGAAGACTATGATTCTAATAATTCTGATTCGGAAGAGGAACCAGAGGATTAAATTTTGATAAAAACATACGTTTAAGATTGTACGTTAAATTAGTCTTATTAGATAAATTTTTTAAAAGTTACTTTTTTTTAATCTTTAAGATAAGTTTAGGAATATGCTTATATAAATTTTAAAACAAAAGTTACCTGTGTGCCATAATTAAAATTAACAGAAACAACTGTATAAGTTTATTATAATGTTTAAAATAATAATTTAAAAAATAATTTAAAAAATAATTTAAAATAATTTTTTATATTTAAAATAATTTTATATAATAAACTTGCTCTATTTTACTTTATAAATAAAAATAGTATATTAGATTTAAAAAAAGTTTGTATCCTGAATGTTAAAAAAATATTACTGAAGATATAATTTTTGATACATCTTTTTATATGACGTTTTTTTATACCACAAAATGTACAAATTCATAGATTAAAAAAAATAACATTATATTTAAATAATAAAATAAATTTTATATCAATTACTTAAAAATGTTTACAAATTTTTTTCCACGAATTAAAATTAATTCAATTATTTTTTGCAATTAAACTGAATTTCATATTATTCTTAAAAGGTATTTTTTTTACAGAAATCTATTTTAAATTTCTGAATATTTGCTATGTTCAATAATTAAGCATTTCTAAATTCACCTAATAGTTTCCTAATAATTTATATTTATATAATTTAAAAATTTCCAACTGAAAATTCTTCGAAAATTTTCTTTCCTAAATTGTCTTTTAACAATGAATTTTACATTACTATTCAATAATATTGTTAAATATTTTAAACATTGACTTAAATTAGAATTTTGTAGTTAGTAATGAATATTTTTTTAAAAATTTATAATGAAACTATCGAATTCGAATCAAGTTTTAAAATCAAAAAAATGAATTCGATTAGAATTTAATTTTGGTGACTTTTAAATTCTAATCGAATTCGATTTAGGATTTTTTCCGATTAATTATCGAATTCGATTCAAAGTAAGGCTATTTTTTTCGAATTCGATTCGAATTCGAATTGAATTTGAGACTCCGACTGGGATTAGCTGTCTTGGGTCTACAAAGTAATACCTGTAATTTAGGCAAATGGTAACAAGAAGACATTTTACAAGACGAATGAGAACCATATTTCACCAATAATTGATGTTTCTACAGCTGCAGATCTATTATCGGATTACCAATGATGAGCTTTGTAACTATAAATACAACTAAATATTGGGACGATAATGACCCCCACAAGTTGCAGTCATCTCACGGGCACCTGCTTACAAAAGATCATTTATTTTTGGAAATCATTTAATTAAAAACATTATATTTTTTATTTTACCTTATAGTAGCACCAAACAGTGTGATGATGCAGTTGTCTGAGAGCTGCAAAGCTATAACCAAAAGCAGCAATTTGTGACACCTGGACATAATAAAAGTTTTCCTAAGCTACATTATCCAAAATTCTAATGATTAATTTGTTTTTCAAATTTATTGTATAAATATAGGCATTTTTTAAAAATACCCATTCAACTGATATAGGTTTCCTTCGTGAATTTTCCTTTCATTTTCTAAAAATAATAAATATTTTTACAAAGAAACTTTTTCTAATTATTATTTTAACTGTTAATACAAAAATAATAATAAACTTATCTGATTGTCAGCCCCCATGACAATTTTAGACTCTGCATATTCTTGTAATGTTAACATTTTTTTTAAACTATTATGCCAATTTAAAATAAAAATATCTGAATCCTCCATTTTTATATATTATTTTAATTTATTTCACAATTAAAACTCTTTTTTAATCTTTTTTTTATTTTTTTAAATTAAGGTTATAAACATACGTACTTTACATAAATTTTATGCTACGTTCATACGTACGTACGGTACATACATGTGTATGAACTCATACATAAAAATTCATGATCTGAATAGGGCCCCAGTGCATTTTATCACACATAGAAAATTACAATATCCGCTTCTGCTGTGATACAAGTTTATTTTGCATAATAGATAATAAAATATTTAATCAAGAAAAATTTTAATTGACAATTTTTACTTTTTAATATTTTTTATTATATGTAAGTATTAATCGAATTTTTTATATGAAATTAATTAACTATTCTATTTATTTAATAATTTATTTTAACTAAAAGTGTGTATTTTACAAATCTAATCTTTTCAGATTTTTAACTATTTTGTGGTGATCAAAATCTGTTGAAATTTTCAAAAAAGTAATATTGAGAATTAATAAATGGTACTTATAATAATATACACAGTTATTTTCTTAAAGGTATTAATTATTATTATTAATATAATAAGCATGAGAAAATATTCTTAGAAATAATAAAAATAAGTCTTTTTTGATAGGACTAAGTGAAAGTGATTTTACTGAAATTCAATAACTCTCCAAAAAAAAATTACAATTAAAATTATTATTCTAATTATTTAATATGTCAGACAATACTGCTTCCGCTGCTAAACGACTTTGTACGGATAAATCCATAAAAGAATTATTTTCATGCATTGTATCTAAAAAAACTACAAAAAAACTTCCGAAAAGTCAATTTTTAACTTTGACGGCAAATAAAAAAAGAGAGTTTGAAGAGTTCCTGGAAGTGACGTAGGAAGATAGTCAAAACAAAATATGTAAACAAGATTATCGTAATATTACTGCAATGATGCATTTAAAAAATAATAAAGTAAGAAATCTGCTGTACTAGTGATTTTTTCGTGTTTCTAATAATATTTATTTCTCACGATTTTTTTTCGTGTTTCTAATAATATTTATTTCTCACGATTTTAATAATTGATTTTTTTTCATCTTGTTACGCAAATTAATTTTAAAAAAATCATGAATTTGAAACCTACACTGAAAAAATAATCCGTTTGTGGTGTTTTATATCGGTTTATCGAAAAAAATTCTGGCGGCACCCATAATTTTTTTTAGCTATAAAACTTTTTTAGATTTACTTTTTTTAACAGCTTGTTTTCTTCAAATTTTTTTTTTTACTTAAAAGTTAAAATATTTTTCTTTAATTATATAAAAAATGATTTATTGTTGTTACTATACCACGTGATTATTTTCATATAATCACATATAGTAAACCAGCATTATTTTTTTTTTTTTTTGATTTAATAGAAAATATTGAAAAAATGAAAATAAAAATTCTGCAATAATTTTTACAAAATCAAAAATTAAAAATAATTCTTGCTTACTATACGCGAGTAAAGTATTATTAATCAGCATACATTTAACAACAAAAATCATTCGTAAAAGACTATATAAATTTCAATTTAATTATTAATTATTTTTTTACCAATAATTCTATTATTTTTATTATTTATAATTTATAGGCAAATGCTCAAGTTGAAAACATGGAAGTTGATCAAACTCTTGAATGTACGCGTCAGTAGTGACACATAAGTGTCTCTGATAGTTCAGAACAAGCTTCTCAATCATCAAACTGCAGTTCAGTATACAAACCTAAAAAAAAAGTTGAGCAATTTATAGAAATGCCATTTAATAGAGTTAAAATAAGTCACACAAGTTGCTGTGTTTGTTCAAGAAAATATGAGCCTAAAGAATTTACTTTAGTTCCTAAAGAAGCTAGAATTCAAGTATTCTCTAAATTAAAAATATATATTCCATCAGGTAATAGATGTTGTATCAAGCACTTAATAAATAAAAGATTTATTAATAACCAAATTGTGAGCACCTACAATAATTTAAGTATCGTTTCTAATACATCTAATATGACTGCTGAAGAAATAAGAATATTTATGGATGGCTTGCAAGTATTATCAAATGAAGAAATACATGATAAAATAGGACAAAATACTTTCCCTGAAGAAAGAATAATTGAACTAACAGGTTTTAATTATGAAAACCTAAAAAAAATTAAAGATATATTGCCATCTTTAAGAAAATCATCTGTAAGAGATCCTTTACAAGCCATAGCAATATTTTTAATAAAATTACGTAGTGCATGCAGTGATAGATTTATTGATTCAATACTGAATGTAAAAGACCATCAAGCTATTTCAAGATGTTGGAAATCTGTAATAAAAGCTTTTGAAAGGGATATACTAAATCAAAAGAAATTTGGTATATAATCTTGTAGTAGAGATGAACTTATATTAAACCATACAACAAATATTGCAAAAGAACTTCATGGTATCGATGAGCAGCTTGTTATCATTTGCGATGGTACTTATATATACCATGGTAAAAGTAAAAATAATTCTTACCAAAGGAAATCGTACTCTGGTCAAAAGAAGACTCATCTATGTAAGCCATTTACAATTTGTACCACAGATTGATATACTATAGATATAATGGGCCTATATAATGGAAATGAGAACGATGCGACGATTTCAAGAAAAGTCCTAGAAGAAAAGGATGGATTAATAATAAGATTACTAAAACCTGGTGATATTTTTGTTCTTGATACAGGTTTTCGAGATATAAAAGAAGAATTAGAAGGAAAAGGTTTTATAGTATTAATGCCTGCACTTAAAGGTAAACGTTCGTGTCTAACAACTGAAGAGTCAAATTACTCAAGATTTATAACGAAATTGAGATGGGTAGTTGAAGCAATCCACGGAGCTGTAAAAATGAGGTTTAAGTTTTTGCGTATTGAAGTACCTAATAGTACTCTTCAAGATATGGAAGTTATTTGCAAGATAGCTTTTTTTTTAAATAATGAATTCGGAAAGCGCTTACATTCAGATGTTGATATGGTCGAAGAAATTATTGATTTTATGAAATCTAGGTTAAATGTGAAAAATGATTTAGCTAGAGAAATTCAAGAAAATAATTGGAATCGGAAACATAAAATTTTTAGGCCAACAGACTCATTAAAAATAGATGACTTTCCAATGCTAACAATAAAGGATTTAAAAATACTATTTACGGGATCTTATCAGCTAATACAAGCTATTTATTATTTGGCAGAAATTATAAATGATGATGATATATTAGAAGGTGGCTATTATAATTATGAAGGTCGGCATATTCTTCGATTTGAAGTTCAATCTCGACATAAGAACAGTAAGCAGTACAAGTGCTATATAGAATATATTTCAAACAAAAATGAAGTGAGTGGGATAAAGCAGTATGCTTGTGATTGTCCCAATGGTTTGAGAACTGTTGGAACCTGTGGCCATGTAGCAGCTATAATATTTCTCTTAAGTTACGCAAGATATGAGTCAAAAATAATAAGACCTGCTGAATTTTTAAATAATATTTTCGATCCTAAGAGTATTCAAGATATTGTTCCCATCGATGAAAGTGACGAAGAAAATGACAATGAAGAAAAAATCTGCAGTAGAAGCTACGATAAAATTTCTGAGGATGATGATCAATCATATCTTAATCTAGATGATGAATCCTATCTTACAGAAGTAGCTCAAGAAGAAGATTATTGCAGTAATCACGAAACTTAATCACCTCCTTATATATTACTATTAAAACAAGTATAAATTATATTATTTTGTAACGTAAATAAATATTTAATTACTTTATATTTAAGGGAGGGCGCGAGGTCATTTGCAGTCGAATCCATCTCTGAGCTAACAACCATCATTAACTCCCATAAAACCGTACATCCTCCTCAAGATGCACTTCCTCATACTAGTACCATAAACTTCCCTTCTCAAATCTTAGGCAACCCACATCATAATAATTCATGACTAGGTACTCAATCTACTGCCTACTATATTAAAACCTCCGGTCTAAAGGTTGGCTTTTTGAATGCTAACTCCCTAAAAAAGCATATTTGGGCCCTCCGTGAATATCTTACGGATAATGACTCATACCATATATTTGGTATCGCAGAAACTAGGCTGGGTATGCAGGTGCATGATTTCATTGTTGATATTCCTGGCTACAGTATCCTACGGCAAGACCGTAATTCACAAGGTGGTGGTGTCCTATTATACATAAAGGAAAATTTAAAGGCCAAATTATGAAGCTCCTCCGTAACTCAACAAAAAGGTAAGCCCAAAAAGCCTGAATACATCATCTGTTCGGTATGGGAAGGTAACTCCACTCCTACACTGTTAGCTTTGGTGTATCGCCCCCCTGACGTTCCCATAAGGTCTGATAGAAATCTTTTTAAATTACTCCATTCACATGGTGCTGACTTTAGCCACAGGATAATAATGGGTGACTGGAATGCAAACATGCTAAAACCCAATGAATCGGACACAAAATTCTTAAAAAACTTAATGAATGACCTGTCACTTAAACTAGTCCATACTAAGTCCACTCATCATACTAACCATAGTGACTCGTGGATAGATACCATCTTTGTTGACAATTGCGACAGCATTACATCCTCTGAATGTCTGTCCTCTCCCTATCCAAATGGGCACAAAATTGTCACAGCAACAATTAATATTTTTCATTCTGTCCCCACAAGCAATACTTGCACATATAAACCCCTCAATAAAATCCTACCTGACAATCTCAATAAACATTTAAGCAAATTAGATTGGACAAATTTTTCACTCCCTGACGACGACTTTGACATTGAATCAGGACTCACATCCCTAACTACCAACATCCAAAGTGCAATTGATACCCTTGCCCCGGATAAGACCATTAACCCTCGTAAGACCAAATATCCGTGGATAAACACAGAGCTACGCCTACTAAAATCCAAACTAGACGCTACTGACAGACGATACTGCAGAACTGACTCTCGACATCTTTTGGATGAACTACTCTTTCTCTCTCTCGCTCTTATGAGGAACAGTCAGAAATGGGCAACTTCACACACCTCGGTTATATACGTAATTCCCACCTATAGTTGTTTAATATTATATTAGTTTATTATTAAGGCCTTCAAAAATATAATTCAACTCAGCTTTATATTTGCAGTCTCATGTGTTTTGAGTATCAAGAAATTCATGATACTCCAGTTAAAATGCGGGGGGGGGGTGTATTTTCACTAGCCAACATGAGATTTGCTCTACTATATGTTTTTTGGGTCGCTGATCACGAAAATCGGGGTTATTTCCGGGAGATATTTTCGGAACACCCTTAAATTTGCAAAAACTACACCCGGGGTTTTTTGAGTCGCTAATCAAGAATTTAGGGAAATTTTTGATAAATAATTAATATTTCACCCTAAAATTAGCAAAAATTACCCCTAAAAGGGGGTATTTTTGCTATTTTCGCACTTTGAGCGACCAGATTATGTCAATACGGGTTTTTTGGGTCACTAATCAAGAATTTGGGGGAATTTTTGATAAATAATTAATTTTTCACCCTTAAATTATCAAAAACAACCCCTAAAAAGGGTGTTTTTGCTATTTTCGCACTTTGAGCGACCAAATTAAGTCCTAACCGGTTCTCTGGGCCGCTGATCAAGAATTTGGGGGAATTTTTTTTGAATAATAAATATTTCACTCTTAAATGAGCAAAAACAACCCCTAAAAAGGATGTTTTTGCTAATTCTGCACTTTTATTTACATAGATTTTATTTATTTATTTAAAATTAAAGTCTATAAGGTGGGGAAAATAAATTGAAAATTTAATCTTTTATCATTTATTTATCATTTCCTGCTAATTTTAATCTCCTGTGTCATCATTTTTATATTTTTTCAAAGCTCCAAAGTATTGCTCCCATAAGATCAATGTTAAAAATCCGATTTTATTTTCTTAATTAAAAAAAAGTTAATGCTATAAGAGGGGTAAAATAAAGTTTATTTCAGTTTTAAAATGTTTAAATTTTAATGTTTCCTATTTCATTAAGATCTGTCATCATTTTCTACAACCCTCTTAATACCTTAAATAAAAGCGCGTTCATAAAGAGTATACAAGTGACCGGTCGATCGATCAACTGATGTTATCAAAAAATTTTTAGATGGGATCTGCTGACAAAATATTTACTCGTATCTTGAGTTTGGGTCGTGAATTAATCCCCTGGATGCCCCAGGAAGCTGCAGGTCTACCCGGGTCAAAAAAACTATGCAATTTTAGTACCCTTGTTAATATCAGTTGATTGATCGATCGGTCACTTGTACTCACTATGAACACACCCTAAGGTCCTAGGTATACATACTTGTTCAACTATCTGTATAGAAAAATATAGATGATCATATTTATAGAATTCAATGCAGGTATCATTTGCATTGGCGTATGTCGTATAGGTACGCGTTTTTTATTTTTATTCAGAAATAACATAGGTTAAGTTTATTTGACATTAATAATTTTATAAAAATTAAGTTCTAGGTTACACGTATAAGCAATTTTTGGCCCTAAATTAAGTAGCATTCTAGTTAACCTAAAATTTTGATATAAATAATTTACAAATAATAAATTATCATTTCTGAAACTCTTTTTTGAGCAAAGTTTTTTTATATAATTTTTTTAATAACTGAAAACTAATCTTAAATAGATGTAAGACATTAATAAATTAAAGTATAATTACGTCTAAGTTAAGTATGGGTTTTTTGGCATTTACATGCAATCGACGATCTGGGCCCAGAGACACTAAAAAAGGATAGAACAATAAAACTTTTGAGATTATTGCCTATACACTTTCGGGCCGTAAAGGTTGAATGAAATATGTAAAAAAATAATCATAAAAAATGTCGAAATCGATAACGTCATTGATTTAGCAAGAATAATTGAATCTTACGAGGACGAAGAAGTGATCAGTTACGTCGTAAATTTTATCACTAAAAATTTTGACAATTTTAAAGAAACAGATTTAAGCCAACTTCACTCGAGTATTTTAGTCAAGATCATGATTTTAATTAAAAGCAGTTTAGGCTCAAAGAATTAACTAACTACAAGATAAATTATTTTAGGATTGTAAGATAATTTACATAATTGCAGGGTTAAAATAAAATTTTTAAAAATGCCTAATTAGAATATAATAACATTCCTCTATTACCTTGGTACCTGAATTTAAAAAATTGGTGAAATGTTTACTGTGTATATATTTATTTTTTTACTTTGATTAATAATAAATAATAAAAGAATAAAATTTTTATGCTTTGTATAGTAAATTTTCTTTTCACAAAAAGTTTTACATATAAAATTAAATAAAAAAGCTTAATAATAAGAGGAAAATAATGAATTTAGATATATCTATTTTGGATTCTAAAGTTTGTCAGCAATGAGAATTGTTTGTAAGCGTAAGGTATAAGGGTTGCGATTTCATCAATCAAAAATCAAACAATCTCGATTGAACTATAATAGTCTAAATTGGAGTAATTTTTGTTTCATGGAGAGAGTTTTGTTTATTTGATAAAAAAATTTGTTAATTCTTATAAGTATGAACAAATTACTTTTCAGCTTGAAATAATCAACGATTATGATTTAATATTTATTCTTTCCTGATTCTTTCTTGTTGAAAAATATTACCAATAATTAAAAATTTAATGAGTGTATCTTCAAAAATGATAAGAGTCTGAATTGGACTGGAATATTTTCTTTTCAAGCCTTGTTCAACAAGAAACGTTTTGGCTATTTCTATTGTTAAACAAACTAAAAATTTTTTTATAAAGAATTGCTAACCCAGTAAAAAATTAATCAATTAAAAAAAAATTTGTTGCTACCAAAACTGACCAAAACTACTTATGTTGAAAACAGGCTTAAAAACCAAATACTAAAATTTGTAGATAGTAGGTCATCTAAAAAAATATTATTTTTGATAACGGTACTTTTCTCTATATTAAAAAGCGCAAGCTGATTCAGGAAAAAAAGAAAGCAAAAATAACTAAACGAGGTTCTGCTGAATTTTTATGCGATTTGCGACATTTTGTTTATCTTAATTTTTACTACTTATTATAACAACCAAAGTTTCAAGTAATTTATGGGTATCCAAAGATCACAGACCCTTTTAAAGATTATAATATATAATATCAAATAAGAGAATTCTGTAATTCTTCCAACGGTCAGAAAAAGAAAGAAATTGAATTTTCCTATGGTTGATATGGATTTCGAATACCAACGTGCGGGGTCGCACATTTAAGCCCAAAATCTCTAAAATTATTAGACTGTTTTATTCAACATTAAGTTTGCAGAAAATTTATTTTTAAAAGTCATCCTCAAAATCGTCTGAAATTATTTTTTGAAAAATTAAGAATTAAAATTTGTAATTGCATTCATCTTGCATCGATTAATTTCATAAATGGATTTTTATTAAAACCATAAACTAGAATAGAAATATCTTTGAAACGGTTCAAAAAAATGCAGATGGCTTGTATGTGTCGATTAGGCGTTAATAATGGGTTAACTAAGAGAGAAAAAAAAAGAATGGCCCATATCGCACGTTAATGGTAAATTAATAGTAAAAGACTCTGAATTTCGTGATCAGCGACCCGTATATCGACTGGTGTAATGGATAAAAATAATAAAATGCTATTTTTCTTTCTATAAAGGTGTAAAATTTGAGTTTTTTACTTTCGCACCGAGAGGCGAAAAAGCGTTTTCGTTCCACGAGGACGAAAAATAACTTTTTCTTCAGATAAAATTTGATAATAAAAATAATAATAATTTATTTAAGCTGCGAAAAAAAATCATTATTCCAATTGAATCCTTCGTTTCAAAAACTACAAATAAATTTTAAGAACGGTTAGAGAAATCTCGCGCGAAAATTCTTTTTGTCTTGATACTCCATTTAATAAATACGGGTGGAGAGCCCTTGGTGCATAGGCGAAGCTAGAATTTTTTTTAGGTGTAGCAAAATTTCCGCCTCCACTTTTTTTTATCCCCGCCCTTTTTGTAAATTTCACTTTTTTTCATATAAATTATTATTCATTCATTCAACATTAAAATCAAATGAAGGAAATAGATTAAAACAATAGACCTATCCAGTATGTTATTGTTTATCTATGCATTATTGAGGCATGTAATAAAAGTTAAATAATAGCATAAAATAAAAGAAAGATTATAAAAACAAAGAAAACAAATTTTTTAAATTTGAGAAGCCTCTTATATTATTTTAAATTTAATACCATTTTATTTATGCTCTTTTAATGCGAGGTTAAAAATCATAGAGTCATGATATTACCCGTAGCTTCGCCTATGCCTTGGTGGTTGTAAAATTTCCCGACACAACCAGATCTGGTCCACTATAGGTTTATTGCGTCATTTTTAACCCTTGAAAAAATAATAAAATATTGTCAACTACTTACTTGATTAAAAAAAAAAAAGTAAGGAAGAAAACTTATTACATCTTCAAGTTTTTCTTAATAACCCAATTTTGGTACAAAGTTAGTTAAAGGGTAATTCCATGGATAAATAGCGCAAAATGATACGCGTGGTCTCAAAAATAAAAAGATTGTTTTAAAAATAGATGATTCCCCGAATCTGAAGGTTTTCTATAAATTTTGAAGGGTGTTATGTTGTTTTAAAGTTTTTTGGTAAAATTGCTCTCCTCAGCCATTCCGTAAAAAGCTCCAAAAAACGTTAAAAAAAAAGAAATACGTTTTCGATGTGAAATTTAATGAAGAACTCAAATTTATAGTCAGATTTTTGCCACTCAGTGTCGATTCGCGGGAAAATACAAATTTTTTCCCAACCTTAAGTGAAAATATCCAAAAAGTTTCCCGCTGAAAAAGAAAATTTTTTTTCTCAAAATTTTCAAAAATTGCATATATTTCACTGAAAAAAAATTCCGGAGAGTAATATTCCGGAATTTTACGTTTTTTTCAATTTTGACTTGTTAGTTATTTTTCTGATTTCCCGCTAAGTCACGTGACCAAATGAAACTGTGACAAAAAATTTGAATTCTGTGGGATATTTTACAAGGATACAGTAATTTTGGTATCCTTAGCATGATAAATCTCAATTTGACTTTATTGATTTTTGAGTACATTTCTAACTATTTTTGATGGAAAATAAAATCTAAACTTAAAAAAACACTTAATTTTTATTATTAACAATAGACGTAATTTTTGTTTTTCCAAAAGAAGTATTTTTATTTTTAGATTTTACATGATTTTGTAGGCCAAAAATGTAAAAAAATCAAGAAAATCGTATTTTCTGGTCTGCGAATTTACCCTCGAATCAACACTGAGTTGCCCATTAAAGGGTGTTCCAACATTTTTTAAAAATCTAAAATAGACCTTTTTTCAACCCGGTTATCGATTTTTGATCAATTACCGCATTATGACTGCGGAGTATTAGTACCTTATTTCATAGAAAAAAATTAGGTAGATATTACATTCGAAAAGAAAAATAAAATTGCGGTTTTTTTATTTTTTAAAGCAAAAAATGTGTAGAAAAAAAAATCAACTACATATATAAAAGATATTTCTAAAAGTAGTAATCCCATAGAAACTAATTAGATATTCCACTTAGAAAAAGAAAAAAAAATTGTAGATTTTTGTTTTTTTTTTTTTTTTGGTGGCAAAAATAATGACAAATAGTATATTACGATCCCGTGTCCAGAAAAGTAAAGAATAGCCGAAACTGCACGTAAATTAAAAAATTAAACTGCGATTTGGGTCATTCTTTATTTATGGACAAGGGTCGTATACGATTTTTGCGGCTTTTCCGGTCGCGCAGCGGGAAAATTTCCAAAAAATTGATTATCAGATCCAAGAAATCGAGTAAAAACGATACCAGGGTGGCCACGGAACTGAAATTTTAAATTTCCCTGACTTTCCAGACTATTTTTTTTAATTTTCCAGTACTTTTTTAGTGTTTCGACAAAATTTTACATACCAAATTCCCTGACTTCCCAGATTTTCCTTTAGACAAATTTTAGTAAATTTCAGACATTTTCTTTTTCAAAATTTAATATTAAATTTAAAGTTCAATCAGATGGATAAAAATAGCAATTTTCGAATTAAAATTTCTGTAAACCGATGCTTCTGGAATGTTTAATTCTTATTGCCATTTATTAAGTTATATATATGTCCCTTAGAATTCAAAAAAAAAATTTTGAAAATTTATTGACTGCAGATATTAGCTCTTAAATTCCCTTCATTTTTGAGCTAATAAATTAATCAAGACTTTTTTATAGTTTCTGATTTTAAAAATCTTTGAATATAATATTTAGGACATTATTTAGCGTCGATTCACTGAAAAAAATTTTTTATGTTCTAAATTTTTCCCCGGATAAATTGATATTTTGAAAATTATACGTTAGGTCCAAAATCAAAAATCTTGAAAATATTTTATATTATTCTTAGAAATTGAAATTTCTTATAGTGAATCGATACTCAATGATGTCCTAAATATTATAATCATAAATTTTTAAAATCAGAAGCTTTATAAAAAAATCTTGATTGATTTAGTAGCTCAAAAATAAACGAAATTTTAAGCGTTAATATCTCCACCTGTAGTTAATAAATTTTCAAATTTTTATTTTTGAATTCTAAGGGACATATAATTTGATAAATGGATATAAGAATTAAACATTCTAGAAGCATCGATTTCCAGAAATCATAAATCAAAAAATGCTGTTTTTATCCACCTTATTCAACCTTAAATACCCAACTAAAACTCCCTTCTAAGTAGTTATTAAATGAAAAAATTTGTTAATTTTTATAAAAAAAAAATAAATTCCAGAAATAAGAAATTATTCCCTGACATTTCCTGACTTTCCCTGACCTAAAAAAAATTCCCTGACTTTCCAGAATTCCAGAAATGTGGCCACCCTGGATACTTCTAGATATTAGTTCTTTCGTGAAAAAAATGAGTCATGACATACAACTAAAAAAAAAAAATAATTTGAGATTTTTTGATAAAAAAATTAGGTCTTAATATCATAATAAAAGTAAAAGCAATATTTTATGGTTGTAAGATTTAAATGATTTAATAAATATTTTTCAATCTACTTAATTGAGTGACTTCGTTTCTTGCCAATTGAATTATTTTTGCAAAAAAACGAACTGGGGTCACTTGACGGATCCTTAAATAAATTAAAAATTAATTTCAAAAATCGTGCTCAGCCATGCCAAAAACCTTGGAGCAATACTAAAATTTGGTTCAATTAGGAATATGTATTTTTAAAAACTTGTATTTTTTGACTACTTTAAGTGATATAATATAGTAACTCAAAACTGGCCATCGGAAAATTGATGAAGCCTTCAAGATGAATTTTAGTATAAGAAATAAGTAATAATACAAAATTAAACATGATAATTGAAATTTGATCTCTTTAAGATTTTGTTAAAGCTAAAAAATAATAAATATTGAACATAAATATTTGATTTTTAAGAAATGAACAATCAAAGTTTTGGGTGTTTAGATCGATGAAAATTTGGAAGCAAGAAGTGCAAATTATAAATTCGCACACTTGTATATAATAATGTATTATATAAACGCGTTTCTTTAAACATCTCGAAATCTTTAAAATATTTATAACGTATGAGATTTTTGATCTGTAGGGCAGTGCAATAACAAGTCTTTTTCTTGCATTTTGAAATTAAAAAAAAAGAACTTTCGAATGTCCGATTTTCTGGTGATATGAACATTTCTAGTCACGTAAAAAATATTTGATGGCCCTGAAAAGGACCGATTGTTTAAATAATTTTTGTTAATTTGTAAAATTAACCTCCAAAACCATAGAGAGTACGGCCTTGACGTTTAAGAGCATAGACGACATCCATAGCTGTGACAGTCTTCCTCTTGGCGTGTTCAGTGTATGTTACAGCGTCACGAATGACGTTTTCGAGGAAAACTTTTAATACACCTCGGGTTTCTTCATAGATCAACCCAGAGATACGTTTTACACCACCTCTGCGAGCAAGACGACGGATAGCGGGCTTGGTGATTCCTTGGATATTATCACGTAATACTTTACGATGTCTCTTTGCTCCACCCTTTCCTAATCCTTTTCCTCCCTTTCCACGTCCAGTCATTTTGGGAAAATTAAAATTGTCTCGATGGAGAACAAAAACAGAATAAAAAAAAAAGGGCCCGAAATGGGGTATATATACTTTTTTCAACGATCGATCCCACCTAAATTTAACGACCAATCACAATGCTTGAATCACGTAAAGCGAGTCTTTAAAAAAACGCGATGTCAGGTTTCGAGCTCATTTAGCTGTTGAACGTCAAGATGGCACGTACCAAGCAAACCGCTCGTAAATCAACTGGAGGCAAGGCTCCACGAAAACAACTTGCAACTAAAGCAGCTCGTAAGAGTGCACCTGCAACCGGTGGTGTTAAGAAACCTCATCGTTATAGGCCTGGAACCGTCGCACTCAGAGAAATCCGTCGTTATCAAAAAAGTACAGAATTATTAATCAGAAAATTGCCGTTCCAACGTTTAGTCAGAGAAATCGCTCAAGATTTCAAAACTGACTTACGTTTCCAAAGCTCAGCAGTCATGGCTCTTCAAGAAGCAAGCGAAGCTTATCTCGTTGGTCTTTTTGAAGACACAAACCTTTGTGCCATTCACGCTAAACGTGTAACCATCATGCCCAAGGACATTCAACTTGCCAGACGTATTCGAGGAGAACGTGCTTAGATTATATGCACTATTAATTTTAATCGGCCCTTTTCAGGGCCAACATTTTTTTAAAACGTTACTTAACTTATTTGTACTTAATTATAAGTAATTAATAGTTGATTATTTTTACTAATTTCATTGTCATTGTTTTCGTTTCAAATAAGAAATCGCATGCCGAAAAGGATTCTGAAGGCAAATGCTACGACGTCTCCTTTGTGTTTTTTATAAACACGCAATAATAAAGTCCTTATAATATATAATTTATTACAGGAGTCAATTTGTTTCATGATTATATAAATATGTTTTACTTTTAGAAATATTTATTGATAGTGCGAATTAATTCTTCAAAGTCCAGCAATAATAGCCTGTGCATAATTTTTTAACGTTGGCTAATTTGCAAACGATTCTAACGCGTACTTATTTGATCATAATTGTAATAATACAAACGTTGGTCCATTCCAATATCCCGAACTAAGGTAATTTGTTACCTTGAAGTACAACGTGGACCAAATTTTCGATTTTGAGGTGAAACGAGCTCTCTAATATTGACGAAATAAATAATAATAAACTAATGATAAAATTATAAAAATTTATTAAGTTTTATATCCCATAACGGTTTTGATACTCTGAAACCGTCGGCAATTAATTTTTTCTTATTCCCGTTTGTAATTTTTTTTGTTATGAGCAATTTTCTTTAATTCTTAAAAAAGCGGAAGTAGATATATTTTTCATTGAAATAAATAGATTAAGATGTATCTATGATATATAATTAATTTGTTGTTTTCGTTTTAATAATACTAAACAAGTTTGCTTTTGTTAATAAATGTAAATTAACATATTTTAAAACAAGATAAATGATTAAATGAAATAGTATGTTATGGTTAAAAAAATTGATGGCCCTGAAAAGGGCCGATTGATATTGAAGCAGTAATTTTTTTTTATGCTTTCTTTTCTGTTTTCTTAGGAAGAAGAACTGCTTGAATGTTAGGAAGAACACCACCTTGTGCAATAGTAACGCCGGAGAGAAGTTTGTTTAATTCTTCGTCGTTACGAATGGCCAACTGAAGATGACGAGGAATGATTCTGGTTTTTTTGTTGTCACGAGCTGCATTTCCTGCCAATTCAAGAACTTCAGCGGCCAAGTATTCCATAACTGCAGCCAAATAAACTGGAGCTCCAGCACCAACGCGTTCAGCGTAATTACCCTTTCTCAGTAACCGATGTATTCTACCAACTGGAAACTGTAAACCAGCTCTGCTTGAGCGTGTCTTTGACTTAGCCTTACTTTTTCCACCTTTTCCACGTCCTGACATTGTATAATATTGTTATGTAGTTCTTCGAAAAACAACGAAGTAAAAATAGCGAAAGACAAAAAAACTCGAACTTGATAAATCAGATGAAATACGGCGCACCAATAACAGAACATCTTAATTTTTTGATTAGTGGGGAGAGAAACGCTAAAAGTTACAAAACTAGCATGAAAAAAAATTTTTTTTTACTTTGGTCTTATACGTTCATTCGTAAACATGGCACCTAAAGCTAGTGGAAAGGCTGTAAAAAAAGCCGGCAAGGCTCAGAAAAATATAAGCAAAGGCGGTGACAAGAAAAAAAAACGCAAGAGGAAGGAATCTTACGCTATTTACATCTACAAAGTACTCAAGCAAGTGCATCCCGATACCGGAGTTTCCAGCAAAGCCATGTCAATTATGAATTCTTTCGTAAATGACATTTTTGAACGTATCGCTGCTGAATCTTCCCGATTGGCTCATTACAATAAGAGGTCAACCATCACGTCTCGGGAAATTCAAACCGCAGTACGACTTCTTTTACCTGGAGAACTTGCTAAGCATGCTGTCAGTGAAGGCACCAAGGCTGTCACTAAATATACCAGTTCTAAATAAGCTGATATTTCAATTAATTTTGTATCTAATCGGCCCTTTTCAGGGCCATCATGTCTTTAAAAACGTAATAAACTATTAATATCATATGATGAATTTGAAAAGACCATTAAGGACCTGGATGCAAAATACATTCTTTTTCAAGTATTTTTGTTTTTTTTATTCAAGTTTCTTGATTTTTAATAAAATGTTCGTATGAAAGAACTTTTCTAATCCATTACTTACTATTCAAATGCCTAATTACAGCTATTACTTTGAATGACTGATAATTAAATATATGACTATCTAAAAGAGAATATAAATATAATAAATCTAAGAATTTATCGTTCGTTATATTTTTACAAATTAATTAAAATTAGAATTGGTCTTTACGAACAAAGATGTTAATAATACTGAATAATACTACTACTGAATGTGGTATGCATTTAAATACTCGACAAAGTAGATATCAGTAACATATGCTTGGAAAATTTAATCGAAAAATTTTTCAATTTTTCAATAATTTTTTGCAACTGAAAAATTGTGTAATGTTGTTATAAACACAAATAAATTGAAAAAAAGTGATATTAATAAATAATGAATGTTTCTCAAAAATAAAAATATGTCGGAGCCGGTAGGACTCGAACCCACGACTTTTCATATCTAATTTTAATTAATTTGTGAATATAAATATTTTGTGCCAGGCAAATAATTAAAAAATGTGTCGGTTTTCATCAATTTATAGCTATAATATGCATTATTTAAATATTACGAAAATGTACTAGGACAGTGATAAATTCATGAAAGTTATACATAATTATGAAATTATTTAGAAAAAAAATATTTGAAAACGGATTAGGCATTATTTCTGTCCGTGAAACGTTAGGAACGTTTTTGTATTTGAGAAAAATCACATCAACAAAACGTACAGGAGATTAATTAATTTTTTCATTTCTGTATGCTTGATCAAAATACATTTAATCTATTTAATTTAATTAAATACGTAAGACGGTAGAGACCATACACATCGACAGAGGAGATTTTTTCTTCTAACGAGAGAAGAAAATTTTTAAATTTCTCACCGCGGGAAGAGAAAAATGTAACCTAAAAAAACTTTATATTTAAATAGAATTATTGCAATAATCAAATATCTAAAAGAATTTTTTGTTACCCAGAAAAGAATTAATGTCTAATCATTTCTTTAGAGTGGAATTATTTTGAGGTCTAAAAAACATTATTTTCAATTTGAATCTTTTTTATTAGATGTAAAATAAAAATAATTTTTTTTTTTAAATAATTCATCTCTAAAGAATTGTGTTGGTCTAATCAGTATCCGGAAACACGAACTCACGAACGTTCGTGGAACACGAACAGTTTTCCGGCTCGTGGAAAAAACAGAGCTTTCACGAACATTCGTGGAACACGAACAATTTTTCACTTCAAGGAAAACAGCTTTCACAAACGTTTATGAAATAAATAAGAAAATTAAAAAAAAGAGTTATATAAGACAGGGGGGCCGAAGGCCCCGTGCGCCAAATTAATTCATTTCTGGATAAGAAAAAATTCTTGTAGGTTAATAGTGTGTATTATTTTATGAAGAATAAGAACAATAAAATTTTGAACGGAAATTTTATACCGCGCATAAGAAAATGCTTCTATTAAATTTATTATTTTTTAAAATTAAATACCCTCTGCCTTAAAACATGTATAAAATTTTCCAGGATTTGAAGAAGAAAAATTTTCTTACTTACTTCAAAACATTGTTAAATTTAAAATTTTAAAAATGCAAAAATATTTCTTTTTTTTTCTTCTCACTAGGTAAATTCAAAGCACTTTTTGTATTACGAATAAATTCTTACATTAATGTTTTTAAGCTAAAAATTTTAAATTTAGGAAATTGATAAATTTTTTTTAAGCCCATTTTTCTGCAAGGATTGAATTTCTAAAATTTGCAAAATTAAAAATATTCGTATGTTCTGGTGAGAAACATTAGTAAACAAATAAAAAAGAATTAGATCAGAGAATTGATTTAAATATTTATTTGTTTGGCAAAATAACCCTTGATCACTAAAGTTTGATTATATTATAAGTCAAGTGGCATTAAAAAATAGATAGGTACTTTATCGAACAATTTGATCCCTTGCCCATCATCTTGTCTTCAAAATTTAGATGTGCAGGAGCCAAGAGTGTGGCATTTTAACAAAGAACGTTCGATATTATATTTTTGTAAAGCAGAATACCCAATTTATAAATTTTATTTAAATAAAATAATTGTTTATCGAACTTAAATTTAAAAAAGGAAGAAACGAACAATGTGCGTACGTTTAAAAAATTGTTGGCCCTGAAAAGGGCCGATTGATTATGTGAAAAATACTTTATGCTTTCTTTTCAGTCTTTTTAGGAAGAAGAACTGCTTGAATATTAGGAAGTACACCACCTTGAGCAATAGTGACTCCAGAAAGAAGTTTGTTCAATTCCTCATCGTTACGAATGGCTAACTGAAGGTGACGAGGAATGATCCTGGTTTTTTTGTTGTCACGGGCTGCGTTTCCTGCCAATTCAAGAACTTCAGCAGCCAAATATTCCATTACAGCGGCCAAGTAAACTGGAGCTCCGGCACCAACGCGCTCAGCGTAATTGCCTTTTCTTAATAATCGATGAATTCTACCGACTGGAAATTGAAGACCAGCTCTGCTAGAACGAGTCTTTGACTTAGCCTTGCTTTTTCCTCCTTTGCCACGTCCTGACATTGTGTAGGTAATATTATGCAGTTGCTTCGAAAAAGAAAGAAGTAAAAATAAATTTCGAGAAAAAAAACTCGATATTGTTAATTCAGATAGATTACAGCGCACCAATAAAGACGATTTTATTTTTTGATTGGTGGGGAAAGAAACG
This sequence comes from Anagrus nilaparvatae, assembly GCA_022575985.1. NCBI lineage: Eukaryota > Metazoa > Arthropoda > Insecta > Hymenoptera > Mymaridae > Anagrus > Anagrus nilaparvatae. The sequence continues at coordinate 5,123,690 of JAKSXM010000107.1, forward strand.
TAAGAAGTTACAAAACAGAGTTTTTTAAAAAAAAATATATCATTCTTGACGCTATCGTTTGAACTCTAAGATGGCACCTAAAGCAAGTGGAAAGGCTGTAAAGAAAGCCGGCAAGGCTCAGAAAAATATTAGCAAAGGTGGTGACAAGAAAAAGAAGCGTAAGAGGAAGGAATCTTACGCTATTTACATTTACAAAGTACTTAAACAAGTACATCCCGATACTGGAGTTTCCAGCAAGGCTATGTCTATTATGAATTCTTTCGTAAATGACATTTTTGAACGCATTGCAGCTGAAGCTTCCCGTTTGGCTCATTACAACAAGAGATCAACCATCACGTCCCGGGAAATCCAAACTGCTGTCCGTCTCTTATTGCCCGGAGAACTTGCTAAGCACGCTGTCAGTGAAGGCACCAAAGCAGTCACTAAGTACACAAGCTCCAAATAAACAAAAGATAAATGTTATTCAATCGGCCCTTTTCAGGGCCATCAATTTTTAAAACAAAAGAATACATTCTATATCTGCAGTTTGTAATTTAATTTTTCGCGACATTATTAAATAACATAGCTAAACTTTACTGTTAACTTTTTGTTGAATTATTTTTGCATTACCGTCGTTCAATTTTAGTTTTGAAACTATGGTTGCAAAATTGTCGTAGCTTTGAAATAATAAATAAATTTAATTTTCAATATTAGTTGAAATAAATTTTAAGATGGGACATTTATTGCCGTACAGTTAAAAATAAATATATTGTAAATTTTTAAATTTAAAAAATTTTAGTCAATATTAACAAATATTGTACTACGTAATAAAAAGACATGATTTTTCATTTTTTTTTGCAAAAATAGGTAATATATAAAAATCTTTTTTTCTTTTAGTGCTGTAATTTTTAGAAAACAGAATAAAAGATTTTTTTATTAAAGGATCAAGTTGTTATTTTCATTATTGTAACTTAGTAAATTTAAAAAATTTTTATTATTGTACTTTAAACCGCATATTTCATAAGGTATAAATCTTTTTATGCTTTTGTGAATAAATAAGAAAATTTTGGCCATATTGTAAACTTAAATAGCATCTAAAACATTAATTTAAGATTAAATGGCTGTTGGTAGTACATCTAAAATTAAGCGAAGTACAAACTTTAAATAAATGAAAATAAAAATCCATGCGATTATTAAGGCTTTTTTTCATATTTTAGCCACAAATTTTTTTTTCAATTAAAAATTTTGTTTATTTTTACGGTGTATGGTCAGCAACTTTTTGAAATACAAACTTTAAAACAAAAAAATTTGTAAATTCTATATACTATCACGTGACACTATTTTTGCAAAAAAAATGAAAATGAGAATGCGATATATACATTATAAATTCAGAAAATCATTGTAGTTTTGTAAAGCAGAACAAATTATTTATTGTTTAAGTTTAAAAAAGGAAGAAATAATGTTCGTACGCTTAAAAAATTTTTGGCCCTGAAAAGGGCCGATTGTTTAAGTTTCGCTGATTTGTCAAATTAACCTCCAAAACCATAGAGAGTGCGACCTTGACGTTTCAAAGCATATACAACATCCATAGCGGTGACTGTCTTCCTCTTGGCGTGTTCAGTGTATGTAACGGCGTCACGAATGACGTTTTCGAGGAATACTTTTAATACTCCACGGGTTTCTTCATAGATAAGTCCAGAGATACGTTTTACACCACCTCTACGAGCAAGACGACGGATAGCGGGCTTGGTGATTCCTTGGATATTATCACGTAATACTTTACGATGTCTCTTTGCTCCACCCTTTCCTAATCCTTTTCCTCCCTTTCCACGTCCAGTCATTTTGGGAAAATTAAAATTGTCTCGATGGAGAACAAAAACAGAATAAAAAAAAAGGGCCCGAAATGGGGTATATATACTTTTTACAACGATCCATCCCACCTAAATCTAACAACCAATCACAATGCTTGAATCACGTAAAGCGAGTCTTTAAAAAAACGCGATGTCAGGTTTCGAGCTCATTTAGCTGTTGAACGTCAAGATGGCACGTACTAAGCAAACCGCTCGTAAATCAACTGGAGGCAAGGCTCCACGAAAACAACTTGCCACTAAGGCAGCTCGTAAGAGTGCACCTGCAACCGGTGGTGTCAAGAAACCTCATCGTTATAGGCCTGGTACAGTTGCTCTTAGAGAAATCCGTCGTTACCAAAAGAGCACGGAATTATTAATCAGAAAATTGCCTTTCCAACGTTTAGTCAGAGAAATCGCTCAAGATTTCAAAACTGACTTACGTTTCCAAAGCTCAGCTGTCATGGCTCTTCAAGAAGCTAGCGAAGCTTACCTCGTTGGTCTCTTTGAAGATACCAATCTTTGTGCCATTCACGCTAAACGTGTAACCATCATGCCCAAGGATATCCAATTGGCAAGACGTATACGAGGAGAACGTGCTTAAATTGCAAAATGGAACAATAAATCGGCCCTTTTCGGGGCCAACATAATTTTTTCAACGTTTAAATAACATTCCAACGACTATGTAATGTTAAATGAAAATTAAATCTTTACGTTTGATTATGTTTTACATTACAAAAGAAAACGCTGCCAAGTAATTGGCACTATGGTTTCTCATTAGCATTATCAAAATTTTCATAATGGCCACCTAAATTAAGTAAAATTTTATACGAAAAACTGAAAATTATCTTTTTCTTGATATTTGTCAGTTTCATTTGATGGAAAATTTAGATTTTTTACATAAAAAAAATGAAAATTTTTCTACATCAGTACATAAAATTTTCTCTACTAGTGAACAAAGCATTCAGAAATTCGTGTTAAAAATGCTTATTATACTAATTGCAGCCACAGTCCGTCGCATTTACAAAAATAAACTTCTAAAATTCGTTTACTAGACAGTTTTTGGTGTATCGGCTAAAACAAAAATGAAATAATTATTACTGTTTTTAAATATATTGGTGTTAAAATGATATTTCTAAAACTTTCATATACAAAAAAATTAGGCATTGCGTCGAACAAAAACAAATGGAGTTTTTTTATTTCTTGACACAAAAGATTAAAATACGAATTATTGAGAAATATTGAATTTCTAAAATGATTATTTTTTTATATGAAAATTAGGTACTATAGGTCCTTAAAGAATAAAAAGTATTTTTTATTTTTCTTATTTAAAAAATCGCTGTTTTAAAAAATTTCCAAATAACTATGTATCAGAGCAAAGAAAACGTGTAAAAACGATGTTTCTAAGTTAATACTTTCGGAGAAAGTAATTAGTTACTACGTCAAAAGAAAAAAATTTGATGTTTTTTGTATTTTTTTTAATTTTCAAAAATTTAACTATTAGATTGGAGGTATCCGATAAAAACGATACTTCTGGATATTAGTACTTTCATGGAAAAAAATCTGTATTTTTTATTTCTTATTTAAAAAATTTCCAAAAAATTAAGTATCAGATTCAAGAAATCAATTATTTTTTATTAAAAAAGTTAAATTTAGCATGTTATAAAAATTGATATCACTCAATACTTAAGTTAGAAGGTACTCATAATTATGCAATAGTTGTTTATTTGTTTAAAAATTGTTGATGGCCCTGAAAAGGGCCGATTGTAGTTTTGTCCTAAAAAGGACAGATTTAAAATGATTAATATTTATTTTTTTGCTGATTTAGCTTTTGGAGCTGCTTTTTTAGGCTTTGGAGCTTTTGGCTTAGCTGGAGATTTTGTTTTTTTAGCCTTTGATGGAGATTTAGGTGCAGCAGGTTTTGTTGCTTTGGCTTTTTTCTCAGCAGCTGGTTTTTTTGCTGCTGCTGATTTTTTGGCTGCAACAGGTTTCTTAGTAGATGTTGGTTTCTTGGCAGCGGTTGTTTTCTTACTTGCTGCTGGCTTTTTAGCTGCAGGTTTCTTTACTGGCTTCTTTTCAGCAACTTTACTGCTAGCCAACTTGAATCTGCCTGATGCTCCAGTACCTTTTGACTGTACCAATTTGCCCTTGGTTACTGCAGATACCAAATACTTCCTTATGTAAATGGCATTTTTCTCAACGTCTATTTTATAGTTAGCAGCAATATATTTCTTGATTGCCTGTAGAGAAGATCCTTTAGTTTCTTTTAATTCACTTATGGCTTTATTGACCATATCAGATGTTGGAGGATGTTCTGCCTTGCTTGCAGCTTTTTTTGATGCTGGTTTCTTCGCCTTTTTTGGGGAAACTGATGCCGGGACAGCTGGTGCTGCTGCTGTATCTGCCATGTTGATCAATAGAGTTATCGATGAATAATAAAAAAAAAATTTTCAAAACATTTTTTTTTTTTTATAGGGAGAAAAGGGCCCCTCCTCGCCCCTTTCTGTGAGGAACCATCCACCGGAAGGCGCGACGCGAGCGGTAGCGAGCATAAGCACGTTACCGCAATGTTCCTCTCCAATTTAAAACGACGTATACAGGACAGGGAGGTGTATTGCGGATTACTCAGATGAGCATTACCACATATCTGAATATAGGTGTGCATGGCGGTTAAATTTACATGAAAAGTTTTGGTAAAAAAAAAACCCCACGTGGGGAAAAACCTTTGAATATCTGATACAATAAGGGACAGGGTATTTAGAAATTTAGTCGATGAAATACAAACTGCGGCTGCTGCTGCTGGAACGTATGAATAGTTTAGTTTGTTCTTACAATTAAGATCCTTGAGGGACCCTATAAAATCAGGATTATATTTCTATAATATATTTGAAGTCGTGAGTCTGAAAAATAAATGTCAGATAATTATTTAGATAAAAAGTCTTTGGGTCGTGCATGCTTGATCAAGGGATCATAGTCATATTGACCTAATTCCTTGATCAACTCATACTCGGACACCTCACACCTTTGGTAAAAAGATTTACTTAATTTGGTAGTAAATTCTTTTAAATATTCTATTTTTAATTCTTTATGAATTTGCTCCATTCTTGTGTAAAGTGGCGCATTTGTGATTAATTTAAGAACGCGGTTTTGAATCCGCTGTAACTTATTGTGATTTGTTTTAGCCGTATTTCCCCATACAGCTGCTGCATAAGTTAGTATGGGACGGATAAATATTTTATAAATTATTAGCCCGTTTTTAAAACCTAAGCCAGATTGGCGTTTTAATAAAGGATACAGCCTTGAGACTGCACCGTAGGCTTTATTACGTACGGCAGTTGTGTGTTTATGAAATTTAAGACGTTTATCGAGAATTACGCCCAAGTATTTAACTTCGGTTTTCCATTCAATCGGGACCCCGTTAAACTCGGGTGGATTTATATTGCGATTTTTCTTTTTGTGACCAAAGAGAATTGATTCAGATTTGCTGGGATTTATTTTTATACGCCATTTCTTGCACCAACCACTTGTTATAGTTAGTTGTTTATTTAAGAGATTGACAATCTTAGTATTACTCCAAGAGGATACAAAATAGACTCTGTCATCTGCGAAAACACCGGTTTCAACACCCGGTTGACGCGGCATATCGTCGATATATATATTAAAAATCTTGGGACCGATGAGACTGCCTTGCGGTACACCAGACTCTATGTCAAAAATATTGGATATTTCGTTGTCTATTAAAACTACAAATTTGCGCGATTTTAAGTAAGAGTTTAAAAAATGTATATAGGAATCTGGTATTTCATATTTTATCAGTTTGCGAAGAAGTCCGTTGTGCCAGACGCTGTCAAAAGCTTTGGCAACATCTAGAAAGACGGCTCCAGTATTTCGATTTTTATTGAATTCTTCGGTGACATGTTCGGTCAGTCGAAGGATTTGTTGGTCTGCTGAGTGCTGGTGTTTAAAGCCGAACTGTTCATTACAAATTAATTTTTTGTCTTTAGCTATTTTTTCAAATCGATTTAAGAAAATTGCTTCTAGAGCTTTGCTCATAGTATTTAATAAACTGATTGGTCTGTAGCTGTCAGCTTTAGTAGGGTCTTTCCCACCTTTTTGTAGTACAGTAATGACAGCTTTTTTCCAAGCATTTGGGAAGTAGTTAAGCTTAAGGCACGCGTTGAAAATTTCCGCGATTAATTCATAAACATGAGCTGGCAGTTTTTTCATAACAAAATTAGATATGCCGTCGTCACCCGGGGCTTTATTGTTTTTTGTGTTTTTAAAATAATTGAAAATTTCTTCTGCATTAGTAGGTTCAATTTTTTGAGAGCAAGATTCATTAAGAAAATCATTAACTATTTTGTCCGTTTCTTTAATAAACTGGGGCTCGGATATATCAGCGTGAGGAGTCATAGTTGTTGCAAGGAATGACGCAATTTTGTTGGCTTTATCGCGAGGTGAGAAGAATTTTATTACTCCGTTCTCGTCTTTAAGAGGCGGAATTGAGCTTTTGGATTTAGTTAAAATTTTTGTCATTTGGTACAGTGAGCGATCTTTAATATTTAATTTTTGAACACAATTTATCCACGAGTTATCGCGAAAGATTTGAATTTCTTTGGAAATTCTTTGCCTTAACGCGTTTATTAATTGATTTGCGTAAAGAAATGGCCTTCGACGGCTTTGATTTATTATCCGATGACGATATTTTATTAAGTCTATTATTTTTTTTGGGAGGGGTTCATTTAAGTTTTTATGTGTGCGCTTGGGTGTAGAAGCCTTAACTGCAGCTACAATGTCATTAGTCAGTTTATTGATCGCCTTATCTATTTTTTCAATTGAATGTAGTGCAACGAGACCAGGTTGACATTCTCGGAGAGATTCGGAAAATTTATCTAAATTCATTTTCGAAAAGTTATATCTAGGTTTGTTGGCATTGTAACTGCATTTGAGGTCAATTGTGTGTATTATTGGAAGATGATCGGAGTCCAGAGAAATCTGATCGGGATCAGAATTATCTGAGCCAATCACTTCAGTGTCTATTTTGTAATTAAAGTTTTTTGTGAGAGCGAAATCTATAATGTCTGGTTGCTTGGGCTTTCCGTTTATACAGCTGGGGTAATGAGTAGGGGTGTCTGGGGCTGAAACTACAATACCAGTTTCAAGACTATATTCTCTTAACTTATTGCCGTAGGTGTTATTTACTCGACTTCCCCACATGCGATTTTTTCCATTATAATCACCAGCGGCGAAAACTTTTGACGAGATTTGAAATATTTTATCAAGATCATTCTTATTAAATGGTTTACTGGGAGATCTATAGGTTGATATTATTGTTAAAGTTTCGCCGTTAGCTTTTATGTTAACCGCGGAAGCTTCTAAAGACTCGAGATTGTTTACTATTATTTCATAATTTTTAATACCGTTCTTTATAATGACTGCCGTTCCACTCGTACTTTTTTTATTTTTATTATTTTCGTCATCATCTTCCTCATCGATAACTACTTTATCAGTTCGGTAGACTCTATATCCAGGTATTTTAAATTTAATTTTTTCAGTTAAAAGTGTTTCACTTAACAGTAGAATATCAATATTGTAATGAGTTAAAAAATTTCTAATTTCAACGTTTTTATTTCTGCAGCCGCGCGCGTTCCATTGACATACTTTAAGCTTTGTATTTGACGTACTATCCATTTTTAAGCCGTGATTAGATCCATGAATTTAGTGTTAATTTCAAATTGTCTTTGCATAACTTGCATTTTAGTTAAATTACCTTTAAAATAGTCATTAATTAGAGCGTTACTAAGTCTTAATAGTTCGTACATACCGGGTTCTTTTCCAGTCAATGGGGTACCGGGGTTAGGATTTGTTTGTCTGTGTTGTTGAGATTGATTTTGATTATGATAGTTATTTGTTGGGCGATTTTGGGATGCATGTGCATAACTTTTAAAGGAAGAAGGAGGCTTCTTTTTTAAATTTGGAAAATTTTTATCATTTTCAATATAAAAATTGGGCACTATTTCAGGTTTTTCACTTTTAGCTTTAGCTTTCCTAATTTTAGCTACATTTTTGATTTCTTTGGAATACACCGAGCAACCTTTGTAATTGGCTGTATGCGCTTCGTTGCAATTAACACAGCGAGGTGGAGCTTTTAGATCTTTCTTACAATTTTTAGTTTCATGCTCACCAGCACATTTAACACAATAAGACTTATTTAGATGACAATTTTGAGCAACGTGTCTAAAACCTTGGCACTTATAACATTGTCTAGGTGCTAAAGGCATAACATAATTTTCTATTTTAATAACTGTACGAAAGAGATATTTTAATGATGCGATTTCACGAGATTTCTCGGTGTTTTTCAAAGAAATCAAGAATAGGGGCATTCTTTGTTTAATTTTAGTGTTATCTTTAACGCGGGTCCTAGTTAATTGGTCGACTTTAATTACTTCAAACTCATGTTTGGTTAACTCGTCTTTAATATCATCAGGACTTTCGTCTATTCTTAAGTTACGAATCACAACTTTAATAGGAACATCACTATCTGGATTTGAAAAAAGAGTATATCCAAATTTGATTTCATTTAATTTTTGAGTCAAAGAACGAAAGTCCTCAAGATTTGCGACATTGACTTGAACCTTGCTTTCGCGGTTATGATTATAAAAAATTGGTTTAGTTTTTAAACCTTCCGTTAAATCATACAGTTTTTTAAAAGTGTGTTCGGGGGTGATTTTACACATTATAGGATATATCTTTTTATCATTAGAATTAGTATCATTGTTAGATTCCAAATTTTCAAGGGCAGCAAATGTATTATTAGTAATAATTTCAGTATTTTGCCTTTTGGTTTTAATTTTATTATATTCATTAGACTCACGTGACCTTTTGTTTTTTCTGTACTTAGGTTGTTGAAACCCTTCATTGCCTGTTACGGCATAGTCCATAAGTTCGTCGTTCTCCACATCAACCATCATTGATGTTTGCTGTTGTATACCGGACACCGGCAGCGCCATGCTGTTGCGCCCTTCCTCCACCTGGTTGCCTTGAAAAGACAGATTGATTTTCTTCTTAAGCTCCAATACGTGCGTTCAGTACGACGTCTCGAATAAGAATGTTTTTCAAAACACACTGTCGTCATTTAATATATAGCATGAGCGCGGACCTCGTAGAAAGGCCGAGATTACTAACTTAAATTTTTTACTCAATTTTATACTAAAAAATGTATTCTTCTTAAATTTAAAATAATAATATTCCATACAAAAATTGAATGAACAATATATTTAAACAAATAATTCTATTACGTGAATATCAGATCTATCATTAAAAACAAAAAAAAAAAAAGGAAAGAAAAGTTTGTTACAATAAAAAATACTATATCGTAAAAATTATTATCGACATTTAATTTAGAATTATTTGAATTTTCAATAATCATTTATTAATGAATGTGAAAAAAATAAATAATATTAAAAATCAATCACAATATAATTATCTCAATAATTTATAGATTTTTTAATTTTTGACTTTGCAAATACATTTCGGTTTTCCAATATGGTGGACTTGAAAACTAAAAACACTAGAAAATCAGTTTTCTTCATAATATTTGGGTCTTTAAGCTCGATAAAAATGAAATTGAATTGAAAATTTTGCAGAAAGTTCATTTTCGATTGTTTCTGAAATTTTTGGATCTCCATATTCAAAAACCGAAAAATTTGTTAAAGCTCAAATTATAAAAATTTACATCTATAATTCGCTTTTATTAAGCTTGAAACCCCAAATTTTATGAAAGTAATATTTTTGGGTGTTTTTAGAATATTCGGGTCAGCCATATTCGAGAACCAAAAAATATTATAGCCAAAGCAAAAATGATTTTATACATAAACATACAATATAAATATAAACTATACAGTAAAGTTATATACAATTAAAAATTTAATCCTATTCTAAAAAGGAGTTGTTGCTATGTACATTGTTGACCTTCACCATCCCAGCAGAATTTTTTTAGCTAGAATATCGACCCTAGTACCAAATAATTGCTCGTAAGTGCGCGTTTTCAAATATCCGAAGCAAATAATTGCACGTTCTTTCCTTTTTTAATTATTTGCAAAATAAAATTTGCGATTTTGAAATTAATATTACTCGCTTATTAGGTAACGTGCAATTATCTTGCCTATCCCAAAAAGTGCGCGATAATAAAATTTACATAATTTTTTCCTTTTTTTTTGCTAATTCATCGGTTATTGCAAAAAAATATAAAAAAAATTCCTTTTTTTTGCAAATAGGCAGAACGCGAATGCGCATGCGCTAACTAAAGCAGATTACCGTGGCATTTAGACAACATACTATACAGTGCGGTTGCTATACTCAGTGCAACAATAACAACAATGGCTGCAATTATTATTTCAAAGGCAACAAAAATATTTATAATGTACAATTTAAATATTTTCTTTGCTTTTGAAATAATAATTACAGCCATTGTTGTTATTTTTGCTGGCTGAAAGTATAACTAGCTCGCAAGAGACTTCAAAAAGGAATTTTGAAGCTTATTATCAAGTAAGTTTTTATAAATAGTTTAAATATTTCTTTTATTGTGATAAATTTTAACTTAAAGATCTATTTTATACTAGAATATGAAGAATATCATATTGATGTCTTTTAGATTAACAGGCGGTACTAAAGATTATATAGTTGTAGGATCAGATTTAAGAAGAATCGTTATTTGTACCAGATTGCTCATTTAGAAGATGACGACAATGAACCAGAGTTTAGTTCAGCAATGCTTTTAGAAGAAAGAGATACATTTTTCTTTGCACCAAGGCCATTACGAAACTTTGTTCTTGTTGATGAAATGGATAGTTTAAGTCCAATCATGGCTTGTCAGGTATAACACAATACGCTATTTTATTTTTAAAGTGGCATCTTCAAGAAGAGAAAATATGATGCTTAATGGCCCAAATCTATTTTCTGTTATAGATTTACAGTTTTTATAAATTTCAATAGTATAAGAGAAAATAAGATTATTTGTTTAAATTTTAGGTTGCTGATTTAGCTAACGAAGATACTCCTCAATTGTACATAGCATGTGGACGAAGTCCTCTTTCAACCTTAAGGGTCTTACGTCATGGGTTAGAAGTATCTGAAATGGCTGTTAGTGAGCTTCCTGGTAATCTAAATGCAGTTTGGACCGTTAAAAGGTGCGTTGATGGTTAGTTAATAACAAATAACGCATGTCTAATATTTACCTTATTTGTATTTTTTAAATTCATTAGTTTCTGATGAATGGTTAAAAAAATTATGATTTTGGTTACAGAGGAATTTGATGCATACATTATTGTGTCCTTTGTGAATGCTACCTTGGTACTTTTCTTGGTGGTGTTAGATTTAATTTTGGCACTGGTAAATAATTTTAAAATTATTACATTTCAATTTTTACAATAATTAAAATTTTTTTTTAATTATTTAAGGCAAGCACTATGGTAAATCTGTTGATTGGATGGATGCAGCTGGCCATGAAATTTTACTATGGCAAAGTATGTTAGAAAGGCCGTACTGACTAAAATAAACAATGTGGTGACGCTACTGAGCCTGCTCTATTTTGGGAACAACCAGGTATATCAAGTTGATTCACATAAAACAAAGCAATACCTTACTTAAAAATGACAATTTTCCAGTACAAGTAAGATTATTAATTAATTATACATATTACCAAATCTCAGATTATTTTTATAATTTTTAAAATTTATTATTAAATAGATAAAAAATTCAATTGACGGGTTTACTTGCAGCTGAATTTGATTTAAAAATTGCAGAAAAAGAAGCTTCATCTGGTACTCGGGATGGTGAGAGTATAGAATTGCAGCAAAGTAAGTTAATTTAAAATAAATAATTCAAGCAGTAAAAACTGAAATAAAATATATTTTTTGACATGCTAATTTAGTTCAGTTGGACAATAGAAAAAAGATTCCTCCTAGTGGCTGGAAATATGATAAATGTTTATGGTTAAATTTAACAGATGGTTCTATTTTATGTGGTAGAAAATTTTTTTGGTGGTTTGGATGTATTTTAGTACATAGAAGATGATATGGTAGAAGATCCAAATTTAGCAGTGCATTTACCTCATTGGGAATAAACATATTAAAAATGAAAAAAAAATGGAAAAATTAATGGTAGAGTTAAAAATTGAATTGAATCAAAAATTTGGAGATTGGATAGCCAGCATTGAAGCAGTCATTTTATCCTATTATATGGCACTGGATAAACAGGTCTAATAAATTTAGGAAATTCATGTTATCTTAATAGCGTTATTCAAATGGTATTTACAATGCCTGATTTGATTGACAGGTAATATTTGATTTTAATAAGTTTTGTTATTTATTGCTTTTGTTTAGAAAATTGTTTCAAATTTTATAGGTTTGTCAAATGCTCTAAAAAAATTTTTGATCAAAACATCCATGACCCAGCAAATGATTTGAACCGCAGGTGTATAAATTTCAGTGAATCTTCACACGGTATTATTGAAATAATACATTACGTCTGACTAATACATTACGTCTGACCAACTCGTCTTTTTCTACTTATTCAAATTTTTTTCTCACAATTAAAAATAAAATTTACCCTGTAATCACGATAAAAATTATAATAATTTATTTTTTGCAGTAAAAAAATTTTTTTAAATAAACAAATAAAAGAAAGTAAAAACGCGTAATTTCTGGAGAAATTTAATTTCAAAGAGTGATTGTAAATAAATGATTGTAATTAAAATATGAATAGTTCTATTTTATCATTAAATATCATAAAATAATTATTTTAATTGATTATATTTATATTTATAATACTTAATTCCTGCAAATAGAAATCAAAATCAATAGTATAAGACAAGTGTAAAGTAATTTAAAATCTGGTAACATTTCATATATTTGTAGATAAAATTAATAAATTATCACTTTTTTTACTGCATTTATCTGAATCACTTAAATATTTTTGTATTTTATTATTGTTGTAGGTAAAAAAATGTATTCTTTAATAAAAAATATTCTTTACTTTTGTACATAGGTATAAAAATTAAAAAATATATCACTCTTATGTGTTCTCTTATTTATACTTATTTTATATTTTATGAATAAATAATCTCATTTATTGTAATTAATTATAAAACTTTATTATTAATTATTTCATACATGATCTTTTTTCTAAAATAATCAATATGTTTTTGATAGAAGTTAAAATTTTTATTTGTAGATATATATTCTGCATATACACATAAAAAAACACCACAGTCATTTCCATTTTTTTGTTGCGGAATGTCTTGTATCGTACTTAGGGTCCAATTATATAAATTTAAACATCTTTTTTTTTTGTCGATGTGTTCATCTTGTAAATATTTTAATAAATTTTGCATAACATCATTACCATCGTAGCCTAAGCTGTCGTAATACTTAATTGTATTATTTTTTAAATTGATTACTGACAAACTCCAATGTTTATTTTTATTAATTGGAACAAGTAAATAGTCGTAACTAAAAATGTCGACTTTTCTAGTCCATCTTTTAATCTGATGGAATCCGTCTTTTATTAATTTTGGATAAAAAAATGTGTTCATAGCATAAGTTGAGGGATTATTATTTGAATTTCCTCGTTGCATAATCAAATTTAGGTAGTAATTGATAACTTCGTCATGCAACCAATTTTCACCTTCCAAAGCATCAAGATCTTTTTTGAGTATTTGAAGACCAAAATTCTGTACTACTATTTGATTGTGTTGATAATTTTGCATAATATTATTAATGCATACAAGTATATCTGCTGTATGTTCAAATAGTTTTGATTTGCCTTGCTTAATTTGTACAGTTTGGTAAGTTCTTCCAGTTAGATCAATTAAGGGTTCTTCTAGAGTGAGATCTATAGATAATTCTTCCTGTTTTGTAACATTCTTTTCAACACAATTTTTTACTGATTGCACTCTTTTTAGTTTAAAATTTTTATTTTTATAAGAATCACTTTTTTTTTCTATATGTTCATGAATATTTTCAGTTTTTATTTTTTGCTTTGGGTTAAAATCTAAATTAGATTCTTTGTCAACAATAATGCTGTTGTTGTTTTTCATGCAGTCTTTGAAATTAACGTACAAGGGTTGAATCATTTTTAATAAAAAAAAACCCACAAAATATGTATACCTATTGCTAAATTGATTTTTATCGATTTTAAAAAAACTTATTCATCAAAATAATCATCAATATTTACTTTATTTTTTTAATTTTGTGCGCACAGCAGACTGAATAAGTGTTGCCAATATATTTTATTGGAGCTGCTCCAAAAACTTAACGTATGTCGCATATGATTATCTTGTGGCATATTCTTCAAAATAAATCTTGAAGTGCATAAAATAAATTGCCTCTAAATAAATAATATTTTTTTAAGTATAGTGTAAAGGACTGCAGTTCTATTGTTTATTTAACAAAAAATATTTACAGTGCTAAAGAAACAATATACAAGTTCTATACCAAGTGAAAAAATTATGTCTGAGGAGTGTACATATGATATGGTAACAGGTACCTACTCTAAAAAAAGAGTATCTACAAGAAAACACTTGGTTTTAAATTGGAAAAATTTAAGTTTCTTTGCACGATAAAAAACTCCAAAAACTATAAATTTTACAAAGGTGAGTCAATTAATTTTTCAACTTGATATACTTAATATATATTTAATCAAAAGTTTTTTAAAAAGCAATAAGTATACTAATTTTGTTTTATTATCTTAAATTTCAGATTATTATTTCTTTGTTCAAAATCTGCTTATTAGTTCAATTGTAAATAGTAAATATATGGATGTTAATTCAGTAATTTTTGATATATAAGTAACAGTAAATATATCTTATAAGTATCATCAGTGCTTTGTCGTCATAAAATTTATTTATTATGGCTAAAATTTTAAAGCTTTTACAAGAGGTAAATATTTTAAAATAGGTAAACATGTAAAAAAATTTATTTTTGTTTAAATTAGTAATTAATAATAAATTTTTATAACAGGTACTATAATATTTGGGAAAAAAAACAGAATATAATTCTTTATTGTTAGTATCGATCAATAAAAAAAAGAGAGAAAAAAAAAGAAATTTATCTTTAGAATCTCATTAAATAGTTTAAATCTTATTTTTGTTATTATTGTAACCTCAGATTTTTTATAAATAAAATAAATAAATAAAAAACAATAATGCATAGAATACAGTGTTACATGTTTATTTAATTATCAAAAATACAGTATATGTAATTTTAAATACTATAAAACACCTATTTCCTAATTTATTTAATTACAAATATAATATTGCTTAAGCGGAGTCAACAAAGATTTAATGCTTTCTACGCACCATGCTAACCCTAACAAGCGTCTTCTATCCCCCATGCCTAAATCACCGTAGTCGGTATAATGTGGACAAAGCCCAAATAATTGTTCAACCTCTGTTATCCAGAGTTTTAATAATTTTCCCTTGCAACTTACAGGAAATTCTTTATTTTTGCCTGTAATACAATCAGAATATTAACTTTGATCAATATAAGTATGTTAATATAATTTGAGTACCTTGTAAATAAGAATTGCTACTTGTGGTGATACATCCAATTGTCTCGAATAAGGCAATTCGTTCACAATTTTTGTTAAGGTAGTCTTGCAATTTTATATTGACTGGCGTCAATTCAATATTATCGATGTTTGTCCAAAAAAGTCTCCTGCGATGCATAGCTGTAAAAGTTGCTGAATCGATAAAAAAAGGATCAGTGTCTAACAATCTGAAAGAAAAATTTTGTAATTGATAAAGAAACCTGTCTTTATTAATAATTATACTTAGTACTTATTTATAATATTTTTGTCCACATTTTTCATGGATTTAACGTTTTCGAAAAACCAAAATAATTTTCTGTTAGGCGGATTGTGCTTGATGATCCACTTCTTAATTTGCTTGAATTTCTTTAGTAATTTTAGAGATTCTCCTGAATATTAAAACAATTATTTAAAAAATGCTTCCTTATTTCATGTATAATACATATAAAATTATGAATCACCTTTCAATCCTTGTCTAGAGCGATTTACTCTACTCAATTGATTACAAGGGGAACCTCCAAAATATATGTCTATTGGACATATATCTTTTATATGCTGTTCTGTTACTTCTAATATATCGTTCACCGGTAGTCTTTTTACTTTTTTTCCATGATTGGCTTGACTTACTATTCTGGCCTTTTCATCAATTTCCACTGCATAATAAGAATCTACATCAAACCCTACTGCTTCAGCAGCTACAAGACCTAAAAATACAATAATTCCCAAATTTATTAAATTTTAAATAGCAAAAATTTGATTTAATGCTGTTGAAATAAATTTTTGTATTGATGTCAATTTAAAGAAACTTATATCCAAAATTTTGAAAATTTTTATTAAAAATAATTAAAACAAAAAATTATTAAAATTAAAAAAATTGATTAAAAGGGATATGATAAATTAAAATATAAATTTTTCTCGTAATCCATTTAAACTTTATATATAAATTATAAAAAAAATTGAAAAATGCATTAACAATACTATCTTTTAATAACAATAATCTTATACAAGATTATATAATATATTTCATAAATTCGCAAATTCATTATTTTATTATAGCAAAAAATAAATAAATAAATAAAAAATGTCTGTCTTTACTCGAAAGGTTTTATTGCCTACAAAAAAATGCTTATCAAAAAGTACTACTTTAAATACCTGTTGTTATTCCATCGTATACTGATAATATACGAGCTTTGGGTTTTTCATCTTTAGTTATTTTATTTTTTTTATTCTTATTATTTTTTTGATCAACTGTCACTTCCAAATAGTTTTTATATTTAAAATTGTGCTTTTTTAAAGCCTCTAGTGTTTCCATTGGAAATGGGAAAAAACGCAAAGTGGATACTGAAAAATATTTATAAAACTTTATTTAAAACACCTTATAAGGCAAAAAAAGTAATAAAATGTCTTACATTCACTTTTATGTAACTGCAATACATTTTTTAAGTTTATCAAATTAATACTGTTCATAGAAAACTTTATTTTTTCAGAAAGTAGCTGAAACCGTAAAAATAAAAAATGTTAAAAATTTGTATACTATATATGATAAGTTACAAAAAAAAAAAATTAATACCTTGGCTAAGTGTAAAACTGTTTTTTTGCTAATAGTTTTTATTTTTTCTTTTTTAATATTAATGTCAAAAACTGTTTCTGAAAATTCTTGAAATGGTTTGATCTCAGTTTTTTTATGCAGCTGTAAATAATAATAATTTTTTAAGAGAAAAGTACAAAATCATGAATTATAATTTTTTTATAAATACCTGAGAAAATGTTGAAGTTCCCAGCCAATGAACAAAAATATGCTCCAAAAAAACAGAATCTTTTGCATCATTTTCATGTATTACTAAAGCTAAAATAATATAAATATTTATTTTTTATATTCTAATTTTTAATAAACTTCAATAAAGGAATTAATATTACCTGGATACCAGAAACCAGAAAATTTTCCCCAAATTAATGTTCCTGGTAAGTAAATCAAATTTGTAATATTTTTTAGCAAATGTGGCTGTAACTTTTCTAAAATAACTCTAGGTTCTTGATTTAACTGTTTAAACTCCAAACTTTCTTGACCATTATCTATTTTGTAGCTCGCTTGATAGCTTGACGTTGGATTAGATTCTGATGAATAATCTTCCATAGAAAATTTTTCAATATTCAATTTGCAGTTATTCATATACAGCTGTATTGAAGACAAAATATTTTCTTTCATAGATGGAATGCTAACAGTCGTCGATTCAGCCATTAATTTCTTTATTTTTGATGCAAAGGATTCAGCTTCGATTACACATTTATTAATATACTGAACTAAAAATTCATCAGAATGACATACATCTTCATCGTCAAAATCACTGAAATTTTTTATAATAGGTTTGTTTTCAATACTATGAAGTTTTGATTTATTTTCAGCTTCTTCTTGCATAATTTTTAATAGATCTGTATCATCATCAAAAGCTAAAATATCTTCATAAGAATCAGAATGCATAGGTAACATGTTTTCATAAGAATCACTAGATGATGTTTCTAAGTTACTTTTCTTAAAACTGTTAAAATCTGCAGAATTTTCAAGAAACTGCTCTGATTTCTTAGTATTATCATGAGAAAGAAAAGCTGCTGGTGACAATGTATTGTCTTTTTCTTGGCCAATAATTTTCTTAACTTCGTCAGAATGTAGTTTCTCAAAATTATTAATACTGTTTAGAGATTTCACTGTGTTTTGTTTATTCAATCCTATTGTTAAATTTGAGTCATTAGAATGTAAAATCATTGGTGTATTTATATTTTTTGCAGAAAAATGAATATTATTAATATATCCTTCAGGCTCCAGAACAATAATGTCAGCTTCGCTATAAATATCCTCCTCGATAATTTGTGGAATTTCTTGACTATGATACAAGTCTAAATTTATGCTGGGGGGGTAATTGTTATCAATTACTGTAAAATAAAAATCCTCATTCTTTGAAGTATTTGTTACTTGAAATAAATTTCTTGACTCTATATTTGAAACTTTCCTGAAAAATATTAAGCATCAATTTAAATCTTAAAAAATCTTTGGAGCGATACTAAAATGAAGGTTATTACTCATACTTATCAGAGCAATAAAATTTTATTAAAATAAATAAATTTAAAAAAACTGTTTCTTCTAACCTCTTTTTATTTATAAACAAGGACTTTGTTGGCAGAGCATTATCATGCAAGTATTTTCTTTTTTTGTCATTCTTAATTGATTTTTCGAAGAAACATTTTTCATCGAAGTGTAAACTACAGAGTTTTGTTTTAAAGTCTACATCGACTCCTGCCCTACTTAATATTGATTGCCAGTCCTTATTTAAAAGCCCTTTGTGTCTTGGAATCCTATAAGAAATATTAAAAACAAATGTAAACTGATTAACTATACTCATATTTTATTATTCAAAATTTACTTTATCATATTTATTACTCACAAATGTAAGGTTAATCCTGCTGAATTTTTTGATGTTGCAGAACACAAACAACATGAATCTGGCATTTTAAAAAAAATAAAAACGGCAGGAATTTTAAAAATAATATTCACAATAAGAACACTATTTGTTGGAAAATAATTACATAATCAGTATTTTTTTACTACAAAGCACATAAATTTTTTACATTCAATGTTTAATGTAATAAGTGTACAATATTACATCATCAAAGGCCACTGTACACAAATTATTTAAGAACGCATCTTACAAACCGGCCACACTATGAGAAAAATTTTAATTTAATGAAACAATTAAAAAATTATCCATGGAGTGGGAAACCGCGCTTTTTAAAATTGAATTATTTCTTATTATAATAAATTATAATTACACACGTAATTATTCGTTAATTAATTTTATGATAAATAATTCATTTATTGAGATATATTTTATTTGACTATCGATGAAATAACAGTTTCCCTCTCCACGAACTTCTTAAATTTTTTTTTTAATTAAAATTTTTCTTATAGCGTGGCCGGTTTGTTATTGGTTTATTGTTAGGGAAAAAGCTTCTTATTAGTGTATTGTTAGGGAAAAGGCCCTTATTGGTGTATTGTTAGGGAAAAAGCTTCTTGTTGGTTTATTGTTAGGGAAAAGGCTTTTATTGGTGCATCTTGTTAGGGACAATACCTAAGAATAAGCATTACCACTGCACTGGTTGTAATTTAATTAAATAACTTTTATGGATTTTTGATCAATCAATCATTGAAGATTATTAAATTTCCATAAACTCGAGCTTTATTATGTTATTGACAAAATTTTTTAAGTAAAGTATTGAAACTAAAATTACACAGCATTTTTTAAATTAAATTACTTTATTAACCTAATTTATTATTGGATGTCAATGTCAATCGAATTTGATAATTTTTTTAAAAAGTTTTAGCAGTAGCTGATTAATTTTCAGGTATTAAAGGTTATAATAAAACTTTGAGTGTCAACAAGTCATTTGTCTACGTTCAAAGATGAAAATTTAATTAATCAGATAAGTATATAGATAGGTATGTTTAGTTTAAGTAAGAAAGGTTTAATAAACATTATAATTAATTATCTTTTTATATTCATTTTTCTTATATTTTTTAAAATGTTTACAATTATTTTTTAAAAGATTTGCAATAATTATGACAGGTTTTTCTTAAAATATTTCAATATAATAAAATAATAGTGTTACTCAGAACAATTTATATAAATTATTAAAGCAGGTTTAATTGCTTTATTTCTCGCTTGACGTGTATCACATCGACCTACTCCTGGTTCTTTTCGCACCCAATATCCGCCTAAATCACGACATATGCTTACATATTTTTTATGGTGACTTTCGGTTGATTCACTCACTTCGATGACACTTGTCAGAATGAATTTTTGTTCTTCAAATTCAAAATTTACGTTTAAATTATAAACATTGATTTTCACATCAATGTTTTCAAGATCAACGACGATCCACTCTTTAAACTCGTACTGAATTTGGAGGACATTCAAGCATGAAGGGCAAAGTAAATTTGGTGAGCCAAGTAAAAATTTTACAAAGGTTGGTAATTCTAATTGAGCCCTTACAATTTCTGGTTTAAAATTTTCCATAGGCTCAATTGTATTGTGATTAGTTTTTTTAATACACTTATCACATGTGTTGCAATATAATTCTCTTGATATCCCATACAAAGAACCAGTTAAATTTGAAAAATAGTACCCTAAATTTTGGCTGCAAGAAATTACATCATTTCTTACTTCACCAAGATTAAGAAAAAATTCTAATCTTGTTTCATAATATATTTTTAAATCAAATTTTTTACAATATTCTATTATTAAATTAAAAAAAACTTCTTTTTGACTGGATTCTAACTGACAAAAATTAAAAAACTGTCTAATATTAATGTAGGAATGAACAAAAGTTTGAAAAAGAGCATCGATATTTGTAGTGCTTTCATAAACAAAGATCTTGTTTTCAGCATTTTTAATGGGATATTGATTTCCATTTTCTATTGCTTTCATTTTATGTTTTCCCAAGTACGGTTTGTTTAATGCAAGTTTTATTTCTGGAAATGGGTCTAAAAATTTTCTTCTTTTCTGAACAATTTTTTTTGTTTGCAGCAAAACTTTTGGATTACCTACATCATGTAATTTTTCTTTATTCTTATCAGTTGTATTTTCTAAAAACCAAGTTAATAATAAAAAAAAAATTTTTATTTTAAAATATATTATTTTTATTTATACCTAATCTTAATTTTGCTTCACAATTTTTAGGTACTTCACTATTCTCATCCAAAAGCGATGATTTATGAAACCGATTGCTGAATCTCTCTTCGTCATCTAAAAATAATAGTTATTGGATGTAATTAATATATAATATTAGGTAAGCAAAAAATTTTTTTAAAAATATATAAATAATTTTATTTCTATTACTTGGGTCTGTTAAAGGATTATCAAACTTTAAAGTACTTGAATGCGCTACTTTACTAAACAAGCTGGTATTCAAATTTTCAAGACTTGATAAGGTTTGATTATTTTTAAAGATGTTTACATTATTAGAAGCAAAAATTAGTGAATTTTCTAAGTGTTCTTTTTCACTTATATTATTATTATTTTTTTGAACAACACTTCCTTCTTGACTCTTATTTAATTCTAAATTTTCATCATTTTTAATTTTGCCACCAGCTTCATTTTCTTTATTTTTGGGAACAGAAATTTTATTTTTCCAGTTTTCCCGGATATCATAGAAAGAATAATATTGCACATCGTCATTGGAATAATTAATTTCAGTTTCTAATTTTGATTCGGTATCACTTAATAATACTCTATTTTCCTGCGTTATGGTCTTTAAGAAACTTCCATGAGCTTTTACAAAATTGTCAACTAATAAATTTTCTATTGAAAAAACTTTTTGATCCAATAAATTTTTATATATTTCAGGTAATAAATTCATTTTATCTTGAACATGAAAATCTGAATACTTTTTTTCTCTTGTATTTTGTACTAAATTTGTCCAGCATGGAAAGAATAAGAGCAGTTGAACAAAACGATAAAAAACATTTTCAGAATAGAAAGAGTTTAAATTCTCATAAATTCTTCCAGTTCTAGAACTAAACTTGTTTTTTATCGATGTATGAATATTTGTAAAAAATTCCTTAATAGGATATGATTCATTAATCTTGATCTCAAAAATCATTGATGACTTTAAATTAGCAAATTGTTCATCATATTGCTTGGAATGCAAGCGTACAAGATCTTTAATATTGTTAATGATTGAGCTGTCCATTTCTGAGGATAAAAAATTAAAGGATGACTCAGTGTATTCATTATTTAATTCACTGCAGAGTAAAATAAAAATATGCGGCACCAAGTCTAAAAATTTATCAAGATTTGTGCAAGTACTTAATAGTATAAAGCAATCTAACAAAAAAGTTCTCTCAATTCCAACAAAATTTTTCATTTCATCGTCTTCATCATAAAAAATTTTTTTTGATTCTATTAAAATACACAGAGCGACAGTATTTAATTGTAAGAGACAGTATGGGATAGTTTTTGATTTTTTCATTAAGAAATTAAAGGCAGTTAAATTATAATCAATTAAACTTTTACTATTAGTAAAAGAACTTATAATGGAATTTAGTAAAGAATCTGTAACTATGTGAATGCCTATTGTCTTAGGTGCTGCTACCTTTTCTCTTAACCACTCTGGGAAAGAATATTGAAAAAATATTTCATCATCTGTGTCAATTAAAAATTGGAATAGAATAATAGGCTTAAGTTTATATTCAGCCATAACAGAAATTAAAATTAAATTTTCCTTGTCATCGACAAAGGGGTTATCAGATACAACTTTTACATTAATAATTTGCATGGTAACGATTATTGTTCTTTTTAATTTTTGATTAAATGTGTTGTCTTTCCACAAATGAATCATTTCTGGCCAATAATATATTACGCTAAATGGCTCGTGGGCAATTTCTTTTAACAAGGGACTGTAATAAATGTTATTCGTCAAAAGGCACAGTTTTAGAACTGAATCTTTAATTTCATGATCAGCTTCGACATCTTCTTCATCATCTGTTTTTTTATTAATGTCTTCTTTAAGTTTATTGAAAAATATTTTACGATTTTTCAATATTCTTAGGTGAAGACTTTTGAGCTTCATTTTATAATTAATGTCTCTCAATATATTTTTATAAACTATTGCCCCTTCTGTAACTTTTAATTTTCCATTTTCATGAAATATTTCATCTTTATATGCCTTTAAAACTCCACATAATACTTCATCACAAACAGCTGGTTTGCTGCCTGGTTTTTTTTTTATTTTTTCTTCGATACCTTCCATTTATTTCCGGAATTTTTTTTATTATCGATTTTATGAAGAGATTTTCTTATAATTCTTTACACAATTATTTATTAAACAGTCTAAATTCAAAACAATTGAAGAAAGTATAGGTATAGCAATTTAAAGTCGCAGTGGTTTTTAAATTCAATAATAATATATGAATATTCCTTGTATCTTGCACAGGCTTGCAAACGTAAAGGTTATTGACCTAGTGTAGTTTATTGCCGTTGAGGTCGCTAGTAGGGTAGATTCCTTTTTGGCGGTTAATCAAAATTATAATCAATTAAAAATCTGACAAAATTTCACGGAAAATTTTACATAAGAGCATAAATTTATGTGTATGTAGTACTTGCAAAGATTTCATGAAAACAGCGAAATTTAAATTTGAAGTATTAAAATATTGTAATTTTTAACGAAATTTTTTTATAATACATTTAGAAGTCACGCAATAACCTATCAGTTTGACTTTTTTAACAAAAAATTTGAATTGTCAGAAGTATTTTGAGTCATATGAATGAAAAATTAAAATTTATGCCTCCAGGATACCTAGGTCTCCAGGATATCAGCTTTCCCTCGCACGGTTCATTTTCATCTTGACAGTATTCCAGTCTGAGTCAGGGAGTAGTACTACGTGGTTATTTTTATTAGAGAAGTTCTTTTATTATTTTTCACTGTAAATTTATTTTTAAAATACCCTAAAATTTATTATTAACTCATACTGATAATGTTTATTTTTAAATGCTTTTTGTATTCAATACGTAAAAATAATTTTATGATTTATTTTTACAGGACAAAAAAACTTTATCATAAACAATGAAAGAAATTAATAAATCAAAGCCAGGATTTTCTCCTGAGATCTCCGATGAATGTATAGTAAATACTTTATCAAAATTGGACATTTTTTCAATTGATAATAAACTTAGAAAAGAAGTAGATGAATCTGATGTTTGGAATTTTGCAGTCCAGGAATTATTCTCACAGAATCAGATAATCAAAAGGCATACGTTATATGAAAGAATAAGGCAAAACCGATGTAATTTATTAGATAAAATAAAATATGCTAAAGGCATAATTGAAAATTCTTCAGAATCAGATATTGATATCGAAGATGAAGATAAAACAGCAATTAATGATGATGGTGTTGATGAAGATTACGTAGCAAGAAAAAATTTGGTTTTGAATCCAAATAATTGCGAGCAGTTACATTTCATAATAACACTTAATGAAAAGCAATGGGAGAAAATAAAACCTGTTGTTAAAATAGATAACAATTCAATATCAAACAGACTTAACAGGGGCTGGTCGGATAGTATAACTGAAAATATTTATAGGTCTATAAAACCTCAAATAACCTGCCCTTTTTCTTTAAAAACAAATTATGTCTATTCAGAGAATAATGACATTTTCTTTTATTTTCACGGTTTCTGTAGTGATATAAACTGTGGTGTCAGCATTTACGGTGAATGCTCAAGTAATTTCAACGTTAACAGTAAAACTGTTGATATAGCTGTATCAACTTTTGATGCAAGACATATTCGACATAAACGGAAAAGAAAACTTAAAGATGAAAATAGGATGAAGGCTGCTAAAAAGCTAAAGCACATGAAGGCGGTACAGTATAAAAAAGAAAGAGCTATACAAATAATGGATTTTAAAGATCAAGAGCCTCCAGATTTACACAATACCGGAACCTACAGAAACTTGCGCCTCATATCTGGAGATATGGGATTTGAAGGACCTGATGATGTAATCGAATCCTTATTATTCTATAAAAAGAGGGGTACTCATGGTATACGAGTCATTGTACCATTTTATTTTTCTGTAATTTACTACCTAGATGAGCAGTTACAGCTTTGGAATGAAATTGCAGCAGATGAAGGGGACATACTTATTATTGATTCCACAGGAAGCTTTTGTAAAAAAATCTTTATCGGTGGAAGAAAAACTAATTATATTATGCTATATCAGATGGTGGCTAAATCAATAAAATATACAAAAAGAATACCAATTTCTCAAATGCTTTCAGAAAGGCAAGATGTAAATAAGATCCTTTTTTGGTTAAGGAAAACTATGGAGAATTTACCTATACCAAAAGAAGTAATAACCGATGGCTCAGCTGCACTAATGAATGCAGTTTCTCTAGCGTTCAATAAAATAAATTTTAAGGAGTATTTGAAATTGTGTTTAAAAGCATTAAAAAGTAATAAGTCAGAACATCTTGTAGGTTTGAGTACTTACATTAGACAAGATAGAGCACACTTGATTAATGCGATTACCAAATGGGACTGCTTTAAAGGTCAGCGTAAAGATATTAATGAGTTTTACACAAGATGTATATCTTTTTGTATTGAATCGACAACTTTGAAAGAGATAGAAGATGTCGTTTTTGCCATATTCGTAGTTTCTAACAGTGGATATATACCAATAAACTCGGAGAACCAAACCCAAATGAATTTCCTAGTTGAAAAAATAGAAACTTTTGCTAGAGATCCATTAGAGGTTTTGGTTGATGAATCGCGAAATTTTGAAAATTCCCGTGAAGATGTGGAAGAAACGGCAAGACAAGATGTTATAAAAGAAAATCCCATACGTTTGCACATTCTCAATATATACAAGAAAGCTGAAATGTATTTTACGGAAAAGCCTAAAGTATACACTGCGGGAATGCGTTATAATATGTTTCATTGTCCAGGAATCAAAAACAATATTCTCTATACATTTTCGACGTTTCCATTATGGTCAAATGTCATGCAAGCATTTTTCAAGTCACCTTACGCAGTTGCTTCCTCTGCTGACATTGAAGAATACTTTAAAGATATGAGAGCTTCAATCAACAGCATTAGAAAGCCAAATAAATTTTTAGTTTCCCACATAAACGATTTAAAAGGCGATTTGTTGCGATCTTTAAAAAATTTTGATTTAAATCAGCAAAAAAATAAGAATCCACAAGTAAATGAAGAAATCAAAGGTGTTCCCGAAAATCTAATTAAATCATCAAAGGTGAATAGAATTCTATTAAGGGCGAACGAAGAGAATCTAGCAGGTTAGTTGTGCCTATCTAACTATTTTTATGGGTAACAAAATTTTCATTACAATTTTCACTTATCCGAGTTTTCATACGTTGTATAATTGGATTTTATCTTTAAATAAATTAAAATACAGTATACTTAAAAGTGAAATAAATCTCCTTGCATCAAGCGATATTAATATTTTAATTTATAATTTCAAAATATAATAATTTTAATTTCAAAATGTACATATTGTTTATTTTCAGTTAAATTTGGCGACGTCGAAAAAATAAAGCACAGTAATGAAAAAAAAAGATTCATTGGTTTTCCGAATCCTCTTTATTCAAATTCATGCTGGTTAAATTCATCTTTGCAATTCTTATTAACATTAAATTTATTTGATGAAAATAAGTTTATTCGTATTGAAGAACCATCATCAATTGTAAGATCTCTTATAAAAATGAGGAAATTACTGTTACATAAAACTACTACTAGTGAAATAATGGGAAATTATATTAGGTACGTAATATATAATATATATAATATCCAGACATCAAATAAAAATTTGTTTAAAGTAAAATTAAACAATTAAAAAATCAGACTATTTTTTTTATAAATTAATTTTCCAGTTCGTTCAAAAAACAGTGCAGTGAATTAGATGTACAAAATATCCCTAATGAGAACAATGAAAACCGTTCATTTTCATCTAATTCTCAGCAAGATGTGGCTGAGTTTATTACCAGAATTTTGGAATATTTGCAAGAGTATGCAGAAAAGAACCCCGAAACATGCATCAATCTTGATATCATAAAAGATATTTTTAACATCAAAACAAACTTATTATATGAATGTGATACGTGCCCCAAAAAATACCCAATAATCGAAGAAAATTTTCTTCTTATGTTGGAAATACCCAACGAAGAAAATCCTAAGAACTGTATAGGTTTAAATGAATTGATAAACAAACATTTTAAATGTGAAACTAGAGAGAAAAGATGCGAAGACTGCTCAAAGGCAAGAAATACTACTTATAAAGTCTACAAAAGCATAAAAAGATTCCCCAAAATATTATTTATTCAAATTAAAAGATTTAATTCACAAGGCGTGAAATTAATGCATGATATCGAATTCCCAGAGATCATTTATGATTTTGAATTCCCTTTGTAAGTTTTAATTTATTTTTTTAACTATTAATAAATATTTTTATTTAAATTTAATGCTATTAAAATAAAATTTTATATTTTGAGAGGGATGTGACTTTGATTGAAATTTAAGCCTTCTGAACTGCAACCCCAGTTGCAGTTTAGAAGGCTTGAATCTCTGCCAGGGTCTCAATAATATGGGTTTTGTAACCAAGGTTATTAAAATTTTAAATTTTAATTATTAATTAAAATTTAAATAATGTCATCGCATAAAAAAAAAAAAATTTTTCATTTCATAGTTAAATAACTTTTTTAAATTTAATATATAATTTACAATTTGTATGTACGTAATGAAAATTATTAATTTTAATTTATAATAAATATTTTACACAGGGCTAGCGATAAAGAAAATGTAGGTGCTATTAAGTACAACTTAGTAAGTATTTTATGTCATCAAGGAAACTCGATAGCAGGAGGGCATTATGTGTCTTATATTTTTAAAGAAGGTATTTGGATTGAGTTTAACGATGAAAACGTTTCAACGGGGCCGATATTTAATAATGGAAAAGTTAAACAGGCGTTAAAAACTAGTAGCTATATTTTAATTTATAAATTGAAAGAATAAAGATATAAAATATTATCAGTAGTGTACATTTAATAATTTTATAAGGGCTTTGATTATGAAAAATATAATGTACTTTATACTTTAATTAGAACTCCATTTCCAGTTAGTTTTTTTTTTTTAATTTATCATTCATAAATTATTAAATGATAAAAAATATTTATTTACATTTAAATATATTAAAAATTTTATTTGATATTTTGTACATATAAAAGTTTGATGAAGGCACCATATTTTATAGTTTAAACTGACATTCCAAATAATTTATTAGTAGTATGTGAGACACAAATGTACACATTAAATTTATAATATTTTTGTAAAAATATGTATGTAAATGTATATACTATATTAGAATAAATATTTTTTTAATAATTAAGTGTTCATAAAAAAATAAATATACGTTATTTTATAAGTCCCATTTATTATTTATAATGAGATTTTATATGCTTAATTAAAAAATTTATTTCTGTGTATTATATAAAAAATTTATAGATTTTTTGTACACATTTATAATTTAATCAAAAAAATTTTTTGCATTTCTAACAGCACTTGAGTTTTGATTTAATTATATAATACAATTTAACATTTTTTAAAAATAAATTTTAATATAAATCTGATAAAGCTTATATTTATATATTTGTTCATGCAATTGGAATGGTTTAATTAACGGCGAGTTTCAAAGAACATTTTCTTCTTTTCTCAAAAAATTTTAATAATATAAAAATAAGGCTAATTTTATTTTACTGTATAATTTTTTATATGTAATTGAGCTTCTGTTTACTTTTGGTCTGTGTTAATTGACCTGTAGTAGTGTTTGATTATTTAATGTACATAATAAAAAATTAACTTATAAAAATTTGTGTTATTTGATTAAAATAAAAAGAAATGTATCTCTTTCAATGTTTCTTTTTTTTAATTTGCAAAAAACGAGTTCTGTGCTGAATTTCTCTACATCTTACCATTAGATTACTTAACGATAAAGTGTGAGTTTTATTTTTTATACCATGATTAGCACACAATTTATTGACTTCATACTAAAACATTTGCATATAAAAAATTAATTATTTAGTAAAACAAATAATAAAATAAAATTTAACTCTTAAATCTTCAACCTCCATGTGATCTGAAACTTTCCTTTCCCTTTTTTTCTTAACTTGTTTTTCAAGCTTTTCTTCTGTCTCAGAACTTTCTTCCTCTTCTTCCTCTTCTTCTTAATCTTCCTCTGAATCGAGATCTATATCAATATCTACTTTTTCTTTTTGTTCGTTTGCATTGTCTTTTCTCCAGCCAAAATTCGTTGACCAACTGCTTTATCTACTGCATTAGGGATGTGTTTATTTTCAAATTTGCTAAGTAACTTTTTTTTCCCCATATCATACAGTCTTAGCATTCTACCAACACCAACCAAGAGTTTACCTTGATAAGGATAAAGAGAATATGGGAATTCATCTAATGTTGTTCTATGTATAAATTCAAGAGATTTACACTCAGGATTAACTCTAAAAACAAAAAAGAATTAATTACTAATAATGGAATAAGCTTAAAATTTATTGCTTAAACATTAAATGTTTTTGTAAATAATCAGAACTGCAGGTATATCATCAATTTAACAGATAGTGTGAAAGTAATCATTTTTTAATTTATTTAATAGTCATGTTAATATTTAAGAAAACAAAATAAACTCACCATAATGCTGCCAAATTTTGTTCAAGCCTGTGAATGAATGCCCGTAAGTAGGTGAAATAATCTTAATAAGAGATGGCCAAAGACCTGAACCAGCTCTAGGTGCTCCAAATACTAATTCGTTTGGTTCTTCAGATAGAAAAGCTTCTGCTAATTCACGGGCAACAGCAGCTTCTTCAGCTTTTGCAGCTTTTTGCATTTCTTCAGCCATTTGCAATCGTCTTTGTTGTTTTGTATCTTTGGTGTAAGCATCTGTTTCGATAATAATTAAATGTGCTGTATCAGGATGAATTATAAATTTTCGTGGTGTGTACTCTAAAGGAAAGCTGACCTGAATAAAATATAATATTTAAAAATTTTATATTTAATTGTTTTAACTAGTACAATTTATTCAAATTTACCTGGTTAAAAACAGCTCCCAATTTTTCAAGAGCAAGAATCCTAAGTGTATTAGTAGAAAAAGCTACGATTCCTTCTGGAAATTGTTCAGAACTAAATCCAAAAGCGAATTCCAGACTCTCGTAAGGTAGCGGTGTAAGTTGAAAGCAATTTTGATAATAATAACTGAGCCAAGATCTACTGTTCATTGCAAGAACAGCTTGATTTCCTTGCATCCTAATCCTGAATATTTTGACTGGCCTTGAACCTAAATATCGAGTTTTTGTGTCTGATAAATCACCTGAGATTGGATCTAATACTGTTCTTAATAATACGTCATTTTGCAAACCTAGGAATAATGAATTTAAGATATTAACGAAAATTATGAATCTTAATTGCATTAATTAACTGATTAATATTTTTTTGTGATTTTGTTTAAGTCTTTATTCCAGGAGCAATACAATTCAATTGCAAGAGCACCAACGATGCAATATTACTTAAATTATTTTAGCACTTGAAAAAGCGACCGGTACGTGGGATATTTCCAGATTCCGGAGATACCGCAGTGCAAAAAAACTATTTCATTATTAACTATTGAATTATTTCAAGACACAGGAATAGTAAAACAATTATTTTTGTAAATTGTTTAAAAGTTTGAAAGATTATAAATGATTGGAATAAGACTTAAATATTTAAATTAAAATAAACTAAAGCTAAAAAGAAAAAATTACCTCAACCAAAGCATCTTCTCCTAAAGCCGAACAACTTAACATTGGCATTGTACCAAGAAATCCAGAATCTGTGACTTCTTCTACTGTCTCTCCAATGCTAAGTACCAAGGTAGCATTCACAAAGGACACAATAATGTATGCATCAAATTCTTCTGTAACCAAAATCATAATTTTTTTCATACTTTATGCAACTATTAAAAATAATTAATTTGAATTTCAACCAAAACTAATTTTTTTTATCCAGATTTATTATTTTAAATCGAGCCAATTGTCGTCCAGTTCAAAATTTTCTTTCTTACCTGTCGCTCTTTCACCAAGTTCTCAGGAGACCATTCATCAGTTGCAGATATCCTGAAAGAGAGAACTGGTGTTTGATAAGAGTATATCAATCAACAGGCTGGATAATAATCTTTCTAATAATTTTGCTCTCAATGTTTAATTAATTAATTACTAACGATAGTTATTTCAAAAATTAAAATTACTAAGATAATAAAAGGACTTTTGTTTCTTAAACTAATGAATTTAAAAAATATAAATAAGGGAAATATTAGGCATGCGTTATTTGTTGTTAAGTAACCGTCAATGCGCCTTTTAACGGTCCAAACTGCATTTGGATTACCAGGAAGTTCACTAACAGCCATTTCAGATACTTCTAACCCATGACGTAAGACCCTTAAGGTTGAACGAGGACCTCGTCCACATGCTATATACAATTGAGGAGTATCTTCGTTAGCTAAGTCAGCAACCTAAAATTAAAACAAATTATCTTATTTTCTCTTATACTATTGGAATTTACAAAATTGTGTAATTCTTTGATTCACTTCAATGAGCAAATACAAACCAAAGGCGACAAAGAATATTAATTTTGCATCTATCACAGAAAAAAGATTTGGGCCATCAAGCATCATCTTTTCTCTACTTGAAGATGCCACTATTAAAATAAAATAAGGTATTGTGTTATACCTGACAAGCCATGATTGGACTTAAAGTGTCCATTTCATCAACAAGAACTAAGTTCCGTAATGGCCTTGGTGCAAAGAAAAATGTATCTCCTTCTTCTAAAGGCATAGCTGAACTAAACTCTGGTTCATCGTCGTCATCTCCTAAATGAGCGATCTGGTACAAGTAACTGTAAGAAATAAGTTATTATATTTTCTGTTTTTCCCAAAAATAAAAATATTTGAATATTCAAGATAACTCACTGATTTCCAAACTCAGATCCAACAAAAAGATAACCCGTTTTTAAAACACACATACTAGCTGCAACTAGTACTGTATCAAAATATTTTAATTTGATTTCTGTAACAACATCTTCATCAGTTTCTAAAGTTATTTTAAAGATATCTCCTTGTTCTGTCTGAGCAAGGAAAAAAAACATGGTTTTTGTCTTATGTGTTGCCAAACATACAAAAATCATTCCTCTTTCAGGGTCATCTAAGTCATTTCTTCTTCTTGGAATAGGGCAACGAATGTCAGGTTGATCACCGAAATTTTTGTATGTTAAGTAATTTTCAGAACAAATCAAAACTCCACTTGGTCCATCATTTCCACCCGGAACTGATACCAAAAAATTTGCATGCTGTAATTACCAAACAAATCGTTAAAATTTATATTTTATTTATTTTATTTCAACCACGTACTTCATCCAACGGTTCACTATATTTTCTGACAACATGATTTAGACCAAGATCAAGTTCATAAAAAGTTAATGTTTGTTGAGTTTTTATTGCTGCATCACCAGTTGGATCATTGTCTGCTTCCTCGTAATCAATTTCTAAGCAAGCAAACATTGGATTTTAAAAACCAACATCAAAACCAACAATGTGATAAACTAGAGTATTGCTTTTGTGAGCTTCTAACGGAGAAGAAATTGTTAATCGAGCTTCAGGATCTCGATTTAAAATGTATACCAATTTTTGTTTTTCAATCGCCCCTAAAATTAACATGGACATTTGTCATTAGTATTTTGGTTTGTAAATAACTCAAAATTGAGAATAATATTTAAATTTATTATTATCAAAGGTTTTTAATCAATGAAATAACTTACTTGATAATAAGCTTCAAAATTCCTTTTTGAAGTCTCTTGCGAGCTAGTTATACTTTCAGCCAGCAAAAATAACAACAATGGCTGTAATTATTATTTCAAAAGCAAAGAAAATATTTAAATTGTACATTATAAATATTTTTGTTGCTTTTGAAATAATAATTGCAGCCATTGTTGTTATTGTTGCACTGAGTATAGCAACCGCACTGTATAGTATGTTGTCTAAATGCCACGGTAATCTGCTTTAGTTAGCGCATGCGCATTCGCGTTCTGCCTATTTGCGAAAAAAAGGAATTTTTTTTATATTTTTTTGCAATAACCGATGAATTAGCAAAAAAAAAGGAAAAAATTATGTAAATTTTATTATCGCGCACTTTTTGGGATAGGTAAGATAATTGCACGTTACCTAATAAGCGAGTAATATTAATTTCAAAATCGCAAATTTTATTTTGCAAATAATTAAAAAAGGAAAGAACGTGCAATTATTTGCTTCGGATATTTGAAAACGCGCACTTACGAGCAATTATTTGGTACTAGGGTCGATATTCTAGCTAAAAAAATTCTGCTGGGATGGTAAAGGTACATTGTTGTACATTGTTATCGGAATAAAAGCGTTCTGATTGGCTACTAATACCGACTCATAATAATAATCGTTGCGTATTTATGTATGATTATTCATAGTATTAGTAATGTTTATTTATTGCAGAAAAAATAAATATATAACCTAAATTTAAATTATTTTTTTTTTGTTAAAAATTAAAGACTCCGACAGTATACTAATTATACTAATAAATAATGTTTTAGAAACGAATTTAATTTTAACTAAAGAAATATGTTGCGTAAAAAATTAATTTAACGAAACGCTAGTCTTAATGAAAAGCTTCAACAAAAGAAAATTTTTTTAATGGTAAAATTCTGTAAAAAATTGTATGATTATTGCCCAGTAACCATTTCACGTTTATTTAACCATAATAACCTATAATTTAAAAACAATTTTTTTGGTTAAAATTTCTTCAAAGGCTTTGATCATAAAAAAATTCTTTTTTGAAAAAAAATAAAAAATAGATCAAACATACGACTTGAATATTAGCGCCATTTATGAACATACTATAGCATATTCAATATGCATGTAATACGACATATATACGAAGACGGCGCCTCCAGCGCTGTTTAGGTTGGTAAGAAAATTGAGTAGATTTAGTCTAAGCGAAAATTAAAATACATGTTTTTTTCATTAGTCGAAAATTGATGTTCCAAAAAAAGTATACAGGGTTATATTATTTTTTTTCTTTTTATTATTATTTGAAAAGTAATAAAGTACATAAAAGTGAAAAATTTTTTATTAAAAATTCATCTTATTTATATAAAATAACCGATATTAACATGGAACATGTTCATTGGAAGGAGTATTTGATTAAGTTTGGTTCGGCAGGAGGGGTGAAAAAGTGACTTTTTCAGGGGGGAAGGGTGAAATGGACTATGAATTAGTCAAATTTTTTACTATTTTTTGAGCTTGACTATTTCATGAATTGGTCAATTACACGTTTGGGGTGTAAAATATATGTATATTGTAATTTTGTTAAAATGGAAAATGTTTAT
This sequence comes from Anagrus nilaparvatae, assembly GCA_022575985.1. Taxonomy (NCBI): domain Eukaryota; kingdom Metazoa; phylum Arthropoda; class Insecta; order Hymenoptera; family Mymaridae; genus Anagrus; species Anagrus nilaparvatae. The sequence continues at coordinate 5,158,110 of JAKSXM010000107.1, forward strand.
TTAATAATAGGAAGGGTGTTTGATCTTATTTGTTAATATTTCACTCAGGATCAAGAATCTTTCAACATGGTTTTAATATCATATAGTATAACCATTAAAAGTTTAATAAGAATCAGAATTGTAAAAATTATTTTAAAACAATTAATTTTATAAAGTATTTATTATATTATAAGTATAATACATGGAAGGAATACATTCTTTTTAACATGGAACATGTTCATTAGATGGGGTAATTGAAAAAGTTTGGCTTGGCAGGGGTGGGGGGGGGGGGTGAAAAATTGGCGTTCTTTTTAATTTTGAGAAAAAAATTTTAAAAAAATTTGGTATCAGATCCAAACAGTTACTATAAACGAACTTTCTAAAACTAGTACTTTCATGGAAATAAATTGGTACTACGTCCAAAGAGAAAAAATAATTTGGTATTTTTTTTATTTTTTTGTGACGAAAATTTTGTGAAAAAAATTAAAAAAAAATTAAGTATCAGATTCAAGATATCAAGTAAAATCATACTTTCAAATATAAGTACTTTCGTGGAAATAAATGAGGTATCACATCCAAATTAAAAAAAAAAAAAGTACCTAGAGCGTTTTTGGTGAAAAAATTTTTGAAAAAAAAATTAGGTCTTAATTTCATAACGGTTGTGAAACATCACCGGTTGCAATATTTTCAGATATTAGTACTTTCATGGAATTAAATGAGGTAATACACCAAAAAAAAAAAATATTTCAGGTTTTTTAATTTTTTTGTTTTTTTAATTTTGAGAAAGAATTTTTGAAAAATTCGGTATCAGAACCAAAAAATGACTATAAACAAACTTTCTAAAATTAGTACTTTCATAGAAATAAATTGTACAAATAAGGGTAAAATAATTGTACAAATAAATAGGTACTACGTCCAAAAAGAAAAAAAAAATTGGTGTTTTTTGTATTTTTTCGTGAAAAAAATTTTCAAAAAATTAAGTATCAGATTCGAGATATAGAATAAAAACCATACTTTCAAATATAAGTACTTTCGTAGAAATAAATGAGGTATTACGTCCAAATTAAAAAAAAAAAAAAAAGTAGTTTGAGATTTTTTGATGAAAAAATTTTTGAAAAAAAAATTAGGTCTTAATTCCATAATGGTTGTGAAATTTCACCGGTTACATACACACAAACACACACACACACACACTTACATACTTTTTTTTAAAACCGGTTTTTTAGCTTCCTGGGGTCTCAAAATGTGCTTATATGCCAAAAAATCAAAAATCGAAATTTGACCTATCACAAAGGTATGGCTATTTTTCACTTGCTACGGGCTTTTAGGCGGGCATGGATGATGATTTTATGAATATATTATTTTGGTAAAATTATTATTATTATTATTATTATTAAATTTATTTGAAAAAGATCAAAATACACTAACACTCCAGTTTTACATAGTTAATATCAGTAATTACATTGTTGTAAATACATGTTAATATAATATAATTGATTTTTATTAAATAAAATAAAATAAAGAATCTATATAAATGTAAATAAATATATAAGTAAATATAAGTCAATTCAAATTATAAAATTTGAAAACTGAATTTAAAATTATTCAACAAATAAGTAAATATATAGTTAATATAGTAAATATCCCTTTCCCTTACTTATCAGAGCCAGGATCTCCATCATCTTACAGACCATTGTGTATGTTAAATACCATTGGCAAGGTGATGGAGAGCATGGTCAGAGGAAGATTGCGGCAAGCAATTAGGGAAGCGGGTGACCTTAGCGACGACCAACACGGCTTTCGTGAGGGGCGTTCCACGATCGGTGCCATCGAGCAGGTCGTGAAGGTGGTTATGAGGGCCAGACAAGTGCGGCCGGATATTAAACCGGACGTCCTGCTTGTCACGTTGGATGTGAAAAACGCATTCAACTCGGCTAAGTGGGACGATATGTTGCACTCCCTCGAGCAGGTATTCAGAGTTCCGGATTATCTGAGAAATATACTCAGAGATTACCTCCGGGACCGATACCTGCGCTGGGACACGCTCGATGGCACAAGAGGTAAAGTATTAAGCGCAGGCATAGCGCAGGGTTCAGTTCTGGGTCCTGATCTGTGGAATGCCTTTTCGACGGCTTGCTAAAGATTGAGCTCCCGGATGGATGCTCCATGATCGGATACGCGGATGACGTTGCTCTAACCATAACAGCTCGAGAGCCAGAGGACCAGCAGAATACCTTGGATGAGGCCATGCGCCTTATCAATAGCTGGATGTCGGATCACGGACTAAGACTGGCAGTCCCGAAAACGGAGATTGTCCTTCTGACCCGGAGAAGGGTTGATACCATATTCGGCATCAGCTTTGATGACGTAGGTAATCCCCTTATGATCCAGACCAAACCATCGGTCAAATGTTTGGGGGTCTTCTTGGATAACAAGTTGACCTACAATAGAGAATTCCAGCAGGCCTGTGAAAAGGCTGGCCGGGTGACAAAGTCCCTCTCGTGGCTAATGACGAACATCGGCGGTCCCAGATCTGAGAAGAGGAGGCTGTTGATGACGACAGTTAACTCCATCTTGCTCTACGGTGCAGAGGTGTGGGCGGACAATGTCCGCATAAAAAAGTACTGCAAGAAACTAAAGACAGTACAGAGGCAGGGGGCACTTCGATTCGCTTGCTCGTACAAGACAGTATCAGAGCCAGCGATCCAGGTGGTGGCTCGGGTGATTCCCATCGACCTGCTTGCCTTGGAAAGGCAGGCGATCTATAACCGTGGGGAAGAAGAGCGCGACGTAGCTTCCGTTCGCGCTCGCTCCCGCACAATGGAATGTTGGCATTATAGGTGGAATGGTGACCCGAGGGGACGTTGGACGCACCGCCTTATCCTCGATTTGGAAAGCTGGATGAACCGTGATCATGGAGAGGTAGACTTCTACCTCACACAGTTCCTAACTGGTCACGGTTATTTCCGCGACATGCTTTTCAAGTGGAGCAAGGTGACATCTCCGGAATGCTTGCATTGCCCGGGCGAGCTGGATACCGCTGAGCACACCTTTTTTGGGTGTCCTCGCTTCGCTGAAGGGCGACCGCCCTTCGATGAATGGAGGCCGGAAGTAGTCGTCCCGGAAATGCTGCGCAGTGCCGCTAACTGGTACAGTGTGGCAGAGTACGTACGGGCGACACTGATTGGAAAAAAGGAGGAAGGTTTCCTCTCATAGGAAAATCTCCTCCTTTATTGACAGGGTATGGCGAAGAAATGCCTGGGCTGCATTGTTTCCGGGCCGAAGTAATACCTAAACAGGGAGTCCCGGTCCGGATTCTATGATATTGTCATAAATGCAGGAGGGTGGGGAGTTTAGTGGGTATTGTAATTCCTCAATTGTGTATATCTGGGCAACCCCAGATACAAATTTGAGGTTGAGTCCCACATAACCATACAGTACGCGTGTATGGTATGCGTAAATGCATTCTCCTCGTCCTACGAAAAAGGCCCCTTCTTGAAGGGGCCCAAAAAAAAAAAAAAAAAAAAATAGTAAATATCAGTTAAAATCTTTTAAATATAATAACAGTGATAATAATACTGATTAATAAATTTTTTGAATATGTTTAAGTTTAATGACTAAGTTTAATGACTAAGTATACACAGCGTCTGTGCTAATTCAATGCATCCTGTTTAGAGAGGTACATTTTTATGCTTCTCTTAAATTGGGAAAATGATGGTAGATCGCGATAGCAAGGTGGTAAAGAGTTCCATAGGTTGGCATATTTTATTTGGAAGGAATTCTTTCCAGAGTCAGTGACCATCGTAGTGATTTTAAGATCTATGCGGGGTCCCCTGGTGGGTTTATCACTTTTACAGGGCTTGAATAATGAAAGCAGCAGTGGAGGTTCCCTCATTCTTACTATCCTGTGCATGATTAGAGCAGCAAAAAACTCACGTCGGGTGTTGTTACTGAGCCATTTGAGTTTATTCCTATATGGGGTTATGTGCTCGTCACGTCTTAGTCCAAATAAATACCGAATACCTAGATTAGCTAGCCTTTGGAGTTGTTTACGTAGTTCAAGGGAGATGTCAGCATAGACTACTGTGCAGTAATCTAGATGAGGGATAACTAGGGACTCAACCAGCCTATACGCCTTAGTAACTGGGATGTGCAGGTTTTAATGAATCTTATCCCGTAGAGGACTCTGTTCACTTTTTTGGAAATATAGTTAACATGTTGTTTCCATGATAATGTATCGTCTAAGATTACCCCGAGACTAAGAACCTCATCTACAAACGGAACTATATCGTCTTTCCTATTAATTGCTATATTACTGATGTCTAGGTTTTTGAAGAGCCCTACCGCATGAGAAAGTTTTCATTATTTTTTTTGTTTTCTACTTCGATGGTGGAATAGATTATATATTGTTGCCTACCTATTTCAATTTGTAACAGCATCTTGAGAATCAAATAAAATTGTAAAAAAGCTAATTTGAGGATTTTCAAAATTTGCCTACTTTAAATCCATGCTGACCTGCTTAATTAGTTTTCATTTGCGGTATCTATTAATATCTGTTTGGGGTTTAATTTCTATGACTGTCTCAATAGAAATAAAATTATTAATAAGGCCTATTATTAAGGCCAGAACCCTTTTCATCCCTCGAAATAAATTTTTCTTTTGTCCTGGACAGCGAAATTTAATAATAGGATGACGAAATACTCGAATCAGTTTTCATATATTGTATTATGTCGCACCTACAGATATAATGTTTTATTCTAGTTTAAACATTTTTTATTAAAATTTATAATTATTTTACAGTTTATAATAATAAATGAAAAAAATAATATTTAAAATTGTTTTACAAGTTTTTGTACAGCGCGCGGCTGACACTGCAGAGCAAAAATGAATCGATTAATTAGATAAAATCGAAGACGAAATTTATACAAGATTGTATAATAAAATAAGAAAATTATTGTACTTCTTATTTCCCTATTTTTTTATATATTTAATTATTATTATAAGTACACAAAATTTTAATAATAATTAAGTATTTTAAATGATAAATAGTAATAATAATTAAATAACGCGCGAGAGTATATGTGACCGAGAAATACTGTGGCAACCAATAAAAAATATATTTCACGCGCATGCGGCATGACAAAATCAGCGGACCAATCAGAACACGAATAAAAAGGACGAAAAAATCTGACACATGAGTTTTATAAAGATAGATATGGTTCGCAATAGAATTTTGAGGTTATGTTTTGCAGAAAGATTTTCGGGAGGGGCCATTTTTTATAAAAATATAGATCTGCACGTGAAATTTATGGGGATTCAGCTATAGGTTATGTTAGTCTAAAAAGAGTAAACCACCAATGTAGAGTTGAGGCAATGATAACACCAGAGCATAAAACAAGAGGAAGATATTTTGCTTCTGTCACAATAGATGAAGAACCAAAAACTATTAAAGACGTTTCAGTTCTGATTGCGCGGCATCTGGAGGTGAGTTTACTAAATTCATGTGTATTATATAATAATAATATCCTTTTAACATGTGGTGCATAAAGTTGCATACTACAATAAACAAATATACATGTTTTTATCTTCATATATTAGGTGTTTGTTGTTCACAAAAAAAAAGTGCGCTAAAAATGTTCTTCCTGAAGTATATTGAAGTTTAGGTGACAAAATGATCCCATACCAATTTTCAGCTCATTTGAGAACGATTTAGGGGTCGCACAAACCCAGGGTAGCTCTCAAGAGGTTGGCTAATGCCGACAATTGGTGGTAAAGACAAAAATTTTTTTCAAAATACGTTTTCTATACTTCCTAATATGTTTTCGGTGTCGCTAAGCTCGAAAATGAGGTCCTCAGAGTACACCGAAAACACCCCTTTTTGTACCAAAAGTTTTTGGATTTTATAGCGAAAATCGTATATATTCGAAACATCTGGATTTTAAATTATAATGGATGACTTAAATGTGTTGAAAAAATATCGAAAACTCCTTCCGTTTCTTCCAACGCGCCTTCTTGGCCGAGAAAGTACGGACCAAAATAATACCTAAACAGGGAGCCCCGGTCCGGATTCTATGACATAATCATAAATGCAGGAGGGTGGGGAGTTTAGTGGGTATTACCTCAACTTTGAGGTTGAGTCCCACATAACCTTCTTGAAGGGGCCCAAAAAAAAACTTGGCAGCATAAAATAAAGAATATAACCAAGAAAGTTAATAGAGCACTATGTTGTCTCAGATTTATAAAACCGTGTACATCTCAGGCTTTACGTAAGCGTCTGGTAGAAACTCTAGTAGTTCCGCATCTGGACTACTATAGTGTAGTGTATTCTGACATTAATAATCAATTAACTGACCAATTACAAAGACTGTCAAACTCTTGTGTACGTTATATTTTTGATTTAAGACGACAAGAACACATCACACCTTTCAGACAACAATTTAATTGGATGAATATAAAAACCCGCACCAATTACTTTGCAGCCTTAATCATGTACAGACTAATACACATGAGAGAATCTCCATTTCTCCTATCATTATTTAAATAGTACAAATCAGATAAATCTACTCGCGGTGTTCGTAAAGACTTGGATATAGGTACCCACCTCAATAACAACTGACTGGGGCATAAATTCTTTTCAAGTCAAATATGCTCATTTTTGGAATAATATCTTACCATTTATATGTGACTTACATTCATTCACACGTTTCAGAAAAAGTACTAGACAATATTTGTATAGCAGAGATTTATAAATTATTTAAAATTTTGTATTAACTTACGACTTGACGTACATTTTAATGCACTTGACTAATGATTGTTTTTACAATTTTACTTTTAAAATTCAAAAGATTTGACCAAAACCACTTTTACTATTCTATTATATATGCATTTTAATTATATCCTTACAGATAACTTTTATGTGCTAAATCGATTATATAAAGATCGATGGAGATCTGAAGTTGCTTCTATTCAACTATTTATTCGCCTTCTGATTGGCCGAATTCAAATCGATTATTCGATTATGTTTAAATTTATTATAAAATTTTGATTAATTATTAATATTGTATAAAATAATAATATACTGATAAGAAAATATACATTTATCATTAAAATTTAAATTAATTCTAAACGTTTAAATATTAATTAATAAACTAATGATTATTAAAAAATGTTGTTTTTATGAAAAATTTAAATAAAGTTAATGGTTATGTTATTTAATTTGTTTAAAAATGATATTACACAAGAAATGTACCTACAACAAAAAGAGGTTAAAAGCAAAACTTGTAGTATTTATAAAATTAATTAGGCTTAGTTACGCTTAGGTATATATATAGGTGAAGAAGAAAAAATAAAATTAAGATTTAAAAATTATATAGGTATTTTTTAAAGCACCAAACAATTTATACTTTTGTATAATAAAAAGAAATAATATCATAAAAAATTTCAAAATCTTAATGCAAATAATGTGGTTGTTTTAATATTATTAAATATTAAATTCGTTACGGAAGATTTTGGAGCCCTATTAAAAATATATATTAGAGTCATATGGGTCAAAATGGCCTATGCCACTGTAAATATGTTAATTGGTTATTGACTCTGAAATTATTTTAACTCTAATTTAAACGAATCATATTGGTTCAAAAATGCTTTTATCATTGAACATGTTTATTAGGATATTTCTTATTTCCCAAATTGACCGTAGAGGCCAAATACAGGCTCGAATATAATACTTCAGGTAATAAAACTATTTTCTAAAAAAAAAATTTTTACCCATAGATTAATGTAGTGTGCCGATTTGCAAATTAAAATCGGTAGAAATCAGAAAAAATGTTTTAAAAATATTTTAGAAAGCTTTTAGAAACCTTGCTAAAAACTTTTTACTACTAAAATTTTCTAAAAGCTTTAAATTTTGAACAAAGTAGTTCTTTGCAAAGAAAAGAAAATAAAATATAATAAAAATTCATAAAATAACAAAAATTAGCAGTTTTAATTTTTTTATTTTTTACTATTTTTATTTATTTTTTTTTTGTTCTTCTCTCGAAAGAGGTCCTGTAGTAAAATTTCCCGAGAAATCCAAAAATCGAGTCAGAATTTTGGTTAGGTGACAAGAAAATCCGGAAAAAAGAAAGTTATGAACATTCTTTTTTTGAGTTTTTCAGTACTTAAAGGCAAATATGTCCCAAAAAATGTGTACCAACAAAAAGTTTATGGGAAAACAAAAATTTTAAGGCCAATTTGAAGAAAAAAAATAACGTTTTTTGTGAAAACTTTAAATTTTTATTTCTATTGAGACAGTCATAGAAATTAAACCCCAAACAGATATTAATAGATACCGCAAATGAAAACTAATTAAGCAAAAAAGTTAAGTTTTAAAAAAAAGTATGTAAGTGTGTGTGTGTGTGTGTGTGTGTGTGTGTGTGTGTGTGTGTGTGTGTGTGTGTGTGTGTGTGTTTGTGTGTATGTAACCGGTGAAATTTCACAACCATTATGGAATTAAGACCTAATTTTTTTTTCAAAAATTTTTTCATCAAAAAATCTCAAACTACTTTTTTTTTTTTTTTTAATTTGGACGTAATACCTCATTTATTTCTACGAAAGTACTTATATTTGAAAGTATGGTTTTTATTCTATATCTCGAATCTGATACTTAATTTTTTGAAAATTTTTTTCACGAAAAAATACAAAAAACACCAATTTTTTTTTTCTTTTTGGACGTAGTACCTATTTATTTGTACAATTATTTTACCCTTATTTGTACAATTTATTTCTATGAAAGTACTAATTTTAGAAAGTTTGTTTATAGTCATTTTTTGGTTCTGATACCGAATTTTTCAAAAATTCTTTCTCAAAATTAAAAAAACAAAAAAATTAAAAAACCTGAAATATTTTTTTTTTTTGGTGTATTACCTCATTTAATTCCATGAAAGTACTAATATCTGAAAATATTGCAACCGGTGATGTTTCACAACCGTTATGAAATTAAGACCTAATTTTTTTTTCAAAAATTTTTTCACCAAAAACGCTCTAGGTACTTTTTTTTTTTTTTAATTTGGATGTGATACCTCATTTATTTCCACGAAAGTACTTATATTTGAAAGTATGATTTTACTTGATATCTTGAATCTGATACTTAATTTTTTTTTAATTTTTTTCACAAAATTTTCGTCACAAAAAAATAAAAAAAATACCAAATTATTTTTTCTCTTTGGACGTAGTACCAATTTATTTCCATGAAAGTACTAGTTTTAGAAAGTTCGTTTATAGTAACTGTTTGGATCTGATACCAAATTTTTTTAAAATTTTTTTCTCAAAATTAAAAAGAACGCCAATTTTTCACCCCCCCCCCCCACCCCTGCCAAGCCAAACTTTTTCAATTACCCCATCTAATGAACATGTTCCATGTTAAAAAGAATGTATTCCTTCCATGTATTATACTTATAATATAATAAATACTTTATAAAATTAATTGTTTTAAAATAATTTTTACAATTCTGATTCTTATTAAACTTTTAATGGTTATACTATATGATATTAAAACCATGTTGAAAGATTCTTGATCCTGAGTGAAATATTAACAAATAAGATCAAACACCCTTCCTATTATTAAATAAACATTTTCCATTTTAACAAAATTACAATATACATATATTTTACACCCCAAACGTGTAATTGACCAATTCATGAAATAGTCAAGCTCAAAAAATAGTAAAAAATTTGACTAATTCATAGTCCATTTCACCCTTCCCCCCTGAAAAAGTCACTTTTTCACCCCTCCTGCCGAACCAAACTTAATCAAATACTCCTTCCAATGAACATGTTCCATGTTAATATCGGTTATTTTATATAAATAAGATGAATTTTTAATAAAAAATTTTTCACTTTTATGTACTTTATTACTTTTCAAATAATAATAAAAAGAAAAAAAATAATATAACCCTGTATACTTTTTTTGGAACATCAATTTTCGACTAATGAAAAAAACATGTATTTTAATTTTCGCTTAGACTAAATCTACTCAATTTTCTTACCAACCTAAACAGCGCTGGAGGCGCCGTCTTCGTATATATGTCGTATTACATGCATATTGAATATGCTATAGTATGTTCATAAATGGCGCTAATATTCAAGTCGTATGTTTGATCTATTTTTTATTTTTTTTCAAAAAAGAATTTTTTTATGATCAAAGCCTTTGAAGAAATTTTAACCAAAAAAATTGTTTTTAAATTATAGGTTATTATGGTTAAATAAACGTGAAATGGTTACTGGGCAATAATCATACAATTTTTTACAGAATTTTACCATTAAAAAAATTTTCTTTTGTTGAAGCTTTTCATTAAGACTAGCGTTTCGTTAAATTAATTTTTTACGCAACATATTTCTTTAGTTAAAATTAAATTCGTTTCTAAAACATTATTTATTAGTATAATTAGTATACTGTCGGAGTCTTTAATTTTTAACAAAAAAAAAATAATTTAAATTTAGGTTATATATTTATTTTTTCTGCAATAAATAAACATTACTAATACTATGAATAATCATACATAAATACGCAACGATTATTATTATGAGTCGGTATTAGTAGCCAATCAGAACGCTTTTATTCCGATAACAATGTACAACAATGTACATAGCAACAACTCCTTTTTAGAATAGGATTAAATTTTTAATTGTATATAACTTTACTGTATAGTTTATATTTATATTGTATGTTTATGTATAAAATCATTTTTGCTTTGGCTATAATATTTTTTGGTTCTCGAATATGGCTGACCCGAATATTCTAAAAACACCCAAAAATATTACTTTCATAAAATTTGGGGTTTCAAGCTTAATAAAAGCGAATTATAGATGTAAATTTTTATAATTTGAGCTTTAACAAATTTTTCGGTTTTTGAATATGGAGATCCAAAAATTTCAGAAACAATCGAAAATGAACTTTCTGCAAAATTTTCAATTCAATTTCATTTTTATCGAGCTTAAAGACCCAAATATTATGAAGAAAACTGATTTTCTAGTGTTTTTAGTTTTCAAGTCCACCATATTGGAAAACCGAAATGTATTTGCAAAGTCAAAAATTAAAAAATCTATAAATTATTGAGATAATTATATTGTGATTGATTTTTAATATTATTTATTTTTTTCACATTCATTAATAAATGATTATTGAAAATTCAAATAATTCTAAATTAAATGTCGATAATAATTTTTACGATATAGTATTTTTTATTGTAACAAACTTTTCTTTCCTTTTTTTTTTTTTGTTTTTAATGATAGATCTGATATTCACGTAATAGAATTATTTGTTTAAATATATTGTTCATTCAATTTTTGTATGGAATATTATTATTTTAAATTTAAGAAGAATACATTTTTTAGTATAAAATTGAGTAAAAAATTTAAGTTAGTAATCTCGGCCTTTCTACGAGGTCCGCGCTCATGCTATATATTAAATGACGACAGTGTGTTTTGAAAATTTTTTTTTTATTATTCATCGATAACTCTATTGATCAACATGGCAGATACAGCAGCAGCACCAGCTGTCCCGGCATCAGTTTCCCCAAAAAAGGCGAAGAAACCAGCATCAAAAAAAGCTGCAAGCAAGGCAGAACATCCTCCAACATCTGATATGGTCAATAAAGCCATAAGTGAATTAAAAGAAACTAAAGGATCTTCTCTACAGGCAATCAAGAAATATATTGCTGCTAACTATAAAATAGACGTTGAGAAAAATGCCATTTACATAAGGAAGTATTTGGTATCTGCAGTAACCAAGGGCAAATTGGTACAGTCAAAAGGTACTGGAGCATCAGGCAGATTCAAGTTGGCTAGCAGTAAAGTTGCTGAAAAGAAGCCAGTAAAGAAACCTGCAGCTAAAAAGCCAGCAGCAAGTAAGAAAACAACCGCTGCCAAGAAACCAACATCTACTAAGAAACCTGTTGCAGCCAAAAAATCAGCAGCAGCAAAAAAACCAGCTGCTGAGAAAAAAGCCAAAGCAACAAAACCTGCTGCACCTAAATCTCCATCAAAGGCTAAAAAAACAAAATCTCCAGCTAAGCCAAAAGCTCCAAAGCCTAAAAAAGCAGCTCCAAAAGCTAAATCAGCAAAAAAATAAATATTAATCATTTTAAATCTGTCCTTTTTAGGACAAAACTACAATCGGCCCTTTTCAGGGCCATCAACAATTTTTAAACAAATAAACAACTATTGCATAATTATGAGTACCTTCTAACTTAAGTATTGAGTGATATCAATTTTTATAACATGCTAAATTTAACTTTTTTAATAAAAAATAATTGATTTCTTGAATCTGATACTTAATTTTTTGGAAATTTTTTAAATAAGAAATAAAAAATACAGATTTTTTTCCATGAAAGTACTAATATCCAGAAGTATCGTTTTTATCGGATACCTCCAATCTAATAGTTAAATTTTTGAAAATTAAAAAAAATACAAAAAACATCAAATTTTTTTCTTTTGACGTAGTAACTAATTACTTTCTCCGAAAGTATTAACTTAGAAACATCGTTTTTACACGTTTTCTTTGCTCTGATACATAGTTATTTGGAAATTTTTTAAAACAGCGATTTTTTAAATAAGAAAAATAAAAAATACTTTTTATTCTTTAAGGACCTATAGTACCTAATTTTCATATAAAAAAATAATCATTTTAGAAATTCAATATTTCTCAATAATTCGTATTTTAATCTTTTGTGTCAAGAAATAAAAAAACTCCATTTGTTTTTGTTCGACGCAATGCCTAATTTTTTTGTATATGAAAGTTTTAGAAATATCATTTTAACACCAATATATTTAAAAACAGTAATAATTATTTCATTTTTGTTTTAGCCGATACACCAAAAACTGTCTAGTAAACGAATTTTAGAAGTTTATTTTTGTAAATGCGACGGACTGTGGCTGCAATTAGTATAATAAGCATTTTTAACACGAATTTCTGAATGCTTTGTTCACTAGTAGAGAAAATTTTATGTACTGATGTAGAAAAATTTTCATTTTTTTTATGTAAAAAATCTAAATTTTCCATCAAATGAAACTGACAAATATCAAGAAAAAGATAATTTTCAGTTTTTCGTATAAAATTTTACTTAATTTAGGTGGCCATTATGAAAATTTTGATAATGCTAATGAGAAACCATAGTGCCAATTACTTGGCAGCGTTTTCTTTTGTAATGTAAAACATAATCAAACGTAAAGATTTAATTTTCATTTAACATTACATAGTCGTTGGAATGTTATTTAAACGTTGAAAAAATTATGTTGGCCCCGAAAAGGGCCGATTTATTGTTCCATTTTGCAATTTAAGCACGTTCTCCTCGTATACGTCTTGCCAATTGGATATCCTTGGGCATGATGGTTACACGTTTAGCGTGAATGGCACAAAGATTGGTATCTTCAAAGAGACCAACGAGGTAAGCTTCGCTAGCTTCTTGAAGAGCCATGACAGCTGAGCTTTGGAAACGTAAGTCAGTTTTGAAATCTTGAGCGATTTCTCTGACTAAACGTTGGAAAGGCAATTTTCTGATTAATAATTCCGTGCTCTTTTGGTAACGACGGATTTCTCTAAGAGCAACTGTACCAGGCCTATAACGATGAGGTTTCTTGACACCACCGGTTGCAGGTGCACTCTTACGAGCTGCCTTAGTGGCAAGTTGTTTTCGTGGAGCCTTGCCTCCAGTTGATTTACGAGCGGTTTGCTTAGTACGTGCCATCTTGACGTTCAACAGCTAAATGAGCTCGAAACCTGACATCGCGTTTTTTTAAAGACTCGCTTTACGTGATTCAAGCATTGTGATTGGTTGTTAGATTTAGGTGGGATGGATCGTTGTAAAAAGTATATATACCCCATTTCGGGCCCTTTTTTTTTTATTCTGTTTTTGTTCTCCATCGAGACAATTTTAATTTTCCCAAAATGACTGGACGTGGAAAGGGAGGAAAAGGATTAGGAAAGGGTGGAGCAAAGAGACATCGTAAAGTATTACGTGATAATATCCAAGGAATCACCAAGCCCGCTATCCGTCGTCTTGCTCGTAGAGGTGGTGTAAAACGTATCTCTGGACTTATCTATGAAGAAACCCGTGGAGTATTAAAAGTATTCCTCGAAAACGTCATTCGTGACGCCGTTACATACACTGAACACGCCAAGAGGAAGACAGTCACCGCTATGGATGTTGTATATGCTTTGAAACGTCAAGGTCGCACTCTCTATGGTTTTGGAGGTTAATTTGACAAATCAGCGAAACTTAAACAATCGGCCCTTTTCAGGGCCAAAAATTTTTTAAGCGTACGAACATTATTTCTTCCTTTTTTAAACTTAAACAATAAATAATTTGTTCTGCTTTACAAAACTACAATGATTTTCTGAATTTATAATGTATATATCGCATTCTCATTTTCATTTTTTTTGCAAAAATAGTGTCACGTGATAGTATATAGAATTTACAAATTTTTTTGTTTTAAAGTTTGTATTTCAAAAAGTTGCTGACCATACACCGTAAAAATAAACAAAATTTTTAATTGAAAAAAAAATTTGTGGCTAAAATATGAAAAAAAGCCTTAATAATCGCATGGATTTTTATTTTCATTTATTTAAAGTTTGTACTTCGCTTAATTTTAGATGTACTACCAACAGCCATTTAATCTTAAATTAATGTTTTAGATGCTATTTAAGTTTACAATATGGCCAAAATTTTCTTATTTATTCACAAAAGCATAAAAAGATTTATACCTTATGAAATATGCGGTTTAAAGTACAATAATAAAAATTTTTTAAATTTACTAAGTTACAATAATGAAAATAACAACTTGATCCTTTAATAAAAAAATCTTTTATTCTGTTTTCTAAAAATTACAGCACTAAAAGAAAAAAAGATTTTTATATATTACCTATTTTTGCAAAAAAAAATGAAAAATCATGTCTTTTTATTACGTAGTACAATATTTGTTAATATTGACTAAAATTTTTTAAATTTAAAAATTTACAATATATTTATTTTTAACTGTACGGCAATAAATGTCCCATCTTAAAATTTATTTCAACTAATATTGAAAATTAAATTTATTTATTATTTCAAAGCTACGACAATTTTGCAACCATAGTTTCAAAACTAAAATTGAACGACGGTAATGCAAAAATAATTCAACAAAAAGTTAACAGTAAAGTTTAGCTATGTTATTTAATAATGTCGCGAAAAATTAAATTACAAACTGCAGATATAGAATGTATTCTTTTGTTTTAAAAATTGATGGCCCTGAAAAGGGCCGATTGAATAACATTTATCTTTTGTTTATTTGGAGCTTGTGTACTTAGTGACTGCTTTGGTGCCTTCACTGACAGCGTGCTTAGCAAGTTCTCCGGGCAATAAGAGACGGACAGCAGTTTGGATTTCCCGGGACGTGATGGTTGATCTCTTGTTGTAATGAGCCAAACGGGAAGCTTCAGCTGCAATGCGTTCAAAAATGTCATTTACGAAAGAATTCATAATAGACATAGCCTTGCTGGAAACTCCAGTATCGGGATGTACTTGTTTAAGTACTTTGTAAATGTAAATAGCGTAAGATTCCTTCCTCTTACGCTTCTTTTTCTTGTCACCACCTTTGCTAATATTTTTCTGAGCCTTGCCGGCTTTCTTTACAGCCTTTCCACTTGCTTTAGGTGCCATCTTAGAGTTCAAACGATAGCGTCAAGAATGATATATTTTTTTTTAAAAAACTCTGTTTTGTAACTTCTTACGTTTCTTTCCCCACCAATCAAAAAATAAAATCGTCTTTATTGGTGCGCTGTAATCTATCTGAATTAACAATATCGAGTTTTTTTTCTCGAAATTTATTTTTACTTCTTTCTTTTTCGAAGCAACTGCATAATATTACCTACACAATGTCAGGACGTGGCAAAGGAGGAAAAAGCAAGGCTAAGTCAAAGACTCGTTCTAGCAGAGCTGGTCTTCAATTTCCAGTCGGTAGAATTCATCGATTATTAAGAAAAGGCAATTACGCTGAGCGCGTTGGTGCCGGAGCTCCAGTTTACTTGGCCGCTGTAATGGAATATTTGGCTGCTGAAGTTCTTGAATTGGCAGGAAACGCAGCCCGTGACAACAAAAAAACCAGGATCATTCCTCGTCACCTTCAGTTAGCCATTCGTAACGATGAGGAATTGAACAAACTTCTTTCTGGAGTCACTATTGCTCAAGGTGGTGTACTTCCTAATATTCAAGCAGTTCTTCTTCCTAAAAAGACTGAAAAGAAAGCATAAAGTATTTTTCACATAATCAATCGGCCCTTTTCAGGGCCAACAATTTTTTAAACGTACGCACATTGTTCGTTTCTTCCTTTTTTAAATTTAAGTTCGATAAACAATTATTTTATTTAAATAAAATTTATAAATTGGGTATTCTGCTTTACAAAAATATAATATCGAACGTTCTTTGTTAAAATGCCACACTCTTGGCTCCTGCACATCTAAATTTTGAAGACAAGATGATGGGCAAGGGATCAAATTGTTCGATAAAGTACCTATCTATTTTTTAATGCCACTTGACTTATAATATAATCAAACTTTAGTGATCAAGGGTTATTTTGCCAAACAAATAAATATTTAAATCAATTCTCTGATCTAATTCTTTTTTATTTGTTTACTAATGTTTCTCACCAGAACATACGAATATTTTTAATTTTGCAAATTTTAGAAATTCAATCCTTGCAGAAAAATGGGCTTAAAAAAAATTTATCAATTTCCTAAATTTAAAATTTTTAGCTTAAAAACATTAATGTAAGAATTTATTCGTAATACAAAAAGTGCTTTGAATTTACCTAGTGAGAAGAAAAAAAAAGAAATATTTTTGCATTTTTAAAATTTTAAATTTAACAATGTTTTGAAGTAAGTAAGAAAATTTTTCTTCTTCAAATCCTGGAAAATTTTATACATGTTTTAAGGCAGAGGGTATTTAATTTTAAAAAATAATAAATTTAATAGAAGCATTTTCTTATGCGCGGTATAAAATTTCCGTTCAAAATTTTATTGTTCTTATTCTTCATAAAATAATACACACTATTAACCTACAAGAATTTTTTCTTATCCAGAAATGAATTAATTTGGCGCACGGGGCCTTCGGCCCCCCTGTCTTATATAACTCTTTTTTTTAATTTTCTTATTTATTTCATAAACGTTTGTGAAAGCTGTTTTCCTTGAAGTGAAAAATTGTTCGTGTTCCACGAATGTTCGTGAAAGCTCTGTTTTTTCCACGAGCCGGAAAACTGTTCGTGTTCCACGAACGTTCGTGAGTTCGTGTTTCCGGATACTGATTAGACCAACACAATTCTTTAGAGATGAATTATTTAAAAAAAAAAATTATTTTTATTTTACATCTAATAAAAAAGATTCAAATTGAAAATAATGTTTTTTAGACCTCAAAATAATTCCACTCTAAAGAAATGATTAGACATTAATTCTTTTCTGGGTAACAAAAAATTCTTTTAGATATTTGATTATTGCAATAATTCTATTTAAATATAAAGTTTTTTTAGGTTACATTTTTCTCTTCCCGCGGTGAGAAATTTAAAAATTTTCTTCTCTCGTTAGAAGAAAAAATCTCCTCTGTCGATGTGTATGGTCTCTACCGTCTTACGTATTTAATTAAATTAAATAGATTAAATGTATTTTGATCAAGCATACAGAAATGAAAAAATTAATTAATCTCCTGTACGTTTTGTTGATGTGATTTTTCTCAAATACAAAAACGTTCCTAACGTTTCACGGACAGAAATAATGCCTAATCCGTTTTCAAATATTTTTTTTCTAAATAATTTCATAATTATGTATAACTTTCATGAATTTATCACTGTCCTAGTACATTTTCGTAATATTTAAATAATGCATATTATAGCTATAAATTGATGAAAACCGACACATTTTTTAATTATTTGCCTGGCACAAAATATTTATATTCACAAATTAATTAAAATTAGATATGAAAAGTCGTGGGTTCGAGTCCTACCGGCTCCGACATATTTTTATTTTTGAGAAACATTCATTATTTATTAATATCACTTTTTTTCAATTTATTTGTGTTTATAACAACATTACACAATTTTTCAGTTGCAAAAAATTATTGAAAAATTGAAAAATTTTTCGATTAAATTTTCCAAGCATATGTTACTGATATCTACTTTGTCGAGTATTTAAATGCATACCACATTCAGTAGTAGTATTATTCAGTATTATTAACATCTTTGTTCGTAAAGACCAATTCTAATTTTAATTAATTTGTAAAAATATAACGAACGATAAATTCTTAGATTTATTATATTTATATTCTCTTTTAGATAGTCATATATTTAATTATCAGTCATTCAAAGTAATAGCTGTAATTAGGCATTTGAATAGTAAGTAATGGATTAGAAAAGTTCTTTCATACGAACATTTTATTAAAAATCAAGAAACTTGAATAAAAAAAACAAAAATACTTGAAAAAGAATGTATTTTGCATCCAGGTCCTTAATGGTCTTTTCAAATTCATCATATGATATTAATAGTTTATTACGTTTTTAAAGACATGATGGCCCTGAAAAGGGCCGATTAGATACAAAATTAATTGAAATATCAGCTTATTTAGAACTGGTATATTTAGTGACAGCCTTGGTGCCTTCACTGACAGCATGCTTAGCAAGTTCTCCAGGTAAAAGAAGTCGTACTGCGGTTTGAATTTCCCGAGACGTGATGGTTGACCTCTTATTGTAATGAGCCAATCGGGAAGATTCAGCAGCGATACGTTCAAAAATGTCATTTACGAAAGAATTCATAATTGACATGGCTTTGCTGGAAACTCCGGTATCGGGATGCACTTGCTTGAGTACTTTGTAGATGTAAATAGCGTAAGATTCCTTCCTCTTGCGTTTTTTTTTCTTGTCACCGCCTTTGCTTATATTTTTCTGAGCCTTGCCGGCTTTTTTTACAGCCTTTCCACTAGCTTTAGGTGCCATGTTTACGAATGAACGTATAAGACCAAAGTAAAAAAAAATTTTTTTTCATGCTAGTTTTGTAACTTTTAGCGTTTCTCTCCCCACTAATCAAAAAATTAAGATGTTCTGTTATTGGTGCGCCGTATTTCATCTGATTTATCAAGTTCGAGTTTTTTTGTCTTTCGCTATTTTTACTTCGTTGTTTTTCGAAGAACTACATAACAATATTATACAATGTCAGGACGTGGAAAAGGTGGAAAAAGTAAGGCTAAGTCAAAGACACGCTCAAGCAGAGCTGGTTTACAGTTTCCAGTTGGTAGAATACATCGGTTACTGAGAAAGGGTAATTACGCTGAACGCGTTGGTGCTGGAGCTCCAGTTTATTTGGCTGCAGTTATGGAATACTTGGCCGCTGAAGTTCTTGAATTGGCAGGAAATGCAGCTCGTGACAACAAAAAAACCAGAATCATTCCTCGTCATCTTCAGTTGGCCATTCGTAACGACGAAGAATTAAACAAACTTCTCTCCGGCGTTACTATTGCACAAGGTGGTGTTCTTCCTAACATTCAAGCAGTTCTTCTTCCTAAGAAAACAGAAAAGAAAGCATAAAAAAAAATTACTGCTTCAATATCAATCGGCCCTTTTCAGGGCCATCAATTTTTTTAACCATAACATACTATTTCATTTAATCATTTATCTTGTTTTAAAATATGTTAATTTACATTTATTAACAAAAGCAAACTTGTTTAGTATTATTAAAACGAAAACAACAAATTAATTATATATCATAGATACATCTTAATCTATTTATTTCAATGAAAAATATATCTACTTCCGCTTTTTTAAGAATTAAAGAAAATTGCTCATAACAAAAAAAATTACAAACGGGAATAAGAAAAAATTAATTGCCGACGGTTTCAGAGTATCAAAACCGTTATGGGATATAAAACTTAATAAATTTTTATAATTTTATCATTAGTTTATTATTATTTATTTCGTCAATATTAGAGAGCTCGTTTCACCTCAAAATCGAAAATTTGGTCCACGTTGTACTTCAAGGTAACAAATTACCTTAGTTCGGGATATTGGAATGGACCAACGTTTGTATTATTACAATTATGATCAAATAAGTACGCGTTAGAATCGTTTGCAAATTAGCCAACGTTAAAAAATTATGCACAGGCTATTATTGCTGGACTTTGAAGAATTAATTCGCACTATCAATAAATATTTCTAAAAGTAAAACATATTTATATAATCATGAAACAAATTGACTCCTGTAATAAATTATATATTATAAGGACTTTATTATTGCGTGTTTATAAAAAACACAAAGGAGACGTCGTAGCATTTGCCTTCAGAATCCTTTTCGGCATGCGATTTCTTATTTGAAACGAAAACAATGACAATGAAATTAGTAAAAATAATCAACTATTAATTACTTATAATTAAGTACAAATAAGTTAAGTAACGTTTTAAAAAAATGTTGGCCCTGAAAAGGGCCGATTAAAATTAATAGTGCATATAATCTAAGCACGTTCTCCTCGAATACGTCTGGCAAGTTGAATGTCCTTGGGCATGATGGTTACACGTTTAGCGTGAATGGCACAAAGGTTTGTGTCTTCAAAAAGACCAACGAGATAAGCTTCGCTTGCTTCTTGAAGAGCCATGACTGCTGAGCTTTGGAAACGTAAGTCAGTTTTGAAATCTTGAGCGATTTCTCTGACTAAACGTTGGAACGGCAATTTTCTGATTAATAATTCTGTACTTTTTTGATAACGACGGATTTCTCTGAGTGCGACGGTTCCAGGCCTATAACGATGAGGTTTCTTAACACCACCGGTTGCAGGTGCACTCTTACGAGCTGCTTTAGTTGCAAGTTGTTTTCGTGGAGCCTTGCCTCCAGTTGATTTACGAGCGGTTTGCTTGGTACGTGCCATCTTGACGTTCAACAGCTAAATGAGCTCGAAACCTGACATCGCGTTTTTTTAAAGACTCGCTTTACGTGATTCAAGCATTGTGATTGGTCGTTAAATTTAGGTGGGATCGATCGTTGAAAAAAGTATATATACCCCATTTCGGGCCCTTTTTTTTTATTCTGTTTTTGTTCTCCGTCGAGACAACTTTAATTTTGCCAAAATGACTGGACGTGGAAAGGGAGGAAAAGGATTAGGAAAAGGTGGAGCAAAGAGACATCGTAAAGTATTGCGTGATAATATCCAAGGTATCACTAAACCAGCCATCCGTCGTCTTGCTCGCAGAGGTGGTGTAAAACGTATCTCTGGGTTGATCTATGAAGAAACCCGAGGTGTATTAAAAGTTTTCCTCGAAAACGTCATTCGTGACGCTGTAACATACACTGAACACGCCAAGAGGAAGACTGTCACAGCTATGGATGTCGTCTATGCTCTTAAACGTCAAGGCCGTACTCTCTATGGTTTTGGAGGTTAATTTTACAAATTAACAAAAATTATTTAAACAATCGGTCCTTTTCAGGGCCATCAAATATTTTTTACGTGACTAGAAATGTTCATATCACCAGAAAATCGGACATTCGAAAGTTCTTTTTTTTTAATTTCAAAATGCAAGAAAAAGACTTGTTATTGCACTGCCCTACAGATCAAAAATCTCATACGTTATAAATATTTTAAAGATTTCGAGATGTTTAAAGAAACGCGTTTATATAATACATTATTATATACAAGTGTGCGAATTTATAATTTGCACTTCTTGCTTCCAAATTTTCATCGATCTAAACACCCAAAACTTTGATTGTTCATTTCTTAAAAATCAAATATTTATGTTCAATATTTATTATTTTTTAGCTTTAACAAAATCTTAAAGAGATCAAATTTCAATTATCATGTTTAATTTTGTATTATTACTTATTTCTTATACTAAAATTCATCTTGAAGGCTTCATCAATTTTCCGATGGCCAGTTTTGAGTTACTATATTATATCACTTAAAGTAGTCAAAAAATACAAGTTTTTAAAAATACATATTCCTAATTGAACCAAATTTTAGTATTGCTCCAAGGTTTTTGGCATGGCTGAGCACGATTTTTGAAATTAATTTTTAATTTATTTAAGGATCCGTCAAGTGACCCCAGTTCGTTTTTTTGCAAAAATAATTCAATTGGCAAGAAACGAAGTCACTCAATTAAGTAGATTGAAAAATATTTATTAAATCATTTAAATCTTACAACCATAAAATATTGCTTTTACTTTTATTATGATATTAAGACCTAATTTTTTTATCAAAAAATCTCAAATTATTTTTTTTTTTTAGTTGTATGTCATGACTCATTTTTTTCACGAAAGAACTAATATCTAGAAGTATCCAGGGTGGCCACATTTCTGGAATTCTGGAAAGTCAGGGAATTTTTTTTAGGTCAGGGAAAGTCAGGAAATGTCAGGGAATAATTTCTTATTTCTGGAATTTATTTTTTTTTTATAAAAATTAACAAATTTTTTCATTTAATAACTACTTAGAAGGGAGTTTTAGTTGGGTATTTAAGGTTGAATAAGGTGGATAAAAACAGCATTTTTTGATTTATGATTTCTGGAAATCGATGCTTCTAGAATGTTTAATTCTTATATCCATTTATCAAATTATATGTCCCTTAGAATTCAAAAATAAAAATTTGAAAATTTATTAACTACAGGTGGAGATATTAACGCTTAAAATTTCGTTTATTTTTGAGCTACTAAATCAATCAAGATTTTTTTATAAAGCTTCTGATTTTAAAAATTTATGATTATAATATTTAGGACATCATTGAGTATCGATTCACTATAAGAAATTTCAATTTCTAAGAATAATATAAAATATTTTCAAGATTTTTGATTTTGGACCTAACGTATAATTTTCAAAATATCAATTTATCCGGGGAAAAATTTAGAACATAAAAAATTTTTTTCAGTGAATCGACGCTAAATAATGTCCTAAATATTATATTCAAAGATTTTTAAAATCAGAAACTATAAAAAAGTCTTGATTAATTTATTAGCTCAAAAATGAAGGGAATTTAAGAGCTAATATCTGCAGTCAATAAATTTTCAAAATTTTTTTTTTGAATTCTAAGGGACATATATATAACTTAATAAATGGCAATAAGAATTAAACATTCCAGAAGCATCGGTTTACAGAAATTTTAATTCGAAAATTGCTATTTTTATCCATCTGATTGAACTTTAAATTTAATATTAAATTTTGAAAAAGAAAATGTCTGAAATTTACTAAAATTTGTCTAAAGGAAAATCTGGGAAGTCAGGGAATTTGGTATGTAAAATTTTGTCGAAACACTAAAAAAGTACTGGAAAATTAAAAAAAATAGTCTGGAAAGTCAGGGAAATTTAAAATTTCAGTTCCGTGGCCACCCTGGTATCGTTTTTACTCGATTTCTTGGATCTGATAATCAATTTTTTGGAAATTTTCCCGCTGCGCGACCGGAAAAGCCGCAAAAATCGTATACGACCCTTGTCCATAAATAAAGAATGACCCAAATCGCAGTTTAATTTTTTAATTTACGTGCAGTTTCGGCTATTCTTTACTTTTCTGGACACGGGATCGTAATATACTATTTGTCATTATTTTTGCCACCAAAAAAAAAAAAAAACAAAAATCTACAATTTTTTTTTCTTTTTCTAAGTGGAATATCTAATTAGTTTCTATGGGATTACTACTTTTAGAAATATCTTTTATATATGTAGTTGATTTTTTTTTCTACACATTTTTTGCTTTAAAAAATAAAAAAACCGCAATTTTATTTTTCTTTTCGAATGTAATATCTACCTAATTTTTTTCTATGAAATAAGGTACTAATACTCCGCAGTCATAATGCGGTAATTGATCAAAAATCGATAACCGGGTTGAAAAAAGGTCTATTTTAGATTTTTAAAAAATGTTGGAACACCCTTTAATGGGCAACTCAGTGTTGATTCGAGGGTAAATTCGCAGACCAGAAAATACGATTTTCTTGATTTTTTTACATTTTTGGCCTACAAAATCATGTAAAATCTAAAAATAAAAATACTTCTTTTGGAAAAACAAAAATTACGTCTATTGTTAATAATAAAAATTAAGTGTTTTTTTAAGTTTAGATTTTATTTTCCATCAAAAATAGTTAGAAATGTACTCAAAAATCAATAAAGTCAAATTGAGATTTATCATGCTAAGGATACCAAAATTACTGTATCCTTGTAAAATATCCCACAGAATTCAAATTTTTTGTCACAGTTTCATTTGGTCACGTGACTTAGCGGGAAATCAGAAAAATAACTAACAAGTCAAAATTGAAAAAAACGTAAAATTCCGGAATATTACTCTCCGGAAATTTTTTTTCAGTGAAATATATGCAATTTTTGAAAATTTTGAGAAAAAAAATTTTCTTTTTCAGCGGGAAACTTTTTGGATATTTTCACTTAAGGTTGGGAAAAAATTTGTATTTTCCCGCGAATCGACACTGAGTGGCAAAAATCTGACTATAAATTTGAGTTCTTCATTAAATTTCACATCGAAAACGTATTTCTTTTTTTTTAACGTTTTTTGGAGCTTTTTACGGAATGGCTGAGGAGAGCAATTTTACCAAAAAACTTTAAAACAACATAACACCCTTCAAAATTTATAGAAAACCTTCAGATACGGGGAATCATCTATTTTTAAAACAATCTTTTTATTTTTGAGACCACGCGTATCATTTTGCGCTATTTATCCATGGAATTACCCTTTAACTAACTTTGTACCAAAATTGGGTTATTAAGAAAAACTTGAAGATGTAATAAGTTTTCTTCCTTACTTTTTTTTTTTTAATCAAGTAAGTAGTTGACAATATTTTATTATTTTTTCAAGGGTTAAAAATGACCCAATAAACCTATAGTGGACCAGATCTGGTTGTGTCGGGAAATTTTACAACCACCAAGGCATAGGCGAAGCTACGGGTCATGACTCTATGATTTTTAACCTCGCATTAAAAGAGCATAAATAAAATGGTATTAAATTTAAAATAATATAAGAGGCTTCTCAAATTTAAAAAATTTGTTTTCTTTGTTTTTATAATCTTTCTTTTATTTTATGCTATTATTTAACTTTTATTACATGCTTCAATAATGCATAGATAAACAATAGCATACTGGATAGGTCTATTGTTTTAATCTATTTCCTTCATTTGATTTTAATGTTGAATGAATGAATAATATAATTTTTAGAAAAAAAGTGAAATTTACAAAAAGGGCGGGGATAAAAAAAAGTGAAGGGGGAAATTTTGCTACACCTAAAAAAAATTCTAGCTTCGCCTATGCACCAAGGGCTCTCCACCCGTATTTATTAAATGGAGTATCAAGACAAAAAGAATTTTCGCGCGAGATTTCTCTTAATCTCTCTAAAATTTATTTGTAGTTTTTGAAACGAAGGATTCAATTGGAATAATGAATTTTTTTCGCAGCTTAAATAAATTATTATTATTTTTATTATCAAATTATATCTGAAGAAAAAGTTATTTTTCGTCCTCGTAGAACGAAAACGCTTTTTCGCCTCTCGGTGCGAAAGTAAAAAACTCAAATTTTACACCTTTATAGAAAGAAAAATAGCATTTTATTATTTTTATCCATTACACCAGTCGATATACGGGTCGCTGATCACGAAATTCAGAGTCTTTTACCATTAATTTACCATTAACGTGCGATATGGGCCATTCTTTTTTTTTCTCTCTTAGTTACCCCATTATTAACGCCTAGTCGACACATACAAGCCATCTGCATTTTTTTGAACCGTTTCAAAGATATTTCTATTTTAGTTTATGGTTTTAATAAAAATCCATTTATGAAATTAATCGATGCAAGATGAATGCAATTACAAATTTTAATTCTTAATTTTTCATAAAATAATTTCAGACGATTTTGAGGATGACTTTTAAAAATAAATTTTCTGCAAACTTAATGTTGAATAAAACAGTCTAATAATTTTAGAGATTTTGGGCTTAAATGTGCGACCCCGCACGTTGGTATTCGAAATCCATATCAACCATAGGAAAATTCAATTTCTTTCTTTTTCTGACCGTTGGAAGAATTACAGAATTCTCTTATTTGATATAATATATTATAATCTTTAAAAGGGTCTGTGATCTTTGGATACCCATAAATTACTTGAAACTTTGGTTGTTATAATAAGTAGTAAAAATTAAGATAAACAAAATGTCGCAAATCGCATAAAAATTCAGCAGAACCTCGTTTAGTTATTTTTGCTTTCTTTTTTTCCTGAATCAGCTTGCGCTTTTTAATATAGAGAAAAGTACCGTTATCAAAAATAATATTTTTTTAGACTATCTACAAATTTTAGTATTTGGTTTTTAAGCCTGTTTTCAACATAAGTAGTTTTGGTCAGTTTTGGTAGCAAAAAATTTTTTTTTAATTGATTAATTTTTTACTGGGTTAGCAATTCTTTATAAAAAAATTTTTAGTTTGTTTAACAATAGAAATAGCCAAAACGTTTCTTGTTGAACAAGGCTTGAAAAGAAAATATTCCAGTCCAATTCAGACTCTTATCATTTTTGAAGATACACTCATTAAATTTTTAATTATTGGTAATATTTTTCAACAAGAAAGAATCAGGAAAGAATAAATATTAAATCATAATAGTTGATTATTTCAAGCTGAAAAGTAATTTGTTGATACTTATAAGAATTAACAAATTTTTTTATCAAATAAACAAAACTCTCTCCATGAAACAAAAATTACTCCAATTTAGACTATTATAGTTCAATCGAGATTGTTTGATTTTTGATGAAATCGCAACCCTTATACCTTACGCTTAAAAACAATTCTCATTGCTGACAAACTTTAGAATCCAAAATAGATATATCTAAATTCATTATTTTCCTCTTATTATTAAGCTTTTTTATTTAATTTTATATGTAAAACTTTTTGTGAAAAGAAAATTTACTATACAAAGCATAAAAATTTTATTCTTTTATTATTTATTATTAATCAAAGTAAAAAAATAAATATATAAACAGTAAACATTTCACCAATTTTTTAAATTCAGGTACCAAAGTAATGGAGGAATTATATTCTAATTAGGCATTTTTAAAAATTTTATTTTAACCCTGCAATTTTGTAAATTATCCAATCCTAAAATAATTTATCTTGTAGTTAGTTAATTCTTTGAGCCTAAACTGCTTTTAATTAAAATCATGATCTTGACTAAAATACTCGAGTGAAGTTGGCTTAAATCTGTTTCTTTAAAATTGTCAAAATTTTTAGTGATAAAATTTACGACGTAACTGATCACTTCTTCGTCCTCGTAAGATTCGATTATTCTTGATAAATCAATGACGTTATCGATTTTGACATTTTTTATGATTATTTTTTTACATATTTCTTTCAGCTTTGTCAAGACGTACTTATTTGCGGCTTTGTAAACACTTATTGCGGTATTGAAATCCAAATCAAATACTTTTCCACAATACATATAACGTAAGACCAAATTCATGACTCACTCTAAAATCAAAGTCATTGATTTGGATTTCATTAATATTCTCTTGTTCTGATAGCAGTGCATAAAAAATTGGACTTCTAGCTGACAATATACTTTTGTGAGCTCTAATTGTTTTTCCACCTTCAAATTTCAATGTAATGTTTGAGAAATTTCCATTTTCAAATAATTTTTCATTATCTTCCAATGCCACCAGCAGATGCTCATTTTCTTCTTCTTTATCTTCCAATTTCTCAGCTTTTCTTTTTCGACTAGTACCTTGCAGTGTTTTAGAACTGTCTTTGAGGAAACGAAGAACTTGTTGCAAATTTGCTAAAATGTCAACCTTTTCTCTTATCAATATTTTACAATTTATTTTTGGCGTTAAAAATTTCCAATAATTACTTTGATCATCCGTTATGTATACTCTTCAGCTATTCCTTTTTTTGAATCATCTAAATGAAATTGCAAATTATAATTTTTTCGCCCCTCCACAGATTCAAACATTGATTCCATTTTACTTAAGCTGTCAATAATTTCAAAAAATTGAAAAATGTAAGTTCTCTTAATTGCTCTTCTTTTACCATTTATGTTTTTTTGTCGATTAACTCATCGGATTCATATATTTCCAGTAAAAAATGTAGCTTGAACGTTGTACCTTTGTCCTCAAAATGCACTCTTTTCCAATGGACCGATGGATCATTGACAGTTCGAACAAATTTGGTTTTTACATTTGGTACTCTCCAGCATAAGCTAACATGGTACCCACAATCTTTTTCCCAATATAATTCTGAATCTTCATAGTGTATTTCATGCATCATTTTTTCTGATTTATTTGAGATTTGAGAACCAATATATTATATACACGATCACTGGATTATCTATATATTCACAAATCATGTGGTGTAAATTTTGATGAGGGCTATAAATTTCCTATACGCTTTGCTTTCAACTTTCATGTCTATGCAAAAATAAAAAAAATTAAATAATATTTTACAATAATATTAATAATTAAATAAAACTGGAACAAGTACCTTTCACGGAGCTATTGCTCCGTGGTTCCTTATTTTGATGTTATAACAATGCAACTAGACAGTTTTTTTGTAAAAGAGAAGCTCTTATGAGAAAAATCTCAACACGCATCGCACATTTTTAATCTCGTTTTTAATATACTTTATAATTACATAGAAAGGGCCATATAGATGTTTGCATACTTAGATAGTTTCTGTCCCAGCTGTAGACCCAGCTGATATTCACAGTGATCCACCTCTACGCGTGAATAATATACTATGTGTTTCAGATCAACAAGATTCTCTATAACCAATCATGTTTATAACTAGATAATCTGTCTCTCTCTTACTCGTTATTTTACTAGCTTATGATTGGCTTTTAAAAAGGATATCTTGTTGATCTAAAACAGACTGTATATACAGATCAGCTGGAACTGGCTGGAACTATAATTTTTGTGTGCAGCCAGCTGTATATAAACTCGACTTAAAAAATCGCATTTACAACAATTAATAATAAATTAGTGTTTATTTATTTACAAAAGATAATAATTTTCCTTAGGTGACAAAAAGTTTTTTATAGGTAGTATACCTATAGTTATTTTTTCATTATATGTCAAGACTCAAGCACACAAGTAAAGATTCTATAAGAATAACTTCTTTGCAACAAAGTTCGTTTTTTATTCTTGAAATTTTTTAGAAGCTCCAATAATGAAAAAATTTCACCAGGAATCTAAACAGCCTTTTGCCATTGCTGATAATAAAATCAACATCAACAATAGTGTCAACAATGACTGTTTAATACAAATTTTCAAAAACTTACCTATGAAGGACAAATTAGTAATTGAATCAGTGTGTAAAA
The DNA here is from genome assembly GCA_022575985.1 of Anagrus nilaparvatae. Taxonomy (NCBI): domain Eukaryota; kingdom Metazoa; phylum Arthropoda; class Insecta; order Hymenoptera; family Mymaridae; genus Anagrus; species Anagrus nilaparvatae. The sequence goes on from JAKSXM010000107.1 coordinate 5,187,398, forward strand.
AATGGAGAGATCTTGGTAAATCTTCTTGGAGTAATGTTAAAAGTTTAGAAATAAGCAGTAAATACTTTTTAAAAATTTTTAAGAAAATTAATAAGAAGAAACAACCTCAGCTTTATCAGAATTTGTGTAATAAAATCAACAGCTTTGTTATAAATTTAATTAGCAGATGTGGCCCTTATTTAAATTGTTTAATTGTAAACTTAGATTTAGATCTAGATTTTTCGTTAATATTTACAAAGATTTTGTTTTATTGCAAGGAGCTAACAAATTTTTCCTTAATAAGTAATGAAGCTGCCAAGGGATTGTCTATCGATCCAGTTCTAAATTTATTATTTAAAAACAATAAAAAAATATCAAGTATTTCTATGGAAAATGTAAGAATAGATGGAGTTTGTTTTTCAAATTTATGTTCAAGTATAGTTACAGAATTAAAAGTAGTAAAGTGTACTTTTAAATGTAAAAACTTTTTAAATTTATTTAATAATCTGAAAAATATTAATATTTTGAATATTTTGTATTTAAATATCGAAGAAAGTGAAATAATACAGTCTTTAAAAAAGAGCAACTTCCAAAATTTACATGAATTTTCCTTCCGGCCATCATGGGACTTGGATATCAAGTATAAAAAAGATTTAGCTGAGTGGATAAGTAAACAAAAAATGTTATCAAAACTTAATATAGAAATATACACAGATAGAAAAGAAAATTTATTAGATGTTTCATCTCTAGAACCTTATTTGTTTTCTCGCTTTGAAAATTTAACATATCTTAAAATATACACTTGGTATTTAACTGATAATATTATGAAAATATTTTCTAATTGTATAAATTTAGAAATTCTTGAACTTGATGTATACTATTACACTTGTCTTTGTACTGAAGATAATTATTTTTCTAATCTTCAAAATTTGAAAAAATTTGTATATCATGGTAGCTCATTACAAGATGATATTGATCATATTTTAAAAGCTTTAAGTCTGTGTCAAAACATAAAAGAAATAGTAACTAGTCATGTTAATTTTAAAGATGCAGGGTTAAAAAGCATTAGTGCATTACCAAATTTAACTGTTTTAGATATATCTAATTCATATTTTTCCAAACATAAAATAATTAATATAGTTAAAAATTTATTAAATTTAGAAAAAATTTATTTTTCTGGTTTTGAGAATGGTTTAAATTACAAACTTTTGCAATTTATTAACAAAATAAAAGTCAACCGAGGTGATACTAATTCTTTAAAAATAATCTTGTTTCTTGACAAGAAAAAATATCGCAAGTATAAGGAATCTTTAAAAAATTCAAACGATTTCTCATTATTATGTATAAAAATATATTTACAAAGTAATCTTTCTAATTACAACGAGTCTGATAGTGATGATAGTTATAATAGTAGTGATGAGATTATCGATAAAGATAATAGTTTTGAAGATGAAATAGATGAAAGCGAGGATGATGATAATTTTGATAGCAGTGATGATGAAGATTTTGAAGATAGTGATTATTCTTAATGTTCCGATTATAGTGATTTTTACTAAAAGTAAAAGTTTGTAATAATTATTATATCCACTACTTATAAATGTACAGAAAATATCTGTTATAAATAATTAATTTTTTACTAATATTCTAAATAAATGTATACTAAAACTTTATTTAAGTTTTAATATTTTATTTAATTTAACAATTTATATTATTATTTAAAATTTTTGATTACTTTTTATAAGGTTTGAAAAAGGAAAATTGCTTCGCAATTAATTATATAAAAATAATTTTTGAATGTTTGTATTAAATATATATTATTATTAAGATAATTTAACATATTATTTCAAATAATATTATAAAAAACCATTTTTTTACATTGTTTTATAATTTAGTAATTTATTAATAATACATTTAAAAAAAATTTGAGAGTTTAGAATTTAGTAAGTTGGCTGAAACAAAAGAAAATTTTTTTAATTATAAGTACTTATATATTTTATTTATTTTTTTTTTTTTAACATTCATTTTCCCTATGTATTTTTCACTATTTTGTTTTAAAATTCAAATCCTTTGTACTTTTAAATTAAAAAATTATTTTATTCTCTTTTTGTACTATAACTATTTTATAATATCGATTTTGAACTTGAAAATTTGAATTTAATAAATATGCGTGAAATCTTTTATTATAATCAAAATTTTTTTGCTTTATTATTATAACATTAATTAAGAATGAAAATTTAGAACTCTATTCTTTTTTTGTTTTAATGTGAGAAACATTTGTTTAATGTTATTATTAAAGCAAAAATTTTAATAAGCAGGTAATTTTTGCGAATATCATATATATTTTTTTTTATTTATAATTTATCCTATTTATTTTCTATAACTTACATTGAAATTTAATTATAATTATATATTGAAGAAAAAATAATTAAATTTTGAACTTTAACTTTACAAACTTTCAAAACTCGTTTGATCGTTTCGATGAAATACAGCGTCGCGGGTTTTTCTAAATGAAGGATGAAGCATGAAGCTGAGAAGCATCGTGAAAAGAGAAGTTATAGGGGGAGAGAAAATATAATAGTTCCCGCGTGCTGCTGCCTCGTGGTTAACAATTCAACAGGTTCATAATATTATGTGATTGTTGTAAATAGAATTTTTGTTTTTATCTGAAAATAAAAATATAATAGTTATTTTTCAATTAAAAAAAAAAATTAAAACAACAATAATTTTTAACAGGTAAGATTTTTTTTAATTAAGTTCACGCACTCCTACCAATCATAACCTCAAAAATTGATTATTTTCTAAGCAAAGCAAATATGCAATAATTAGTGAAAATGTTTAGAGAAATATAATAAATTATTAAATAAAAAAAATATTATAAGTAGTACTGAAATCTTATACTTTCCAAAACTGGTTTTGTACTTAAAAATAAGTAAAAGTTTATATGAAGATGAAATAAGAAAAAACGTGTTTAAACTAATCTTAATGTTAGAAAAATAGTTCAAAGCTAATAAAATTTCTAATAAATTTGTAAATCAAAGGTGTAAAAATAAAATTTATCTATCTAGTTTTTTTTACAAAATAATTAAATTACATATTTTTCTAATAAGAATTTATTTGATAAATATTCCTACACTGCAGTAACTTCAGTTGCAATTTTAAATAAGTAATTTTACTTCTATATTATAAACAATTATTCAAGCAGTTTTGAGTCAGACAACTCTTGTAAAAGTTAGCTTGTAACAAAACAGTAATTTATTAAATTTTAATTAAGTATATATAAAGAGTGTATCACAAAAAAATAGTGACGTTGCAATAACTTCAATTTTACAGAATTTATTTTATCAGAAAAATTTATTATCTTTTAGCATTGTCATTGTTGTTTATAAAAGCATTGTCTATAATTTAATCATTAATTTGTTATTATCTTTTTTCTCTTAAATCAAATATTTATAAAAAAAATAATACACTAATTTTTCTTAAATTTTCAGATATCGTTTAATCAACATTGCTTGTATTATTATTTTGTTAGTAATCAAGATGTGCATTCTCAAAGCGAATTATTGCGGATTATTTTAATTAACAAACGAGGCAAAGTTTTCTTAAATAAAATACATATGAAGAGGTAAGCTTATATTAAAATTAAGCATAAATTTTATTGATTAACTTATTGAATAAAGGATTTATAAAAAATTTATGGTTTCAGATTAATTTGTTCTAAAAGGTGTATATTTATAAGAACAATTCTTTTTAGTACACAAGAAGTCAAGGTGTATAAGTAAATCAACAGTTCAAAATTTCAGAGTTTTTATGGAAAGCTATATATAAGAAAGATTCAGAACATAACATGTGATAATTAAGCATACTTTTATAAGAAATTTTAAATTTGCTACAACTAAAAAAAGGTATATATCAGCATCGTATATTTAATATGAATTCTCAAAAGCATAAAATTTATTCATATTTAATATTTTACAGATTTGACTGCAGTAAGAAAACTTTCTAAGGGAAAATATTTCAAATCATTACAATCAATCTTTCAGGTAAACGATATTTTTAGTTCATAACAAAAGAAATATTTACATTTTACAAGAATTTTAAAAATTGAAAAAATTAATATTATTACTCGTATTATTATTAGCTTTAAATCTAATAATTAAAAGAAAAATATTAGTATAATTTAATCGGTAAAAGAAAATACTAAAGTACATAATTTAAAATACATAAGCAGTATTATTTTTTTCTATAAAAAAAATTTATTATTTAGATATGCGTTTATTTTTGATTAGTGAAAAAAATTTACTATTAAGAAAAAAGATCATTATAAACAAAACCAAAAAAAAAATAAACTTTTTAATAACATGAATCGATTATAATTAAAATAATTTAAATATGCTATGGTACGCATAATTACTGTTCTTCTGCACTGCTAGCTGTTTTAAAAACATTTAGAAAAGATTGATAAATTTTTTAGTGTTTATAATTAAAAAATTTTATTAGGTAAAACCTTATTCTCATTCAAAAGATATTTCTGGGATTATAAATGTTATTTTAATTTTATTGAGCTAGTTTACGAAGCAATTAAATATATTCTCTTATATATATTAAAAATATTCCTTTAAACATCAAATTTAAATTTTAATGTTTTATTTGATTTGCATTCACCTCTTTTCGAATATCATTTTTTAAAATTTTTATTTATTAAATATTGAAATTTTGGTCAAATTATTGAAATTTCACTAGAAAAAAGGTAAATTTATTTTTGAATTTTATTATCAAGTTTTTTTTTTACTTTCTTTCTCTAATTTTTTTTTTGTAAGTTTTTAATTATATACTTATACGCAAAGAAAGATAAAAAAAAACTTTATAATATTTAAAAGAATACAATAATAAATACAATTAATAAAAGATATGAAATTTACAAATTGAAATAGAAATACCTTAAATAGATTATTTTATCGTTAGCTCCTTGCCTGGTACAATTTCTTTGTTGCCTGTAGTTAATAGTATTTTCACCAAATATTATCAAAATAATCCTTTATCCCAGAAGTAACATAGAGATATAAAATTTAGAAAATTTAACCTGCAAGAAAGGAAATAAATTCATAAAAATTTATTTAAATCTAAATTTTATTAATATATTTTAACTGACAATATTTTTCTTTTCATGAAAGTTCTGAGATACTAATAAGATCAATATAAAATAGTTTTAAGAGAGCTCTAGCCATATTAACAAAAAAATATTATTTTTTGAGATTTGATTCAACTGGATTTAATATGTGTCAGTCAATATTCATCTCGTGAATGATTTGAGATACAAATCTTCATTCGTCATATTTTATTTAAAACCGCAGTAATTAGAATGACAGGCATCATAGTGCGTCCCTTTTTTCCCCTAACAAAAGATTTTCCTCTTTTTCCCCCTTTTACTAAAAATCTTACCTCTTTCCCCATTTTTGTGATAGTTAACCCCTTTTCTCTTTTTTTTAGTTTCTTTCATACAAAAATACAAGTTTTATTTATGAAAACTCACAACTATTTTTCATAAATTACTCCAGTCAAATCGCGAGAGGGGTGTGTATTTTTACTGGCCAACATGAGATTTGTTCTATTATATGTTTTTTGTGTCGCTGATCACGAAAATATATATTTTCGGAACACCCTTAAATTTGCAAAAACTACCCCTCAAAAAGGGGTTTTTTGATATATTAGCAAACTGAGTCTCTAGATTTAGCCAAGAATTGGTCTAAGAGGGTTTTCTGGGTCGCTGATCAAGAATTGGGGGGAATTTTTTATGAATAATTAATATTTCACCCTAAAATGAGCAAAAACAAACCCTAAAAGGGGTGAATTTGCAATTTTCGCACTTTGAGCACCAAATTAGGTCCATACGGGTTTTTTGGGTCGCTGATCAAGAATTTGCAGAAATTTTTTAGGAAAAATAAAAATTTCACACTTATATTAATAAAATTCTCCCAAACAATGGGAGTTTTTGTATATTCATGCATTTTTTACTTTTTGTAAACATACATTTTAAGTATTTTTATATACTCAACTGTAACTTAAGTATGATAATTACTATTAAAGGCAAGGGTGAAATATTAATTATTCATAAAAAATTTCCCCAAATTCCTGATCATCGACCTAAAAAACCCGTAAGGACTTAAATTGGTGGCTCCAAGTGCGGAAATAACAAGAACACCCCTTTTAGGGGTTGTTTTTGCTAATTTAATGGTGAAATATCATTTATTCATAAAAAATTACCTCGAATTCTTGATCAGAGTTCCAAAAACCCTCTTAGACCAATTCTTGGCTAAATCTAGAAATTCAGTTTGCTAATATGAAAATATCCCCCGGAATATCTCCGATTTTCGTGAACACCGACCCAAAAAACATATAGTAGAGCAAATCTCATGTTGGCCAGTGAAAATACACTCTAAACCGCAATTTGACTGGAGTAAATTTACAACTATATTTTGTAAACTTTTAAAAAAAAACCAATTTTTTTTGCGTGAATCATTTTTAAATTTACTAATTATCGAGTTATGTTAAGTTTAAAATTATGAGTCAAAAGATTATTTTAGTTTTAAAGCTCGTATTAAGTGGCAGGGTATATTTAACTTGCATCCTCCCTTTTCTCTCTTTTTCTTCAAAAAAGTTCTCCGTTTCCCCCCTTTTTTTTATAAAAAGGGGATATGGTGCCTGGAATGATATTAGAGTAGTTTTTTAATATTTAACTCGTCACTATTAAAAAATACCTCTTGTGTTTTCTACGATTACTTTTGGTTCTAATAAAAAATCTATGAAAAAAAAATTTTAACCATCTTATTTGTATCTCAGGTTTTTCATTGAATAAATATTGTCAGTTATAAAAATATTCGTGAATTACATAAGACCTGAGCTTTATAAAATTGACATCTATTTGTTGAACATTGTTTAGCAGAAGCTCTGCAATTGCATTTTTTGTACCCTTGACCACTAGAAAGAGATTGTTTAGCTGATGCTTCTCTGAACGTGATCATACTGTCTTTAAGGACATCTTTACAAATGAATGTTGATTTGCATCTTTTCAGTTCTGTTCTTGGGAACCAACCTTTAATAATACCATTTTTTGTACTAATTTTCAATTTTCATAATAATACCACATATATTACACTGGGAATGAATCGGTTGGCGCGAGAGAAAAAATCGTACACGTCGCGCGCCACTAATATTTGTTTTCTCGAGCAACAAATTTTGTCGTCTCAGACGCCGAAAATGTTTGTCTCGAGGTTAAAGCACGCGCATCTGCCTCGCGCAATCTTACTATACATATTTTAAATATTAAAATTACAGTTGCCTCGATCAGGATGATCACATTATAAAGGTCAATTAAATGAGTAGATACAATTTTTTTTTTTAAATTTTAGGTCATAATTTTTTGAAATTGAAAAAAGAAAAAATATTAATAAATAAATGCTGAATTTTAAAAAGTAGGATAAAAGATGAATTGAATAATACGTATAGATTAAGAATTTACAAATTTTGTTTTAATGTTTAAATTATAATTTTTGAAATTGTAAATAGAATAAAATATTAAATAATTAAATGCTTTATTTTAAAAAAGTAGGTTTTATTTTTTATGAAATTATACTTTATACATCAGTTATCTTCAAATAACTGGTTTTGTTACACTTAAAAAATTTTTAAGATATAAAAATTTAAAGTAACAAAGCAAAAGTAACATTTTATACCTAATTAAGTACGTATAAAATTCTTTGTATTGATTATGCTTTTTAAAAAAACTCTCCATTTCTAAATCTTCTTTTAAACTAATATTTAAAACTATTTATCACATAATTAATTTATTTTTAATCACAAGTAAATTTATTTTTTTATTAAAAGCACGAGGAACACCCGAATCACAAACTACATAATATACATGTAGCACATGCTTATAAAATATGTACAGCATGATTAGGGCGCCAGTCGAAACTCAGAACTGCTGTTTAGCAGAATCGGCATCAGGCAGAAATTTCGAAATACAGAAAGAAGTTTTCATTATAAAATACACCTAATTATTTTTAAAATTAATATTACAATATGCAGTTTTTTCTTTATATTGATTATTCTTTAAAAAAATTGATCTAAAAGGTGCCGATAATGCTAAACAGCAGTTCTGAGTTTTGACTGGCGCCCCATGATTACTCGGGACAGGTGCGCGCGCTTAACCTCGAGAGCAAACATTTTCGGCGTCTGAGACGACAAAATTTGTTACTCGAGAAAACAAATATTAGTGGCGCGCGACGCCTACGATTTGTTCTCTCGCGCAACCGATTCATTCCCAGTGTAGGTAAGTCTAAGGGACCTCGGTCTACTGTTGGCTCGAATACGGTCACATTGTCATCAACGTTAAGAGATAAAAATTCTTGCTGTGTAACATTTATCATTTTTGTTGCTGCTTTCGTTCTAAATATCATTAAGTTCTTTTTCTCTAGTGCAAAATTCACTCAATAGGTTTTGACCAGCATCTGTTGGTAAAAATTTGATAATTTTCATCGTCATCTTTATCCATCATTTGTAAAACATTGTATTCTTGCAAAGCTTCCACTAATTTTGAGAAGTATCAACATGAAGAACTTGTGAGCTGGTATTTAATTTAGTAATTAAAATATTTTAAAACTTTTTAAGACTTTTCAAAAGAAAGCATCCATCAAGGCTATCTAATATTACACCTCCAGATTCACTGAATTCATTTACAAGACCATCAAATTCAACAAAATCCAAAGCTAGGCTACTAGACCCCTTTTTTAATTTAAAATCTGATAGCTTCGTGATGATGGCAGCTACTTGTTTTGGAATCAGCTTTCGTTGGTAAATTCAGTCAAGAGTTTGAACAATTTCTTATGATGATTCTTTTACTTTAATAATATTAAAGTGATTACTATCCAAATACCTGTGTAAATAATTTTTTGCTTTATTATCATGGTTTATCCAATATTGATTTTTTTCTTGAGGTAAATCCTCATAGTTCCGTGCAGAAAAAAATTTGAAATTACGTCAACAATAAAAAGCATTGTGTTTCTTTTTATAAATTTTATTTTAAAAATAATCTTGTTTTTTATTTTCTTTTAAGCAAAAAATTTGCAAAAATTAGGTGCCAGTTCCAAAAAATCGTCATAAAACGTTATTTTTAAAACTATTACTTGCAATGAAAAAAATTTGGCAATATCTCATTTTCTTTTTTTTTATTAGAAAAATTATTATAATTTAGTGCCTCCAAATGTAAAAAAAAAGTACGACACAACAAGATCAGCGGTTCCGCCACAAAAATCATGTTGGAAACTCGAATGTTATTACCAACCTTAAAAAAAATGAATTTCATATCATAATTGAAATCATATTTGAAAACTTAAATTCTTTAAATTCTTAAAACAAAAAAATTTCTTACAGGGGTTCACAATGAAAAAAAAATGTTTTGTATAAAGAATTTATTTTTTTAACAATTAATTTTCTGCCAATTAATGAAATAAACACTTAAAAAAAACCCCGGTGTTTTGGTTTGTATAGTATTCGTATAGTATTAAAACTTACTTAATATTTAATAGTATATGAAATTCGTAAATAAGTATTGCCCAGCCCCATTTCTAGCCTCTTAGAGCATATCTTGATTTTCGGCAGCCATTTTTTCGCGATTTTCCAATTTTTTTATCCTGATAAATCAAGCTTAGCACATCATTTAGGAAACCTTCGAGTTTTTTTCCGTAATATACACTGTCCCAAGTCGTCACTGGGCAGTTTACTTCTGGTGCTAAATAAACCTAAAAACAAAAATTAATTTGCTCTAGTTATCAACTTATCAATTATTTTTTTTCGAGATCAAAATTTTTGAAGAATTTTAAAGTACCTTGTTAGTTCCCTCTATAACCTATCCTATTTTATTCTATCTTATTTTATTCTTCTCAGGAGGTGGTTTCAAAATTGACTTTTCTATAAATATTTTATGATCCCAAATCGTAACAGGAACATTTCTGAAAATCTTGTTCGGTTCTGGTGTAGTTTCTAATCCTGATCTATTTGGATTTTGGGACTCACGATCAAATGAAATGTGAGCACTTGGAGTTTATTCGATTGAATTTTGGCCTACCGAAGGTTTAGATCCAGGAATAAATTCGTCCATATCCGAGTCATCTATGCTTAAGTTTTAGGAACCTATAATAAAAAATAAGTTTTATTTGTATAAAAAAATATAAAATATTAATTTTCATGCTGATTTATAACCTACCTGTTCCATTGCCAGGACTATTCAATTCATAAATAGGCTCTTGTTGAGAGATATTTTCAGTGCTATGTTTTTCATTCTGAAAGTTTTTATTATTATAAATTTAAAACAGACTTAAGTAATTTGAACAGATTTATTCAAATAATTGATTAACTTACCATTTTTCAATGGAAATTTATTTTTTTTTTTAATGTTTTAAGTATTTCTTTTTTATTAACCTTATAATTGAACATTAATTTTTGGCTTAGAGAAAGTATTTTTATTAAAGTAGTTAGCAAGCTCACAAGGTCATGAGTTTACGATATAAAATTATTTAAAATTTAAAAAGTTTTAATTACTTTAATTTCTTTTAATTTAAGTTGCAAAATTTTATTTGCATCCAAAGTATAAATTTTTTTAGACCTTCTCATAGAAAACAGATTTTAACTGTTTAGGACCATTAACACATTGGTTGCGGCATGGGCGAAATACGCCCATGGTCCCATGTATTTTAAATAGAGTCACGTGACCTGCCGCAGCCAACGTGTTAAAACATGCAAAATTTAGTCAAATTAAATTTCCTAACATAGATTAAAAATTAAAGTAAATTAAAAATTAAAGCTTTTAAAAGTGTAAAATTTGAAATAACTTCATAAGGTAAACTAATGCTTACAGAGATTCATGCTAAAGAATATTTTAAAATTTAAAATGAAACAATATTTATGGCATCCAAGCTGATTTATTAAAATTATTACCTGATGTTGTCTTTCTAAGCTGCATTTAATGCACATCCTTCTACCATCTTCTTTCTCATCAGGTAGAAGGACTGAACATTCTTTGTAGATGGTATGAATTTTTTTTTCATATTAAACACATGTATGTTGACTACCTGGGAATATCTGCTTGAATCAATCAGAACATGATGTGTTCTGTTCATATTATTGATTCTGGAATTAAAAAAAATAATAATTTTTAACATTAAATTTTTATATTAATTTTGATGAGTTTATTATAAATAAACAACGATCTATATGGAACGAAATCAATAATAACTTAATTCATTATCGTTATCTGTGTGTCTGAGGACTGAGCCTCTCTTTGTCACACAGAATGACTTTCGAATGAAGTTATATGATGTTAATCATTTTTCAGATGGAAAATTTTTTAAAAAATGAAAACTCTGAATGTTCATTTCAGCTCTGCAAGAAAACAGGGCGAGCTTCATAAGTGTAAGAACCTGTTTTCTGCTTTTTACATTAATTTAATTAATAATAAATAATTTCTAAAAAATTAAAAAATGGATTGAAATTTTTTTAATTTTAATAAACTGATACTTAGTCGCTTCCACGTTGCTTTTTAAGGTTAGTTTAAGTTTCATTATTTTTAATTTATTTTCTTATGGAATAACTTATTATTATTATTTAAACAAATTATGAGTTTCCCAATTTTCTATTTAATTTGAGACTTAAAGTTTTGGTAATGCTTTTAGTGATGCTTCACCAACTCTATATATAAGAAAAACATTTTTATTATATTTATTATTGTTTAACTAGTCTTAAACTAAATTCTTCACTTATATTTACATCATTTACTTAGAGTTTTCTAAATTGTCTATAATGTTTTTTTTTTTATTTTTAATCACTGTTTTTACTTCACAGTTCACCATAAAGTGAATACCTCGAGGCACATAAGCATGTATATGGTCCACTGACTCTAAATCTGACCTGCTATGTCTTATTTCTTAACAAAACTTCGTGTTATTCTGAAATCACAGGTCTTTTCCCCGAAATATCTTTTAGTCCTTATCCTTCGTCTCGTTAATAGATGTTTTATGAAAATATCCTTGACCGAGTTTTCGTTATCATCTTCCGGGTACCAATTTCTGTAGCGTAGATGGTAACACCTGTCAGACGTCGTCTTTCGGTCTTGGTTATTAAAATAGAATCCCCGACCATAATTGGAGAAACTCTTATACTTACTAAGGTTCCTCGAGCGAATTATTTCTATTCGCCAATAATAAGTGGCATATCGCCTCCATGTAATATCCAGGTGTTGTTATAAAACGACATCTCTAATCTTTTCAGGGTTCTTATTAGAAAGTCGAAGATATCGCCTTCCTCCATTTCTAAACGAATCGTATGAAGGGGTCTGGACCTGCCTGTGGCTACGATGTGTACACGTATCAGTTGAATTTCATGTACACGGAAATGTTTATTGAAGTAAACTATAAATTTTTTAATATTTAAGTTATCTTTTCCATACAATTCTAAAGCTTTAACAGATAATGCATAAAAATGTTTTTGAATATGTTTTTGAGGTAAAAAAAGTAATGCCATATATTTTCGAATTAATTTGTGTTTGATTGGCTACTTAATTTAATTATATTTTACGGCTACGTGGAATTTCATAGCTTTTTCCCAAATGGCCTGCAATAAAGAATTGTGTATAAACTATAAATACAATGCAATATAATAAATTATGCTTAAAAAATTATCAATTTAATTTATCTTTATCACAATAATGACATTTTTTTTTTGTATTTATTGCGTTATTTAAAATTTTAATTTTCGAAATTAAGTAAAATGAATGTAATTTTTAAAAAATCTTTAGTTTGCATGTAAAGCAAATAAAAAGATAGTAGATCTTCATTATGGATAATATTTTCTTGTTTATTACTTACTCGACAAAAATAAAACCAGCATCCTATGACTTTAGCTTCGGGAAAATATTTTCTTAAACATTTCCTTAAAGCTATTTCAAAATCAGTAACAATTTTCTGTGGCTTAAAATGTAAAAAAAGTTCCAAAATTTTCTTATAAACAGCATTTTATTAAAAAAATGAAAAATAAAAATTCGCTAATTTGACATTATTGTCTTAATTCTCGATTCAAAAGTTTAAAACTGATACATATTAGTTGACATACAGAGAGAAATTTTCTTAAATGAACAAGCTTTTAAAATCAAAAAAATAATTTGTAATTTGTTTTTTTTTTTTAGTTTTGATCTGGCTATCATGATAAAAAAATATTTTTGTATCGATAACTAAAAAAAAAAGAAATTCAAATTCGTGAATTTTTATTTTTTATTTTTTTAATCAATAAAAACTGCATAACCTGTTATTCCATCCAGCAGTCCAATTTGGATCTACACAATACAATAAATCAATTATACAATAAATTCGTCTTCAGAACTCTCTTATCCAGAGTCCTCCTCTCTATATGTAACTTTCTTATTCGATTTGGCTTTAAGGTGCCTATAAATTTTGTTCAACATTCCCATTTTCTGTCGATGATGTTTTTCTGTGTTTTGGCGTCTTCTTATTTGCTCAGCCAGCAATTCTTCATTGTAATTTATTCTTCCTGCATTATTCATTAAATTTATTACTAATGTGTTCAATATTATTAAAAACTAAAAAAAAAATTATCAAAAGTATACGTACTGCATGAAGGTTTTAAAACCGATGAATTTGGCCTTGCTTTGGGTTTCTTGTTTATAAAACTTTTTACAAATGGCTTATCCTGCCATAATGAATGCATTAGCTGTTGTGAAAAAAATTTCATTACGAAATGATTGTTCAATCCTTTTTGTAAATATTTTTTCCATCAGATACATACCATAAAGTTTTCACAAGTTCTCTGTTCTTTATGAAGGTTGACATTATTAAACAGTCTTACAAACTTGTATTGAGCCTTTAATTCGGAAATCTTTTTTGCACAATCTTGTACTGTTTTAAACAGTAAGAAGTTACTTTGCATTTTATTCGATAAGAGCTGCCAAGCATCTTCTAATTCAAAGTATAGGTTCTCTTGATTTTTAGACTAATATCTTAAGAGAAGGTTTGTTTGAGCCGGTACCCAAGCTTGTGGGTTTTGATGGGGGTTTTATTTTTTTTTTCCTTTCCTGGAACAAAAAAAAACATGTCTTTCATATAATTTAATTTTGCTAACACAATACAAATTTATTGCCACATTATAAGCTTTTAGTATAATTTACAGATAAGAGAATACGCAGTTAAGTTTGTTATGAGAGAGCTTAACTTGAAAGATATATGTAAGGCAATTAACTTATAATTAAAGCATATTTAAAGAAAAGGAATTTTAGTGTTATTTTTGCTGGCAATTTGACTCTTTCTGTAATCTACTTCTTTATTCAATCCCACATCCAGGACCCTGCTTCCAACTAACTGATGTTTAAACTCTTCGCAATAGAGTGCAGCCTGTTCATTACCTACAAATATGAAATAAATATTATTTATAGGTTCTGTTACCATTCGAGTATTGCAATATTTATTTAATTTTAAACATTTATTCTGTTTAGCAGCAAGATATTGGTTCTCACTTAACAGCAATTTGTAAATTCTGTTATCTTTGTTGCTGTAATACTCTAAATGGTAAATATTTTGTGTAAAAGTAGGTTCTTTAGATCTCCTGCATTGCTCCAGAAATGCCATCGAATACAGCTTATTTGAATAACATAGCCATTCATTAGAATGCTTTAAAAAATGCAAATATTATTAAAAATCAGATAGGCTTCTGTTACTCTTTGAAATAAGTTCAAACTCCGACTTTTGAACATTAACATCATAATTTACTTTATTTAACTTGTCATCAATCCTCAAAGAGACAAACAAATACACGTGCCCATTCCAATGATAATTGCAGTAAATCACTTTCATTGTAACAAAACAATTGCGTCAGAAAACTAATTGTCAACGCGGTGTTTGGGTTTGCAAGGCGTGAATATGCTAAACTTGCAATGGCATGTGGTGATACAATTACAGATTGTAAAATTTGACCAAAAAATTGGTGTACACGTGTGTCAAAATCAACTGAGTATGTCTTACTCATAAATTCTGAAATGAATAAGGATACAGCATCCATCAAAATATGAATGGTTGATTCATTAATTCTATCATACAATTCCTTCTTAGGTAATTTGATTAAAGTATCATTCTTAACTGCGCCCTGTACAAATATAGGTACTCTATCTTGTGTTAGGAACAAATGTGCTATTGCTACGTCATCACTATGATACTCACCTCTGAATACGTTGACCACTTTATGTCTGTCATCATGTAGCTTATTCACTAGTTTTGTGATTTTTGACCAGACAAATGTTTTATTTATGGTTCCATCAGACATTTTATTTGTTGCTATAATGTCACGTACGTATACGTTGCAATACACGGCTACATGTGTTAAATATGGTATAGCGGATGGAAGTAATTTATCATGGTCAGGAAATATCCAATCATCAATACTTCCCGTTTGATGATTGAAGTATGTTACATAATCAATGGATTGTGCATTTGTAATTCTAGTTCCTGTGATTTCGTCCAACTTATTTATAAATACATTTGTACCTGATAAGTAAGAATGATAATATGTTATATCATCATTTTTGCATATGGATACTCCCTGATCCAATGCAGCAGCAACTAACCCATATCTAATTAAATTTGGGTTAATGGGTATGACTCCAGTCTGGATTCGGTTGTCAAATTTTCTCCGTACGATGTGAAACATGGCTTCCCCAGGTATTATAGACGTTTTAAACTTGTTAAACATGTTAGAGATGAACCTTTCTAACTCGGGCATTATGTCACGAGAACCACTTCTGAGAAGTGTTGGATGTAAGTTCCAGTATGGTCCAGTTCTACCTTGAGCATTCGTTCCAAATGTCCAGTTAGGATATGCAGCGTTTGAGAAACGAGCATTAACTGCAGCAGTGGTGGCCATTGCATAATATAGAGGATTGATTGTTGATTCAAAACTATATGAGTTGGTCGTGAATGTGAAGGGTGGAGTATCTGGGAAGGCTTGATTCATAGCAGCAATGGGATTGAGCTCAGGATGAGCTTGGTTGAATAGGATAGGGTAGCCTATTCTGGATAATCCAGTTGTTGGTCCAAGAGGAACACAGTCTGCTAATGTACCAGATTCCTTGAAGAAGGTACAATATTCCGACATTGTAGGGATCAGGTTGTCAAACCATGGGAGTTTGCTCAATAGAGTATAATCCATGAGGTTTGCTAGGTCTGTTTCAGCTGTTATTGCTGGTAATCCTAAGTCGGCGCTTCGAGTATTTAGAACATAATCCCATTCATGTGGTGCGATGATAGGATCAATTAGTCCAGGTTGAAGAAGAACAGTAAGATGTTGCTGTTCCCATGGTCCATGAAAGTCAAATTGATTGACAGTAAAATGGGTTTCAGGCGTAATAGTAGTTCGGAGTCGAAGGTCTGGGATGGCGTTAGTTGGTGCGGCAATAAGTGCATTAATCATGCCTATAAGCATGGGAATGTTAGGAAGACAGTAGTGAGCGGAGTTCCGAGGAATGAGATCGTTAAAGTGATCTGGTCCAATGAGCGCTGGAAGTGTTGGATAAATTTTTAAATTTATTTTGACATTTTTTCATTTTTAGTTTTTTTAATAACTCATGATCGGCTATACAAGCCTCAAAAACTTCATTGCTTATTTGGTACTCTTTAAAAACTTTGGGTATTGACTCCAACAGATGTTTATTTTCTTTATCTTCATGGATAGAACTATTTGATAAATTTATTATTTTATTAATCATATTTTTTGTTGGTGAGAAGTTCTGAATACTGCCATGGTTCTCAATATAATATAAGGCTAGTACTAAGCTTTTCATTGATGTAAAATATAATTTATCGTAAATGAGGGTTTTCATTCTGTCACTTACACCACAAACGTTCAACATGAGTAATTGAGAGTGGCAGTTTTAAAATATTTAACAATATCTCACCTAAATTTTTGAATAGTGGTTTATTATATTCATCGATATCTCTTATTTTTAGCCAAAAAACATCAACTTCTTCTTCATTTTCAATATCTTCTAAATTATAATCGAACAGTGCATACCATTCGTCATTTATTTCCTTTGTTTTATTTTTATAAAAAAGGAAGCTGATAACAATTCTAAAAGTTTATCCAATGTAGGGTGTTCAATATGAATATATCTGCTTAGAGCATTTTTAGGGTGTAAAAATGCCAAATAATTTATCCATTGGTCTTTATCAAAATTAGTTCTCTTTCTTAAACGTTACATTTATACGCTGCACTAACGGTAGCTAGAATTTCCTTTCCTTTGGATTCCAATTTTATTAAAACAATAATTACAAATTTAAGCTAAAGGTTAATCATATAAACATTTATTTTTTCAAAAAAAAAAAAAGAAAAAAAAACATTTATGCGCATTTCTTTTTATGCCGCTGCAAAATATCTTTCCGGGTAAATGTTTTACCGCAAACCTCACAGCTAAGCCCTGAATGATACACCTTATGACGTGTCAAATACCTTAAGGTAGAAAATGATTGGTTACAGACATCACAACTAAACTGTTGGTTTGTATGGATTGACTCATGCTGTTTGAGGTATTGACTACATTTAAATTTCTTTAAGCAATAAATACACTCAAAAACAGGGATCGTTGTATGAACTAGTTGTGTATGTCTAGCCAGGTTCCCATTAGTAACAAACTTTTTTCCACAAAGTTCACACACAAAATTTCTATCAATACAAATTCTGGTAGAGGAAACATTTTTGCATTGTTTTCTTGACCCTTTTTTTTTAACTTCTTCCGATCCGGATGGCAAGTTATCATTTTCTTCGATCTCCGCAATAACCAAATTAACATCTTCTGAATCAGATGGCAATTTATCAACCTCCTCAGTTTCAACAATAACAAAATTTGCACCTTTTAACTCAGATGGCAACATAACAATTTCATCCAAAACAGCCCTAGAAATAATTGAACCAACATCCTCCGAACCAGACAAAACAACATCGCCTGACTCAGATAAACATTCAAGTTCCAATAAATTAGCCGGCTCAAAGCCAACTGAACCAATAACCGCATCCATCGAATCAGAAACATAAAAATCTCCAAAATCACATTGATTCGACATCAGCCTAATTGGATTAGAACTTGCCTCATTAACACCACTTCCATTATCTAACTCAGGTACATCAAAAGAAAAACTGGAAAATTCCGAATCAGACCGAGCAACATGACTTTCTTCCTGTTGTTCAATTTCAACAAGACCTTGAATCTCATCAACCTGATACTCATCCCCATCTTGATCTTGAATCTCACCCTGATGTTCAAGCTCATTAGCTTGATCATCTCGATGGACCTCATTGTTGTGAATAGCTAATGTGCAATCATATAAATATTGATCACATTTTTCGCAAATACGATCAAATG
Organism: Anagrus nilaparvatae; assembly: GCA_022575985.1. Lineage (NCBI taxonomy): Eukaryota > Metazoa > Arthropoda > Insecta > Hymenoptera > Mymaridae > Anagrus > Anagrus nilaparvatae. The sequence continues at coordinate 5,205,843 of JAKSXM010000107.1, forward strand.
GGATCTCCAATGGACCGGAATTTAGCGTTAGGACACGCTTCACTTAGCCTCAGGTTAAGTTCTTAATTACAGAAGGATATGTCACTTACTTTGAAATAACTGTTAACTAATTTGGTTTGGTTATATAACTTCACTTTATTGATTATAAGTTAAATAATATAAGTCCACAAGTCAAGTAATTAAAGGTAGTACTATAATAGAGTAGTAATACTCAAAACGAAAGTTAGTATTCTAATGAATGGTTTGGGCGCCTGAAGGGCAATATATAATCTAATATGTATCTGCCCATATTCCGAGATTTTGGGGGAAACGTCCAATACAAAAAAGCGTCGGTCTCGTCACGTCCAATTAGCGGAGGCGTCCCTAATTATTACCAAGAATCGCGAGGTGGGATTTATGCAGTTTATAACGCCTAAATCCCTCCTAATTTATGCCATAGCTGACTTTTGGTCCCACGCTATTGTACTAGATCAGCATCAGCAGAAATGCACCTGCGGGTTCGTATGTCGTCTGTAACATTAATACAGCTATCGGATATAGGGTTTACTATTTATATATATTTCAAATGTTAGGCATATCAATTATGACCTACCATACGTAACAAATACCATATTTTGTAATATACGTGAATCAGAAATGCGATTTTGCAAGATCGGAATTAAATATTCAGCGAAATTAAATGATAAATTTCGGCTTGCAAAGTAATCTACTATTGTAACTCTGATATTAAGATTAACGTCAAGTGTCCTTAATCCTCTAAATTGTCACTACGATATATTTTATTATAAATTATAAATATATGTTTCATTACACGATATAGAAAACTTCTTTAAAATAATTATCTATTATATTTTGTAATGTGGAACTATGAAAGTTGGGAACGTATAAAGTTAGCAGAGTTGCATCCGTTACATTATTTTCTCCAGCACCGCAGATGGTACAAACTAAGGTTTCTATACAGTTCAATAAAATAATTTTTTTCAAAATTGTCGATACTTCAGCGAGATTCACAAAAAAATCTGCTGCTTATTGTTGTTTATTTACTATAAAATCTGTTAAATCATTTGAAGCTGCATATCTAACATTCTTTAATAAAATTATACTCTTTAAAGTTTAACATACATAATTCTGAATTATAACATATTATTACCTTTTTCAGAACTAGCAAGGAAGTGTCTTATAATATCTAAATGAAGAATTGCCTGAATTATAGAATTAGCATAACATGAAACATTGTCTAAATTCGGTAATCCATGAATAAAATATCTGACAATGTTTGTTGTTTTTTTTATTCTATTAAATATTCCGCATTCACTTAATATTTCATGCATAATGTTTTTTCTAATTATTGGTATTTTCTCTTGGTTAAATTCAAAGCTTAAATTGTTATTAAGAGTCAATTGTTTGTTGCGGTAAATTTCTTATATTTAACAATTTCCGATCATTCGTTGAATAACGAAATTTTTTTATATCCAGGTGTTCTTCGCAAATATATTGTTTTAAGTTTACAAAACATTGATTATTTTCATAGCCAAGGCTATCTTAATATTTAATTGACTTAGTTAAAAAGTCAATCACAGCAAGACTCCAATGTCCACCGTTAACAATAATTAGTACAAGCAGTTTTTCTTTTTCAAATATATCAATTTTTTTCCATTCGCTGACTGATAAATATCCGTTCTCACTGAGCCTGCTATAAAACAGTGTATTTATTGCAGTTACATTGAATAAGTTATTTTTCTCATTTCTTTCTATTAATAAATTTAAGTAAATGTTGATTATATCATCGTCTAAACAATTAAAGCCAACCAACAGTCGAATATGATTATTTTGATGTCCTTGTCTCTCTTGAAATTCATTATGAGCTGTATTATTTTCTGGTCGCAGAGCTTCTAAGCTGAAATTCTGTAATACTGTAAGAAGTATAGCAAAAAGCATTTTTTTTATAAAGTTTTCACAAGTTCTCTGTTCTTTATTAGGGTTGATATTATTAAACAGTGTTACAGACTTGTATTGAGCCTTTAATTCGGAAATCTTTTTTGCACAATCTTGTACTGTTTTAAACAGTAAGAAGTTACTTTGCATTTTATTCGATAATAGCTGCCAAGCATCTTCTAATTCAAGGTATAGGCTCTCTTGATTTTCCATCAGATACATACCATAAAGTTTTCCCAAGCTCTCTGTTCTTTATCAGGGTTGATATTATTAAACAGTGTTACGGACTTGTATTGAGCCTTTAATTCGGAAATCTTCTCTGCACAATCTTGTAAATGTTTTGACAATCGGATTTTTCATGAACATTGTAGCAGCTTATTTATCGTACAGATAATATAATATAATACAGATCTTCACGAACATCGAGAAAGCTTAAAAATTTAGCAAAGAATTCAGTGAATCTTAAGTTTTGGGCCAAATTGAGCTGTAATGCCAAAATTTAGACGTTCAGTTCTATTATTAGTTTGTTGTTAAAATTTTTATCACCCATGCTGTAATTGGTCCATTCATATTTTATATAACATTCTTTATTAAAATAATTCACAGCGATTTTAGTGGCTTCTTTACAAAATTGGTTGTAGTATAACAAATAAACTTCTTCACAACTACTGTAAAGCATCATTTCTAGGCATACTTAAGCAAAACTTAATATCACTTAATAATGTGTATTTTCTACAAAAGATTTGCATGACATGAGAGATACATGCATAACAAAGGAACCAGCGAATAGAGAATATTCTAAAAACTATCCCTACATTATACTTGACATGTATTGTAATCGATATGGGAGAAAATGTCGTAATTATGTTTGCGAGAAAAAAAAGTTAAATCTAATTACTTAATTTTTTAGGAAGATTTTAATTCAATTTTCGAAAAATCCTTAATACTATAGATGTAAATGTTCAAATTATAACTAGTATATAGGTCGATATTCCTCAAGTGCATGTTAACCTAATTTTTGGGTCTTCATATCAGTCCCAAAATATTTTCCCCTCAAAGTACTATCGAAAATAAGTTACCTCCCCAATTTTTAGCCTCCTAGGTCTTCTCCTTGATTTTTTACAGCCATATTAGTTTTTTTTGTGCTTTTTATTTTTTTAAATTTTAAGAGCACAAAAATTAATCAAAATTCTCTCAAACTCTTATTTTGTTGCAAAAAATTTTTTCCTCTTAGGCCCGGTTAGGAAATTTCCCTGGCCATCCGATTCCGTGGTTAAAATTTTTTTGTTGAGTTGCGCATTCGCGAGAACTTTACTTTAAGGGGAAAATAATTCGGGATCGATTTGAAGACCCAAGAATTAGATTTACATACACTTGAGGAATATCGACCCATGTAACATCCTAAAAATCTATGTTTGTTAGTATGAATACTTAACTTACTTTTAAAAATCATAGATTCCAGATTTTAATTTCACTTGCCTACCCATGACAGCTGTTGGACTTCACTTTGCAATTATTATGTGAAGAACGTGACTTTCGATCAGAATGTGGGGGGTCCGATGGTGGAGACTCAAAAATTTTATTACACCTAAAAAAATTTTTTACACAGGTTTTAAAGTTATTTTTTGCAATATATGTAATATAATACATGTTATAATATATGTTAAATGGACAAACGTTTATCAGGAATATTAGATTATACAGGTTTTTCACAATAAATAATTGCTTTCATCGTATTTAATTATAGCTTCAAGAATTTCCTGAACATTCCCATCTTTAGGTTTATATTTTGAATAAGCTTTCAGAAAAGCTTTTGATTGCCATCGTCCAAATTTAAACTTTGCTGTCATATCTTTAATTAATTTGCTTCTGTTAATTGTCGAGTTTTTATCTGCTTAGTTATCTTTTCATGCTTTATTATTACTTTCCCAAATCCAACTGAAATATTTCAATAATTTTTCAAACCTAAATGATTTATATATATATGTATTTTTGTTATTATCAATTACATAATCCATCTTGAGACTACGTTTCATTTGTTCGTTAGTTTTTGACTGAACAAAAACGAAGTCACTGAACGGATTATATGAAAGATAACAGTAAAATATATGTAGTTTAATTAGTTTCTTGGGCACCTAAATCAATTAATAAAATTTATATAAGTGCCGAAAATGTAATTGCATGAATTTTTTTAAAGGAGATTATACATGATTAAACAACAGCAACAAAGTCGGTATAACAAACGTCTAGATACATTAATACGACAGAATTTTTTTCCACGTTCAAAACAGGTTCGTATACGAAATTTGAAACAGTATTGTTTTGATGAATATTACTTAGTGTATTAGGTGCATTTGAATTATTTTGTAAATACGGTACAAGACATTCAATATGTCTACCACTATCTGTGGTAAATTTCACAGATTGGTAATGGTTTATATTATAAACAACATGACCCGATCCCTTTATGCGGATCAATGAACGGTCGTTACTATTAAAGTGGAAAAGATGTCTTGAATATCTCACCGCTTGACATTCTGTCTGGAGATCTAAAATCTCCTCTGCTGAAAAATTTTGTTCTGGATGTATAATATTTTTTAGACGCTGTATGCTGAAATGAATGTTAAGCAAAAATTAAAATATATATTTAATTATGAAAAAACTAATTTTAAAATTTTTTTACTATTTATACCTTCGGTTTGTAGAATGGAGAATAAAATGAGCGAAGCTTTTTGAATCGAGGCTTTCGTCACTAAGTTTATTTTCCTGTAACAGAAAAGCATCTTGTTCCTCTGGAAGGTTTTTTTCAAGAATTGACCTTATCAATTCAAAATTAAATGAATATTTATCGTCATATAAAAAAACAAAGAAGGCTATTGCTCTACATAATTTTTTGATTATCTAATAACCAATAAAAACAAAGCGAGGTTTTAATAAGACCGTAAAAACAGCGATCTTTTAACAAAACCCTAAAAAACAACGCGGGGTTTTAATAAGACACAAAAATATTTGGCTATTTTTAACTAAGACATTAAAAAACATCGCCAGCTTTTAATAGGAGTCCTCGATTTATATTGTTTTAAGTTTACAAAACATTGATTATTTTCATAGCCAAGGCTATCTTAATATTTAATTGACTTAGTTAAAAAGTCAATCACAGCAAGACTCCAATGTCCACCGTTAACAATAATTGGTACAAGCAGTTTTTCTTTTTCAAATATATCAATTTTTTTCCATTCGCTGACTGATAAATATCCGTTCTCACTGAGCCTGCTATAAAACAGTGTATTTATTGCAGTTACATTGAATAAGTTATTTTTCTCATTTCTTTCTATTAATAAATTTAAGTAAATGTTGATTATATCATCGTCTAAGCAATTAAAGCCAACTAACAGTCGAATATGATTATTTTGATGTCCTTATCTCTCTTGAAATTCATTATGAGCTGTATTATTTTCTGGTCGCAGAGCTTCTAAGCTGAAATTCTGTAATACTGTAAGAAGTATAGCAAAAAGCATAGCTAATTCTAAGTCTGGAGTAGCATACCTTGACTTAATTGAAGTTATAAGAAATCGATCTTCAACATAAATATTATTAACTTGATGTATGTAATTCAAATCGTAAGCAGCAGGTCCTAATGTTTGCAAAACTAATTCAAATCTTTCTTTACTTTCAAGACTTTTTTAAGGATTTTTGCCAAGATCGAATATATTGGATAGCCTTTCTTATTGTTTTAACTGGTGTTAATTTTTGACTCTTTATTTCAGAAGTTAGTGAAAATAAGTTATGGTTAATATTGTGATTAATTATTGCATTTTCGAAAGTTTCTGGTATAAGTGATCTTAATTTTGCAAAAGCAACATTAATTTTTTTTATTCTTTTCATTCACGCCAATTTGTACGTATTGCTGATGCTTGTTTAGGCGATTAATAACCACTAAATGAATAATTTTTTTAACTTAGGTTTTTGTTTTTTATTTGAGTATTTGAATTACTATATATATTTTGTTTGATTCCAATATTTTTATTTTTCAATAACGCAACCACAGATATTTTTTTAATTTTTGTTTCTAAAATCACGTAACTATTTAATCGTACACTATCTTATTAATGTCAGATTGATATTTTTAAATGTTAATATTTATAGGAGAATTTTAAAACAGCAGAAAGAATTACGTATTCGTTTATGTGAGTGATTAAAACGTTTATGTTAGTGATTATTTAATTAAAAAACTTAAAAGAGTAGAAGGTGCAGAGTTTTAAAAAAGGCATGATCGCTGGACCCCCATTAATTTTACTACCACCCGCATATTTACGTATGAGATTTTGTGGTTTTAATTGATAAAACTTTCGTTTAACGTCTCGGATGCTGTTACCATTAAGAATTTTTTTCTTATGATAAAATATAAGCTTCCCACCTTTTCAGAAACGATTCCTTCTAAGCTAATAGCACTAGACAACTAGTTTTTGCTCATAAAACCTATTGTAATAATAAACGATTTGATTGAGAGTACTACCTTGTGCTTTATGTATAGTCAAAACATAAGCAGATTGAAGAGGAAAATGATTTATTTTTTCACTAAGAGAACTATTGATGTAAATAATAGCGTTTCTAAGTGCCAAAAGTATCGCTCGTTTGCCCAACTTTCAGTTGGTGCAATTTTTGTTTTGCATGAGTTTTCTGTTCATGAGTTGTAAATTCCGCTATTGTGTCTTTTGAGATTTAATTAAATTTTTTTGTTGCCAAGTTAGCACGTTTAGGCAGTATTTTTATAAAATAATTGAACTGCATTAGGGAAAAGTCCATCAGTATTTGCTTTTGTCATAAGTCGAGATTCAATAGGGCATGCCTTGGTGTATGCTAATCCGTTGCCAATTTTAATGAGCAGCAAATATTTGTAAAATTACAAATTTTCTTGCCTTAACTTATTTTACCTCAAATATTGCACATAGTGCCATATTTTAACCCAGAATCACTGCTTTAAATCGACTTAAATCTACGCTAAAATCATATCAATACCTTCAAAAGTAGAACCGTAATTGAGAATTATTTGTTTTAAGTGTCTATCAACACATTTCAGCTCCAAGCAAGCTTATAAAAAGCATAAGATTTGCAATAAAAAACATTATTATTATTGTTGCAACTGTAAAGGACGCCTGAATCATTTGTAAATCGAAAATCATAGTTTTTGCTTCATATGAGTATCATTTTTAGTTATATTTGTATAATTAGCATATTCCATTATTCTTTCTGATAGTGATGGGGATGTCAATTTGTGTCCATTAATTCACGTGTCTCCAATAAAATGTGTATCTATACGTAGTTAATTAAAGATTAAACATTTTTTTTGTGTTTACTGGCTACTTCATCTTTGTCATCTAAAAATTTCATAGCATTGAAATAAGAAAAGACAGGAATGCTTTTAGCACCCGCTCCAATATATTGTGATAATTGTAGTTTTTGCTTATATTCATTAAACTGGTTTTTCCAGCATCAAATTTCTAACCATGTTTTATTTCTTGCTTTGGTTGACTTACGGTTACTAAAGTACGGTTGATCCCTAGAGTATCAGTATCAGCTGTTTCTGAGCGCATACGTTGTCGCGTCAATTGCTCGGTTTCAAGCTTCAAAGCAAGTTTGCTCATAATGGTTATACATGCTTGATCGTTTAATATGGTTGGCATATCCCAGTTGGTATATACCTTACCATGGTATCCTCTTATTTTAATTTTGTGGTTTATTGAATTAAAATAATCAATAACCTCTTGACAAGCAGCACAGGCTAATTTTGATACACCAATCTTACAACATAGCCCTTGCCTCTTTCTTTTTCCTATTAGTTCATCTAGAATTTTTAATTCAGCGTGAATATTTATCGTACCTTTAACGGTATATAGGAAAGTTTCTGTAAATCAAGCAGAATTATTCCTTAATTCTTGAATATCAGAAAATAATTTTCTAAATTCGTATAAAGTACTTTTTAAATTCTTTATATTTTGAAACAGGGTATCCTTTACTGGCTGTATCTCATTATTTTCTATGAGTTGGAGTAAATTATCAGAAGAATTATTACCATTTTGGTAGTCATATTTTAATTCCTTAAAATAGGTAGTAAAATCATTTTGAAATTTAGTTAATATCTCATCATATAACTTGCCATTGTCTTTGGGATTATCTTTGAAATCTTTAAATTTATTTAATATTTTATTAAATTCATTTATTGATTGAAGGAGTTTTGGTTCAAGCTTCATTGTATTTTTATACCATTTAAAAAATGGTTTACTACACATGTTTGAATCTATCTCAGTGTTATTTAATAAATTTGACAATTCATCTATGTGACGTTTTAAACTCATATATTTTTTTACACTTGCTTAAGCATAGGTTGTAAAATTAAGATCTTTATGAGTTTTAAATCTTTTGGCGAAAGTCAGGAAATAATGCGCATACAATTTATCATCATACGTTATATCAGAAATTTTTGAACACAATTCTTAAAAAAAATATTCAGGGCTAAATTTCCTAAAATTATCTTTTCATAATTATTTTTGAATTCAAGACTAATTAGTAAAAAAACTTTTTAGAATTTTTCTCTATATCTAGCGTTCAAATTCATTTTTCAAATTTCCATCCATGTATAAGAGGCTTAATGCTCTAAAAAAAAAATATTTGTTAATAAAACACTATGAAAAAATTTTATTACTCGAAGTTTCCTCTATTTTGTATTGATATTCTTTGAAAAAAATTCCGTTAGACTTTTTATTACTTTTGCGAAGAAAAACATATTAAATAAGCAAAATTTAACTCAATTTTGATATAAATATAGATTCATGCTCAAATTCATCAATTTTATTTGATGTTACAGTAATTTTTATGGTACCGCTGGTTTTTCACAATTTCAAAAATAAATTATTTCTTTTCTTAGATTTTTTAAATCCAGTTACTATTTATAAATCTACGTTACCTAAGTTTTCAAAGTTTTAGGTTAATAATTATTTTTGAATTCAATTTTTTCATTATGAGTTAACATAGTCTTATTAGCAAAAATGTTTTTTTTTAGTTCAGATCGAAAGATTTAAATCCTTTATAAATTAATAATAAATACTTAAATATAAATAATTATTATAATTTGCATTCCAGCTTTTGTTTAAAATTTGTTCGTGTTGGACAGTTTAAAAACCTTATAAAATTTTTAAAGAAATAGACTTGTAATAATTAATTTCAATAAAGCATATCATGCAGTGCAAAGACAGTAATTTTGCTACCATAGAATTACCAAGTTTAAATAATGAAATTAAATGGAGTAAGAATAACTTTTAACTGTAAATGGTTAATTGAAAATTTCCATTTTATAAAAAATATAATTATTAATTCTAGTAAATTAATTATTGAAGAAGAAAAAACAGAAACGGCTTTTAGCTTACATGCAAGCGAAGAATTAAGCTTATTTATCGATCATGACGAAGTATTAAAATTAGAATTAATATTTATTAAAAATTCTAAAATTATTAAAAATATTATTTTTTTGAGGTTTTGTTCTTAATAAATTTATTAAGCAAAATATAAATACAATTAATTATCATCTTAATTTTGATGTTATGTTTAATGAAAGATATTGTTTAGGATTATAATCAAAATTTCGAAAAAATGTTTAGTAATAAAACTGCTTATGTCCAAAGATTGAAAAATATTGTGATGATATCTAATTTTAGTCTAAAATTGGTTGATCCAATTTCTGCACTTTAAGATACGCTTACTATAGTTAAAAATGATACTTTTAATAGAACAAATAATACTGAAAATACTTTTTGTAATTTTGTAGTTTTAAAAAATAAAAATAAATTTTGTTAATGTAACTTTAAAATTAAAAGATCCAGATTTTTTCCACTTACAAATCAGTATTAGCCTCAAGAAGTCTCATTTCTTAACAAAATATTCACAATATATAAAAATGTTAAATCTTATTAAATTTTATTTATGCAGCATACACTGATAAATTAAACTCTGAAAATGTTTGTAATGTTTTGTTGGCAGTAAATAACTATTGCATCATTGGTTTGAAAACTATGTGAAGTTGATTTGTTACAGTATTTAAATGTTGATAAAGTTATTGATAATTAAATATTAGCAGACTCATGTAACTTCAAGAAATTATAAAGCACATCTATTGATTTAATTGCTAAAAATAAATCTTCATTAGTGGAGGTTACTACTAAAATAGCTAGTTTTTTACAATTTATAAAATAAATCTGTAAAGTCGTAGAAAATTTTAAAAAAGCATAAAATAAAAAATGTAAGGTTCGATAATTGTAGTCTAAAATTCTACAATTTGTTTCTGATCAACAAATATGAATTAAATTATTTATTTTTATATCCTAATGTACTATTAACATTAATAAAAGTTTTTGATAAACTTTTGCAAAATGAAAATTACTCAAATATTTGTTTTAAACAATGTTCAACCAAATATGTAAAAATTAATTGTAGATATATATTTTTAAATACTTTCGTAAATAAAAATTTTTTTAAATAAAATATACCTATTCTAGTTTTTAATTAAATTATCTAGTTTCTATTAAATCATCATCAGTGAGGCCAGTACAATACATCTGAAGAGAAAAAATTATATAAAACAGGTAGGAATCATTTTTTTTTTTATGGGACATGTTTTAAGTAAAAAGAAAAATAAAAAAAGGTATTTTTGATGTATTTGCTATTTGAGTGTCCAAATTTGGTCGATATGGGGTTTAAAAATAACCTAGAAAAAGCTCAAAAAAATAACTAATTTTTTAGATGCAATTAAAAATTTCTCTTTCAAGCCCATAAGTAAAATTCGAATGTTTTATTACTTTCCCAAAAATTGCAAAATTAAAAAAAAATATCCTGCCAACTAGCTGGCACTAAGGTTTCTCAAACAATGAGCTATCTACATCCAAAAAGAAAAAAGAATTTGGTGTTTTTTGTATTTTTTTGTGACGAAATTTTTGAGAAATAATTTTCAAAAAATTAAATATCAGATTCGAAATATCGAGTAAAAATCATACTTTCAAATATAAGTACTTTCATTGAAATAAATGAGGTATTACGTCCAAATTAAAAAAAAAAAAAAGTAGAAAATCAAATCAATCCTTTTATAAAAAAAAGTAGTTTGAGATTTTTTGATGAAAAAAATTTTGAAAAAAAAATTAGGTCTTAATTTGATAATGGTTGTGAAATTTCACCGGTTACATACACACACACACACACACACATACATACTTTTTTTAAAAACCGGTTTTTTAGCTTCCTGGGGTCCCAAAACGTGCTTATATGCCAAAACATCAGAAAACAAAATTTGACCTAACACAATGGTTCCTCTATGAGGAACCAAAATAATAATAAGTTTTATGAATATTTGGCCTTGTTGCAGCATATATTTCTGTAGCAAATTAAAGTATATGTTTTTAGGCCCAAATAAAAAAAAACAAAATAAAAAGACAAAATCTCAATTTTTTTTAATCCATTGGCAAAGTTGAAATTTTTGAAAATTTTTTTCAATTCATGATGTTTTTCAACCACTAGACAAAACTATTCATGGTAGATATCAATTAAATTCAAAATCCAAGTATTTTTTCTAAATTTTATTCTTGGACTCCAAACTCCAAAGTTTACTCATATCAGACCCAGAATATTGTTTTTTGGCTGGAATTAAATCCAGTGCAATCGATTTCAACTGCCAATTTTTATCTATATAATGCCCAGTTAATCTATAATAATGATCAAGATTTCTAGATGACCATCCATCAAAAGTAAAACTGATTTTGGACGAGTTTTCCTCCAAATACTCAATTAGCTTTTTCTGCATTATTTTGTGTTCTTCAATTTAGTATCTTCACGTAATTTTTGTCGATGAGGTAGATTTTTTGGAGGATTTTGAAGATAAGCCTTATTAAGAGGCTTATGAAAAAAATTTAATGGCAAATTGTTACCAGCTATAAACAATACATTTTTTCTTTTATCTTCTAACAATCCAAATTCTGTTTTCTAAAGTTAAAACATATTTTTTAGTATACATAATATATAAATTTATAAATAATATCATGATTGACTTACCTTAAAAAAATTTTCTAAATTGGTTTTTCTTGTAGCCTTAATTGAATTGTTATTTGTTTCCGTTTTTGATACTAACTCTTTATTAATACTCGCATGACATTTTTGAAGATGAGTCCTCAAACTTTTAGTATTATGCCCAGTCATCTTAAAACCAATTTTAAATTCTCCTTTATCATTTTTACCACAAGTCAAACAAAATCCATATTTTATGTTTTCAATATACGAAATTTCAAAATAACTGGCATATATACTTCTGCCTTTTGGAGAAGATATTTCTGGTGAAATATTTTCAGAAACTGTTTTTTGTTTCTTGTTAACAGCATCCACATTTTCTGAACACGAATTTCGGCGTTTCATTCTTAATTTAATATTATAAAACTAATAAATAATCGTATTATGAAATAATAAAACTTATATAAAATAAAACTTATAACGAAACTAATCAAAAGTAAATAATCAAAACATTCTCTCCGAATCACATTAACAATATAAACACGTGTACGAAAACAAAATTTCTGCTTTAACGGCTTATGCTGGTTGCGATCTTGTAGGCGTAATTTTTAAAAAATTTACGAGGCAAAACGAGGCGAGGCGAGGCGAGAACGAGGTTTTGGAAATTTGAATCTCGGTTTAACGAGGTTTTAAAATTTTCAATCTCGCCTCGTTCTCGCCTCGCCTCGACTCGTATCAAACGAGGTTGCCTCGGTACCTCGTAACAGGTCTATCTTGGAGCAATTCACTATAGTCAAATTAAATAAAATTCTCTTCTAATTTGCTCAAACTCAAAAATACTTAAATCAGTCCTCTGAAAAGACATTCCTAAATAAATATTAGAACCATCTAAAAAAAATACTTAATCAAAATGTTGCTTTCAGTTTAAATTGCTTTCAGTTGAAAAACCATTCAAAAAATTTAAATAAAATAATTTTTTCTATAAAATTGCAGCCTTTACTAAAGCATAGTTCGTGAACACTAAACAAACCTGTCCTATGAGTATTTAACGATTATAGTCTTTAAGATAAAAAATATTCTGCATAATTTTATTTTACTAAATGAAAATTTAATAACCACTTGGTTTTAAATTCAAATTTATTGGTTTCAGAGACTTTCTAATATAAAAAAATTCTTAATATAAAAAAAAGCAATTATAAAATTTTTTTTTAAATCTAAAACTATATGGCGAAGTTTTAAGTAAATCAAAAGTACACATACTTTTACAGGATAGAGCATTTAACCTATCAGCTGTTTACTAACACATCCGTGGATTCGAGAGGAAAACAATGGACTTTTTTAACATGGATTCTTATGGAGATCGCTTTTTAATTATTGATTAAAAAAAATTGTTTGCTTACATTGAATAAATGTATTATAATTCAAGTAAAGAATACAATAATCTTCAAGTACCATCTATTTTTTCACAATTGTTTGGCAAATAATTGTAAAAAACTCAAAAATAAGTGTTATTTTAGGTTAGTAGGGTGTTAAAAACCTTAAAAATTTAATATTTTTGTGATCTTTAACTAATTATCAAAGAAAAAACTAATTATTTATTAACAGCAAAAGTTAATTTGTTAAAAAATAATTTTTTTTTTTAATTTTGACAAAGTTTAAATTAAATCATCCTGTAAAAATTAATGTTAAGATATGTTGACAATATTACATTTTCTAAATTAATAAATACTTTTATTTCTCAGAAAATAAACTTTTCCTGTTAATCATTATTTTTATTGATAATCAATTAAAGATGCCAAAAATATTAAATTTTCCTCCCGAATCCACGTATGTATTAGTAAACAGCTGATAGGTTATATACTCTATACTGTCGCAAATTAATTTACTAAATTTACAGTAACCGGAAAATTTTTGTAATCAATAAGAAAGTATTAGAATTTTAAAAGCAAGTCTTTTTTTTTTTTTTTAATTTTTACAAGCAAAAATATTTTTAAAAAAATTTAATTAGATGATGTAAATAAAAAAAAGTCATTTGAAAATTTGCTATTAAAACGCAACAAATAAGGTACTTAATGAAAAATCTTTAAAAACATGCAAAAAAAATTTAAATATAGTATGGGATTCCAGGCATACCACTCGGATTTTATTTAAGTATAGATTTGTGCACTTTTTTTTAGCTGAATATCTTCATTTAGGTGTCTAGTTTCCACGAACAAAAATCCTAAACTTAATAGGGTCGATTTCATGGAGCGCATTCTTACTAGATTCTAGGGGCACTAGAGTAAAAAAAATTAATTATGACTCAAAATTTATTAAAATTCTGCTCGAGCAGGATCCAGAAAACTACCTTCAAGTAGAATTTTAATAAATTTTTAGTAATAATTACTGAAGTTTAATCATTTCAACTCTAGTGTCCCCAGAATCTAGTAAGAATAAGCTCCATGAAATCGACCCTAATCGGTAAAAATATCCCCCCCCCCGCCCCCTATAACGGGGCAATAAAAATTTTTTTTTAAACAATGGATCATGTTTAGGATCGGCTTTTAAGAAAAATACTTCCTTACAACTTTTTTGGAAAATGATTTGCCTAGGAGCTATGACAACTGAAAAACTGCAATTCTTACCCCTAAAATTATAAAAAATATTTGGATCAGTTTTTCTTTAATGGCTCAAAAAGTATTGTACTTGTTAGGATGTATGATGGCACAGTTCAAAAGTCAATAAAACCGTAATCATTTTCTAATTTATATATTTGTCATTGACCACTTCCAATGTAAACACAGCGTATATAAAAGATGGTAATTGACAATATGACAATTTGTCATCTTTTTCTTCAATTATCTCTAAACAGGTAAGTTTTACGAAAAATTTTATTTCTTGCTATTCTCAATTAAAATCTCTTCAAAATGCCGTTTTTTTTCATTTTCATATCTTTATTCAAAAAAACTTGTAACTGTTTTGTGTTTTTACACAACCAAAGATCATGGAACATGTTTACTTATAACAGTTTTAACCTGTACTCCCTAATTATTATAAGCCCTAAAACTGAAATTACAATTAATCCCGGAATGTAAATTATCCTAAGTCCATAAACCTAGAGTATTTTAAGTTTTTATCAAGCCCTGACTCCCACCAAATTATTCCAAGTCCCTAAATCAAAAATATTCCAAGTCCATATCATCCCCCTGCCGAGCCGGACTTTTTCAAATACCCCATCCAATGAAAATGTTCCATGTTAAAAAAGTTATTTAAGAAAACAGCAGACAAACATTTTTACCTTATCATCGTACGTACGTCATCTATCTTGGCGGCATAAGTGAAATACTGTTTTCCAAATAATGTTTTCCAAAAAATTAGTGATACTAGTTTTTTTTTTCAATCAATATTTTATAACCAATTACCATGCCCTTTGAGCGTAAGTCCTTAGGAACATATCAATCAAAAACATAATATGTACTTATTAAATTACTTAATCCATATCCTGATAAACCTGAAAAATTTCAATTTCGAATACAACGAAATGAACATGCTTGCCCTTTATGCCCATGCAAATATAAACATGTATTAAAAACATAATTATTAATAAGGCTCATATTATAAGCCTCTAAAACACCACAAAATTTCATTTTTCATTGAATTTTATATAAATTACATTTTTCTTGTTTTAGAACTGTCCTTTTTGACCCTTATTTACGGATTATTTTTGTATTTTCATATTTACTAACAATAAGTAAAACTTTATGTCAGTACCTTCAGTCGTTAATTTAAATAACTTTTTTAGTTGATTTTAATAATTTAATTTATTGCTACCGATTTTTGACTCTTTCTTGCTCTTTGAGGGTTAAATTTAAAAGTCCAAGCGCCAGCATTTTGTTTGTTTGAACGAAACACCCTTACGAACAATTTCCGCTTTTAAAAATGAAAATCAATGCAGTTAAACGTGATCCAGAGGTGTTGGGAAAATCTGGTTTCAGATACCACATTAATACCAGTATTTGAATGAAAAAAAAAAATAATAATAAGTGGGAGAGAAAGTGCATTAAATGCGATACGCAAAAGGTATACGAAGAAACAAGAAATAAAAGACGAAAAGAGAAAGAAAATAATAAAAAAAGAAGTTTGAAATGTTGAACGCGCGCAAGAGTAATGAAAAACCGACGATCCAGTAAGTACACACCAGTCTATTGCGTGTTGTTCATCAACCTACAGTGTCCAATTGACTGTTTTTCTGTCGCTTATAATTTACATCCGCAAATTTGTTTTTATTATTAATTTGCGGCAAATTTTAATTGTCTTTAATTTAATTCCCATAGTGCTTGTGGTTAATTTGTTTATTGTGTTTTTATTATTACTTACAACTGCGGTTTTTAGTGAAATTATTTGCTGAATTACAGTTTTTTAAGTTTTTGGAATATTTGTTTTTAAGTTTAAAATATTGAATTGCAGTAATTTAATAAACGAATTGACAAGGAATTTTTAAGGTACTTTTCATTTATAATTAAATGATTTTTCTTCGTAAAAATAAGTTCGACAATATTTTACAATAAAATAAATAAACAAACACAATAAATCAAGGCTCGTTAAAATTTCACTGTTTACTAAATTTGTAGTTATTCACTACCAGTCATAATTTTATGGCTTCATTGGATTTGATATATCGTGAGAAAATAAAGCTTTTTAGTAAAAAAAATCTGTCATCAAACTTTTCATTTTTATAATTATATCGCTAAAAGTCAATTCATAAGCCGGTACCATGCACCAGTTACATAGATTCTTGTAGGAGGTTAATATAGGCATGCATGAATCTAGAACATAAATGACATTAAATATTCATAGTTATAGATTTGTGTATTCTTCAATAAAATAATAAATATAATTCGCCTGATATCAGGTTATCTAAAATAAAATATTTTTAGTGTCCCAAAATTGGTACCTGGTTTAAAAAATCGAGATCGAAAATTGGTACTTTTATAAATAGAGGGTATTTATTTTTGAAAATAATGGGGTATTAGTGATTATAGGATTTCTGATACACTGAGAAGAAAATTCGTTTCCGTCGAAATCTTTTAATTTTTTATTAGACTGTTGCAAATTACACAAAAATAAAAACTTCCTAAAATGAAAAGAAGTCATTTTTACATGATTTTGAAATAAAAAATTAAATTACATAGAATTCAATTTGGCAAAATTAATCTTTCTTATCACCCGAAATCAAATTTTAGCATAGACTTAAGGTACCTTTTATTAAAAAATGCCCATAAACCAAAGAAAATATAACAATAAGAAATTTTAATTAAAAATAGAACCGAGATATATTTATAAACTATTTTTTTCAACTGTTTATAAAAACTCTGTTTTAAAATACAATAATAAGACATAAAATAAACTGAAATAAACTTCATAAATCAATCCCATTCAATACCTCCGCTCATTTATTGTATTTCTTATTCTTGAAAATTGAGTATTTTAGCGAAAATTGAATAAAAAAGTGCCTGTAAAATTTTTTTATTATTAAAATTTCAAAGAAATATAGAAGAAATAATTTCATTGTAACAATGTAACACAATATCTTGGTGTAAGATCTGAGTGTCTATGTAAATAATGAAAATATTTGTAAAAACATAATAAATATGCTTACGCTTGGTATAATATTCAATACATACTTTTTTATTCATGAATTCACTCAAACGTAATTATTTATTATATATTTTTCTTGAATTATAACTTTATTTAAATGGCATATTGTTGGAATGGAACTTAATTCATAAAAAAATTTACAGTTTTTTAAGGAAGTGTTGGGGATAGCAGGGCAAGTTGGTACTATTTAACTATTAAATTTTTTTTAGAATGAAACTTTCTATCCTTTATAGATTGATAGAATTTTTTGTACCGATTTTTTTAACATAAATATATGACATCCGTTTATACCGGAAATACAAGGAAACTGGACCATTTTTGGTATAAAAACAAATATTTAAAATATCTGGAATTCGGAAAAATATAATTTCAAACTTCCTACTGAGAGTAGCTTTGGGGTTATTGGACCACTTTCGGGTAACGTATTTATGTTGATTGTGCCAACAGAGACACTCACAATCAGTGGAAAATTTAATTGAAGATAAATCTACGAAACAATTAAAACACCCTCCGCTTGAGGACTAAATTTTTTCCTAAATTTATTTGGCATAATTGTTTCCTGAATTTTAAATATATAATTATTGGTAATTTTTGTTCAAGTCTCTTATAACTGTTGGTTTCATTTAAAAATCATGCTATACCTTGATGGTATCAATTAGGAGTATGCGGTTACTCGACCCGGAGCGTCAAGTCAGTCTTGGGTTTTTCGGGTCGAGTTTGATCGGTTTTCGTAAAGCTAAAGAGGTTCGCAGGTACAGTTTTGAATCGGAAATTTTCCTGGCTTTACGATTTTAGGAATATATCGGGGAACATATTTTTAAAATTTTTTTGTTAAATATGGGTATAAATTATTATTTTTTAATTCTATAGTAGTTAATTTTTTACCATTTATCCCCGACTTATAAGTGTGAATAAAAAATTTTTTAAAAGTTATTGATAGAATAACTTTTTAAGCCAGGGAAATTTTCGATTCCAAACTGTACTTTCAGAGCTCTGCAATTTTTTAAGTTTACCCGAAAATCGACCCGACTCGAAAAAAAAGACCGAACTTTCGGGTCGAGTAATCGCACACTCCTAGTTTCAATATGACCTTAAAAAGATAAAATTTTCAGGATTTAATCCCGTCCAGAAATAATCGAATATTGCTGCAGTGCAAAGCAAGCTTGACATGAGGATCTAGCTCACACTACAGCAGCAGAGGCAATTTTTATTTCTGATCATGTTAGTAAATTTAAAAAAAAAATTTTAAGTAAGATCCAGGCTAATATTTCAATAACTCAGAATTTTAAATATTAGGTTATGTTTTAATTTTAAAAATCTGCATAACTTTAAATTTTAAATTTGCATCTTAAAGTTCTACGTGTTTATTAAATCATAAAAGGAAGTAAAAAATTATTTTAAAAAAAAGTACTTTTGCATTTTTACATATTTCATTATTTTTTTTACATTTACATATTCGACCATAAATTCATGTACATGCATTAACACACATGACATTAACATTTATATTATAACTTTGTATATTTTACAACAAAAAGTTAATTTATTATTTTTTCTCATTACATACAATAACACATAAATTTTGACAACAAAAAAATATTATTCATTTCTTTATCTTCTTTTTTTTAAGGATATTTCACCAATTACCGGATTAAAATTTTAAATTTCACACGATCTTATTAAATGAATTGAATTAATTGCTTAATTTATTTCTTACCCATGTAAAAAAGTTGACATAAAAAAAAACAATTTTTTTACATGGGATAACAAGAATTTTCTACTCTGATCTTCACTGAACAAAATGTTTGATTAAAATAATAGCCATTGATTGTATTGACGTTAGAAATCTTCCATTATTTAAATTCAACCGCTCAATTTCATTATACTCCGGACGTCTCGTCGTTTCTTAATTGAAGTTTCTTTTAAAAAAATTTCTTTTTTGTTATTTTTTTTTCTGTCATTTTTTTTCTTTGGTTACTATGTACATATTAGTCACGAAATGTTATGGTTATCCATTGTATGTTATAATACAAGCATTAGATATTAAAAAAAGACCTTTTTTGCACTATAAAGGGGAACTGACACCCTTACAATATTCATAAACTTTTTTTTATTATTTTAACCGGACACAAATGTTGTTCAAACACTCGTACATGCATGTAAGTTTATGTATCATTTTTTGTTCATGTGTGCGTTAATAATAATACAACAAATAATTACATACTCTGAAACATTATTTTTACCTCAATTTTTTATAATTTTATTTGCTAAAATTTAAGCGCAAAATTGAATTATTCAGTAATAATGAGCAAAAAAATTATTTTTTTAACGAGTTCTTTAGAAATTCATTAATAATTTGTTGTTGCTTAAGAAATAACAATCTATTACTAATACATAACTTAAGTTGTATGGTTTCATTAATTCTGCGATGGCCCAATTTCAGTAATCAACGATATTTTGCCCCAAAAATTTGCAAAAGATAAAAATTCTTTAAAAATCGGATTTCTAACCTAAAAATCAATGATTTAATTTATTTCCATCTATTTGAAATTGATTTACAGTTCCAGGGCTGTTTATTACGGTTTTAAAATCAGATTTTTGACCTGACTGAAAAAAAAACTTGTGAATCTACCTTAAAATGTTTGAAATAAATAACTTTGACTGCCAAGAAGACTAAAATCCCGCCTTTTTATGTTCCTCCATTTTGAAATTTAAAATCTTATTTCATATTTGTGATCATGGACGCTAGATGAAAGGAATTCCGAAACCCCGAGAGATGTATCATTTGGCTAAAAGCATTAATTTTTTTTTTGATAATTCGTATTTTTTGCCTAATATGATTAAAATGTCGTTAATTACTAAAAACTGGCCATTGGAAAATGGATAAAACTTTAGAAATAAGTTTTAACTGCCTAAAGAATACAAAATTTACTAAAACTGTTTCATTTTACACGGTTTAAAATGTTAAAAAATAAAACATAACCAAACGAGTAAGCAGTTAGTAAATTTTTATGCAAAATTGCAGTTTTGTATTTCTACCGCAAATATTGCCGCTTTCAGCCTCAACCAACGTAGAGGTCAATCAAGATCTGAAAATATGACATTGTACTTTCTCATAACAATTAATTTGTAGTATTATAATTTTAATAGGTTACAAATAGAGACATAAAGAAACATATTTGCGATTGTCTGTCAGACGATTTCACTTCCGTAACTTACGGTTATCGCTCTAAAATACAAAAGGGCCTGTCATGAACTCCTCAACATGACCCCCCTGGTGTAGAATAAAAAAGTTATACGTTAGTTTGACGAGGGTTCAACAATTAAAATATAATAATTTAATTTTCATGAAATTAAAAATACTCTAATGCAATTTAAAATATTTTCACAGACGATTAAATTAAGAACAGAAATACTAAGTAATAACAATAATTTTTATAATGAAATTATTTTTAGCCTATTGATACCACGTAGTCGTAAATTATAAACATATAATGACAGTTTGCTGATAAAATTTTAAGCATCAATCAGCACTTAATTTAAATCTATATTTATTTTCTTAGTATAACATAACCTTGAAATTATTTTAATATTTGCATAAAATTTATCATTTTATCGTTAAAAATAAATTATATCAATAAAATTTTTATTAAACTTTTTATATCATTTGTTTCATATATAAATATGTGTTTGTGTAAGATCGTAAAAGTCTTCATTCATTCATTTAATTTAAAATTATATTCATTCAGAAATAAACTACTCTGCTATTATACAAGAGTTATACTTTGTAATATATTGATAGAAATTTAATTACAGTGTGTTCGAATTTTAATTTAATAGCCTTTGATTATTAAGAAGCATTCACTAAATTTCAAGTTGTGTATTTTAAAAATTATATGAGTAGATGTAACACATATTTTTTGCTAACTATAAAATGTAACGGATATTTTAGAGTATGTATTATTAAATAATAAGCACTTGTGTAATTTGTTACAGTAATTATGACAAAACAAAATATTTGCTTAACCTTAAAGTTTTGTAATTATTAGAGTACATGCTGTGCTGTTGTGTGTAATTAAGTTAAATCAATTAGTTTAGGCATTGAAATATTTTTATGATGTGGGGGAGATTGGGGTGTTTGGATTTTTAAAATTAAAGATTTTTATTGTTTTCACAAGTCTTGAATGTAATTTTTGGGGTAAAAATTGTTTTGAGTTAAAAATTATTTTAGTTTTGGCCTTAAATTTTACCTTAGTGTCCATATTTTTTAACTAAAAAAAACTTTTTACAAATATCAATCTGCCGCCAAGTTAAGTGAAAAAAGTTGAAAAAACATTTCCCGTGAAATCTGAATTTTTTGTCAGGTTTTTATTTGGTCATGTGACTTGGTGAGATATTAGAAATTCGTAAAAAATGATTTATTGTAGGTGTCTATAATTTTGGATCTAGCTCTTTCAAATTGAAAAAAGCCAACAACATTCTTTATTAGTTAAAAACTTTTAACTATAAGAAAAAATTTAGGGCCGAATAGAATAATTTTTAGCTACTTTTGAGTTTGAGGAAAAAATTGTATATTTATGGACTTCACGCATGCGCAGTTTAAATAAGTTTACGGTACCTAAGAGAAAATAATTTTTTATTCGAAAAAATATGAAAAATTAGCTTTTTTAAAAATAACCAAAAAACAAAAAATGTTGCCAAAAATCGAGAAATTAATCTTTGGAGCTAAAAATTGCCATTGAGGCTTATTTTTGGTAGTACTTTTTTAAAACATGGCCATCAGCTTGAAACTCGTTTGATCTAAATTCATCCAATCGAAAAATGGTTCTGTTAATTTTAAAACTGATTTGTTGCACTGATAAGTAAAAATCTTTAAAATGACAAAATATAATTTACAACCGTATCGCTTCAGGTTCAAAGAACTTAAAAAACCGTAAAAAATCAGCGAAGCGTTTCTAATATTTTAAATTTAACAAATTCTTGACAATACAAAAATTAAGTAAAAAATTCTTCAAAAACATCCTGAAGCGATATCATGGTCTCATGAATTTATACAATTCATTTAATTTTACTAAGCAAAATTCAATTATTTAAAATAAATACATTACGACTTCCGGTTTATCAATTATATCGAAGATTTTTAATTAAAAATATAGACTTATTAAAATCTTTAAAAAATCAATTAAAAATAATTTATAAAAAAAAAGAGTTAATATATTATTCACACATATATAAAATTGAGTTAAATGACCAGTATAATTTTAAAAAACCTGCTATAATACTGCACATGCTTAAAAGTTAAAAATTCTGTAGACTTTTTTTAATACATTATTCTTTTTAATGGCTAATTAGTGTAACATTATATTATATAATGTATATTAGCTTGGAACTTATTTTTAAAATTTTATACTGCATTTTTAGTATATTTTTTGAAGTTTGATCGGTTTATATTTTTTTAAATTTAAGGAACTGTGGTGCAATTTTGTGAAGGATAAAACAAAACTATTTTCATATAAATCCATAATTTCCTCGATAATTTCAGAAAAGTTTATCTCAGACGGTCACTATTAGTTTCTATTCTCAAACGCAGGTTAATTATTTAAGACATCACGTTCCTTACCACGAGAAGCACCTTTAATGATTATGTCTAATAAGATATTTTCTGATGCATCTGACGTAATTATGCCTTATATAGTTATAATTAAACCAATATGCCAAGACATGTCCATAGCAGACATATATTTATTATAAAAGGTAATTATCGCCTGGTGTAGTTAGTATATTCTGTAAACAAATAATTATTTGAAAATCAGTATTTAGTTGGATACTTTGATCTTAAAGCTCCTTATACTTAAGGTACAACGCGAGTTTTGGCACGACTTTGATAGAATATTATAGCGATAATCAAGATCTCGAATCATACAAATGGTCAGTCTATTTTAAAACTGCTCGAGATATAAAATGCTATATTAAAAAATACCTCAAGGCTAATAAATCCTAATTCCCCGATCAACCTTACTATAAATAATCTCTAATTCCCAACGAAAAAAAAATTTTTTAAGTAACATCTAGTCTAATGTACAAGGATAAAAAGGAACACCGACAAAGTATACAAGAAACATTTAAAAAGACACGTGTGGTATCCACACAAGCAAAGTTATGAGTTCGCAAAAAAAGTATAAATTAAATATACGTACTCGCACTGCCGCCTGCAGTTATAATAAATATAATACCTATTTTTTTTGCAAAACATATTTTATTATCCCAGAGTCGATCTTATTATGATATATTTTGTCTTTTTCTTTCCTTTTGTTTATATAGTACATGAATACATATAAAATATATCCTTCCTGTGACTGCAAGAGAGGTCATATATATGCAATAGGAATAAAAAAGGTTAATGCCACTCTTTTTTTTCCTATATAATATGAGACCTATCCTACACTCTTGTGTTCCGTTATTTCATGCTTGTATGTTTCATGCTTAAAAAATAATATCCATGTATGTTTGCGAATATATGTGCTAAACATATTATTGGATAATCATGATTGTATGAAAAGATTTTCTACTGTACAAGTGTGTTTTGAGTCATGTATCAGAGGCATGGGAGAGTGTTTATCTTCTCAAATAGATGAGATGTATTTATAAGTCCATTTATTTTTGATCGTTTTGTTTTTATTCAGTTTTATGTAGTCTTGTGGTTTGGATAGAGGATTAGAGGTTATCAAATTTAGCTATGGATCTAGATTAAGGCATCAGTTTTATAATTATGGAAGAATTGTTTTTTATAGGTCGGTAATTTTGTTGATAAATGTTCCAAAATATCCTTCAGGTCAACATGTCTTTTGGAATATGAACCATCAGCTTCATGTTAGAAAATAGGGTTATAGTATTTTTAGGTTATAACTTCCAGATAACACTACCATCTAAAGATTTTTTACTACAAATTCTCTTATTAAAAGAGTCAATAAACCAAATAGCCATTTCTGCCCCAAAATTGTAGAACTGGGTGATATATTTTTCTTTGAAGTCTCTCAAGTGAAAGCGTTATTTTGTAGGACTGAATTCCTATTTTTGTGCCCCTGAGTAGCTGCAAACTGCAAAAAATCGACCAGGGTACACCTGATGAATTCAAAATCTTATTATGAAAACAAGATTAATTATCTTTCATTTCTACAGAATCCACAAAGTATCGTGAGAGGATGGGAGAAAGGGCAGATAAATAATCGGGCGAGTTGTTGGTCAGGTTGGAAAATATAAGAAAATTAAGTTTCTATGTTACCGAGGGTTTTTTGATTTCGAGAAAAATGAGTTTTAGGTGGAAATTTTTTAATTTTTCTCCCTAAAATATTTTCTGAGATAGTGGACCTAAAAAAACAGTAAAATAAATAAATAAATAAATACGGGGTATTTTAATTTTTAAGATAAAATATTTTTAATTTTCCACCTAAAAATCGTTTTTCTTGGCTAACGTAGAAAGTTCATTTTCTTATGTTTTCCAACTCGACCAATAACTCGCCCAAATATTTACATACCTCACTATTTATCCACCCTCTCTCCATTTTCCCATGACTTTTTGCTGCTTCCGTAAAATTCGTCCATATTAGACTTCTTGAAATAATTTAAATAAGTCGAAAAATAAGCGAGTTGTGTCTTCAAGTGCTTTCAAATCATCATTATGTTAATGTATGGTATGTTACCTCGGTGTCGACTGATTGGATAATATTAGTAAATTTGTAAGATTCTTGTAATATACCAGAGAGCAATTATAACGGTTCCAAATTAAATAACTTAATTATTTTTATCAAGACTCGAATATGGACTCGATAGTAAATTGATATTACTTAAAAAAAACTTCAGCCTCAATTGAAGAGAAAAAAAAGGTGTCTTTTTCTGGATAGGTTTTCGGGTAGAAATAATTGAGATAATTTTTTCAAAATTGGCTCTTTATTAGATTATAAGTTGCTAAACATTTTTCTTTTTTTTTTTTTTTTTTCCAAAATGGCGCCGAAGACAGGTTCTCAAAGTTAGGCCTCACTTTCCACTGTGTACACGATTGCGGTCTCCAACGTGTTTTGAAACATGCCAAACAAAATTTTTTATGTTTGTGAAACATTTTTCTTCTGGATTGATGTAGCCGATTTTCGGAAAATGGAAAATTGCGAAAATTATTTAATTTTTTTCAAAAACTGCATTTTTTTCGCATTTTTTTTCGAAAAAAAAAAATTGGGGCATTTTTTTGGAAAAATCATTCCATTAACTCAGAAGATAATTGTATTTTACAAATGTAGCCAAAAAATTAGGAAGATATCTTAATTATTTTTTGAGTTATCGTGTACACAAATTCGAAAAACGTTGTTTTGAGAAAAACGCGTTTAAAGTTTAGAATACTGCATCTTACGTCTTTCGCGGTGTCTCGCTTAATCTTCTATAACTTCGTTATTATTCAAGATATCATTATAAAATTTTTTTTCCGTATTCTTGAGATGTTTTAGAACCCAGAACAATAATAAACAAAAAATCGATTTTTTGATCCCTTTTAGCTGAGGCTGCCACCTTAATGAATATTAAAGCAATTACTTTAATGAAAAAATAAAATTTTCAAAAAAGATTAGGAATCAGTGCAGAAATACGTTAATATGATAATAGCTATTCGAATTACTTAAAGCAAAAATAACAATGGTGGTATCTTGATCTTGACTTTAAAAAAATTTTATCTAAATTTTACGCAATACAATTTCCGTTAAAATTTTTATATCATTTCAAAAAATACAATCAATCTTATTTTACTCTGACAGTTTTAAGAATATCTTACAAAAAACCAATTCAATTCGAACTAATCAAATTTGCTCACACAGCATAATTTTTTGTGTAAAATAATTCATAATAATTTAAGACATTAAGGAGTTTTGATCAATAAAATCGCACAGGCACGGTTTTCTTTGCTTCAATATTTTTCAATAATGAACTTCCCGTATGGCAGGCGATTTAAGCCATTCTTTACTTTTCTGGACACGAGCCATAATTATACTGTTTGTTTTTTTAAATTCAGATGAAAGTAAAAATTGAAAACAGAGAATCTACGGAGAATCACTAAAAAACTGTCAGTTCATAAAAACTATAAATTATATCATTTTTTTATGACCAATTAAAAAATATTAATCCTTTCATTAATCCAAAACAAAATAATTCTAAATATAATACTTTTATTAAAATTAGCCCACTCGATTTCATTTGAACGCCTCGTCATTTTTTAATTAAACTCTCTCAAAAAAATTGTATATTTTATCTGTCATATTAATTTACTTCGGTTACCATTAGTCACGAATTGTTATGGTTTTTCTTCGTACGCATTAGACATTTAAAAAAAAGACCTTATTTTTGCAAAGGGGAAACTTACACCCTTACAATATTCATAAACTTTTTTAACAAATGTTGTTCATACGCATGCACTATAAATTTATATCTTTTTTAGTGTGTGCATGTGTAATAATTGTATACTAAGAAATATTATTTTTACCTTACTTTTTATTGACTGAAAATTGAAGCATTAAAACAATAGTGCTTATTATAGCAAAAAAAATTGCAGTAAATTTTATTAGTAATTTAATACACTCCCTAAGATTATTTATTGAGAAAAATTATAAATTTTTCAAATTTTATTTCCTAAGCGTCATCAAAATTAGTAGTGCAAAAAATATTTCAACTTTTATTTATTGATAAGTTTTTAACTGAGCTTTTAGATTTCTTACTATGTGGCTTGACCAAACCTACACTGTAAAAAGTAACTTTCTAAGATTAACAAAAAAAAATAGAATTTTTTCGAAAAATTAGTGAATTTTCAAAAAATTTTGTAAATATTCGATAAAAATCGTAAATTTACTAAATTTAGTATATTAACGAAAAATTCGAGAATTCTCGATTTTTTTTTGTGAATTTACGAAAAAAGTTTTAAATTGAAAACTATTTTTCGTAAATTTTCGAAAAAAAATGGTGAATTATCAATTTTTCTTACTCACAAAAAAAATCGAGTAAATTTACGATTTTTATCGAATAATTACAAATTTTTTCGAAAATTTACTAATTTTTCGAAAATGTTCTAATTTTTTTGATAGTTACTTTTTACAGTGTAATATTTATTTAATACCATAATTTTAAAAATAATTCTATAAAGTATTATTTCATTTTAAAAACGCATTAGGTATTATGTCATTTTCTAAATAAGCAATACTACATCATTTGCTCCAGATAATAAAATCATTTCAAAATGAGATTTTAAATAAAACATGAAGCATTGACCAGAAAAAATCTATCTTTGTTTAAGATTTAAGAAGCATTACAAAATATTGTATCAGTTTGTTTGCTAACTATAAATATGAACATCATCATATAAACCACCTCGCATTAAATTTTATTTTTAGAAAAATAAAATGCAATGAAAATTTTACACTTTTCTTATATTTAACTTTTTGATTTTCTCTTATGATCTGCTAAACATTTTACAAAGAAATTTAATGTAACAAGTGATGACGTAAAATATTTTATTTTTTATATTTTAATTTGCTTATTCGTTTGTAATCAATTGATATGTTTATAATTCTTTTATTTATTAATGTCCTTGAAATGGTTGTTAATTTTAAAAGCTTATTCGTATATCATTTTTTAATTGTCTGTTTTTTAATTGAAAACGTGTGTTCGGGTTATTTATAAATATTTATTAGTTAAATACTTTTATTGTAGCAAGTAGATGAAAAATTATATTTTATTATTACGAGAAAACTGGGTCCAGGGTGGACTTAAGGGTCACGAAAATTGGTTCAAAATAAGTCTTCAACTCCTCATTTTTAGCTTCCTGAATACAATTTTCAATTTTCGGCAGACGTTTTCGTATTTTTGGCCTTTTATGATAAATTCACTCAACATTTTCTTATATTTGCTTTCAAATACTCATACTAGTAGCTAATTTCCCAAAGAATTCAATTCTGGGATTCAAAAGATGCGCTGAAAAAATTTCTAGTATCTGCTACCGGAATTCCGGTTTGATAACCTACATATTTATTATAAGTATGCATCACCTGAAATTTTGGGTTTTCCGCGTCAAGTTGGGTCAGAATTCGTATAGACAAAGAAGCTTCTGATTCAAAACCGTAACTGCAGATTTTTTTCGAGAAATTACGGGTTTAAATTACGGATTTAAAAAAAAGGCCGAAAATTTGGGTACCCAACCCGACGTTTGGTAACCTCACACCACTAATTTTTACCCCCTCAAAAAAATCCATAAAATAAGCTAATCTGAAAGCTCTAGGCATTAGTTTTGAAAATTATTTTTGACAAAAGTTTAATTAATTTTGAATTTTTATCGCTTGAATATTTTGGTCTAATCCCAGACAGTTTGAAGTGAGTACTTAACTTCAAGACAACTTTTTTCTTAATTTCTTTAGTTCGCCGTTCAAATCCCACCATCCAACCGACTTAAAGTATTCTGATTTAGCAAACCCCCCATCAAATTAAGCAATTTTAAATTAAATTTAATAAAAATATCATAACAAACCGCCCAAACAAACATATAATGCAATTATGCTTATTTAAAAACAGAAAATTATTGTAAACTATAATTTATTAAATGAGATGATAGTAAACGCACGCATCTTCGTGTGAAAAATTCTCGCATATAATAATATTATAAACGCTTTATACTTATTACCGGGTGAGCCATAAAATCTCCCTTAGTATTTAACCCAGTTTTAGAACAACACAGTTCAATTCTGTTTATATCTGATAAAACTTATTTTTTTTTTTCATTTGTTTTTTTTTAAGGTTAAATATACAGTATAGCAGCTTTTATTATTTAAAAATATAATATTGTGTGCTGGTTAGATATTTACATAAATTTAATAATCGGATGTATATTACATATTATGAGCGACTTGAAATAATAAACATGCTTAATGTTAGGTATGATGTCATGATCTCATTTTTTAATGGATAACTATTTTTTGTTTTTTTATGTTAATTGATTTTATCGATTTTTTCGTGTACACTGAAAATTTTAGCCTCGATTGGATTTTTCTTTTCAGTGTATTTATTAATTTTTTTTTTAATTTTTTTATTTTAGATTCATAAAATTTTATGGCGTTTAATTTTATGAAAGCGAAGTAACTTTATTTTTTACAATTTTATGCTCTAATCGTTCGACCAATAAATTAAATAAATTTTTTATATCTTGTGACTTGTTTGATAATTTTGTTGGATTTATTCATTGGACCTTATCTCTGAGAAAAACTTTTTTGTGGGATTTATGACTTTTAAATTTTAAATAATTAAATAAATAAATTAAGTCACTCTTAAAGTATTATGACTATTTTAAATTTTAATTTTGGTTCAACTGTTTAGGTTTGATGTAGGAAATAGGAGGTTTTTTTAAAAGTTATTTTAAGAAAATTAGTACCTTATTTATTTATTAAAACCAAATAATTAAGAAGATTAAGTAAACATGGTTTCCACCAGCCATAAACCCTAAAATCGATTTTAAGAAAATTATTGTATCTTTAATAGCTAATTGCTAACCAAAGGCCAAAATAAGTAAGATTTTGACCTTACATACAATTTCCAAAACCAGGTTACACATAAAATTTACTTCGTTATCCATGATTCAATCCACTTAAGTTTCTCAAACTCCATTTACGGCTTCAGAAAAAATTTTTAATTAATCGTAACAAAAGATGTTTAAGAGGATAAAATTAAATCAGCAAATAAAAAATGTGCTTATCGAGTAAAATATAATACTCACGCATTCCTTGGAAAATTTATTTATTATATAATAAAATTAAAAATATAAAAATTATATACAGTTAGGGTTACGATAATAAAAGATGAAAAGAGCATAGAATTACATTTTTAAGATCACATGTCATTAAAAACATGCTATAATTTTTCAATGGTAGTCCTATATTTAAAATGAACAATGACATTTTATCATTTGATAATAATTAGTTATGTTTTCAACTGAGAATATTAGCTTGCTATTTGTTCCAGTTTGGTTTTCATTAATCCATTAACGCCTAATCGACCATCCAGTTACAGTTGAATATTTTTATGTGAATATTGTGAGTTAAAAATGTCACCTTGAAGGTTTTTTAGGTCGCTATTTCCATTCCCGAAGTCCATTTTCACCTATAACCCCTAGGTAAGGAAGTATCAACCCCCAAAATAGGGTAAATTTTACAAAATGTTTTCAAATGTTTGTTTTTATTTACGTGATAAAAAACTTACGAGGCATTGAAATTGATTTTTTCCGCTTTAAAAAAGTTAAAAAATGAAAATATAAGTATTTACAGAAAATTAACTATATCTGGGGGGTGAATAGGGAGGGTCGAGGGGGTGGATTTTACAAGTATTTGAAATTCAAAAATTTTGGGCTGAAAACTCCACCTAATAGGTATTTTGGGTCGCTCTTTTCATTTTTCATTGAGGTCCGTTTTTACCAACAACCCTCAGGTAAAGCCATATCTACCCTTAAATTATATATAATTTAATCTACTCTAAGGGTGGTATTGCTATACTTAAGGCTTACAGAAAAAAACAGACCCCAGAAATAGAAACAGCGACCCAAAAAACCTAAAAGATGAAGTTTTCAGCCAAAAATTTTCAAATTTTAAATACCTGTAAAATCCACCCTCTCCCCTATATAGGGTTAATTTTCTGTAAATACTTATATATTCATTTTTTAACTTTTTGAAAGCGGAAAAAATCTTTTTCAATGCCAAATAAATGATTTATCACGTAAAAAAGCTCCAAAAAACCAAACAATTTATCACGTAAAAAGATCCAAAAAACCTACTAGGTGAAGTTTTCAGCCCAAAATTTTTAAATTTCAAATACATGCAAAATCCACCTCCTCGAGCCTTCATATTCACCCCCAGATAAGGCTAATTTTCTGTAAATACAATATTTGTAAAGTATGTATTTGATTGCAAATTTAAACGTTAGTTTTTAATATTGGCACATAAACTTCATTGTTCAATACTTAGTTTAAGGCATTAAGATTCATGAATTAATGTTCCATCAATTGACAATAAAAACCGATAAATCACGATCAATGCATCATTATATTAAATTATCGCCAATACATATAATTTTAATAATAAGTTGATTGTCAAAAGAAAAGACACTCAGTATTGAATAAGTAAGATTAAAAAAAATGATTTTATTTGATTATCGAACAACATACTACACCCACTGAAAGTAGGTTTATACCTTTAGAAATTCAATTTATCCCTCCAGACATAAACACAGTTGAACTGCCAAGTATATTGTGTATGAGCTTGTTTCGATAAGACGACCTGCATAAATATTACTTTTTTAAGCCGATTTAAAAAAATGAGATTGAAGGTTGCTTTGTATGTTTTTATTTTTTTTTAAATTTAATATTTAGTATTTTGAACTAGGAATTTCTTGCTTGGTAAGAACTGAAAAATCTATATTTTGTAACCTTCAATTTAAATTAACATAAAATATTAGCTAATATAATAACTGAAATATTAACTGAAATATTTAAATTATCTATTTTGAGTCAATTAACCACAGTAGGCCAAAAACACAAAAACGGCTGACAAAAATCAAGGATTTGACCTAGAAAGCTAAAATTGACTGAGAATTCTTATTTTTAGTTGCACTTTCGAAAAAAAATAGTTTGGGCCAGTTTCTGCGACTCTTCAGTTCAATTTGGGCCCAGTTGGGGTAGAACCTCTCATATATAAATGAGCTTAGAAATATAAAAATAATTTGCTGAAATATGTAAAAATAAAATTTTGTGTAAATTATGTCCTATGGGTAAAACTTGAACCTTGTAACAATAATAAATTAAAATTCGAACGGTTTGCTCTATAGAGGAAACTTAAATTCAAGAATATTAAAACAGTCTATTTCAATGCCAAACCTTAGAAGGTAAAAATTGCACGTGCAAGAAAATAACTCAACTAAATTTAAATTTTCAAACACAAAACTGTTTATAAAGACAGAAAATCCTTGAATATTTTCCACAACAAAATGAATCTTTACAAATATTTTCACACAAATAAATAATTGAAAAACAGAAATGTAGCCAACATAAGAATTAAAATTATTCTGTCCAACATTGACTTAAAAAAATAAATCAACGTTACACATCCACGTCAACCACAGTGGTAAAAAATTTATTCATTGAGAGAATAGCAACATTCGATATATCTCTCAAGAATCTTTCTTTCTCTATAAACATGTGAACAGGAAATTGCAGGACGCGTTTATTAACCCATGTGCACTCTATACTTATTTAAGCTGGATTTATTTTTATGCACTTCTATTGTTATTTTATATACGCATTATTTTTATTGTATAAAATTATTTCCTTCTTGCAAATAAATTAAATTTCTTTTTTATGTTTCAGATAATGGAAATTACGAGACACAGGAGTACGAAAAAATTTGAAAATTTAGTAGAAAACAAGCGATGAAACGACGAAAAAAATGTAAAAATTAAGATGAACAAAAAAAATAGCTTAGATTTTTATAGTTAGAAAAAAATCTTATAAAGAAAAATTAAAACAAGTCAAAATGAGTTCAGCAGACACTGACGTTAAGACCGAAGATAAAGATTCGCTACCACCACCAAAAAAGTATATAAATACAAACTTGTTATCTTTAAAATGTCTTCTGTTTTTCTTCTTTTCTGGTAAGACCCAAAAAACAATAAAAATTGAGCAAATTTAAAATCTAAAAAAATAATTCACAGGTATGGGATGTCTCTTACCATTTTTACCACTGCACATGTTAGCAGTAGGTTTGAGTACAAAAGAAATTCAGTTTATATCAATGATTAGCCCATGCATAGCAATATTAGGTCCATTGATTGCTGGTCCAATAGCAGATCGAGCATCAGCTTCTAGTTCGAGTAGTTCATCCCCTGTTAAAAATAATTCAAATCCATCAACTGGACGTTGTTTAAGATTACTTATTGCTGTTTGCTGTATATTTACAGCATTTTTTTATTCATTGTTACTTATTGTACCACAAGTTCAGAGAATCGACCTTCCTCAAGAACTCAGACCAGGTGTTAAATTTACTTGTGATTCTCAAGGCGCTCTTATACATCAAGAAAGGTCAGGTCAATGTTATCATTAAATTTTTATTTACATGAATGTTTTATCTTGTTTTTTTCTCGTCTCTCCTGCAATTTATTCTTTAGCGAAAATTACGTTTGGAGCCTGAAGGATGTAAAAACTAAAAATAACTAGATAATTTAAAATTATATTATTAATTTTCTAATGGCGAATTTTCTTTTGGTTTTACATATTAAAAAAGTTCGCTTTTACTTAGATTTTTTATTCAAAAAAGTTGCAAAAATAAAAATTAAATAACTAAATTATTTTATAATTATCAGTGAAAATTATTTAATGCATACTTATAATATTAGCATAAAAGATACGTTTTATTGCTAATAAATTTAGTAGAAAATGCTTAATTACATTATTCAATAAATATTCCCATAAATTTTAAATTAAATTAATAATTCTGAGCACTTGATATTTCATTAGTTATAGTTGTATGGCGAAGTAAAATTAATATTATTTTTAATTAGGCAAGCGATATTATTTTATCTATATGATATAACTTGCTGCATTCTTAACATTGACCATATACGAGTTTTACTGACCTTGAATTAATGATAAGTTTTTATAAGTTATTGCTAACAAGGATAGTCCAAGAGATTTGGTGAGTAACTCAGTCAGAAGGGTGGAGCGAAAAAAAATCGCGATTTTGCAGGGCTTAAAATGGGACCAAATTAAAAAAACTTGGAGAAAAATTTTAAAAAGTTTTGAGTTTTGCAAACTACTCTTAAAAAATGGCATTTGTTTGACATTTTTCGCTTTGCCTTCAACGAATTGCGAAAAAATCCCTAAACTGGAAAGTTTAGATGATTAAAGGGTGTTTCATCCCTCCTTGTAAATTTCAGGCCATTTACTTTGAGTTTTGAATTTTGGCCAGGGTTTTTTAATTTTACCCCATTGTTCTCTTAAATACCAACGATGTCCTAAGATCAGGAGACCTATTCAATCAATTAAGCTAGCGAAAAGATGTTTTTCCGAAGTTAAAAACTGATTTTATACCCATATTTTATTCAATTTACGCTTTTACTTCTCCATACTTTATGCATTAAGGGTGTGCGATTACCAAAATTTTCGAGTACCTGATCCAAAAGTTTGGTCTTTTTTTCGTCTCGGGTCGGGTAAATTTTTGGGTAAAACCAAAAAGTTTGAAAGGTCTGCAGATTTTCGGGCTTACCCGAAAACCGACCCGACTCGAAGCAAAAAACCAGAACCTGATGACTTCTTGGTTCGAGTAACCTCACACCCTTAATATGCAAACATTTTTTTATTTCAGTAAAATATTTTTCAACATATTTTAAAATCAGTGATTAAATGACTTAGCTCTTAGAATTAGATTTTTTTTTGAAAATTTGATAATAAAACTGAAAATTACTTATTACAGGTGTAGAGATTCTATTGGCTGCCATCGTTGGTCCGATGAAGACTTTGTTGGTAATCTTTTGTTAAAAAATTGCGAATATACTTGCAGTAATTCAGATAGCAGAAAGTATCGTCGAAAGTACTCTCAAACATCACCTATAAAAATACCAGCAACAGCTGTGTTCAATGACAGTCCCCTTAAAAATGACGTGGATGAAGATGAGCTTGGGGTAATACCACTAAAAACAGTAACAAATAGATCAAAACGACAAGTTTATGGTGATTTTAAGGAACCTCCTCATGTTTGTCACAGTAACAAAAAAGGAAAAGATGTATGCCATGTTTTTACGGAGAACGAAGTAACGGAAAATGTTCAAGTTAGTTTAATGCAAGCTACTAATGCTGAAAATTCAGACGAATGGTGTATATTTCCTATACAACAGTTTTTCCTTTGTCGGATACCAACAGATATGGAAATAATTGCAGCTAAAAGAAATGAAACTTGCGTTGTTGAATGTAAAGTTGAACAACCTTATATTTTAGAAGGTATTTAAAAATCTTTTATTTCATACGATTATCGAAAAAAAATCATTACAAATTTTATTTATGAATTTTTTGAAAAAAAATCTTAACAAATATTTCCGCTCATATCTCAAAATAAAATTCGTTTGATGACTTATTATGAATTCTTTTTAGAGTCAACCTGTTTAGACTCAAAAGCGGCGACACGCGAAGTTTTGAAAAATATTTTAATTAATCATCCAATTTATGCTGAATAAAATTTTTTTTAAATTGTTTTTAACAGATAGCGTTTTAGCAGAAAGTCAATGTCGCCAAATCTTTGGGAATCCTCAATTAACCTTTTGGATGTACTTTGGAATTCGTTCTCTGGCTGACATATTCCCGACGGCAGCCTTAAGTCTGATAGATGCCGCAACCGTAATTGCTACTAGAGAGACTTCCTTAGGACGAGGAGACGTCGGCCGGCAATTAGCTTTTGGATCATTAGGTTTTGGGATTTTTGGTCCATTAACGGGATACTTGACAACTCTTTTAGGACCAAAATCTACATCTATGTGTTACCCACCAATAATTATTTCTGCTGCATTAGTATTAATTGCGGCTTTCGTGGCCTTAGCTGCTAAAGGAATGCCTTTAGGACCACCAGAATGGTGTTGGAGAACTAGCAGTGGAATGCTAGCCTTGCCTATGAGTTCTGTACATAAATACGTTGGAGAAACAACTGCACTTTTCTTCATTTTAATTATTATGGGTGCCTTTTCTAGTGCAATCGACACTTACTTGCCTCTGTGAGTTCATTTTT
Source organism: Anagrus nilaparvatae (assembly GCA_022575985.1). NCBI lineage: Eukaryota > Metazoa > Arthropoda > Insecta > Hymenoptera > Mymaridae > Anagrus > Anagrus nilaparvatae. The sequence continues at coordinate 5,242,289 of JAKSXM010000107.1, forward strand.
CTTAAATACACTAATTTTTTATATCAATTGTTTTAAAAGCCTAAAAAATTACTAGAAAATTTCCTCTCCTAATCAAAAGTTCATTTACTTATTGTACTCAAAGCGGACCTTCAAATAGCCAAATATTTAAAAAATAGAACATTTTAATCTAATATAATCTGTCTTTCAATTTTCAGTCATCTTTTACACTTAAACGGAGACGAATTTTCAATTGGATTATCTCTAACAATAGGTGCTATACCTGCTATAATATTTCTTTGGAAATCAGAAAACTTCGTAGACTATTGTGGACATAGCAATTTACTCATAACGGCATTTATTTTTTATATTGTCAGGTAAAATCATTTAACAATTAATTAAACTATGCGTCATTAATTAAATAAATATTTTAATTAAAATAAAATAGATTTACTGGCTTAAGTCTTGTGCCTGACGTTTGGTGGTCATTGATCGCCGGATCTCTTGAATTTTTTACCCTGGGAATTATGTGGATAACAACGATACTTTATTTCCGTCATTTAATTCCACGATCGATGACAACGACCGGTCAATCCCTTCCTGTGATAGCTCATTTTTGTCTCGGTAAGTATTTTATTCAGTTTTTATATTTAAAAAAAAAAGTATTGTATTTTTTCTTTTACACTTTTGAAATTTCACATTATCTAATTAATAATTATAACGGATTAAGGTCGCGCACTTGGAGCTGTTATTGGTGCAAACGTACACAGGTTTTACAAAGGCGATGAAGTCGAATCAATGCGATTTATTTATCAATGTATGGCTGTTGCATCTGCAATAATAGCGACAATTTATTTTATTGTTTATCACGGAATGTTAAAACCAAGGTGTCATGCACAGTCTGTACAAAATAATCAAAGATCGCACCCTACTGTTGTACAAGGTAAATAATTACATTTTTTTATAACAATTAATAATTAATATACACTGTAAAAAATTTTTTGGTTTAATTTAAGGACTTAGTAGTAACCGAGGTAGTAACTTTTTACGCTCGTTTCAATAAGAGATAATCAATTTCCAGTATTTTTGCAATGACTGCTTACTGAGATTTGGTTGTCTAGTGGAAGCAGTTGCAAAATTTCTGGTATAGAATCGTATTAGGACCTAATACGATTCTATATGACGCATTATTTTTTTTATTACATTTTATAACTTGGCTCAGGAATCGAAAACAACAAATTTAAAGGCACATCTCCGTGTTTTCAAGTTGTTTGAACTTCAGAAAACCGAAAAAAAATCGTGAACAAGAAATTGGCGATAGGTGCCAAAAAAATTTTTATAAAACCGTGTTTTTCACTTCTGGCCTACCCAAAATTTTCAAAATAACATTGCTGAAGAAAATAAAGTTAAATAAAAATTAGTCAATTTAAAATTTTGCCGAAATTCGTCAAAAAAAAATATTGAAATTCTATTAAAAAAAGAGGGTTTTTGAATTTAAAAAATGTGAATTTAAACGTAAAATAATAAATTTTTTTTAAATCAGTTAATTTTTTCCTAAGAAAAAATTCATTTTCATTTACCAAAGTTCAATTTTTAAATCAAAAACTGTATTAAATAAATTTTGCTATACTTAAAGGGGAAAAAAATATATATTATTATTTTACTTTAAAATTCAGGTGAGTAATTAATTTGGATTTTTCGTTTTACTGCAAACTTTGGTAAAATTTTATTTTGGCAATAACTCGGCTAATTTTTATCCTAAAACTAAAAGTTTTTTTTCCTCAAGAGTTTTTTTCCCCTAGTAATCCAAATTTTCCATCTATTTTTAAAAATTTTATTTACAAAAGAAGTTATTTTGAAAATTTTTGATAGCTCAGAAATAAATTTTCGATTCTAGGAAGGGCTCAGTTAAGTAGTAATGCAAAAAGAATAATGCATCATATGGTGATAATTACAATCTTTAAATTAACCATAAATTTTGTACAGTGAATTTCTTAATTTGTCCAATAATAAAATTAAATTTTATGTTTTATACGTCAGTGATTGAGGGTTGTGATAAAAGTGAGTTACTTATTAAATATGAGCTTCAACAGAGCTTTTTTAATGGTTGATATTTAGAGTTTCATGCAGTTAGATTTTTTAACAAATATTTAGAGCTTTTATAAGACATTTTCATAACAATGTTAGGGAAACAATTAAAATTTGTCAAATTTTAATAATTTTTTAACAAAATAAATATTTTTATGACTGATTAAATGATTTGTTTTATAATATGCTGTCAAAATATATAATTTAAAGCTCCTCGGTGTGATTTTTATAAAGCTTCATTTTTAAATAAAAGTAGAAAAATATAATATTATTTTAGCTATAAAAGAATACTTATAAAAACTTGTTGATTATTGATAAGAAACTTTAATTATAAATAATTTAAAAGGTCAAATTGAATTATTGATTTTTAAAGTACTTAATTACCACCCATGACTAAATTTCACGTTTAAAATATCTCATTAAAAATAATTAATTAAAATGAATATGGTATTACCAATATTTCATTACATACAAAACATTCTTGAAGTAATTAGAATGACATCAAATTACTGCTAGTATATTAGAGAAATTGTAGACGATCCAAGGAGAGGTCATCAAATTGTTTCTTCCAATTTTTTAACCGTCTTAACCGTTTAACGCCGAAATTTTTTAGTAAAATTAAAAATTTTTAATTTTTAACTTAATTTGGCGTGTAAAAACAAATCGACAAGTAAATAATAACGCTCATGGGCGTAATTAAAAAATCAAAAAAGTAGGATAAAACTGTGAAAATTGGACAATTAGATTTAGAAGGCTAAAAATTGGGAAAAATTATTAATTAGTAATTTTTGGGAAAAAAATGTATCATCGATTTATTATACTACCTATATTTAATATTAATAATTATTAATAATTTTAATTGCTAGTAAACCCTGTAAGAAAAAAAGCATCAATTAAACAATTAATTTGTAAAAGCTGGTAGAAAGTTAATAAAACATAAAAACCGTACTTTTTCCTCTGTATAATTAAATTTTCAAATATATTTTCTATAAATATTTACTTTCATTAATTACTCATCAGACTAAACAAGTATGGGCGTATTTTATTTACCTAACTTAGCTCAAGTAATATTAAACTTGCAATCAATTTAATTAATCAGTTATTAATTGGAAATTACTAATTTTATTATTATTTTTTTCTAGTTATCAATGGAAATGGAAATTACGCTCCTCTAAGAGTTTATCATTCTGGTATGGGAAGAAAAGGACAATTTAGATATTAATTGACGATATTACTTTTATAAATTTATGTGTAATTATTAAGAAAAATTATCTTATTTATAAAAATTAATATAAATATATGTTATTCTAAGTGACTGTATTAATAATTTCAAAGATTTTTGTTTTGTAAAATGTATTTTTTATACTTAATTATAAGACAAGGAAAAATAAAATTACAAATTATAAAATTACAAATTTTATTGACATTTTTACTTTTTGAAAGAATATCAAACCGGCTTAGAAAATTAATCAAAAAATAATAAAAATCTGCTTCTTAGGAATACTCCAAATTTGCTATAGAATGATCAGTTTTTTACAATTTTTTTATTTCCGAAACCAAGTTTTATCCTACGTGTTAATTTCATACTTTGGTGTAAGAGCTTTTGTATGAAGAGTACGTTAATATTTGTGGCCATGAAAAGGGCCAATAGCTTTGCTTTGTAAGTTCTCACGAAATATTCTCACCTATTTCAAATAAAATAACTCACACATGCAATTCACATACATTTTCAAAAAAGTACTTAAAAATACCTGGTTATTTTCGAAGAATATCTTTTATTATTATTTTTCTGTTATTATTATTATTTTTGGGGGGCTACTCGAGCATGGAGCAGTATTAAGATGATTAAGCTAAGAAATATAGGTGCTTTGCATAAAATTTGCATCAAATCATTATATACATTATACATGCTTACATTTATTAATTAAATAAAATATTTCTTACAATTTAAAAACAATTATTTTGTAATTAACTTTAGAGAACTATTTTTCAAGAACAAAAGAAATTGCTTTTCACATTAGTAATTAAATTATAAAAGATATGTATTACATACTTAATAATTGTAAGAATAAGGTACCAAAGAATGCAAATAAAAAAAATATTACTTTTGACTTCCTAGTAAAATTTTTAATGATTAATTTAACAGCTATAAATTTGTTTTGAATATTTTATCAAGGATACCCAATTAAATATTAACCCTTAGCTGCTAATTAGGAATATGAAATTCTCTTGTGAAAAATGTGCCATTTTTAAAAAATTTTTATACTAACTAATTACATTTATAAAACGATTCAGGATACAAAACATTTTGATGTTCAAAAATTAAAAACAACATTTAATTAACATTAAAAAAATATTATTATTAACATTAGTTGATCTACTATCGATAAATCGATTACTATTTCATTGATCTTACACTGGCAGCAAAAATTTAAGGCTTAAATTAAAGAAAACGCCCTAATTATTCAATTTTTGAACTACTCTAAAATAGGCTAACGCTTGACGTGAGTGAAAACATTTTTACAGGATGGACAGAAATATTACTTCAGAAAATTTCTGACAATTTTACTGTGTCAAAATCTTATTAATTAATGCGGGATCCTTTTGATTAGTATTCTATGTTAATATCGATGTCCATAATATAAAATTTAAATATAGGCAACCCATGATTAGAAACCCTTTCCTCGTCATCATTAAGATTTGCAGCTTTGTGTTCAGAGCATTTTAACATCCCAGAAAATTAAAAAACCATAAAATAACTGCTATTGATTGGATGAATTCTACGTATACTTTTCCAAATGAGATAGATTTCAATAATGATGTTGAAAGTATTACGTTTGTGAGTGTTGATTATACAACATAGCCACCAAAGTACAGGTAATATAGATAGAAATAACGCTAAAAATTTTTTGATAATTTTAAGGGCTGCAGACATGGAATATAATACTGAAAATGCCAATGAATCTTTAATTACTTTACAATAAAGAACGAATGATAATGGAGTGTATGTAAACAGAGATTTACGGAGAAAGTATAGGAAATTTGAAGCTTGAAAATTCGGGAAATGAAAACTTCTTGCAAATTTTAAAAACTGAAGATGAGGATGAACTGAACACAGGTGTTAATAATGACGATGACCACGTTTTATTACTTTCAGATGAAAATACTAATAGTATTAATAAATAGTAAAGTTGATACATTTAAAAATAAAATGGCGAATTTACAAAAAAAAGAAGAAGAGAATATTAAATTAAAAATATGTCAATAACATAAAGAGCATTAAAACTTTATGATAAGTTGAAAAAAAAAAAACAATTTACAAAACTGTAAATTGAAATTTCTAAGAACAAATGCAAAATACCGTAGGTTGGAAAAAACTCCTTAAAAACTTACTGTGGATGAATTTTTAGATATGCATGAAATTCACTGACAAATTCGGCTGGCAATGGTCAAATTCCAAGTTCGTGAAGATAACAAACTTTATTCACGTGATGAGAGATAGCTTTCTAAAAGATAGTTTTTTCATTCAGCAAGCTCGTATTCTAAGATGATAAAAGCTAAACTTCATCTACGATCAGAATCGAGCTTGCAAAGATGGATTGCTCCATATAGCATGGAGCCCGGGAATTGAAAAAAATGTATATATTTGTTATCTGAAGTTTTAGCTAAACTACCTATGGAGTTACTTATTTATTAATTGAAATTCGATCCTATGAAAATAAAAAAATTTAAGGAATACTCAAAAATATATGATTTGATTGAAGGTTTGGTGGATTTGGGTGATCTGGGTAAATCCAATGTAATAGCTACAGAAGTGTTGGTATTTTGTTTAGATGGTCACAATCGATGTCGTCAACCAATAGCCTATTTTTTTACAGGCGAAGGATTTGGATGTGATTAATTTGCAGATTTAGTCCACTGTATCCTTTGCGAAGTTAAAAAACTAATGCTATTGTTAGAGGCGTTGTAACCGCTCAATACTCGGTAAATGAAGGTGTCCTTTTAAACCTAATGGGCCTATCTAAATTAATAAATCAAAATTATCTTTTTTCAGATGATGTAAAATATTGCCTAGATTGGTCCAGTGATTGGTAGACAGTAAGTATACTACTAAAAAGGGTGTAATCTCTTTAACCCATTAACGCCTAAAATCGACTTTTGCCGTATCTGTACTTTGGCTACGCGTATCTCGGCGAATTTTTTTCTAATTAACATAAAAATTGGTGTACCACTATTTTTGAGTATGTTCTTTTAGAATTTGCCAAAAAAATTTCGAAAAATTATGTTTTTCATGCAGATTTCCAAGAAATAAAAAAAAAATGACGATTTTTTGGAAGACTTTTTTTAAAAAACATGAGTTTTCGACCTGAAAAAATTTTCGTAGATTATTGCGATAGTAAAAAAGAGTGCAATTTTTGATCAATCTTTCCGTCTACAACCTGCAGAAAAAAAATTTTACCGTTTTCGGGCAAAAATTTGGTCTCAAAAAAGTTCATTTTTCCAAAAAATGAAAGTTACTCTAGTCAATATACGGGTTTGGTTTTATTGTCACTAGGCATCTCAAGATTCGGTTAAGTAGGGTTTTTTGGGTCGCTGATCACGAATATTGAGGTATTTTTTATAAAAAATCGGGGTTTCACCCTTAAATAAGAAAAAACTAGCCCCAAAAGGGGGTATTTTTGCTACTTTTGCTCTGGCTCTTATCAGATTTGGTCTAGAGGGGTTTTTTGGCTCGCTGATCACGAATATTGAGATAATTTTTATAAAAAATCGGTCCTTACCCTTCAATAACCAAAAACTACCCCTACAAAGGGGTAGTTTTTATACTTTTGCTCTGGCTCTTATCAGATTTGGTCTAGAGGGGTTTTTTGGGTCACGAATATTGAGATAATGTTCATAAAAACTTGTAGCGTCACCCTTAAATCAGCAAAAACTACCCCTGAAGGGGTATTACCCCTCTAGACCAAATCTGATGAGAGCCAGAGCAAAAGTATAAAAACTACCACTTTGTAGGAGTAGTTTTTGCTTATTGAAGGGTAAGGACCGATTTTTGATAAAAATTATCTCAATATTCGTGATCAGCGATCCAAAAAACCCCTCTAGACCAAATCTGATAAGAGCCAGAGCAAAAGTATAAATACTACCCCTTTGTAGGGGTAGTTTTTGCTTATTGAAGGGTAAGGACCGATTTTTTATAAAAATTATCTCAATATTCGTGATCAGCGACCCAAAAAACCCCTCTAGACCAAATCTGATAAGAGCAAGAGCAAAAGTAGCAAAAATACCCCCTTTTGGGGGTAGTTTTTTCTTATTTAAGGGTGAATCCCCGATTTTTTATAAAAAATACCTCAATATTCGTGATCAGCGACCCAAAAAACCCTACTAAATCGAATCTTGAGATGCCTAGTGACAATAAAACCCAACCCGTATATTGACTAGAGTAAGTTTCATTTTTTGGAAAAATGCACTTTTTTGGGACCAAATTTTTGCCCGAAAACGGTAAAATTTTTTTTTCTGCTGGTTGTAGACGGAAAGATTGATCAAAAATTGCACTCTTTTTTACTATTGCAATAATCTACGAAAATTTTTTCAGGTCGAAAACTCATGTTTTTTAAAAAAAGTCTTCAAAAAAATCGTCATTTTTTTTTTATTTCTTGGAAATCTGCATAAAAAACATAATTTTTCGAAATTTTTTTGGCAGATTCTGAAAGAGCATACTCAAAAATAGTGGTACACCAATTTTTATGTTAATTAGAAAAAAATTCGCCGAGATACGCGTAGCCAATGTACAGATACGGCAAAAGTCGATTTCAGGCGTTAATGGGTTAAACATACCTCTCTGTTTTAGTGGTATCATCACATATGTATTACATCTATTTTACAATTGTATGAAAATTTTAAAAATGCTAACTTCGAGCTTACCACTGGAATTTGTAATCAGGATTTGGTCAAGCACGCACATAGTACAGCGCGTGGTAAAGGAGGCTTTAATTTTAATTCTACAGCTAGGCAATACCACTTGAATTTAAGACAATGAAATTTTTAGAGGCAAAATGGACAAAAATCGCTCTTGGACTGAGTTTTTGAGCTATCGACTTGAAACCTGTTTTGAACGACTTTAAAATAAGTCTGCTTTCGTGCCTGACTGCGGATTTTTCATATTTCTTTATTTATAATTAGCCTTTTTACTAAAAATGAATTTTATGCGTGATTCTAAAATATGCAAAAATTATGATTTAATATTTTTTTACTTAAAAATGTTTTTTAATTTTTATGTATATAAAGCAGGATTAACACGAAAAAATTTCCCGTTTGTTTTAGAGTGCAAAAAATGTAGGAAGTGAAAATTTCGATAAATGAATAGGTTGAGTTCGTGTAAATAGGCTAATTAAAAATAAAAAAATATGAAAAATCCGCAGTGAGAGACGAAAGCAGGCTTATTTTAAAGTCATTCAAAACAAGTTTCAAGTCGATAGCTCAAAAACTCAGTCTAAGAGCGATTTTTGTCCATTTCGCCACACTGTGCGGCAACGGTATAACGCTGCATTTGGTAAAGTCGAAACTTTAATAAGTGATGAAATTGAGAGAGATTCTATGGTATCCTCATTACAAAGGTCAGAAAATAGTTCTATTACTTGTAGGATAAATATAAAAAATCATGTACGAAAAATTGTCTCTGGAAACGAATAAAATCAAGAAGAGAGCTTTTAAGTAAAATATGAAATAGAAATGAAATACAAGATGCAAATTATCATGTCCCACTTACTATTAAAAAGTCAGATTTTTCTTCCTTTAATAATTATTAGCCAAGTGCTATAGCATATTTTTCTGTTTATATATCATTTCGTACTATATTCGTTATACCAAATGTGAAACTTGCTTAGAATCAAAAATGAAAACCCCCATGGATGATATTGAATAACATGAAACATTATACTCGTTAAAAAGATCAACTAATTATTTTGTTGAGGTCATTTATATCCAGCTGCAAAATTTTTACTTTAATCACGAAACATTTTGGCCAAATTGAAAATCAACATCACATCCCGAACATGGTGGGACTCAATGCGTGCAGAGCACAATATGTACGAGAAAGTTGGGAGAAACTAGCAATGTGACTTGTATTTGTAGTATAGATACCTAATACGAAATGTTTCATTCTCAATTACAGGTTTGCTTAATTAGTTAAGAAAAAAAGGACGAAGCATCAATACCAGAGCGTAAACATCACATCTCGAACATGGTGGGACTCAATGCGTGCAGAGCATAATATGTACAATAAAGTTATGTGAGAAACTGACAATATAACTTGCAATAAAAAAGACAACATTGAAGATCTCTTTGAAAAAATAGGAAACTATATTGGTCAGCAAAAAGATGCGCTAGGCTTGTCTTTTGAGAATAAGATAATTAACTAAACATTTACAATTCTAATTTTTTCTAAATTTCATGTTTCATAATATTTGAGTTTCAAATAAATACATAGTAAGAAATGCCTCTAGCATTCACGCCCTTCTCGTTGAATTCAAACTCTGAAAATGAGAAAAACGACCGAGCCCAAATGTGTACTGAGCAAGTAACTTTGCAGGTAAATTTAAATCGAAGTCAGATTTTGACTCATTTATTACTTGAAAGGTTATACTGTAAAACGGTTAGACTAATTTGTTATTACACTAATATTCTTTCAGGAAGCTGATGTTAACGAGGAAAACTTTTTAATCTTTGATCGCAGTGATCTGAAGTATGAATATAAAGTCAGATAGTAGTGCTTAAGTATTTAATTTCAAAATATTTGTAAAGTATACTTGTTAATGAATCGAAAGTATTGTAATTTTATTCTTTCAAGAAGCTGATAATAACGAGGAAATATCTTTAATCACCAATCCCAGTGATTTGATGTATGAACAAAAAGTAAGAATATTGGTATAAAAATTTTAAGAAACTTGCAGCAACGAAATCTTTAGCAACTACAATTGCTGAAAAAAAGAATCAGAAGAAAGTGTAACTAAAAGAAATAGAAAATTTTTTTAAAAAAGAAAGCCAAAGAACATTACTTTCTTTAACAAAATAATATCTATAAATGTACATTGCGTCTCAATTATCTTTTAAATTTACTACAACTTTAAAAGATTTTAATTTTTACACCAGTAAACAACTTTTTAAGTTAGTTTCAAATAAATTTTAATATTTTTTTGTGGCTATGAGTATTGATATTTTTTATAATAAATTTTGTGTGTTGAGCGTTAATTTTAATTATACAATACACACTTAAAATATCTTAAAATTAAAATTATATTTACTGTTAAAACAATGATTTAAAAACGTAGAGTACACAATTTCGCATATAAACTCGTCAAATCATGTTTCACTCCAAATTTATAATTATGCAAATACATTGAAACTATTCAGAGCAGCGTAGGTGAAACATTAATGAAAAATTATAGGTTCTGATTGATTCTATATTTATAATAGAGAAAATAAAAAAATTTAACTGAGTACAGACAGACAATTAAATAAATTTTCAAATATATATGTGTGGTTTTCACTGGAACTGTATATTTTTTTATTGTTTACGGCACAACACTAATTATATTATTTTTTTTTATTTTTTTGTATTTTTATATTTATCAAGGTCCAAAAACCTAAAATTTTCAGTGGTACTGCTACAAATGTAAAAATAGATTCTACGTATTATTCTTATGGGATTTTTTTATTTATGCAGACGGTGGCGACATGGACGGTGGCGACATTTTGAATGTATTATTGAAATAACTTTGTATTGAAGACATCAAATTTTCTCAAACTCTGGGTATCTTATCTTTTCATCAAAAAATATAACTATACCAGATATTTAAGAAAAATATGACATACACTTGGACAAAATGACATGGACGGTGGCGACATTTTTTTTTTTGTAAAGCCGTTTTAAAAATCTAATAGCTTCAGTTTTCATAGTTAAAGCTTTTATACTTAAAATTTTAAGTTATCCGCGGTTATTATATGAGTAGTTAAGGGCGTATTCGAAAATTATTTTTAGTAACCAAACTTATGTTGGAACAAATTCTCTAGACTTTTTTTCTGGGGTTAAAAAGGGGGGGAAGGTGAAAAAAAAACTGTTTGTAAATGACAGCGAGATTTTGAAGGATTTGAACAAACTAGGGGTCGCAAGCAGCGTAATTGCTTCAATTTCGTTATAAAAATATTAAGAGTATAAACAATGGTGAATTATTATTACAGCTATTATTATTTTTCTTTTGAAAATACCCTTTTTACGAAAAAAAAATTTAAAAAAAAATTTCTTTTTTCGTCATTTGCATAAATACACTCACAATATGGGTTGAAATTCAATTGTCATTGTCAAAAGAAAAATAATAATTCTCCATCGTTTTTACTTTTAATATTTTTATAACGAAATCGAAGCAATTACGCTGCTCGCAACCACTAGTTTGTTCAAATCCTCCAAAATCTCGCTGTCATTTACGAACAGTTTTTTTTCACCTCCCCCCATTTTATCCCCAAAAAAAAAGTCTAGAGAATTTGTTCCAACATAAATTTGTTACTAAAAATCATTTTCGAATACGCCCAAAGTAAGAAAAAAAATAAAACAGTGCTTTCAAAAGCATAAATATAGAGTGCGCATCCATAAAAGGTGGGAAGTTTAAAAAGAGCTAAAATCGAGGGACAGACTTATATGTGACGATAAGCTAAGAGGATTGCAGGGAAATTTGTTTCGTTGAAAAAAATGAGTTTTTGGGACCTAAATACTTCATATGCATCCTACAGATAAATTTAAGTTCAAATTTTAAGCCGTTTGTTAATACTCAAAGTTTACAGTTAACAAAAGGACAACGGACGGTGGCGACATTTTGAACACATATGCTCCAGGAAATTTTTTTGTTAACTTACCAATATATGCATAGTAGGTTATGACTTAAAAAAAATATTATTTATGAACTTATTAAAAGAAAAAAAAGTGTAAAAGAGCTTTAGTTTCGGATATAAATGGAGAGGATACTATGTGTACCGTTCCTGTAAAAACCACCCATATAGTATATAGTATTAAGATATGTATATATAGATGATTCTAGAATTGGCTTAACCCTTGTTGTTATGTTTGCTTAAAGTCCATACGGTAGTCCTAGTGCTTTCAGATAGTTCACGGATTGAACTGCCCAAACCCCTTTATAGGTGATGGTTATGCTTCCAAAACTTATTTTTTCATTTGATAGTCTGATGTCATCTTTTAAGCTTCTTTCAAAATCGGGGTTGTTGTACTTGTTGGTTTTGTCTCTATATAGTACACTCAATGGCTTATAACTTCAGACGAGTACATTGCATGTCGAGTACATGGACTTGGTCCTCTTTACGTACAATAAGATCTGATACAAAGTTAGGTCCATTGGGATTGACTATCGTTTTCTCCCCATGTACTTCATAGCCTTTTTGACGGAGCCCATTTGAAATTGTTTGGTAAATGGCGTTATGACGTAGGATGCGCCCACCATGTGTTCTATGTCACATTTGAATAACGTGGTAGCTGGTCTCAGTGCTGTTACATCCTGCTCTGCACTTAGGTTGTTCGCCATTGGTTCTCCTACCTTATGATGTTCTTACTTTTGTAGGCAGGGCATTTATATGTACATGGTGGTATTGAACGTAGTCCCTACCGGGAATCACATAAGATCCACTATCTATTCATGTATTGGACACTGAGCAGTCGCCACTCTCTCATAGATCTTTTCCATCGACTGAATCATATAGTCTTTTTGTCCAGTAGCAGGTTCTAGATGATATTGTCAATTTGATTTCATTTCCAAGTTTAATACTTTTTCGGACCACATAAGTCTTACGAACCCAGACATGACGATGGACCACTCTTGCAACGGCCGAGGATGATTCTAGTGATTCTAGTCTGTCGTGCAATAGACCAGGTACGGTTATCTTAAGCTATGGAATCCCTAGTCCTCCTTTGCTACATGGTGAGTGAAAGTATGCTGTAGGGATATCTTTTGGTAGATTTAGCCATTTTCAGATGAATTGCCTTACATGAAGATCCAAAGTTTTCAGAGTTTTCATATGGCAGCCAGACAGAACCAATTTGTGGTACCATCTAGTTATCAGGAAGTATCTAAGTACTTTTAATCTTTGCTGAGGTTTAAATGGTGCTTTTGTGATTCTATCTGACTCTTGTATCATAGACGCCTTTATCTTTCGTACACCTCTAGGGGTAAAGTTGACGCCTAGGTATTTTATTTCTTCTGATGGTTTTAGTTGTTATATCTGTGGCGTTACGGCAGAACCCCATAAGCCACAATTTAAAAAAAAATTTTTTTTTCTTTTTTATGATTCTTCAATCATTTATTTTTTATATAAAAATTAAAATTAAAAAAATAAAATTATTTTTAAACATAAAATTTAAGTATAATTAGAGTAAGTAAATGAGTAAATCTTGAAGAGAGACTCTCTCTCACGAGACTGCGTGTTATGGTATTTCGGTTGAAAAAAACGTGATTAATTTTGTTTAATAATTAAAAATCTTTATTTTTGAAGTAAATAATAATTTAAAAAATATTATTTACACAATTTATTAATACATAAAAATTTATAAAATTATTATAAAATACATTTTTTTATTTTTTTAACGATTTGGATACTTATTTTCTTTTTTTTTGCATTTTTTATTATAATATTTTGATCTACTTTATTTCAACGTTTAATGATTTTTATTAAATTTAAAATTATTTAAATACAAAAAATCTAATAATTATAAAAAATTATAAAAAATATAAACATAAAAATTATATATTTTTATAATTATAATATAAAACAATTTTTTTTCCTAATTAAATAAAATAAAAGAAAAATATGTATTCAGGTTAAAAATTAATAAAATATAAAGTAGATAAGAAAAAAAAAATTATAATTTGAGTTCTATAGAAAAGTTTAAAATCAAAAATCAGTTTTAATATTTCAAACTCGATTTACTCGAAAACTTAAAATTGTGGCTTATGGGGTACTGCCGTAACGCCACAGATATATAGGTACCATCTCCTAATTCGAAAGTTAAAGTTGTTATCACTTTCATTGTTTTCATTTTACCAAGTGGCACGTTAGATAATGCATAACATTTAGATGGATTAAATAGCAGTCCTTGTTCGTTGGCTACCCTTTCTACCTCTTTTAAAGGTATCTCCATTCCTATTACAGATGATGATACAATGCAAAGATCGTCCGCATATGCTGTGGCGTTAATCTTGGTCCCAAGTATATCGTATCCGACTTCTGGTGATATGACTTGTAACATTTTATCTATTACCAAGCATAATAATGGTGATGATAATGGATCGCCCTGACGTACACCTCTTGTGACAGTAATAGAATCGCTATTACTATTGCTGGTCTGGATGATGGTTGAACTCTTTGCATATGTGTTATGGATTAGATCAACAAAAAGGTGCAGAAGACCCAGTTCTCTCAGAGTTGATGTTAGAAAGTAGTGGCTTACACTGTCGAATGCTTTTGCAACATTTAGAGATACTACATGGAGTTCCTGACGTGCTTTTCTAGAGTCATGTATTAGTGTAGCTAATATTGTGATGTTTTAGGCACAGCCATCTTCTAATGCTCTTTGGCGATGATCAATCAGGCTTAGAGACATTAGTCATGTGGCAAGTATTTTATGTAATTGCCTCACTACAACAAATGCTATGCTTATTGATATAAAATCACCTAGTTCTTCTGATATCTCTTTCTTTGGAACGAACACTGTTCTTCTTCTTAAAAGTTGTGATGGAAAGCCGCCTATGGCTACTATAATGTTGTAGAGCAGTGTCCTAATATTTACAGGAACAGATTTCCATTGCTTGGTGGTTATAGTGTCGATGCCAGGAGCAGAGTTTAATCAGGTAGAATTAACTTGCCATATTGAGAATTTTCTGGAGCTTTAATACGTTGGTTATTTCTTTGGATGGTTGTGTAAGAACCGGCTTCCAGTAGTTAACCATTACCTCAATATCTGGCACGTTAGCAATAATTTCCCCATCTAACTTATGTGAGCAGCCCTTATGTGAGCCTATCCCGGGACCGTTTTCACATTACTTCAGGACAGGTTCAAGGCCATTTATCTCTATTCTTCTACTCCATCTTTTAACTTGCATTCAGTGACTCGCCAGTTAAGAACTCCGTCATTCCATCTGATTAAAACTCCGTCCTTAGCGCACTGTCATCTTCGATAAAATATATGTTAGCTAAAAAATATACGTCATTTCCCAATATTATCAAAAGAAAAGGTTAATAAATAAATAAATAAATAAATAAATAAAAATAAATAGATAAATAAATAAATATTATCCTACCATCTACGATTTATTGCGGTATCAAGAGTAAGTGCAGGAATGACAATTAGTACAACACCTGCAATCGTCTGGATAACCGCAGTACGTCTCAATATTAGCCTATACCTTGGACTTCAGGTTTCTTGGTGCGGATTATGTACTCCACATACTGGCTAATTTCGAACCATACTTCTTCATTTCGATGCATCAGGCTAACCACATTCTCAGGTGTGATTTGGCCAATGTTAATTTCTAATTGAAACTTTTTAACGGCCCATCTGTCGCATCCGGATTGTATGTTCCGGCATATCATATTTGTCTGGACAGTATATACATTCTGGATCCGAAAGAGGTATGAGCAAAAAAGCCCATGTCCGCTTAAGAATTGAGGCAAAAAATAATTAATGTCCCCGTGCCCTCTATTTATCCAAGGTGATATCTCTCCTATCAACCTCTTGGTCCATTTGCTCTCCGAGTAGACGGTCCAACGGTCCTGCCTGTCACTTAGGCTGATCTGACGCGAAGTGGACAACTGCGGTCAATGCCTTCCCTCTCTTTGTTCAAATAGATATACATTCTCTCAAGAGCCAGCGGAATTACGCCGGCAATGACTAGAGCTGCCTCCAAGGACACTTTGCATAGGAGATAAGCACAGGAGATTCCTTGCCACTGGACACTTGTAAGCTTAGACGCATAAGTGACCTTCTTTATGCAGTCGGCCCATACTTCTGCACTATACAGGAGTAGTACTCCCAAGTACTCCCAAGTACTTTAAATTATCCTTAGTTTCTATCCTATCCTCCCCAATACATATTCGGATGATGGTCTTAATATGTTTACGGGTGAATAGGACAATCTCAGTCTTCGCCGTTGCAAGCTGTAGGCCATGGTCTTCCATCCAGTAATTGACCCCTTTTTCTATTTTAAAAGCTTTTATCCCTTCTCTTAATTTGTCAGACATCTTCCGTGTTCGTTTTGTACACCCTAAGTTAAATTCCGCTACTGGTCAAGACACTACAAGTTTCCCCTTCTTTATCATTACCCTGAAATGTAATGATTTAATTCAATCAGTAATGCGTGCCCAAAGATCCTACAATTATTTTTCAACAAAGGATATTAGTCTGACTTCCTTAAACTCAGAAATTGCCCTTGCTCTGCCTGATACCAAAATTTTTATTAATGAAGTATTATCCTACTCGGATCGCTTGCAATATATATCAGTCAAAGAAACTGAAAAAGTTTAGGTTTCAGGTTTGTCTAGCATAGCAATTGCAGTTTCCTGGTTAGGTGGCTGGATAAAAGGAAGTCTCATGCTGTTAACTCAATCTCTGACTTAAATGTCATGCATCGTTCACTTGGCATCCCAAAGTATAACGATTTACCTCATAGTTCAATTGAAAGTAGACCACGTGATACTAAATGACTAGCTGGTTGTAGTAATGCTACAAAACCGAGTAAACTTGCCCTTAAGGTCGAATTTTTAAATGCTACGTCTTCGAAAAAACATGTCTGGCAACTACGCAAATTTTTAATTGACGATACTTCTTACCAAATTTTTGGTATAGTTAAAAACGTGGTTAGGATCAGTTGTTGATGATGCAGTTATTAATATTCCTGGCTATAGCTCCTTACGTCAAGACCGCAATACTCATGGTGGTAACCTTACTCTTTACATCAAGGAAAATCTAAAGGCTAAACTTCTATGGACTTCCAAATCAAAACAGGTTGGTAAGCCCTTTTTAACGGAATATCTTTTCTGTTCTGTTTGGGAAGGAAACTCCACGTCCACATTAATTGCACTTATTTTGCGCCCCCCGTGACATTAATATAAGGTCTGATCACAAATTCGTCAGCGCTCTTCGAACATATTGCCCAGACTTTAGTCATAAGGTAGTCATGGGAGACTTTAACTCTGACATGCTCGATCCGAACAATTCTGATACGAGTTTTGTAAACGATCTTATCAATGAACTGTCGCTTAAATTGGTTGATACTGGTGCATCTCACCATACTGATAATAAGAAAACGTGGATAGACTGTATATTTGTTCATGATTGTGACAGTATTATTAGATTTGAATGTTTTCTTCCTAACTTCTCTAATCATCATCATATCATTTCAGCTACTATATTGACATTTTCTTTAATGATCCACCAGAGGCTCCTGTTAAATACAAGGCTATTAATAGTATACTACAACGTGACTTAAATTCACATTTACGTGGTCTAGATTGGTCTAGATTTTCTTCCCTTGCAAAAAATTTTGACATTGAGCTAGGTCTCTCTGTTACAAACAATAATATTTATAGCTCTATTGACGTACTCGCATCTGACAAATAAACATGCATAACCGTATTTGCGATGCATTAGATGCCAATAAAAACTTTTGGAAAGAAATGAGGGGTCTGGGTTTAATTCCCAAAGTAATAAACGATGCTCTTCGTGGATTTTCGTCTGAAGAGATTAACGTACATTTTTCAAATATTTCAATTTCTGCTAATGAAGATCCCTCTATTTCTTGTGACATCATTGATAGTACTTCTCTTGATGGCATTTCATTCAAAGAAGTATCTAATAATGACGTCATCCTGGCTGTTTCTCATTTTAATTCCCAAGCAAAAGGTGAGGATGGTATACCTCAAAACATTATTGCAAAGACATTCCCAACGATTGCTCCGTTTTAACTTAACTTTTTAATGTCTCACTTTCACAAGGTATTTTTCCTGAAGATTGGAAAAAATCGCGTATTACAGCGCTTTATAAATTGGCTATACTATCCTCTCCTTCTGAAATTTCATCCTATTGCACTATTGTGCTTTTTATCAAAGGTCCTCGAGAAGCTTGCTCATGACCAGATAACTAACTTCTTGACTAGATCTAAAATTTTAGATATGTATCAAACAGGCTTTCGTAAATATCATTCTACCCATACAGCCTTAATTAAGCTCGCGGATGATATACGTATGGGTAAGGAAAAGAGGTTGGCTACCCTGCTACTAGCATTTGACTTCTCGAAGGCCTTTGACATAATTTTTTCCCTTCGAAACCAATAAGAAAATTACAGGCCATTGGCTTCGCCAAGTCATCTATAATCTGGCTTTTGTCATATCTCTATGATCATTCGGTATGTGTAACACCCAAAGACAAAACTTCTGATTATCGTGACATAAATATTAAAGTACCTCAGGGCTCTGTCCTGGGGCCCCTCTTGTTTTGTGTCTACATGAATGACCTCAAGAATCACTTGCATGCCTATAATACGTACACATTATTGTATGCTGATGATCTTCAGATCTATGTTCAGGTGCATGCTCATTTAAGGTTCTTCCCGAGTGACTTGTAAAATACCGTACAGTGACATGCCAGTTTCCACATCGATAAAGTAGAGCTAAAAAGTTTGACAACTCCGCACAGAATATATTAGTATATATAGCTATACACATACGTTTTTTATTTTTCACATATAGATATAATTCTATGCTTTTAGCATAGCAATGATGCCGAGTAAAAAATTTGTTGAAAAAATCTTCCGTTTTTTTAACTTTTAATTAAATTTTCTTTTTTATAAAACCGACGATTATCTTCAAAATTGAATAAGTAGTTCTTCTATAATTAATTAATAATAAGCTGGTTTTTTTTTAAATCTATAGTCTACTTTCGCCTTGCAATCAAAAAAAGCATCTCTAACGCATGATTCCGACCCGATTTCCTATCCTTGCAATGTATAAGTTTTCAACTTTGGAGCTTTATATCTCCTATATAAAACCGACAAATTACTTCAAATTTTATTTTTACGTGTATTATTATAATATAAAGCTCCTGTAAAAGTTTTATCAAAATCTATAGTCGATCAATTCTCTCGGGAACAACCTTAATTGAACAAGAAATCGCGATGCTCTCTGATTCTGCGAAGATCGTAGCATCATGGGCAGACACAAATGGCTTGGCATTAAACACCAAAAAAAACCCAAGCAATAGTCTTCAACTCCTCTCATAACTTAAAATTATTTAAGAACTTAAATATCCCTACGATATATCGGCTTCGCCTCGGATTATTTACATGCGATCTGGGTCATTCTTTATTTTTGTGGCCTATGATAAAAATATACTATTAAATTAATAACTTAATTTCAATGTGACTGCGTCTGCATAAATTTTATGGGTTTTGAACCCACATGTGACCATGGTGACCTTTATTGTTGATTTAGTTTTATTAATAGTATATTACGAGCCGGTGTCCAGAAAAGTAAAGAATGGCCCAAATCACAAGTAAATTACCATCAGAGGCAAAGCCGAGGTTGGTAAACTGCGATTTGTGTCATTCTTTATTTATGGACCAAGGTTGTATCCAATTTTTCTTCGTCAGTGGCGAGAAAACGCGTCTTTTCCATCGCGCCGCGGCCGGGAAATGCGTGCTTTCTGGCTGCTGACAAGAAAATAATATTAAATTCATTTGTTGGATATTTTGGTATTTCGCTCGAAATGCATCACAGAAATTTAAAGCTGCGAATTCTCTGAAATTTTCCGAACTGGGATAATTGGACTCGCTATAGCTATAGATATATCCTTCACGTTTCTGTAATTTAAAATGCGCGTATCATAAATTTCATAGGAATATTTGGTTTCTTGGAAATTAAAATTATTATTTTCAGGTAGAATAATATATTTAAAAAATATAATAAATTTAATTTCAAATTAGTTAAATATAAAAAATTTATTTTATAATTTTTTTATATGAAAAACTTACATTAAAAGGATTTTTACCAGAAAAATGATAAATTTTAATAAATAAATTTTTTAAATTTTTGATACCTGAGAAAGACATATTTTGTTCAAAACTATTCAACAAAAAGGGCCATATTTTAGTTTTAAAAATATGAGTATAATATTTAAAAATAAACGTATTTAATTTATAACCTAAGTTAAAAATTTAAAAAAAGATATTTTACTTCTATTCTGTAAAAATACATTTGTTCAATTTATCACACTATTTTTATTAAATTTTGATTAAGAAATATGAAACAGAATATCACAAGAGTGTAGAAATAGAGTGTAGAAGATCCTAGATAATTTGAAAAATGAAGATATTAAAACTACAGGTATAAAACGATTATTTTTTTTTTAGTTAAACATGTTTGTTCATATTGGACCCATGACCCCATGTGTTTTAAATGGGGCTCCAAAATCTGCCACAGTGAATTTGTTCATCCAAGATTTTTTCAAAGATATTTGAGCTCAGATAAATAATAAATTAATGATAGTTAAAAATATAATATCATTTCAATTTAGGCATTTCATGTGAGTTATCATTTGAGTCTCAGAACTTATAATAATTACTTTTAAGGGCACTAAATTGTTTCAAATAAATAAATTAATCAATTTTCTCATTGATTGAATTTAAAAAAAAAAAAAAAAAAAATTAATTAACCCAATTAACTTAGAAATTTAAGGGAATAAATAAAATATTTAGAAGACATTTTTTTAATTAACTACCTAAAAAATTTCAATATTTAGTTTTAGTTTAATTTTTTTTTAATTGCTATAAAAAAATGAAAAAAACTTAAGATTGAATCAGGTGGATAAAAATAGAATTTTTTGATTTAAGATTACTGGAAATTGAAACTTCTGGAATCTTTAATTCTTGAAACCATTTAACAAGTTATACGTCACTTAGAATTAAAAAAAATTTTTTTGAAAATGCAAAAATTCTGATAGACAATGTAAGTAAATAAAAATGCTATTTAAACTGCATTAATGTTATGCTAATATAAGAAATGAGAAAAAACTAAGCTGAAAGAGTTCAATTTTTAGCAATTTGAATTAAGCTGCATGATAAATTTGCGCAGTGCTTTAGCCCAAATTTGTCTTATTTTACATTATAAGGAACTATAACCTAAGCTATCTTTCAAAATTATTATTTTTTGTAGAAAATTTTTTCTACTGTTCAATTTCATAAAATTAATACAAAACACTGTAAATTTTAAATTAAATTTTTTTATTAAATTTAAATTTTGAGTTTTAATTTCTTCAATTTTATTCAAAGCACATTCCATGATACCTATTTGAGATCGTACTGAAAGTACATATATATAACAGCTGTACTAAGTAAACTAGTTTGTTGAAGTAAAATATCTTTTTTCAAATTAATTTTTAAAATCTATCCAAAATATATTATTTATCAAGTCAATTTAATATGTTTATTTTTTTCTGAGGTATCAATTTTGATTAAAATAACTTTATATTTACTTTTATTTACAAAAATTAAAAGATTTTTTTAGACCATGCAAATTATAATAGACCACTTATAAAAATGGATTTTAATCCTTAAAAATATAATATACAAAAATTTGCATACATAAATATTTTTACAATCCTATATTCTTATTAAAAAATATACGTAACAATAAATCTTAAGACGTTTACTAAATTATAATCTGTTAAAAAAAAAAAAGAAAAAAATATTCTGGCTTTTATTTACGTATTTTATAATATAAATGTTTACAGTAAATTCGCTCATTACCAAACGGTTTCAGTTGAATTTAATAATGGAAGGTCATTTAATAATTGTCTTTGACAAAGACAATTTTTGCATGTAAGAATTCGATTTCGTTTGATAATCTTCAACTAAGATGTACTTTATGAGAAGCTTCACTGAATCGTAATGACTATTAATGTACAAATGTAACTTAAAATATATTTACATATTATCTGATATCTTCAAAATATTCACTTTATATAGAAATAACAAAAGTTATAAAAGTCAAAATGAATTGTGCAAAAAAGTTGTTAATTTTATTATTTATGTTTTAAAAAACTAAATTTTTTCACTATTATCGACACTTTGATCTTGAAAATTATTAAATTCGTTATTTTTTTCAATTGATTCTGATTCCATCAATGATTTAACTGCCATAGCAGTTTCTTCATCATTTTTTAATGGATTTTTATCATTATTTTCCGAATTTATCACATTTGAAACATTGGTAACAATTTCCATTAATTCATCTAAATTTTCAGGTGTCGTTGTCATTTCATTAAGTTTATTTTCAAATATTTTATCTAAACTAGATTCGCTTTCAATTTCTTGATTGCCTAAATTACTAACATCAAGCATATCAGTTTGTGGAGATAAGACTTGAGAGTTTTTCAATGACGAATTAGAATCATTTGATATAAATTCTGGACTGTGGTGTTCAGAAATATCCATCATAATAGGAGAAGTGCTTTCTGGTAAATTCTGTTCAGGCAAATCATTTGCATCAAATAATCCCTGTGAAAAAAAAAGTAATTTAATATTATCATATGTTTTTAAATATTTATTGATAAACAGAAATAGTAAATATCAGAATCTTAAAATCTTTGAATATACGTTAAATTTATGTATCATGCAAAATAAATTAGATTTATAGTAAAAAATGTATACCTTTTCATCTTCTGCTTCTATTCCATTGTCTTCTATATGTTGCAAATGAAAAATAAATTGCTCTTGATATTTACCAAAATTTTCATCACACATAACAACTGGTTTAAGAATTTCTTCTTGAGTTACAGAATCAAATTCTGATTTAGTTAGTAATGAATAACCAATACATTTTTCATAATCCTTACAAGGCACATCATAAACTTGTGTGGCTTTGTTGTCTACTAACACAGAACTATCACCAACAGCTTTAGCAGCGCATACCTTTTTTTTAAAAATTGTTAAATGATCTAAAATATGGTTGAATTCAGTTGGTGTCTGAAATAAGTTTAAAAAGGTTTCACTTTCATCATCTTCAGACTCCGAATCAGAATCTCGACTACATTTCATTTCTAAAGTTACACTATCACTTTTTTCAGAATTAGAAGTAATTTTATCATTATCAAGTTCAGTCAAATTTAATTCCGTAAAAGTTTTTTTCCAATGCACATAATCTCTCACAAGTCTATCATTTATTTGTGAAAGTTCAACAAGAGTTTTTCTCATTGCTTTGTTAAATCTTCTTGTACAAGAAGCAGCGGAATTTAGTAAGTCTGCTTCTTGAGTACATTTTGTATTTGACGTTTGAAAAAGTTTTAAAATTTTTGTTTTTAATCCAGAAACTGTTTTATCTATTTCCTGACTTTGAAGTTTTAACATTTTCTTAAACCTTTGATCACGTTGTCTAACTTCTAATGGTATTTGAGATTCTACCGCATTGTCGGTACCATTTTCAAAAATTGTTAATTCAATAATATCATTATCATTTTCATTGGACTCCACTGTTGTCTTAGTTTCATTTTCAATCGGTTTAATTGGTTTTTCTTTATTTACAGTTTTATTATTTAATGATTGGTTATTACTTATGGGTTTTTTTTTAATGGTTTTAGATGTATCTACAATTTCAGGTTCATCATCACTTCCTAAATCTATGACACTTGGTTCTTCAGGAAGCTTTTTATTATTTAATGTTTTTAATGGAACTATGGAGCTTATTTGTTGTGGTTTCATCAAAGTTATTGTTCCTCTTGCAGCTGACTTTGGAATAACTGTCATCGGCATTGAAACTGGAATAAGTTTTCCTACTGGCTTGACTTTTTGCTTTCCAGTGTTTAAATTAACTTTTAATAAATTAGCTATTGGTACAGGATTCAATCCTGTCATATTTTGAACTGGTAATAAAGGTTTAGGAATTGATTGAAGAACTTGAGGATGATTATTTATTCTTTTAGTATTCACTGGAGCTAAGTCATTTGGACTTAAAATTTCAGTATCTCCTTCTATCAATGTTTGTTCACAAGGTATTAAGAGATCGGTGAAATCTGGTTCAAATGTTTCATTTGATTTTTCAAATGAATTGTATTCATGTTCTACATATCCATTACTGTATGGATTTTCTTTCACGGTACTACTTTTTCTTACTTTACGCTTTTTTGCTGGAGGAGCTTCAAATTTGTCTGGATTAAAAGACTTATCATATTCTTCATCGTCCTCATCATTAGATAATGACATTCTTCTCCGCCGTTTTCTTTTATTAATACAACATTTTGATTCATCTAAATGCATTTTTTCTTCAACTTCTTTAACTGTCATAACTTTATCATTTTCTAGTATTCTAAAAATATTAATTAATAAGACTATTATAATTTAAAGTTATCTTTATTTTAAAAATAAAATTAACATTATTACCTAGAAACATTTTTCACATGTAGCTGCAAGGCTCTACAAAGCGATCTTGCAGGAAATAAATCTGTTGGATCACAAACAAAACATTTCCATTTATCATCCTCGTCTATTCTTTTCACAATAGATGACTCAAAGTTTCTCTTTATGCATTTGCTACAAAATGTGTTACTACAGTAAGAACAACAGTAGAGTTGACCACCATTTGCACACCATCGACACCACATATCGGTATTGTCCTCGCCTTCAAAATAATTCAATAGCAAAAAATTGGTGTCTAATTTATTTTTGTTTAATTAATCATATACTACCTTGTTCAAAAGTGCCACTTCCATAAAAATCACGGCATGCAGCACAAAGTAAAACACGTAATACAGGATGCTCATGTATGTTATAAGCTTCAGATGGAGCAGAGCCAATATGCTCATCGCAACAAGTGCAATGCAGCCTTTCAAATCTTACAGAAGCTATGTCTGTCGTAATTTATTAGATTATTAATAATAATAATTAAGTTGCAAAAAAATGTAATTTACCATTTCCATATTTTGATTTATAAAATTCATTTTCTTCTTTGGTGTATTGATAGCAAGATAATTTTGTTACAACGTGAGGTTTTAAACTTGGAGTCACTAAATATATAAATTATTATTAATCATTTGCTTTAAATATTAAATATTAAAATAAACTTTCAACAAAATTTTGAACTCCTTTATTAATTATTATTTAAAAAAGAAAAACAAATAATTTTTATAAATAAATAATCATTGTTTATTACTATAACAAAAACTGGCTATTATCAATATTAAAGAAAATTGAAGATGCTATAAAATGTTTGAATTTTTTATAAAATTAATAATGATTTAATTAGCAATAATTAATAAAAAGGTTATAAATTAATTAGTAAAAACCATAAATTATAAATTTGCAAACCTTTTTTGTCTTCGTCATTACCATTTTCTTTAATTTCATTATCTTCAACTTCTTGAACTTCAACTTCAAGCATTGAAGCAATATCCATTTTAAGTACGAAATTATTTTTAAAAAACTTATTAATATAAAAAAATTTTTCTTTTTTGAAGCGCGTTTCTCTGGATTTTAATGTAAGATCACCGCCATATTTTCTCTCCCGCGCTCCTGGTGCTTTTTTTTTCAAAGATATTTGTCTCTCTTGATATTTTTTCAGGATTTTTTATTACAAATATTTCATTTATTTATGTTATTATTTCTAATTCATTCGTGTGAATTAAGTGTTTTACATAAATACTAGGAAAATCTCAGAAACCGGCAAATTACGTCAATTTATTTATTATGGTTATCAGCAATAAACTTCTAAACATGCAAAAAGTATGCCAAAACTCGTTGACGTCCTGAGTTACCATGTACGCAGTGTCTCAGAATTACACGTTAAGCATTGAGATAGGCATTCAATGCAAAACCAGTTAATAAAGATGTGAACAGATTTATTAATTATTATCATTCAATAAAAACTATATAAATAAAAATGCTGCTTTATAGCACTTAACCTCGCACTTAACAAAAATTCTTCTGGGAGCCCTTCCTTCTTCCCTTTTTTAGTCTGTATGAAATTCCTGTAACTTCGATGATTTCATTCGGTACCCTGATGCGACTGCTAATAGGAATCGATCATCAACAATATGCTGCAGTACAAATAAACAATTATTTGTGAAAAAGCTTATACCAAAAATTGTTTTTTTTTTTAATTTTAAAAACTAGCGGTGGTTTATTATAAACATTATGTAATTTACTTATCTTGTGCACTTACTTGTAATTTACTTTCAAAAGGGGAAGTGAAAAAGGAGCGAAGCGAAGACTCCGAAAAATTGCATGAAAAAAAGTAAATAGGCAATAAAAATAACCTAAAATAAATTTTTTATTTGTTTAAATTTTCAAAATATTTAAAAATAAATAAATAAATAAGTTTATTCGTTTGAAAAAAACAATAATAAAGTAATGAATGATAAAGATGAAAAGCGATATTTATGTTACTTTAAGATCAATTGCCTTTTGTTTAGCCTAGAGTATAGAAAATTTGTTAAATTATAAATTATTTTTTGTTTTTAATTTTTAATAAATAAAAAAATGGTTCAGTGTGTAGCTATTGATTGTTTTAATAAATCAGAAGATGGTGTACAAATGTATTATTTTCCTCAAGATAAAATAAGACGTTCTTTTTGGATAAAAAACGTTGGTCGCAAAAATTGGTTACCAGAAGGTTTATCAGCATTATGTGAAGTAATTGTTTTAATTTAGTATTTGTTAATTTGTAAACTAAAGTTAATTTTCCAAATTTTATTTATACAGTATCATTTTACAAGTGATATGTGGGAAAATCCAGATTCATTACTTATCGGTAAAAGAAAATTGCATGATAGAGCAATACCAACAATTTTTGGACAAGATGTTGTTCAAGTGTCATCAACAAAAAAATTTATCAAAATATCGAAAAATGGCATTATCAATGGGGCTTGTTTTAACCAATTTGAGGATGAGGACTTTCTTGATCAAAATAACGAATTTAATGAAAATTTATATAGTGGTAAAATTTGGTTTTTATGTTTAAATTTGTTTTAAGATATAATTTTAAATAATCTTTAGAAATAGATGTTAAAATGGAAGTTATTCAACCTGTGGTTCAACCTCCTTCGCAAGATAAAATAATAAATAGTTTACATGGATCGGCATTATTGCAAAAAATGGTTGCTTCAACAAGTTCAGCTCCAATATCTGTAATTATAGAAAATACTGACAAAGGTAAGTTAATATGAAATGTTAAAGAAATTATCTTAATAAAATTACTAAAAAAATGTTCTACATTTAGATGAAAAAATAGGAAGGCTAAAATTAAAAAATATTCATGGTACAGCTACAGTACGTATCAAAGACAAAGCTTGTGCCGAAGAATATATAATACCAGAACATGAAATATTCGAAAAAGATCCATTAGCGATCAGTGAAATTGACATTTTTAGTAATTTTCCTTCAAAAAATACTGTAAAAATAACAGAATCAAATTCAAAAAATACTAAAAAAACTGTTTTACCCAGTGTTAAATCTAATTTAGTGAAAAATAGTACCATTGTACCTAATCCTAAAATTCCTGAAAATTCAACAGAAGAAGAAAAAGTTATCCTTTCAATGAAAAGAGCTTACAAACAAATGGATGTTAATATTTGTGGTTTAAAAGCTAAATTAGAAGCCGCTGAAAAATTATTTACTTACAGTGAAACTTTGAGAACAAAAATGAAAAAAGCTTTCAGAGAAAAAGAAAGAAGGTGGGAATTAAAAATGAGTGGAATGAATGGAAAAAATAAAAAACCTAATATTTTAAAAAAAATTAATAAATTGTAAGTGTTAATTGACCAAATGATTTAACACAGGAAAGTCAATTGTTTTATTCTGAAATGTCAATTTTTTAATTTAATTGTATTTATTTTATTATTAAAAAATGTGTCTAATAAAGTGTTATAATTTTTTTTACAAAAATATGCATTTTTAATTTTTTTCTTATTTTTTTAAGATCAATTATTAAATAGAAAATAAAATGCTCAATAAACTACTAGTTCAAATTTTAAAAAAATCAGCTGTTACAAAACAGTGATTTTTTTTTATTGTTTAATTTAAATTGATTTATTTACGTGATTTATGAAAGTTAAATTTTACTTAAATGTATTTAGAAAGAAGTTGTTACTCAGGAATGATGTGACCAGATTTAAAAAATTAAATCATTTTTATTTTACTAAAAATTTGGAAAATCTTTTCTTATCATAATTGAATTTATTTATAAAAAAAGCATACATAAAATCGATAAATTTTTATTTTTTTGTAATAAAAAAAAATAAGTATTAGTTTTTATTTTAGACAGACTTTAAATTTTGAATATTATTGAAAATATCAAACAATTGCTTTTTGGAAAATTTAATAATAAAACAAGTTATTATTACATTTGTAAAAAAAAGCATTTAGACACTATTATTTATTTAAAATAAAAAAGGATAAATAATTATTAAATCTTTGATGTTTATAATTAAAAAATTTAATTATGTAAAAAAAACTGAAGTTTACAGTTAATTTATTTTAATATACATATAGTAAAATATTGGTCACAAAATTATTTTTTTTTTTTTTTAAGGCATTTTTTTCTTTTTTTATATACACGTTAAAAAGAAATTTAAATAAATATTATATCCATACATATAAATAAGACTTTTACATCTTTTAGTTAAAAATAAAATGTTGACAAAAATATCTAATTTTTTAATAAAATTTTATAATTTATAATCTAAAATAATATTCTTTTTAATAAATTAAAATATTAATTAAAATATTAATATCACTGTGAAAAAATTTGAATATGATTTTATAATAAATTCATAAAAAAGCAAGCATGTTAAATTTTTTAAGCATACTTAGATTAATTAACTTCTTATGAATTTTTTCAAATTATATTCAAAATTTTTCTCAGAGTTATAGAAAAATAATAATAGGTATTTGCAATAAAATTTTTTCTCGAAATTTTCAAAAACTATCTACAAAGGCCCCCGCTGAATTAATTAAATTATTACAATTAAGTATTACTTATATGTAAAAGCTTGACAGGCTAATACTTAAATTCGATATCAGTGCTTATAGATAAAATTTTTATTATCTTAAACATATAAAAAAATATTTACTTATTTTTAATAGCAAATCATCGCACACAGTAAATGCAACTTTTAAGTGCTTGAAATATATTAGTTTATTGCATCTAACAAAATTTATTTAAGTCCACCACCAAAAAAATTTATAACTAAAGTTTTTATACCTAAGATTACTTGCAACTTAAATTATTTGCTTACTTTATTTTACAATTTAATTTATTTATGATTTGATTATATTTACATTTCAAAGAAAATAAAAATTTTTTTAATGTAAGATAATATCAACATTTCTTATTTAAAATATTTATATTCGATATAAAAAATTTTTTTTTTTGTTCTTGCCTGAAAAGTATAAAAAAATGAAGCTTTAATTATAAAGTACTTATGTAAAAACATTGTTAAACTATAATATAAAAATACTGAGAAGGGCTAAAATATTTATTTTAAAGCTTCTTACAAAATCTAAAATATGAAAAATAATTATCTTATTATAGCGTTATCTTTACAAAATCTGATATATTCTTAAAATTTAATTTATATCATTTTTAATATCGAACATCTACTTACGATAAAATTAAGATACAAAAACTAAATTATTTTTTTCACCGGAGAATAATACAAAAGATGTGTTTAATGTCATCCTTTAAGCCAAAAAATACTTAAATTATAAGATAAATAGTGTGTTTTTATAAAAATTAATTCCAGTTGATTTTTTGTAATATTTTCAAAAGATATTTTTTTTTTTTTAATTGCCAACAGTTATATTACAAAAAATAAATTTTTCTATTAAGTTGACATAATAAAATTTTTAATATAAAATGAATGTCCTATTTTAAATAATCTCTAGCTAAAATTACTGTACAAAATTTCTCGACCAAATGCATTTTGTTTTAAACAAAATTATGGATTCTTTTTATCTAAATTATTTTTTTTTTTTTTTGAATTCTAAGATCCAACTTCTTCTGGTCTAGCTAAAGGAGCCTTTGTCTTCTCTGTAGTAACCGTTGTAACTTCTAAGTTTGCTAAGTCTGCGGCACTAATCTATAAAAAATTTCATTAAAAATTACAGTTGCATCTTTGTAAAATAAGATATAAAAGTACAAATTTTTAGATAAAGAATGCACAATTAAAAGCGTTTGGATCCAAATTCAGTTTTTATTTTTTATTTTTTATTACTGAAATCATAAAACATATGGAATCTCATTATTTTACAAATAATCAATTGCCCAGAAAAACTTTTTATGGTTGCAGCCAATTTGCTTTAGTTAGATTTTAAAATCGATTATTAGTAAAAAAATTAAATTCCTAATATTAAATGAGTTTTAGGTTTATGATATTAAGGAAAGCATTTAGTAATCGCAGAATTAAAGTATATTATATGAGTTAATTATTTTAGTGATTCATCTGAAACTTTAATAAAAACAGTTATGAAATAAAATAAGACCAAAACCTAAATTAGTTCCAAAAGAAAAATTGACTAGAAACTGAAAGGAAAAGAGAATTTGTGTTAATAAAAATTATTTCCAGGAAAATACCCAGCTTAAAAGAGTTAAAATATTTTTGGAAACAAGAAGTATTTATTTGTTAGTATATTAATTTCTTTGTTAGTTTTTTTGATTTTTTCAAAAATGCTAACCTCAACATTTGGGGGTAACGTAATTGTAGCATGTGTGGTAGTTGTTTCTGTGCCGGTAGTAATCTCTCTTTCTACGGTATTGCCTATTTAAATAACAAATATATGTGTATACTAAAAATTATAAAAACTAATATGTTGTGTATGGGTAAATAAATATTGCTAATTTTGTTGCTAAGTTAAATTAACATTAAATATGCTATCATTAAAAAAAAAAAACATTTATATTTATTATATGTTAAAATTATTATTTAACTTACTATTAACTTGCTGAGATTCACTAGCATGCATTGTTTCAATTTCTCCATTTGTAGCAGTTCCATTAGTAGACGCTTGTTGTGAAATGACAGTTGTTGTTTTAACCACTAATGATTGGTTTTGTGTTGAAATTTCAGAGGTTCGTGATGTTACTTCCATTTTTAGGCCTGCCAACCTATTATGCAAGTCCTCCGAAGAAGTTGCATTCCTAAAAAGTGAACTATTACTGCCAAAAACATGGCGAGTACATCAAAAACACATAATTAAAACAAAAACCAAAAGAAAATAATTTGATAACTTACAACTTAAAAGTATAAAAAATAAAATTATTTACAGACAATTTAAAAAAAATATACTGTAACTAAAATAAAATATCTTTTACGAGTAAAGTACTTACAGTAAATGATCCTTAACACTATCAATTGTTATGTCTCCAATAGAACTAAGATCCTGACGATCGTCATCGCCATTCATATCCGTAGTACTGGCAGCTGGCTTCAAAGATCCTTTTGGAGATTCTTCACCGTTTGCTAAAATAAAATTTATAAAAATTATATATATTTTTGAAAAATATTATATTTATTACAAACTTAGCACTGATTTAAGTATTAATTTCTAAACTCTGGAATCTCTGTTTTACAAGATTAACCAAATCAAATAATAGATTCTAATAAACCAATAATATAAAAATTAAAAACTTATAACTGGTTTGTGTTTTCATACAACCAACGATTATGGAACATGTTCACTTATAACAGTTTTAACATATAATACATATAATTATTATAAGTCCTAGAACAAAAATTATAATAAATCCCGAAATATAAATTATCCTAAGTCCATAAACCTAACTAAATAAAGTATTTTAAGTTCTTGTTAATATTAGGGCCTGATAAGGCCCTGACTCTCACTTCAAATTATTTTAAGTCCCTAAATCGAAAATATTCTAAGGGACATTCAGACAAGAAAAAAATGCTAATTCACCTCTCTCCCTGCTGAACGAAGCTTTTTCCCTCCCTATGAACATGTTTCATGTTAAAATAATTGCTAGTTAAAATGAAAAAAGCTTAAATCTATACTGCTAATCTTAGAAACTGTATGTTGCAGCTTATAAGTTCACTAATAACATGGAACATGTTTCTAGAAAGGGTTACTCTGGGAATCCGAGTAAGGTTTTCAAATGTGTCCCATTTAAGGGGGGAGGGTCAAATGGGACTTAGAATAATCCGGGTTTAGGGACTTTGTAATTTGGATTCAGAAGCTTAACATTTAATAAAGGTGATAATTACAAATTATAAAAATAGCAAATTGTATTGTAATGTTACATAAAATTTATGCATTATACCTAGCTCTCAGTTGTAGTAAACTTGTTCCATGCATTCTGGCTGTGCTTACACAAACCGGTTATATTTTTAATTTTGCTATTTCAAAATAAAATCATAAAATAAAATTTTCATTTTACTTACTAGATTCAGCGATTCCATTTTCTTTCAAGGATTTTAGTATTGGTTTTGGTTTTTCAGCTTCGACTTCTAATTTTGTCTCGGATATTTCTTTTTTGACAGCTGGTTCTTTTTCTTCAGTGTCTTTTTCTTCAGTATCTTTTTCTTCAGTATCTTTTTCTTCAACTATTGTTTCGCTTTCTGCTACAATTCTAGCATTAGGTGGTAAATTCAAAGCACAGTGAGTTTTTGTTACTTTAGCAGCTGAAAGAGATATTCGCTGAAGTTCAGAACTTGAATGTAAGTACAGTCCTTCTCCGCTTTTTGTGAAAGTCAATGACGAAATTCCACTAAAAAAAGTTTTTATTTTATATTTTTTTCATATTTAAATTTAATTTAATAGAATTTGAGAATTACTTTATATCCTCTCTTTTAATAGTCGCGGCATTTAGTTGTCTCCTTAATTCGGGTATACCAAGAACAAGACATTCTCCTAAATTTGTAAGACACAATAAACAAGTTTCTTCATGAACTCCTGATGGTTCTACAGGGCATGTGAACTTAGCAAAACCAGTTTTTCTTACTCTAGATCCCTCGTGAGCTGTAAGCTTATATTTGCAAAACGGTTTTAAAGAGGGTAAATTAAATATTTTAAATTGCTCTTCGCTTGCAATAACAACTCTGTGAGGTGAAGCCATATCTGGACCTGCACAAACACCTTTTTCAGCTTCAAAAGGTTCTGGTAATGGAATATTTGAACCATCTAAAATTGTGATAGCTATTACAGGTGCTCGATGTTTTAACTGAATTTCTTTTCCTAAAGTACAATTTACATCTTCTTCTGCTCGTCTCACACCTGCTGGAATTGCTAAGGTAAAGATATAAACTGTTCCATTATTTGTACCAGCCCAAAGAGTTGGAGTAGTATTTTGCACTAAAAATAAATAATAATAATAATAATAATAATAATAATTAATTGAATAATAATTTCTTAAACTTATTTGCTTATACTTTTTTTTAATTATTAAGGAAAATATACTTACTGCTAATTATAAAGCTTCTAGCAAAAGACAAACATCTAACCATTGAACCAAAAGCATCATCAACGGGTCTTGCTTCAACTTGTCTTTCTACAGGTTTTACGTCAATTGGTTGCTCAGTACTAGGTGGAGTAGGTCTATAAAAATAATACAAAAATATATAACTATTTTTAATATCATTTTTTAACATTTAATTTAAAAAATTTAATAATCATTACGCTATTATCTCTTTTTTCTTAGGTTCTACAGCTGGTGGACGGTTAGGGCTATTAACTGTAGTTTGACGTCTTTGTGATCTTCCTTTTCTCAATCTTCTAAATGATTCTCTCAAAGATTTTTTAAATGATTTTCTTCTTGATATTGGAGTGTCCCCAGCGCCAGAAAGGTCTAAAAAATTAAAATAAATAAATAAATAAATATTATTTCTAGAATGAAATGTACAACTTATCAAAAAATTCTTACCATTCGGATTAAGTGTACATTTTACACTAACAGGTTTTGATCTAATATAATCAAAAACCGCCAATCCATGTGCAGTGCCTGCAGCAAGTAAGCCCCATTCAGTATGCATTGATAATGCAGTGACAGCAGCTGGAGGATACAATTGTAGTAAAGAATGTGGTTGAAATCCTGCTGGGAAAGATATACTTGTAGTTCTGGCAGGCAAATGGTCATGACCTTTCCAAATAAAACCATCTCGATCATTCACAACGTTCATTGTTACTGCTTTTATTTCTTTTTCAACAGCGTCATCAGAAATTTTAGCAACAATGACATGTCCAGCAGTTCCAGCTATCACAAGAGTAGATGATAGCGGACATAAAAGAACTTTTTTAACTGCAAGTCTTGGATCATCAGAATAAGGATCAAAAGTACCAACTTTTCGAAATGGTGGCCACTCATCTTCTTCATCTTCTGGAGGTTGCTCAAGGACATCAAGATGTTCACCATTAAATACAATTGAGGAATTATATTTGTAAAGAGGCGTTAAAGAAACATTAGAAGCATTCCAGAAACGAACTGTACCATCTTCATGTCCAGTCAACAACAATTCATGATTTTGAGGTTTATCAGGCTGTGCAGGTTTTTGGCATAAAAGAATACCACCGTCAATTGGCCAAGATTTCTCAGAATATAAATGCTCAGTTTGTGCTTTACCACAAGTTTCAATTGCTTTCCAAAGTTCATCTGGTACATATGAAATATGTTGTGAACAAGTTACAGCACTTGCATGAAGAGATACAAGATATGGTAAAGCCATCATTTTCCAGTCTGGATCCGTTAAATCAATAGCCACTAATTCTTCTTCTGCTAGTACAATAAGTGCTTCTGGACCTGTATTGCTAAATTTATCTTTCTGATCTTCTTCTTTTTTGGGTAATATTGTAAAGAAATCTATAACTTTAGATGTAAAATCAAAAACTACATGTTTTTTGTCTTTTCCTTCTCTTTTGACAGTTATAGTATGCCGATCACTGTGTACAGAACGCTGCATACCACCAGAGAACAGAATTAATTCATCACCACTACAAATTATTAATATTAATAAAGGATTATTTAAAAAAAACGCTTGAAAAGTTTTAAACATCAAAACTTGTAAACAAACCTCTCAGTTGGGTGTACAATAATTTTTGTGATAGCCTTACATGGAAATGGTCCATAAGGTGTTGTAGGTGAAAGTGGCTCTTCTTTTCCAGGACTCGCGAATGCATAAGAACCGTCATTATTAGATAAGACAAAACGTGATTCTGATACCCAATGTATCGATTCCAGTTGCTGACCGGATATGAAGGTCTGTGCACGTGAAAATAAACCCATCAGCTGCCAATGTGCAATTGTTTACCAAATATTTTCGCCAACAAACCACCAATAAGGCACAAACAGACAAACAAACAAGATCAGCATAGAATAGAATGAGCCCCCATAAAGAATTTATTTAATTTTGATAATTAATAAAGAAAGTGATTAGATTTAAGTTTTATAAAGCATGAATGCTTTTCTCCCTTTTCAAAATTTATTGCTATGCATTTATTGTGATATTAATATGTGCTTTAAGAGTGCAAATATATTTTTTTAATTTTTGTATTTTAAATGTTTTTGTTGAAGTAGGTAAATTAAAATAAAAATTATTTTTGTTTTTTACTTCATTGTAAAATAAAAATGAATTTTTTGCAGTAAAATTTCAATATTTTATAAATGCATAAGGCACATTCATTAAAAGGCATGTAAAAATTAAAAAGCAAATTTAATAAACATTTATACATCATCATAATAAACAGACACCAAAAATAAATAAATGCGAATAAAGCAAAAAAACAATTGTAAACAATGAAAAAAAATGTATAACGAGGCAGTATAAATAAAATTAATGAAATAATATTATTTAATGTGATGTGTTTGCATGAAAGTGTAGCATTTTAAAATAATGGGTGCACATGATTTATATGCGTGGGTATAAAAAATGAAAAATTCAGAATGATATTATTACCTGTTGAGCACCTGGTGTAGCTTTGTTCCATAAAACCATTAAACCACGATTATAACCAATTAATATATTATCTGGGTGACCTGGCTGTTCAGCGATAGCTTCAACTGGTCCAGGATTAACTTTAAAATCTTTAGGTACACTAAAATAAAAAAAATTTTTCATTAAAATTATATACGTATTTTTAAAAATTTAAAACTTACTTTTGCATAACAACATCTTGATAAATGATATTATCTGACATAGCGAATGTTTTGACATTAAGTAAATAAATATTTCCACCTTCGGTACCAAGTAACAAGTGATCACCATTCGATTCAAGGCACATTGCTGATATTTTTTTTAATTTACCTTCTAATGATAATGATTTTGTTTCGATAACTGAATTTTCATTAATTTCCCATAAATGTAATGAATTGTCATCACAAAGTGATATAACTCGACCCTAAAAAAAACACAAAAAAGAAACCATGTATTATTATTTTTTTATTTACACTTGAATAAATTGCATTAAATCTAAAAGTAAACAGTAAAATCTAGTATAATCCAATAAAGTTATATTGAAGGTCTTTAAAATTGGATTAAAAAAAGTGAAGAACGAGGAGCATAAAAGTAAATAAAAAATTAAAAAATTCTAGCTGGCCTGATTGTAGAAAATTAAACTAATCAGATCTGATTACACTGACATAAATGAAAAATAGATGAAAGTAATAAAAATCAATTTCCTTATATACATTTTATTATGAAATTCAATGGGATAATTTAAATTATCGTGGGAGTTTAAATAATTTATATTACATGGAACATTAAATTACTTTCTTTTATTATTTCATGAAATGTACACGATTTTCTTTCATTATATAAATTTTTAAGTGCGAGAAGAAATAATAATAATCATCTTGCGTTACTTTCAATGATTGTTATTATTATTATGTGAATGAGAGTTTTTTTTGTATTGCTTTTTTTTTTATAAATGCTATCAAATGCAGTAGGTATGAGGTAATATAGGCAGTTTTATTATTATTAAATGAAAAACCGGATAACATTTTCTCTTTTT
Source organism: Anagrus nilaparvatae (assembly GCA_022575985.1). Classification (NCBI taxonomy): domain Eukaryota; kingdom Metazoa; phylum Arthropoda; class Insecta; order Hymenoptera; family Mymaridae; genus Anagrus; species Anagrus nilaparvatae. Next base: position 5,279,383 of record JAKSXM010000107.1, read on the forward strand.
ATTATTCATTCATGTATGTGTGTGTGTGTGTGTGCGTGTTGCTTGCAGTAAGATTAGTCATCGAATTTATTATTATTTTTTAACTTTTATGATTTTTATGTGATAAAAGTTTATTTTTTATAATCAAAAATTTTAAAATGCTCCATTTTCGCGCGATTTTTAATTTAAAAACGGGAAAATTCATTTTTTATTTTTTGGTAGCACTATATAACGAAATTGCTAAATGCTGATCCTTATAATGAGTCCAAATTAACCCTAATAAACAAATTTTTGAAAATTTAATCATTTTAATCACGAGGTAACTAAACCAGACCTTTTTTCCTCCCAAATTAACGAACAATTTTTCCAATATGAAAAATTTCAAAACACTATTTAGCATATTGAATTTGGAATGATTTTTGGAAACGAGATTAACGAGCATGGGTCTTATTGAACCATAAAGTTATTTTAACCCTCACCTTTGTTTTAATGGCCTTTTGAAAATACTTCTTTTCCCACGAACCTTTCCTAGTTAAAAATTGAGAATATTATCAAAATGGGAAACTAAATCTATATAAATATGGAGCAAATTTGGTAACCTGCATTTATTGGCCAATCCCTACCAGATATTTAAAAATGTCAAGTTTAAAATAAATTTTCGAAACAATTAATTGCTATATGTAAAAAAAAATATTTTTTCAACAAAATTAACATATAATTTTGGTTTTTCATTTGAAAAATCGAGTGAAAAATAAAATAAAATAACAAGCAGAGAGAAAAATACAAAAATAAATTAGACATTTAATCTCTTTAATCGTACACTGTATATTTTCTTGACTTACTTTACATATATTTTTCTAAAACAGTTGAAAATTGTTTATTATTATTTTTTTGGAGTGTGTTGTTCCATATTTAAAAATAAGTATTTTAATCGTTCTTTTAGTTTTTAGAAATTTATAAACACACACGCAAACAATTCTGTAATATTTTTCATGATATCAAGCAAAAAGAAAACAATTAATTTTTTATATACAATGAAAAATTTAATTTCATGGTTTTATTATGTAATTTATAGTTAAAAATTTGATTTTTTTATAAATTTTAAGTACTTTAATTAAAATTTTCATTTTCTTTTCAAAATTTTTTTTTGGCAGTAAAACGAAAATTTGATGAAATATTTTAAAATAATAGGAATAAATCGTGGATGATTTTAGAGAATAAATTTTAGTAAATTTAGAAAAAATATTACAGAAAGGCCTATTTCTATGTATTTCACTTATTCATACTTTGTACGTCATCAAAGTTAGTCTAAACTTAAAAATTATACATGTTTTTATTTTTTCAATTATCAATTTTTAATTTTCAGACTGAAGTCAAGGTCAATTATCTAGTTACAAGGTGTTACCTGATATTTGTGCTGGGACGAGATTTCTGCCCAATTCGTTAATGAGGTTAATAGCTTAATAATTTTTATGATCGACAAAGATTATTCGGCTTCTATTAAAAATATTCCAAAATTTCGGGTAACCGGCCCAGATTTGATTTTCGATTAAGAAATAGAAATTTCTTGCTACTGTCGCAGAAAATTTTTTTACGACTATTGTCCATAAATAAAAACTACCATAAATTGCAGTTTATCATCCTCGGCTTCGCCTCGGAAGGTAATTTACGTGCAATTTGGGCTATTCTATACTTTTCTAGGCACGAGCCGTAAATATGTACTATTAAATTAATGTCCTCTTTTCAATTGATAAAAACAGCAATGTTAAAATACTGATTTTTAGGATTAAAAAGAAGGTGCTGCATAATCTTGCATGCTTATGACTCATTCAAATCTCTTGGAAAACAAGAAATGAATTTAAGATACATGCGTTTTGAGCGATTTCAGGTAACATATCAAATGCTATTGCTATAAATTTTGACCCCACTGGTTCAGCTCAACCTATCTTAATACTTGTGTAATCCGGGCCTAAATCTTCTTAGCTTTGGGATAATTCTGAGGGGGTGGGTATTTACAAGGGGTGGGAGGGTTTAATCAAGGGAAAAAACTTAATAGCTTAATAATTTTTATGATCGGCAAAGATTACTGTTGACAAACGAGGGAAACATAAACATTTTTGGGACGTCATATTACAATTTTTAGTTTTAGTTAAGTCAAGAGATAAGTTTATTGTTTTGAACAAACATCCCCGATACACTCCACTTATTACATACGGGTCTCGGCTTCTATTAAAAATAGGGGTTCCTTAGACATGGTCAATGGCAAATAACGCTGCCGCTTTATTTATTATTAATCTACAAATTTCCGGTTGGAAATATATTTTTTTGTCAAGTCCTGTAAGCTGCAATTTTTTAGAATTTTTTTCATTAGGATCATCAAAGAAGTGAAAAATTTTGGATTAATAGGAAAATTTCGAAAGCGTATGTATACTTTGTCTACATTTAATTTAAAAATCTTCCAATAAAAAGTCGGCACCAAAAGGGCCTAATAAAAGAGTAAAGATTTTCGGCCAAAAAAAGGAAAATCATAACCGGAAAATTCGGAAAATTGATTAATTTCCTTATTAGTAATTAAAAAAATGTTAACTTCAAATTTTTAATCAAAAATCTAGAATGTTTGATTAAAAAAGAAAATTAAAAATCGATAGTGGAAAACTTGGAAAATAATTAAACGATTTTTACCTAAAAAATAAACATGTATACTTTTTTAAATTTCTCATTTAACATTTATACCCAGGTATACTTTTTCTTGCTAAAACCAGATTTTTGGCCCGTGAAAGAAAAACCATATCCAGAATATTATTTAATTTATGCATTAGAAAATAAAATACTGTATTTCCACATTTTTAATCATAGATCGGAAAATGTTGATCAAAAATAAGAAATAATCAAAACTCGGCGTAGACAATTCGGAAAATTGTAAAATTGTAAAATCGTGAAAAATAAAAAAGATTTAAAATTTTTAATTCAGGATTCTTTAGATCACAAAAACATGATTTTTTACATAGAATTCCATCATAATAGTCTGCATATACTTTTAAGCCGATGGTCAAATAGACCCTAAAAGACTACTTTGAGGCGTCCTCGCAATTCAAACCAAAAAATATTTTTGCCCATTAAGCTAATAATGATTTTCCGAACAAAAGTTTTAATCCTAAAGAACGTCGGACTGATCAGCATATGCATTTTATATAGTCTTTATAAGGACTCAATCGCAATCGTCCGCAGAAAAACATTTTTCAGCGAAAATAGCGCCAAAACGCGAGGAACCGGATATGATAGCTAAAGTTTTATCACCAACGGTGTACGAATTGAAAAATTCTCCGGGAAGAATACCCAAAGTACAAAGCATAAGAAAAAGGTACAAAGCAGGCCAAAAAATAATTATATAAGCATTTAAAACTAACCTCATTTGGCAATGCAATAATTTTTGTAACTGCAAGCTCTCCAGTTTCACTGGCATGTTGTCCATAAAATTCAACTCCAGGCCTACCAAAACTGTATATTTAAAAAGTCAAGGATAAAATAACAGAAAAAACCCAATGATAATCAGTATAGATAACAAAAAAAAAGTATATATAATTAATAAAAAAGAAAATTACAGTAATTATAAATTCAAAAAGATATAAATCTCTGTTTTAATTAACTGATGTTGCACTTTGCTCTCTTTATGTTTGCATGTATTAATTCAAACTAAAAAATGTGGAAATATATTAACACACACATACATACAACTATTTATCCAATATTAAGAGAAAAAAATTTTTTATATTAAACGAGAAACGGTGTTATATTATCATAATATTATGAAGATATTACAATATATGTAACATACAGTAATTGTAGGTGTGCTAATATATACCCGTGTATATGAAATCGCTGACACGCGACCATATACATACATTTTTTATTTCTTCTTTTGATTCTTTTGAATAAAAAAAGTGCAAAAAAGAGAGCAACAGAAAAACAAGTTTTTATAAATTTTATGAATTGAATCAAATTAATGAGTTTAAATTTGATTAACTGATATAAAAAAGGATACACTTTGATAGCTCCTGATGCTGTACCAATAATCATTAATCTTAAACTTGGATCCCATGCAATTGCAGTTGGTTTATTTGGAAATCCATGTTGTACTGTCTGAAATCATAATTAAAAAAAGTCATTAATATACATGTGAAAAAATTTTTTGAATTTTTATTGTATGTTAGTAGGTTTTGTATTCGAGAGACGCAACAGGTGTGTGTTTTGCAATTAATTATAACACTTATGTCTATGTAGGATATGATGCACATTTTAGAAAATTATGTGCTAACTCGTGAGAGCTTAAAGATTTTATCTTATTTTATTTATTTTTTTTTGTAGGCTTGTGGATTAAAAAAAATTTCTTTTTTTTCTTATATGCTATTAATTTAGTTAAATTATGAGTATTTCATTAACCGTGCAGAGAGAATTAAATTATACTCGCTGTGTGTACCGTTTATTTTGATTTTAAATTATTCAGTTAGACACTGTAATTCATTTTTAATGTTAATAACGAGGTTACTATAATTTAAAGTGTGTCTATAATTCACCTTTACTTGGATAAATAGTTATTTGGTTATAGTATCTGCGAAAGTATTTGTAAGTAATTTAAATACTTGGAGATAGAATTGTAAATATCACCCAAAATTCTGTAAACAAGTATATAAACAAGCACTTAATCAAGTACTAAACCATTAACAAAGATAAGTAAATGGTATACAAGGTCATTTGTGAGGAGATGTTTAAATAGGGACGACTTGAATTGAATCAAGGTAGGTTCGAGTGAGGGTTCGAGGGTAGCTTACGAATACTGGAAGGTATCGAGTTTCAATACTTGACTCCTAATACCTTAAAACTCCTTTAATACTTTAATACTTTAATTAAGAATGGTACTCTTAGTCAAATAGTTTGGTTGATTCATGCGCAGTCTTTTGTAAATAAATATAATACAAAAATAGTGTGTCATTTTTTATGTCAGTCTCGGTGTCAGTAGTTAAACAATTTAACTTTTGCCTACATGGGGGGAAACGAGTGGAAAACTAGTACAAAATTTGTGCCTGAGACCTTAGTCGTCACCTTAATCTTTGGATCTCTACACTTGCATCTTTTCGTGGACTAGAAGCGCCAGGTAGAGATTTTGCAGCGCCAACCACAGTAGGATAGACTCCAAAGACTAAAAATAGTCAGAGTCTTCGTTTTGGAGCCAGATATTTCAAAAAGTTTGTTTTACCCAAAGAAATATTGGTAATGAACACATATAATTAATTACGTTTAATATGTATATTTATTTGGATATATATTGCGACTTGGTATGTATATTACTGCTGTGTACGATAGACTGGTTTTAGACACCTGTTTTTTGAGTGTTAAAAGTTAAGCGTCCCTCCGAATTCGCTGGGGTTACGTGAATATGGAAACATTAGTCTTATAAGATTATATTATAAAACATCAATTTTGCTTAGAAAATTTTTATTTTTACATATAAGTTTTTGTTATTTATTTATTTATTAATTTCAAACCAGAAAAAATATAAGTACATTATATATATAATATTCCCAAAAGAGACCATTTAAGGTCTGTGATTGGGTACTGGCAATATTAAGTAAATTAAATATAAATAAATTATAAATTAAAATAAAGAACAATTATAAAATTAAGTATAATTAAGTATAATAACTCAAATTAAATTAAATTAAAATATTTACAAATAGTTATGTTTTTTGATAACATGTTGAGTTAGGGTTCTCTTAATGTTTTTACCTGAGGTTGTGAGAACCTTAAAATTATTCGGTAAGGTGTTGAAAAATGTGATAGCTTCGCATTTACTATTTTTCTTAGCTATTTCCTTATTACGGTCTGGTGGACGAATAGTTCTATGTCTAGTTTTACTGTAGCTTTATTGGAATTTTTTCTTGAGGTTTTTATAATAATTATACGTTGTAGCCTTGGTTGTGTATAAGTCTTTTAGATTAAGTAGTTTGGTAACAGAGTTTAGCAGATATATAACTCGCAATTGTAGATTTAATATTTGCTTTAAGCAGTTATGGTAGGCTCCACCCCAAGCAAGTAACCCGTGATTGATAATGCTGTAAAAGAAAGCGTAATACGTGGAGGAAAGTATACGACGATTCCAGTATTTGAATTTGTACAATTTGTATAGAAAATATCTGGATTTTTTAGTTATATATTGTATATGTTCTTCCCATCTCATTCTGTAGTCAAAAATAACACCTAGGTATTTAATACTTTCAGATCTGTCAATCGTTTGATTATTAATATGTATTTGAAGATTGTCTAGGAAGCTATTTTGATAACAACCAAAAGTTAGGTAGAAAGTTTTTTGGGTATTTAATGTCAGCTTATTAGAGTTGAACCACGTGCCTACCACTTTCAAGTATTCATTCATTTTTGTCTCTGCTAGTTTCCAATTTTTTTCAACACTGAATATGAATGCCTCATCCGCATAACAGATAATATATGGACATTGATCTAATAAATCATTGACGTAAATTAAGAAAAGAACTGGTTTTAAAATAGTACCTTGGGGAACAGCTAAATTGTTCAAATTTTTTAAACTGCTAAGCGTGTTATTGACTGTAACCCTTTGTGTTCTGTTGGTGAGGTGGCTTTGGAGTATGTTATAAGAAACTCCTCGAATACCATTTCTATAAAGTTTCTGGAGGAGGATTAAGTGGTCAACAGTGTCAAAAACTTTGGCTAAATCCAATTCAATGCATTCTTACAATCATTTTAAAATTTTTGACTTTTTATCATGATTGGATCAACTTTTATTGCTAGGTCTATCGTGTTTTCAATTGAGGTTATTATTGACGATAAGTCTTAAATTTACACCGTCATTCTGTTTGGTGTCTGTACCTTTAATCTCAATATCATAAGGCTGAATTAACATTTCTTCTATTTCTTCTGCAGACAGCTCTTCTTGAGATTCAATAAGCTCATAAAAGTCATTCAGTTTGGCGTCGACATATCCTCCATCTGCAATATCTCTTGATACTAAAACTTTTTCTTGAATTACATCTTGAATTGTTAGTGTATTTGAACTATATTGCAAAATTCTTTTTTGAATTTAAAATTTGTTTCTTAACGAAAATCGCGAATACTTAATTTTTGTCCGCGAACGAAGAGGTACAGTAGCATTCTATCCAGCCGAGAATTCGGAATTCGCAAATATTGAAACCGTGATTAACTAGAGACGCCTGTAATTTATTTTAAGTTATGAAGGTTATGTTCTCTTCGTCACAATTTTTCGTAACAGGCAACTAAACCCTCGACTAAACCGTAACAATGATATTATTTTCTACACATAATTTTAAGAACCTTAAAGACCATTTTTCTCTTCCAAAAAAGTATAATGAAAACGTGCATAAAAATATAAACATTAACAATAATAATAATAATAATAATAATAATAATACAGTTTAAAATTATGTATACATTAAGAATCACTTAATAATACATCATTTTTTATAAGATCCATGATCAGTTAATACATATGTAATTTAATATATAAGTATTAAATGCATTATTCATACATATAATTACTTTAATGTGCTACTATCATTTTTTTAATGTTTGATATATTTTTTATTAAAGGAACATAATATCTATCTATTTGAGAACAGAACGTTTTAAATTTACATATGCTACCTACAGCCTTAACTGCACCTAAACTGTATTTTCAAGAAACGTTTATACAATATTCAATTCCTGTATAATAAAAAATTTAATTTTTTCAAATCAGCATAATATAAGACTTTACTATTTGTGCATTAAATTTTTTGAGTGAATTTTAACAATAGACTTTTACTTTATTATAGTAATCAGTAGCTTAGAATGCGGAATAAATTATACTATTTTAAAAGGATATTAACATTTTAATAATGCATAGTTTATTACTAAAATTATAAATAATGAGATATATGATCTTATAGGTTAAGATCTACTGGATCTAATGCTACGGGTCATATATCGATAGCCATATAAAATTTTGAGTGTATTTGCAAAATTAAGTTTTGAAAGTAGTTCTGTTTAGTCTATTTTATACTTGACTAAGTTATACAAGAATTTTGGCATCCATAACATCTTTAACGATAATATTGCTCAGGATATTGCTATCTCTGTTTTCCCGATCCCATTTTTGTAATATTAGTTTAGGCTAGATCTAATGACACTGAAAAAACAATTGTTTACTGCCGCTAAGAAAGTTCTTGCCTCTAATATTCAATAAGTTTATCAAAAAATATATAAAAATGTAAAAAATTCAAAAAGTGCAAAGTGCAGAAAGCGCATGCATGCATTACCTCGGAATTTAATTAGTTTTTTTTAAAATTAATTTATTTTTTATATTACATAACACTAATCGCGCGGAAGATTTTATCGTGCTATTAAATTTTGCGATTAGTTTATTTAAGACATTTCATGCTGACGACCTTATTTCTTGAATTATTAGGCTATATCGACATAAACGCAAAATCAAACAACGCAAGCCGCAACACAGAAGATGATTTTTTATTTTACGTGTTGCGCAGTAAACGGAAATTGTCTTCTGCGCATTGCATTGCGATTTGCACTATTTGATTTTGCGCTTATGTAGCTCTGGCCTTACGTTCGTTGGGTCAAGAGTTGGGTAAATGACGGTATAGATCTTATTTTTATTCTTTAAAAATCAGCTTTTATCTCCATAATTAAAAGTGGAAGTAAGTCTGTGTGCAGTTAATTTTTTTCGGGTTTTAAATTTTTAAATTTTCAGCAAATTTGTTTAATTTTTTTAATATTTATGAACATTTTCTGACAGTCTTTTATTGAGAGCGTATATTACATACAACATAGAAAATATTATAGAGAAAATTTTATTCACAGTCTATCAAGCAGTCTATAATAGTACATGCATCTACTTATAATGCAATATAGGTTTGATTTGAAAGCAATACAAAGAAAGCAAGAGTCCGGTGAACTTGGACTCAGAGTTCAAAAGCGTTCAAGTATCCGTGCTGTATTATTATTGTAGGTTAGGTATAAAGTTCAACTAAAATTCCGTTAAAAATTATTATTTCTATAAAAGTAAAATATTTATTTTCTATTTTATTAAATTAATTACTTTTTAATTGATAATTGAAAAAAAATTTAACCTCGGAAGAAAATTTTTTTTTTTTTTTTTTTTTTTTTTTTTTTTTTTTTTTTTTTTTTTTTTTTTGTAATTACATAAGCAAACAATTTATTTCAATATATGTAATTCAAAAATTATTCTTTTTCATAATAAAAAACTTGATTATACATATTTTATTAACAATTCAAAAGAATATTGTAAATAAGGAGAGAATCTGATATCTTCTTGTTTATACCTGAAGCAAAAAAAATACAATTTTTTTTTATACTTCGATCAATATAAAAAAAAGTCAAAGAAAGAATTAAAAAGGATAAAAAGGATATTAAAAAAAAGAGTTAAGACAGTAAAAGTAAAGGATATGTTACACGACTAAACTCTCAGATTTCACAAAGAGTGTTATAAGGTATAGCGCCATTTTTGTTTTAACAGTATCTTCAATATTGTACGCCCTTGGCAATTTCTTGACTATTAAACGTTTTCTTGTTCACCATAAAAAAAAAATTTAATTTTTCTGCACTTCAAAAGGAAAAAAACTTCAATATTTATAAATTATATTTATTATTTTTTTGCATTATTAATTTTTATGGATCATATAGCTAAGTGTTATCTTTAGAAATGGGAGAGGTTGAGGCAAAACTGTACTTTAGCTGGGATAATATTATTACGAATTTTATTTGAGGGTCTAATGAATTTTATTTAAGGAACCACCAAATTGGCCTCAATCTGGATGCGAACCTGAACAAGACACTTTAAAAATCTAGTACTTTATCCATTACGCTATTAGGTAACCAATTTATCAATTGAGGGTTTTGTTTCTCTTAATTACTGAGTTTATGATTAATTATTTTGCTACAACATTTTAAGACTAATTTTAGAATCACATTATGTATATTAATACATATTTTGTCTTTAAATACAATTTCGTTAAAATACACGAACAAGGCCTAAAACTTTCCACAAAATGTTCACCTTTCACATCCATCGCTCGTTATTGTTATGGTATAAAATAGTTATTTCAAACCTGAATCCAGAAATAAAGTCTAAAATTTGAAATTCTATAAATCTATAAATATAGCCTGTAAGAATATTCAAGAAGTGCAAAAAAAATTAAAATTTTACTAGCCGAGTGAGTCAGCACTGTGAACTTCATAGAGTTACGTCTTAAATTAGACGTTAATTAAAATTTTGATTGTTCCTAGATTAGGCAATTTAGCCTAATCAAAGATTAAATCAAGGTTGTTTTAGGTATGCTCAAATATATTATTTGAACAATTAAAATTTTATTTAAAGTCTAATTTAAGACGTAACAAATTGGCATCCCTTGTGGGGAACTGATGACGATATTTGATGAAATTTATAGTTTATTTAGTCTTAAATGCTTTTATTTAAATTTGTTCATACTGAATCTATAAGATTTTGCGGAAACCTAGCAGTGCAGAATTCATATAGCAAGTTTTATTTATTATGAACTGTAAATCACAAGTTAATTTACATGTTAATTTTCACACCAACGCGAGTTCCAAGCGAAATCTGCCATTGTCGCTTGCCAGATGTCTTTTCAAACGTTTTACTTTGAAATAGGAGAAAGGGAATATTATTCCAAAAAATTCGTAAAAATTCAAAAATTAGAGAAGACAACAATTTAACCTAAAAAAGGAAGGTTGAATAAAATGTCATTTAATCTCAAATCTGATACTTTGCGAGTACTGGAATTAAGCCGGGGGATGAGGGGGTCGGGTGGGGGGGGGTGTTTTTTTGGTTGAAAATTGCATTAAAATAAAAAAATTTTTCAAAGTCCCGATATTCCGCGGGTACTAGTAGAAACTCGGCGCGGGTACCTTGACGTTTATTTACTCGACTTAACCTAAAAATTGTTTTAGAGGTTAACCTTACGAACAACTATTAAATAATACCTTCTATGAATTACAAAAATTTTAAATTGACAAAACCAAAAATCGATTAATTTGATTTGTAAATACAATTTTCATACTTCTCAAAAGTAATACCTACTTCAAACACAGTGTAAATTGTAAAAGTTAACCAACATCCCATAACCTCTCCTACAATTTTTATGAAAGCAAATTTATTATTTACATGAACATACAAGCGAATATAAAAATTCTTCTGAATTAAAAATTACTAATAATTAAAAAAACACAAATAATTACATATTTTCACAAAAATAAAAAAAGAAAATAATTATTGATTAAAAAATAAAATAACATAACCTATAAGGAAGAAATATTTTTCTGCCTACGAATATGATTGTATTATTTATACGTCTATACATTTTATAATAATAATAATAATAAGTTGAACTGCATTATAACTGCAATATATATTTGTAGTTAAGTATAATAATATAAATATAAAATGCATAAGTTGTCAGAGTTTTAAAAAAAATGTTTTATAACGGTACTGAATGCGGGCGAGCGCGTCGTTGATGTTTGTTGTTGTTGTTTGTGCTTGTTTTTTTTAATATATTTTCTTTCTTTTGTTCAGAAATCTATAAATTTTTTTTTTATTTATTTGCAGTATCTATTGTTTATTTCTTACATTTATAAAAAAAATTTTATTTAAAAAAAAGGGGATAATAATTATGATTGCGTTTTTGAAACCTATACTAATGTGAATTATTGTTTTATAATAATTAAAAAAAATGTTCTTTGAACTTATTTATAAATTATTTGAAAAAAAACAATTTTTTAGATAATAAGTAATTTAAACAAAAAAAGTTATAATATTATGTTGGTATTTTATACACGTAGACATTTATATTCAGTCGGACGCGCATTCAAATGTTATGGTATTATGAGCCGCTTAGGTTAGCGGAACCAGGTCCTATGAAAAAAATTATTGTAGTATTAAGCTTTTTTTTACAAGTTTAATAAAATCATTATTTAGTCATTTTTAAATATGGTATTTATTAGTGGTTTGCAATTAATCGAAATTATTCGGTTTTCGGGTACCCAATCCGAAATATTGGCTTTTTTGTCAGGTCAGATTTCGTGTAACTTACACCTATTTCGAAATTTCTCGAAATAATACAATTTTGAATCAGAAGCCACTTTGGCTCTATAGGAAACCCTACCCAACTCGAAGCAAAACCCCAAAATTCCAAGTAACTGGCCTGATTTTTGATTAGGATTATTAGGAAATAGAAATTTCTTGCAGAAAAATTTTATACGGCAATTGTCCATAGATAAAAACTGCTTTAAATCGCAGTTCAGCTTCGCCTCGGAAGGTAATTTACGTGCGATTTGGGCCATTTTTTACTTTTCTGGACACGAGCCGTATAGTATAGGTCTGGAGCATGGTTTTATTTGCGATTTTTTTTAAAGCATGTCCATAGAATTTTTCGACGGTAATTTTAGTTTTTGGGGTCGCTTATTCTAAATCCGAAGTCCGTTTTGACCTAACGTGGTCTAATTTTGCATAATTGCCCATTTTAGGTCATTTTTAACGTTTTTGTTTTGCCATTTTTGTTAAAATATATTACCATTTTTCTCACACTACACTAATGTTTTTTGGGTCTCTATACCTAATTATCATATCTACTCATACAAAAAAAATGGTAGCCCATAATAGGGATTCTTAGGCTATTTTTCACGCTTTTTGGGTTAATTTTAGCTATTTTTATGAAATAATACCAATTTTTATCTACAACTTCTGGTTTTTGAGTATTTTAAGATAGTTAAATACTAATATTATTTTTAAATTATCTAAAAACGGTGCAGTAGCCCATAATAGGCACTTATAGGCTGTTTTTAACGTTTTTTGGGTAATTTAAGCTATTTTTATGAACTAATACCAATTTTTTTCTACAACTTGTGGCTTTCGGGTCACTAAACGCAAATAACTTATATTTTTTTTAACAAATAATGTCCAGCGGCCTATAATAGGGGATTCAGAACCAGAAGCTGTAGATAAAAATTGGTATTATTTCATAAAAATAGTTAAAATTAGCCCAAAAAGCGTGAAAAATAGCCTAAAAATCCCTATTATGGGCTACAATTTTTTTTGTATGAGTTTAGATATAATAATTAGGTATAGAGACCCAAAAAACATTAGTGTAGTGTGAGAAAAATGGTAATATATTAAAAATTTTAACAAAAAATGGCAAAAAAAACGTTAAAAATGACCTAAAATGGGCAATTACGCAAAATTGGACCAAGTTAGGTCAAAACGGACTTCGGATTTGGAATCAGCGACCCCAAAAACTAAAATTACCGTCCAAAAATTCTATTGACATGCTTTCAAAAAAAATCGCAAATAAAACCATGCTACAGGTCTATACTAGTAAGTATACTAATAAATTAATGTCCTCTTTTCAATTAATAAAAACAGCAATGTTAAAATACTGTTTTTTAGGATTAAAAAGAAGGTGTTGCATAATCTTGCATGCTTATGACTCATTCAAATCTCTTGGCAAACAAGAAATGAATTTAAGATACATGCGTTTTGAGGTTACATATCAAATGCTATTGCTATAAATTTTGACACCACTGATTCAGCTCAACCTATCTTAACATTCGCGTGTAAACCGGGCCTAAATCCGTACTTCTTAGCTTTAGGATGATTCTGACTGGGTGGGAACTTCCAGGAAGGGGGGTTGAACCAAGGAAAAAAAACTTTAATTTATCCAAAGTAAACAAGTTATCTAACAAAATATCTAAAGGCAGCAAAAAAAATGGGATCCCGGGAAAACTTCCAAAAATCAATAGGAATCGTATCACATAATTGGTAATTTACGAGGTAATTTAGATGATTAATAAAATAGGGATAAAAGTGCGTTAAAAATTAACAAAACCTATATTATCAAGCCTATTATTGAAATAATAAAAAAAAAATTAATTTTAAAAAATATCAATAAAAAAAAAAAAAAAAAAAAATAGATAATATAAATAATATAAAATAATATAAATAATATTATATCTAATTATAATATAAATAATATTAAAAAAAACAATGCATTGAAATTTTTAAAAATAAGGTTCAACGTATTTTCAAGATACATACACACAATACTATCAATAAACATATTTAACACAATAATTTTTATTGTTTTATTTTATATTGAGATCAAATATTATTAAATACCAACACACACATAAATGATTGACCTCATAATTACATATTTATTTATTACATAATTTTTTTTTTCTTTAATTTACATTTTTTAATCTTGATATCATAAGATATGATATTAAAGGCGAGTATAATCGTTTATCTTATTATGATTATTATCTTTAAATTTTTAAAATTTTTATTTATAAACTAGCTTGTAATTTATATGTTTAATCGATATAATAATAATCCATTTGTTTTATTTTTATCTATATTAAATATATATAATTATTATTTTTTATTGTTTTTTATATATTTATTGATTTTTTAATTATTGTGAATTTTTTTTCTTCATGTTCGATTAAAATTTATTATTTTCAGAACTAATACAGCTAAGAACATTTTAGTAACTATTATCAGAATTCTAGCGAAGAAGAATTTTCCTGGATTTAGCAGGGCTTTGATAGATGTTAGGGTCGTTTTCATGGAGCGTATTCTTACTAGATTCTAGGGGCACTAGAGTAAAAATAATTAATTATGATTCAAAACCTGTTCATATTCTACTTGGACAGGATGCACAAAATCGCCTCAGAGCAAAATTTGAATAAATTTTTAGTGATAAATACTAGAGTTCAATTGAAGTCAACTCTAGTGACCCTAGAATCTAGTAAGAATACGCTCCATGAAATCGACCCTGTTTGGTGTTAGTTACTAAAATTAAATTATTTTAACTTTAGTGCCTCTAGAAATTTAGTGGGAATAACAAGAATACGCTTTATGCGGGGCGATTTCACGTAGCAGATTTTTACTAGATATCTAGGGACATTAGTGTTAAAATCGAGGTTAAAATAATTGAATTTTAGCAACTATTACCAAGTTTTTAGCGAATTACTTTAACCAGCTTCAAGGAGAGTTTTCTTAAAGCAGAACATCGCTACATTTTTGGTGATAAGGGTCGATTTCATGGAGCGTATTCTTACTAAATTCTAGGGGCCCTAGAGTAGAAATATTTAATTATGACTTATAATCTAGTAAATTTCTGCTCGAGTAGAATCCATTAAATCGCCTCAGAGCTAAATTGCAATAAATTTTTAGTGATAATTACGATATTTACTATAGTTCAAGGGTTTAAACTCTAGGGTCCCCAGAATATAGTAAGAATAAGCTCCAAAGGGTAGATTTCATGGAGCGTATTCTTACTAGATTCTGGGGACTCTAGAGTTGAATCGATTGAACTCTAGTAATTATCACTAAATATTAATTAAAATTTTGCTCAGAGACGATTTTATGGATCGTGTTTCAGGAGAATTTTAATTAATTTTGAGTCATAATTAATTATTTCTACTCTAGTGCCCCTAGAATAGAAATAATTAATTATGACTCAAAATTTATTAAAATTCTGCTCAAGCAGGATCCATAAAATCGCCCAGTAGCAAAATTTTAATTAATTTTTAGTGATAATTACTAGGGTTTAATTGAAGTCAACTCTAGTGACCCTAGAATCTAGTAAAAATATGCTCCATGAAATCGACCCTAAAGTCCAAACAGGTAGCCATTTGCAATCAGCAATGGCGCCAATTATTGTTTGATGCCATGGCTCATGATATAGATCAATCAAAGTCGATCAAAGTACGCTTCATGAAATCAACCCTTTAAAAAAAACATGGCGGATTTTCCTTGATTGGAACTGGATTAGAAACTACCGTTGATGCGAAAATAGACATGAAAATTACAGTATACGCTTCCATTCCCTATTTTTATAATAGATACACAACTATGATTTTTATGACCACTTCCAACTCTATTCTAGTGCGTATTTACTCAGAAAATGTCGAGGAAAATGTCAAATTGGTAATGTTTGAATTATATTTAAGAAACCACTAGTTTTAGTTTTTTCATATTATTTTAAAACACACTATTTAAATTTTAATCCAGGATTTAATAGTTACGAAATAATTGGGCAATAATTTATAAGTAAATAACTCATGAACAAGTTAAATCATTCTTATATATTTTAATAAAAAATGACATACTTTTATCACTGATAATAAAAAAAAAAAATATTAAAAGCTGCTTATTAAATCATAATAATAATGTAAAAACAACAACAAAGTATTGTCAAAGTCAATTACATACTTTGCGGTCAAATGAATTTATTATTATAATATTTAAAAAAAAAATATGATGACATTATTTTATAAGTGATTACTTAAGATTTTATGAAAATTTTATTTTTTTTTTTTTAATTTCATAATGATATCAGTTCTGTATATAAATTTTATTATTTATGTTATTTTAATTTATCGATAATTCAGCGCGATGTGACCTTATACGTTTATTATATAGAAGTATAACGTAATATTTATAACAAGTATAATCAGGTAAACAAAAAAATAACGGTTTTTTTTGAAAATTATTATTTTATTTTAAAATTAATTTTATGTTGGTATTTATTATTCTTTCCGTTATTTTTAAATTTGAAATTTATATATGTTTCTCAATGGTTCTAAAAAATATTTTACCATAAGATTTTACAGTTCTAATTTGGAGATGTTGATAAGAGGTTAGAAAAAATACGCTGAATAAATTTATCATGCATTTTGTACAATTTCAAGCTCTGCTGATAAATCGGTAACAAAAAATATTTTTTTTTTAATTATTTGCTGTCGTTACGTATGGTAATTTTTTCAAATATTTTAGTTAATTTTACTAGAAAAACTGCTCAGTGTAGATTAAGGGGAAAAAAGTTCTCGCCTGTGTTCCATTTCTGTCAACTAAACCAGTTACCTTTTGCACATAAAATATCTGCTCGAATAATAAAAAATGTCATAAAAATGGTCTGGGCCATTCATAAATTACGTAACGCTTGTGGGGTGGGGGGGGTGACTGTAACACAACCATTGTGTTACAGTCAATGTTAAAAGGGCCAGCAAAAGCGTTATGTTAGGGGCGGAGGGGGTTCAAAAACACTATAAATTTTGCGTTACGTAATTTATGAATGGCCCGGAATGGCCCCAGTAAATGTACGATTGACGAAAAATAATTAAAATGAAATTAAAATTTTAATTCGTTAATATTTTTTTTATAAAATATTTAGGCTTTTAATCAAAAATTTTAGAAAAGATATCACGATGAGTACAGGATGACAGATGAGAGAAGATTTGTTGTGAAAACATATTTGGGTGGCATCCAAATCTTGAAATAAAATTTAGGGGTTTTCTCGACAATAAATAATAATTATCTAAGACAATAATCATATTCTTCATTATTTTTAGAGCGTTTTCTTGAATTTTTTTTTAGACTATAGATGCTTTGTGCTGGGCGCGTAAATTTGGAAACATTGAAAATTTTAATTATGAGAGTAAACTGAAATTTTATTGAAATATTTCTATGGAAAAAAATAGTATCCAAATATTTAGCTCTATCCTGTCTCTCTTCCTCATAATTTAATCCTTTTTCTGGTTTCCGAATAAAAATCCAAAAAAGATATCAAATTTATAAAAATAAATAATATATTATCAAAACTCTGTAAATAAATTTATCACGATTTTTCTTAGAATACAAATAGAAACTAGTTTGACATGTTTTGAAGACTAAAAAATATATAACAAAAGAGAAAGGTATTTTTTTAAAAATAAAGAACAAAAACTTTATTGTGCAGGTGAATTTACATTAAAAATTTTTTCTCAGAAAAATTATATAAAAAATTCTTAAATTGTATAATATTTTAGGAGTATAGGTATGGATATTTTCTCAAGTTTTTACCGATTATTTAAGACAATTCATAATAACAATTGAAACAATGTACATAGTACGCCTAATTAGCTTCAATTCTCATTAAAATTATTTAAAATTATGGACTTTAAAAAGTAATAACAAAAATTAACGATCGGCATAATTAATACTAATATTTCTTATGTTTTAATTTATAACCTATAGAATTTTTATACCTATTTTTTTTATCGTTTTTTTAGAACTTAAAAAATAGTTTATTTTTCCAAAAAAATAAATAACTATATTTCGAAATAAAATATTATTATTATGAATAATTAAAATAATAAACATCCTTATTTTTTTTTTTTAATTTTAATAAACATTTCGTTTGTCATTGTGGATTGTCACGTTTTAAAAAATATACTTTCTTGCATCATTGTTTTTAATCATTAATTATATAATATTTTTAAAAATTAAATTAACCGCTAAAAATAAATAGAATGTCTAAATTTGGGCTAAATTTTAAATAAAACTGTTTCGCGGTTATTTCTCCCCTCCTCTTTTCATATTATGCTTGTTTAAGCTTGTTCTGTATGAAGTTTTATCATGGTTCTATCCCGTTCTATCTGCGAGTTCTATCTCCATGGTTATAGTTTTTAACGGTTCTGGTATATCAAAATAAGATTCGAGTCAATTTGCTAGTCAAATTAAACAATTTTAATAATTAAATTATTTATAGATTTTAAAATTTTAATCTGTCTTTGATAAATTATTTAAAACATCAGATTAAAGATTTTAAATGTTTCTAAATTACATTTCATGTTGTGGTTAGGCATTTTATCACTGGTATATAGGTATATAGGTATTATTATTTATTATTTTCTAATATTAGGTATTTTATGTCATTTCAAAGCTACTTTCAAGCTGTCATGTTTGGTGACAATTAATCAAGACCTGGACTCATGCCTACTTGATCAATCAATTAGTAGATCTTAGCCTTTTTTACCTTGCTGTAATGACATAAAACAAACTAAACTACGTTTAAATTATGATCATAAAAAAAAATTGACTAAAAATCTTAATAATTAAGACTAAGATGGGCTGAGTTAAATTTGAAAAGGTTTAAACTGAGTTACAGCTTATTATTCTCACAAACACATTCTTCTTTGAGTTCTTCTTTTGAAACAATTAAAGATACATTAAAAAAAAAGAAAAAAAAGAGTTAGAAGGTAAGTAAATTTACTTAGATCATAGAAAATTGTTACTTTTTAATTATCTCAAATTTATCCCACATTTCTCCAGGCATTTAAGTACATTGCGAGTGGTATTTTAGTCAATGACGAAAAGATCATCCCTTATTAGCTTTATGTATTGTATAAAATGATGTGATTTCAATTGGTAGCTTGATTGATACAGATTAAGGTGCAAGTCCAAGTGCAAAAGGATATTTAAGTATAAAGTTTTGTAAAGGTTGTAAATACTAAATAAATCAAGTTTGCAATACCAATTATTGGTAATATAAAAATTAAACCAAGAATAAAACATTTGTTATTCAATAAGTCAATGGACTCTAAATATTCTTAGTTCTTTTTTTTTATTCATGCCAATAATTCATTTTTTAATAAAAATTTATCTTCATACTATGTATCATAAAAAATTACATAATATTAGTTTTTCTGATATATTCGATTGATTCAAATATAATTATTTAAAGTAAGATTTTAAAGAATTAAAATTAACTTTAGCTTTACTCATGTACAAAACCACATGAGAAACCACACATAATTGTTATTAAAGCGTTAACTATAATTAATAATGACTAAACATGTAATAAATAATATCTTTAAAAAAAAAAATATTTATTCAAATAAATGAAAAAAAATATCTTATCTCCAAAAAGTCAAAAATATAACTTTAGGTATTTGTAGATAAAAAAGGCAAAATACTTAGATAAGTAAAAGTATGTTATTTTTTTTAAAGATAAATAAGACAATGTAAATATAAAAAATTTGGTATAAAAATATTCAAATTTATAGAAAAATAAGAGATAAGATAGATAAAAATGGGTCAATTTATTATATTCTGTACATTAAAAAAAAAAAAAACAATTGTTTACTTTTCTAGAAAGAAACCATACAATAATTATTGACTTATGTACTCGCTTATGTATAAGTATAAGGTTATAAATAAATAATTTTGTTGTCCACGCGCATTAAAGAGTTATATATAGAATAATTTATTAAATATTTATATATTAATAATAATTACATAGCTTTATACATTCAAAAAATGACTATAACGTAACCTTGTAAAAAACTGAATTTTCATGTTGTAACATAAAGTTTGATTAAAAATTAATTTTATTCTTGTCCTGGTTTCATAGTTGATTGGATTTTTATTTTTAGAACACATTGTTGTGTCTTTTTTTTTATGATAAAAAAGAGTAATGCGGATGCAACAGTTCACGCTATCAATCATTCATCATTTTTTTTTTGTTTTATGTACTTTGGTTTATTAAATTTCAATGTGTTCTTGAACTGTAATTTTATAATATTTATAAAGACACACCCAACAACAAATTTAATATAATTTTAATAACTGTACCCAACATTCTTAAGGATAAAAAATTAACATATTATCTTGTATGAAAAAAAAGTAGGTAAAAATTTATATTATCTTATTTATTTGATAACTTAAATAAAAGAGTATTTATTGTTGAATAAAGATAAAAAGAAATTCAATGGGACCTAATGATAAGACAAGAAAAATATTTGAAATTTTAAAGGATATAATTAAACTAACCTTTCTAAATGCAAAAAGATCCTTTTGCAATTTTTGTCTTTCTGCTGTAGGCTGTTGGCCTTTACCTCTAATAAATTTCAACATTTTCTTGATTTTATTTAAAATAAAAAAATAAAACTATGCAAAAATTCTCTGAGGTTAATATAAAAATACACAATCACTACATGTATTTAATATTACACTAATTCACCTTCTCACTTTTTTTTCACCAGTGCATTTTTATTATTTAAATTTCACTTTATTCTTTTTAATAATGTTAAATTTTTGATGATAAAATAAAAACTCCTTTCTTGATTTCTGTAGAAAAAAAATAAAATTTAATAAGGTAAGTTTATAATCTATTGATGAGTTATTGCTTTGGAATTTTATTTAAAAAAAAAATTTTGTTAAACTATCTCACGTTGTAAATTTAAAAATAATGATAATAATAATAAAAATTAAAATAATTATTATTTATAGCATTTAGTTATAAGAGTATTTATTATGTAGCCACATTATAGCAAGGAAAATTCCCTCAGAATCAAAATGTAAAATACACAAGTGAAAGGAATATTAAAGAGAGAGAAGCATGAAAGAAACTTATGGAGAACAAAGTTAAAAAAAAAATACAAGTTTTATGCAACAAACCAGCAACAAACAAAAAATAAAAAAGTACATGAAATAAAATTTCGAGTTATCTTATACAATTTTTTCGGAGCAAATAAAATCACGTTTTTTAATTGATATGTTTAAAATAATAAAAATAACAAATATACAAAACAGATGAAAAAAAACAGAACCGCAAACAGCGTCTCTTCGGCGCGATAGTCCCGGTTTTTTTTTCAGTCAATTAAATCTCAATAAAACTCGATTTTTAACATAAAGTATTAAGAAATTATAAGAAAATCGACAACGTTTAATCGTACTTTTTTTTTATTTTTACTTGAGAAGCAATGTGGAAAACAGGAAAAGGATAACACAACAAAAAGGAGCGGCGAGAAAGTTCCTATCAGGTCCACCGAACCGCGTCGCCGTTGTCTACGTCGTCGTCGTAACCAAGCTTCTCTCTATTTCTTTCCTGTTATATTCTTTATTTTAGAATCTCTTTCTTTTCGTTCTAAAAGGACTCGCAAAGTAAGGAAGAAAAGAGAAAGCAATAACTCAATGGCACACTATCAATGTTTAACACTTTTAATTCATTGTTCAATTATTATTACCTTTAAAACACTTGTTATAATTTTTAAATTCACAATAAATTTATTAAAATTTTAAATAAACAAATAAAATAGACATTTCATAAAAAAATAAAACATTTATTAAAAATTAAAAATAAAACAGCGCGAGTTCAGTCACTTTTGTAATACGTTTTTCTCCACATATTACACATTACACATGCACGTACGGGTTATAACAACCAGTCGCCGAGTGGTTCTGTGAGCTTGTTCATAAAGCAACACCGCACTTACTATAGTTTAGTAACTAACTATACCATGCATAAAAATTATATATAGTCGCGGTGAATTTTTATCGCCCACGCACACAGTGGGTAGATTGGCCCAACTATGTATAAAAAATTGGAAAAAAATTTTTTTTTGAAAAAATTTGCTTTTTTAATAAGGAATCCTCAATAATTTTTTATTTAGGTATTATTAGTTCATTGTTAAAAGTAGTAATTTTATAATATAGCAAATACGGGGTTAAATTTCCAAAATTAGCGATTTTTCAAAAAATAAAAATTGTTTAAATAATTCAAAAAATTATTTTAAAAGGATGTAGGATATATGTATTTTCTTCTCTTTTATATTTACGGAAGAGAGAAAAGAAAAGGAGGTATAGAGTAAGAAGTCCTTGAAATGAACCAAGGTTTAACTTTCAAAAGACTACAGGTATATTTATAGAATTTGCGGATATAAAATTTATAACCGGTCAATCTGTATATTCTATTGTTTGCATAAAATATTAAAAAAAGCTTTCGCCTCGATGAAAAAAATTGATAAGATTTTTTACTTTTGAATTCATGGTAAATTTAAAAAGAAAATTCAAGTATAAATTTCACATAGGCGATAACGCGTTGCTATTTTATGCATGAATCTCGATTATCTCAATAGCGCGTCCAATATTTTCCGAGAAAATGTAGTTTTTCCAAAAGTTCATCCCGTGGTGAAAAAACGCTATTATCACTGCAGAAAATAATTAAAAAAATTTTGTGTTTGTTAAAAATATCAATGTTTTTTATTATTAATATCAAAATATTAATTATTAACAAATTTTAAATAAATGCGCGTGATTGGCAAAAATAGTGCAATTAAATTTCTTTCCCATAGATGTCGGCTGCTGTAATTTCACTACCACTAATATCATACATGGGTAACTGCAGAGCCAGAGAATCGAGTTTCCCGTTTGTTTTGATTTTCAAGGAGGTTATGTTTAATTGTTGTATTATGAACACTCCGTTTTGAATATAAGATGCATTATTTTATAGATTAATTATATTAATCTAGATTTAATTAAAATATTTAATTATGGATATCCGAAGAAAAGATAGAGAAAAAATTGGATTACGTGGATTTCCCAGAGTATGGGGAAAATCTCCAACACGTATTGAAGAGTAAAATTTTTTTAAAATACTTTTTAAAATATTTTACATATCAATTTTATTATTTATTATTGTTTTTTAGTTCTGATGATGAAGATAACTTATTAAACGGATCAGGATCTGCTGAAAAATCAGATAAGAAAAGAAGGGAAAAGAAGAAGGTAAAGTGAATATATAGAAATATTTGTTTACAATTTTTTACTAACTTTTTAAAACTTTGTTTTAAAGAGTAAAAAAATGAAGAAGGAGAAAAAAAAGAAAGAAAAGAAAAAAAAGAAAAAGAGAAAATATTCAAATAGTAGTTCTGATGAATATGCTTGGGAAAAAGAAAAAGAAAAAAAGAAGAAGAAAAAATCAAGTTCTGAGGAAAGCGGAGAAGAAAGCATTTTAGGACCAGTTCCAAAAAAACAAGTAAGTCTTTCGGCAAAAGATTTTGGTAAAGCCTTGTTACCTGGAGAAGGTGCTGCAATGGCTGCTTATGTAAATGAAGGAAAACGAATTCCCAGAAGAGGAGAAATTGGACTTACATCAGAAGAAATTGATCAATATGAGAATGTTGGTTATGTGATGAGTGGTAGCAGGTAAATACTTTTTGATCTTTTAAAAGTCAATCACAATATTATTGTATGTTTAGAACAAAAAAAGCCTATTTTCTACCCTAGGGGGATGGTTTTTTTTCCCATTATGCAAAACTATGTTTTAAATCACAGGATAAAATATAAGATTCAACTGTTGCATCTATCCATTGACATATAGTTATAGACTTCCAAAAGAGTAGAAAAAGCGTTAGATATAATATAGAGAGAGCAATATTCGTATACAACGGCCTTTGTCAATGCATCTATCTGCACTCCCTTGCTCATACAACTGCATGCAAAGTCAAAACCAATATTTTGTCCCTTGTAACTTGTTTAAAAAACCACTACTTTTATTCAAATTTTTAACAAATAATATTTATTTTCAGACATCGTCGTATGGAAGCTGTCCGTATTCGTAAAGAAAATCAAATTTATTCTGCTGATGAAAAGAGAGCATTGGCAATGTTCAGTAAAGAAGAAAGACAAAAACGAGAAAATTTAATATTAGGACAATTTAAAGAAATGATTAATCACAAGTTAGCACAAGAGAAAAATAAAACTGATGATTAATTGTTGAAATATTTAATTTATAAGAAAGTTTTATTTTCATGTTGTAAATAGTTTAATACACTTTTTAGAAGGAATGAATATATTTTTAAACAAATAAAATTATTTTAAGATATGTAAATATTTTTGAATTATGCTTAAATTCATTTATTACAAACTGTAATTATTATGCATGAATTTTACAAATTTTTATAAGTTACAAATATAATCTTGAATACAAAATACTTAATAGTATTAATATTATGCGTTTGTTAGTATGCCTTTTTTTACACAGTCTTGTTGTTTTATGCTAAACAAATTCAAATTTTATAAGCTTAGTTTTGTAAGTTTTACAAATTTCTCATATTAGTGTACAGTAAAGATATTAAAGTTTATCAAAATTAATGTTTGTATTATGATTTTTGATTACTTTCCCAATCCAACCATCCGCCGACATAATTTTGCACCCTAAAATGTTAAATATATATAAATTTCATAATTTAAAAAATTATAACGCAATAGTATACCTTTCGTATCCCACTCTCAAAAGCTCATTTTGTACCATAGCACTCCGCTTTCCTGATCTACAGCTTACAATAATTTTTGTATCTCGGTCTGGCTTTTTTCTTTTGAATATTTCTTCAAATTCAGTGGCTGATAGATTTAAAGCATTATTTACGTTTCCCACTTCAAAGAAAAAGTTTTAGCAAAAAAAGTTTTTAATTTTTATTATTTTATTTAAATAATTTACTTGGTATATGAATGCTTCCAGGCAATTTCCCAGTTTCTTGAATTTCAGCATCTTCTCTGACATCAATTATTAATGTATCTTTCTCATTCTGAGCTTTTAAAATATCTTCATAATTTACAGAAAGTGCTTGATCACCTTGGCCAGTCATTGTATTTTTCAATGGCTCAGTATTTTTAGTAGCAGAAAAATTGCAATTGATGCTTTTATCTGCTAAAGCAACTAAGTTTAAAAAAAAAATAAGTCAACCAGAAATTCATTTTTTTTGTTAAAAATATTAAATTTTAAATCATAAAATTAAACTCACTTTTGGACTGATTTTTAAAAGCATATTTTAAAAAATAATTATTTGTAAATGCTGATTTATTAACGTTAAGTGAAAAATTTGAGGTCAACAGTGCAAAACCATTATTATTATATTTAAATTTTTTTACTGTACTTCTCAAGCAATTATTGCAAATATTTATAAACATTGTATTTATTTATTAATCTACCCAAACACCAACAAGCAATAAAACAATAAAAATTATTTTAATTTCATTCTAGGTAATTTTTTATTATAAACGAACATAAAAATACAACCTCTGGGAAAAATAAAATTTGATTGGTAGATTATCACAGTCTCTGATTATCACTTTTTATCAGTGATTTTTCAGGCTATATAGCCTGATATAGATTTATATAAATATAATTTAATTGTTTTCTTCTTTATAGCTCTCTTCTTATACCGGTAACATTTAATTATTTTTGAAAGTAAAGATATTTAACAAGAAAAGGATAATTTTAAGTTATAATGAAACTGAAAATCAAACTTTTTGCTAAATTTGCAAAAACATGATAACCCGTGATGATAACCAAAAATCGGTATAGGTCCCCCTAGATTATAAAAATTAGAGACTCTAGTACCAATAAAAATATATACTCCTCCTATTGAGGAATGTAAGAACTAATAAGATTTACCTTGGATAATGTATGTAAGCGTATGTGGGTGATTCTTTATTAAAGAGTGTACGGAGAAGAATTATTTATCAAACAAATGATAAAAAAAGTATTTTTTTACCATTTTAGTTTTGTTTTACAAGTTTTAACGATCTTCCCTAAACTAACAAGTAAGTGACACAGAGGAATTCTTTAATATCAAATTCGCATTTTAATAAAATACTGTAAAATGGACATACTTAAAAGTGGCACAATTTTATTGAAATATATATCAGTTCCGTCTTCCGTTTCTTTCTTCCTTTCTTTTCTTTATGTTATGTTATGTAGCATTTATGTAGTATTTTTCTCTTAAATTTTCTGCGATGAAATACATATTAATTTATCCATTTAATCTATAAAAACGTATTTATGGCATTTAATTTTGTCTTACAATAAATCGGAGTTTCTTTATAAAACAGTATTTGCTTTTGAGTAAGCATCCAATACGCAGCCTAATTATAATATATGTAGCGATATGTGTTATAATTTTTAGCAAACGATATGGCAAATATATCAGCAATTTTTTTCTTCATGTTCGTTCTGTGAATTTAATTTTTTGTTTTGAGGAATTTTGGTAAAACATAATAATTATATTGGTTGTTTAACAGCAGATTTATATAAAATGCATTTATTACAAAGAATTAAATTTTCTATTAATTTATGTGTATCTTTACATTTTTACTTTTTTAATTTCTTATGTTTTTTTTTTTTTTTTATAAAGGCAATGAAAACTTAAAGCTCTACATATTTATTTAAACTCCCAATGAACAATTAAGACAATGAGTTCTATTCAACAAACTGGGCGATTCCACCCGTTTGGTAACAATAGTATTCAAAGGAAACAAATTGCTCAAGGTACTATAAACAATTTTATTTTAACATAAATTTTAAAAAGGTTTAATATTTAACATTTAAAGTTTTAATAAAATATTTTTTTCTTAGGTAATTTACCATTAAGTTTAAGTGGTAGCGATACTGATGTTTCAACATCAAATGAAAATCTCAGCAATGAAGAGCGATATGTGATTAGGCATACTGAACGTCAAGAACCCCAGGGCCAAGAAAATCATCAACAAAGTCCATCGAGATCATCCAGTCACAAAGAAAATATTCCAAATCTTCAAGTAATATTTTTTCTTTTATGATACTAATTATTATATTTTTCGTTTTTTATCTTATTTTTAATTTAACTTATTTTTTAATTTTATTTAAATATACAGGGCAATATTTTGAACAGAAATAGTTTGAAAGAAAGCTTAAATGGTTCAAATAGAAATAGTTTAAAAGAAAGTTTGAATGGATCTAATCGAAATAGTTTAAAAGACAGTATAAATGGATCAAACAGGAATAGTTTGAAAGATAACTTAAGTAATCGAACAAGTATTGGTTCAAATAGAAGTAGTCTTGATGTATCTACAAGTTCCTATAATACATTAATTATTCACAATGCTAATGACGAAAATTCCTGGGCTCAATCAAGGTAAAGAAAATGACTTTTGTTAACTGATCAGTAAAAATTATAATTTCTTATTTTTTAAAGGTTGTCTGGTGTTGTAAGAGATCATGGTGATGTTGGTTACTTATATTGCGAAAGTAATAAACTTCATTCAAATAGTCCTACATTATCAAATTTATCTCATGATGATCATATGTACGAACAATCTGGTAGTTGTCAAGAAATAACTGATATTCCTGATGATTATCTAAGTCAGTCACAAGTTTTAAAGCATCTTGCAAAAGAAGTGAAAGTTCCATCGTATAGTAAAATAAATGTAAATGATAATAACCTAGATTTAAGGATTCAAGAAAGTGATCGTATCAAACAATGTAATTATGAAAATAGAACTAATTCTTCCTACACAACAACAATTCTGCCAGTCAAAAACAAGCACAGACTTTTAGGGCCCACAGAAAAATTAACCCTTTCTAGGTCTCAACCAGACTTATCTAGAATTGAAAAGTTAGACATTCAAAGTTATGATACTCGAACTACTTCTCCTCGGTAATTAATAAATTAATTATGATTATCAATATTGTATTTGTAAAAAAATTTATTTATTTTAGACCACAAACTAAAGGTCGAGAAAATTACAAAACTGTAGCGGGTGAAGTTTGGCCTTCTTCTGAAATGGTACAAATAATAATTCAAGAAAATAGTACATTAAAGTTGGAATTGGACCGTTGTTATAAAAAAATTGCTAAAACACAAAAATTGGAACAAGAAATATCAAAAATTCACAGAGGACAAGAAGAGTTAGTTGCGTCTTGTGAAAGAAGAGAAAAACTTGAACGTGCAGCTCGCCTTCGATTACAAAATGATAATCGTCGATTAACAGAACTGAATCGAGCTTTAAGAGATCAAATTGATTTACTTTCAGCTCGTACAGAAAGTCCAATAATAATTGAATCAATAAGAAAAGAGCTTAATCAAAAAGAACTATTTATTGGACAATTAATAACTCAAAGTAAGTAAAAGTAGTAAATTAAAAATTGAATAGGTATTAAAACGTATGTATTATTTTCACAGCTAAAGAACTGGCCGCTGCAAAAGAACGACAAGAAATTGAATTAGCAGCTCAAAGGGCAACTTTACAAGAGCAGCGCACTCATATTGACATTTTAGATACTGCATTAACGAATGCTCAAGGAAATGTAGTTCGACTAGAGGAAGAAGTTAGCATAAATTTATTATTTTTATTTTTGCTCTATATAACAAAACTAATTTTCAAATTTCATTGTCAACAGTGCAGGAAAAAGCAAGTATATGTAGAAAGGGTTGGGCAACTTCAAAGAGCCTTGTCATCTCTACAAGCATCTAGTGATAGACGAGAAGAAACAGAACGCCAGTTGCGAGGACAGCTTGAAAGAGAGTTACGAGAGGGTAGCGCAAATGTTGCTTCTGGTTATGAAACATCTTTTAATGGTGAATCAATGATAGATTTGAGGAGAAAAATACGTGAGCGCGATGAAAAAATTATGTCACTCGAAGGTGACGTAGCCAAATGGGAACAACGTTATCTTGAAGAAAGTGCTCTTCGTCAAGCTGCTATTGACGCTGCCAGTATACCAAAGTAATGATATATTAAATTATAAAATATGATTGTTTATATTTAAATCAATTTTTGTTCTGATAGAGATGCAAAAATAGCAGCGCTTGAAAAAACTAGCCAAGATGCTGAAAAAATGATTGCAGAAGCTAGATCTGAAAAGATGAGACATATGGATGAAGTTCATGCGGCTCAAAAAAAATTAGCTGATCTAGAATCAAGGTAGAATTATCTTATGAATTACGTTAATATAAACTTTAATTATTAAAAACTTACTTAGGATGAAAGATCTAGAGTCCAAATTAGCTGAAAGAGATGCCATGATAAGAGTACTTCAAAAACATACTTATGATAAAGAGAGTGCTACCAGCAGCGGTGTGAGTGGTTATCCAACTGCTCACTCTACACATTCCAGTGCCTCAGCTGATCACCATACAGCACTCACTAGCGCACCGGAGCTTGGTAATTATATTAAAACTGTATTTATTATTTAATTCTTGAAAAAAAGATAATTTAAAAATAATTTCATTGCAGTGAGTAATGTGTTGGGATGCAGTACCTATGGAAGTACGTCTTCATACGGAGTAACGGATAGCTACAAATTTAGAAAACAAGGAAGTTTTGAACAAACTAATAAAAGCTTGGATGATCAATTGAAAGAACTTGACTCTCAGTTACTTAGTAAGGTAGGGAAAATTTCTAAAGTGTGATTTCCCTATTCCCTTACAAAGTTTTATCAAAATTGTCATATTATACATATTTTTTTATTTAGTTATCTCGTTTATTTAAAGAAAATTAATATATTAATTAATCGGTAAATTTATGAAAAATATGTCGGATAAAGTCGATTATAATTTTTTTTTAATTCATAAAATATTACAGGTCATGCTACAAAAGGTATAATTTTAAGTTTGTGTGTTTGTGCAATAAAATAATATTTTAGCTAGTTGAAAGTAATAAACACAAGAATTTTTAGAATTAATTTCTCTTGTGTTATCTGCTCTCAAAATTATTCGTAATCGACGAGTGATTTTTAGCAAGTTTTTTTTTTATTTTTTGAGTTTTTACATTAAACTTTTTTATTTTAAAACAAATATTGTTTTGCATTCCTTTCCAAAAAACTAATAGAATCATGTATGGATGTTATTTATAGTGTGATGAAATATATAACAAGTTTTTTTCTTTATAAATATACAACTTTTGATTTTGACATTTTTACTTACACATCCTAAAAAAAATATCCAATTAAGCTCAAGTACTCTAAAAAATCAATTTAAAATTTTTTTTCATAGTTGAATTATTTTGCTTTTTCTTTCATAAAGTACTTTATGAAAAAAATTATTTCCTTTTATATTTTCCTTAGTCTATATTCATATTCCTTAACCTGAGTGCGCATGCAGTTTGCTGTGGCGTGCACTAACCCGAATCATTATCCTTGTACTTTCCTCGGTAGCGTTGGGCGCATTTTTGTTTTTTTTCAGCGGGCTCTTTGCTGTTTTCCAGGATTCTCTAATCCAGGCGCTGCGTCGCGAAAAGGAAAAATATCCAAGCCATTATTGGCGGGTGTAGACAGTTCAGGAGCTTCAAGTACTGCTTCTAGTAAAAGTCGGTTACTTGAAGATTCAACTATGGAGCCATCATCCACTACTCCACCTGGATTCATGGAGCTAGCAGCAGCTGCAGTCAGGCTGAAAGGTGCAGTTTCAAGGCTCTCGGATGGCAAACCAGAAGAAATGATGTTGCTTGAGAAGCAAGGTAGAAGTTCGCAAAGGCAAAGAATGCAAGATACTGAACCTAGACGAGCAGGTAGCCTACCACCAAGTTCCTTACCACGACCGCAAAGGACTTTAAAGACATCGTCTGGAACTCGTTATTGTCGACTAAGTGATTCAGAAGCTCGTCAAAAGAAATCTGATCAAGTATCGTCTGGAGAATGTGCTACTTCAACGCTGATAGATTATACACCTTTTGATCCAAAAATATTTAGGCGTAAGAAATCTCAAGAATCTTTGTTAAGGAATGTTGCAGCCTTACAATATCACAAAAAAGTTTCTAGTGGATCAGAATATGAGAGACTAGAAGAGCCAGTAGCAAAAAAGAGTTTTGGTATTGAAGTCAAACACAGGGATACTCATGCTCGTTCATTGATACCACCACCAAGGCGTTTAGGAGAGTATGGTAGGCTTAGCGATGGTGATGCTAAGCCAAGTCACAGTTTAAGATTAAAGCAAGAGGGCCGAGGTCAAAGTACTGGCAGTATGTTAAGTAATAAAAGTAGTAGCAGAGACTCAGCAGGAACTATGGCAAGTAACGAAACAATCGCATCTTCATTACCGTCAATGAAAACAAGATCTATTCCTCGTCCTAGTAATTACAGAATTCAATTTTGAATATCATATTAGTTCATATAAATCGATGATAGGTGCTTAGAAAAAAAATTCATTTAAAAAACAGAAAATTGGTTAAGATACTTGTGATATTCTAAAAGCCAAAAATAATTAAAATAAGTCACTTATCATCGAATCATTAAAAAGTTGTTTTAATTAATTTTAGTAATAGATTATTTATAATTCAAAGTTTGTTCAATTAATGTTAAGAAAAATGCCATAATAGAAGAGATCACCAATTTTTTATAAAATATTTTTCAGCGATGTATGATGACCTAGTCATTACCAAAGTGAATTGCATAAAATAAGAAAATTTAAATTAAAAGTGCCTTAATTTTTTAAAAGAAAAATATTTTTAATAATTAATTTTTTATAAAAAAAAGTTTTACTAAATATCAAAGAGACTGAAAATAGGTGCCTCGATAAAAATAAAAAAATTCAAAGATTTTTACTATATATACCAAAGTTCATGTTTTTTTTAAAAGCAGTTTAAAATTTTTAAAAACCTACAAGATCTTATATTTATTCAAGAATTTAAGTTGAAGGAACAAAATAATCATATTTTATTGTGATGTAGATTATAGCGTTACCATTAACTAGCAGCATTTTTTTCTCTCTTAATGTTAACTGATTATCATTGTAATTTAGTTATATTTTAACGAATATTTATAAAACGAACGAAACGATAAATTCTTAAAAACGCACCAGGGTGATCTATATACATTGATAATCTTGCATTTTTTATTTATTTATTGCTCGTTGGCTGTGTAATAACAGCTGATATACAAAGAAAAATTTTGCATTTCTATTTGTACTTTTTATATAAAAAAAAAATATTTGTAAATATTATTTTTTGCTAAATTTTTATACGATTGTAAATATTATAACTAAAAAAAAGGGCTGTTATTTCACAGTCAGTGATTGTGTGAGTTTATTTCTAGATGTTGTGATAATGCAAGAATACCAAATGTTATAGGGTGTGCTTTATATGACATTTTTTTAAAAATGTTATAGTAAGCGCTAAAAAGTGTATAAAAATTGTAATAAAAGCTTTAACTAAATTATTACTAATTTCACCAAAGAATGCGTCCTAAAAACGATTTTTGCGTACTATACGTCAGTATCCAAATATTGTTCCTATGATATTTCAGCGAATTACAATGTATAGTAAGCATATTATGTATTATTGTTTGCTCTCTATTTTTGATAACTAGAAAATAGTGTATTTAGAGTAAGCAAAAAGATTATTTTAAAAAGTTAATTGTATGATTGCATTAATTTATACATTAAATTAATGAGCTTTTTTGTGCAGGTTGTTTTAAATAAAAACTACATATATTATATTTAAATTTTTATTTATTTTCTTGTATATTAATATCCTTATTTAATTACCAAAAAACTTTCTTCCTACAAATTAAATTAGATTATTAATTGTTATTTTCTAAATATGTTGTGCAATTTATTACCTAAATTTATTAATTTGTACTTAACTATTAGTCTTTGATAATTTTGACTCTTAAAACCATGAATTTTTAAATTCTACTACAAGCATAGAGATATTAGATAATTAAAAATATGTTAATAAAAAAGAATACCTATACCAAATCATCTCTTTGCCCCATACTTATCAAACTTGTTTTTTTTTACTTGGTAAAATAAGGTTTCGCATTTTGTCACGCGATCAACTCGAGCTTCTTTTCAAATATTCAGCAGCATAGCAATTATTTTATTTTCATATACTAACCGCGAAGTCATTTCACTTGCGAGAATTTTTTTTTCTTCAGTTAGTAATTAATTTGAATAGGTACTTTACTTTTAAAATTAGTAAGGATGAACAAATTAATTTTCTTGTCAGTGGCTACATAAAAAATAGGGGCTTAAAAAATTTTTAAGTAGAAAAGGAAAAACTGGTAGGACCAGCATCGGTCTGAATATGATTGCCTTTTACTACTTTTAAAATTATAAGTCTCATATATTATTATAACTATATCTTATATAAAAAGCAATTACAATTTATTTAACTTTTGTTAGTATTATCCCTAAGGCTGGTTCCACACGGAGCGCTGTAAACTCACAGTTAGCGTTAACTCTGTAGTTATATTACATATATGTATATACTACGCAATGTATTTTAAACGCAGGTTTAAGATAACTTCGAAGTTAAGCGCTCCGTCTGGAATCAGCCTAACAAAAATAACCGGCCAGTTTTACCAGCCAAAACCGGCCGGTTTTGGCTGGTTTCATCTGGTTTCAATGAGTTTTAACCAGAAAAATAGTTTTAGTTCTTAAAAAAAGAAAATTTCCGGGAAAAACAAAGAAAATTCAATCCTGAATAAGCTTAATAACAGTAAATTATGATTTAATATTATTTTATCCAGCTATGCTGCGAATTTATTTTACCAGTATATGTTAGCTCGGAAAAACTTTTTTATTATGTGGAAAACTCGGAAAATTCTGGAAAATCTTAATGCTAATCTGACCTAATTTCACCTGATCTCATCCGGAATCCACCTAGTTTTACATAGCTATGATCAGAAAATAAGTTTCAGTTGCAAAAAAATAGAAAATTTCCGGAAAATTAGGAAAATTCAATACTGATAAACTTTATAACATTCTTTGAATTGATGTAAAATTAGTTGACTCAGCTCCGCGGGGATTTATTTGACCTGTAATTATTTGCTTAGAAGAAAACATTTTTGTCTGTGTGAAAAAATCGGAAAAATCCGGAAAATCATTAACACGTTTCCACCTGTTTTCATACAGAATGCACCTCGTTTTACTATGAATCGTACAAAAAGAACCATGAGGATTTCCCATGTGATAAACCATAAGGTTGAAGAAAACTTTCATTTTTTTACTCAAATATATTTTCCGATTTTCCAATATGGCGGACCATAAGCATGAAAACTAATACTATTTTTCTGGTTAAAACTATTAGAAACCAGGTGAATTCAAATGAAAAACTTTTTTCTCAACCTAGAAAATCCCCTGGTAATGTATATGTTACGCCCGAAACGAGGTAACGGCCGGTTCCGCGGAATCGGACAGTAAACCGGCCGGTTCCACGGAATGGGGCATCAAACCGGCCGGTTCCGCGGAACGGGGCATCAAATTAAATATATTAATACATTGAAAATAAGAAACATTTCTAAGAAAAAAAATTTTTGTTTAATTTCTTTAACATTTAAAATACATTTTTAAATGATACTGATTAATTATAAGATAAAAAATTTGTTTGACTTAGCAAATTTTATTCATAATTTCATTAAACCGGCTGATGACTGCCCCGTTCCGCGGAACCGGCCGTTACCTCGTTTCGGGCGTAACATATATAAAGTTCCTTTTGTCATGTATATTGGTCCGCCATCTTGGAAAAACGGAAAATATGCTGGACAGAAAAAATGAAAATTTTTATTTATAAAAACGTTTTTCTCAACCTAGAAAACCCCCTGGTAATGTATAAAGTTCCTGTTTTCATGCTTATGGTCCGCCATATTGGAAAATCGGAAAATATATTTGAGTAAAAAAATGAAAGTTTTCTTCAACCTTATGGTTTATCACATGGGAAATCCTCATGGTTCTTTTTGTACGATTCATAGTAAAACGAGGTGCATTCCGTATGAAAACAGGTGGAAACGTGTTAATGATTTTCCGGATTTTTCCGATTTTTTCACACAGACAAAAATGTTCTCTTCTAAGCAAATAATTACAGGTCAAATAAATCCCCGCGGAGCTGAGTCAACTAATTTTACATCAATTCAAAGAATGTTATAAAGTTTATCAGTATTACTCCAGTCAAATCAAGGGCGGGGGGGGGGGTGGTATTGTATGTAGCCGCCACCAGATTTGGTCTACTATAGGTTTTTTGGGTCGCTGAACACGAAAATCGGGGTTATTTCTATGAGAAATTGGGGCTTGACCCTTAAATTAGCCAAAACTACCCCTAAAAGGGGTGTTTTTGCAACTTTTGCTCTAGCCCTCCAAGATTTGGTCTAATAAGGGTTTTTGGGGTCGCTGATCACGAATATTGAAGTTATAACTATGAAAAATTACCCCTTCACCCATAAAGTGGCCAAAACTAACCCTAAAAGGGGTGTTTTCGCTACTTTCGCTCTAGCCCTCCAAGATTCGATCTAATAGGGTTTTTTGGGTCGCTGATCACAAAAATTGATGTCTTTTTAATTAAAACTTAACTCTTCACCCTTAAATTGGCCAAAACTACCCCTAAAAGGGGGGTTTCCCTACTTTCACTCTAGCCTTTCAAGATTCGATCTAATAGGGTTTTTTGGGTCACTGATCACAAAAATTGATGTCTTTTTAATTAAAACTTAACTCATCACCCTTAAATTGTCCAAAACTACCCCTAAAAGGGGGGTTTCGCTACTTTCACTCTAGCCTTTCAAGATTCGATCTAATAGGGTTTTTTGGGTCGCTGATCACAAAAATTGATGTCTTTTTAATTAAAACTTAACTCATCACCCTTAAATTGGCCAAAACTACCCCTAAAAGGGGTGGTTTCGCTACTTTCACTCTAGCCCTTCAAGATTCGATCTATTAGGGTTTATTGGGTCGCTGATCACAAAAATCGATGTATTTTCAATTAAAACGTAACTCTTCACCCTTAAATTGGCCAAAACTACCCCTAAAAGGGGGGATTTCGCTACTTTCGCTCTAGCCCTTCAAGAATCGATCTATTAGGGTTTATTGGGTCGCTGATCACAAAAATCGATGTATTTTCAATTAAAACATAACTCATCACCCTTAAATTGTCCAAAACTACCCCTAAAAGGGGGGTTTCGCTACTTTCACTCTAGCCTTTCAAGACTCGATCTAATAGGGTTTTTTGGGTCGCTGATCACAAAAATTGATGTCTTTTTAATTAAAACTCAACTCATCACCCTTAAATTGTCCAAAACTACCCCTAAAAGGGGGGTTTCGCTACTTTCACTCTAGCCCTTCAAGATTCGATCTATTAGGGTTTATTGGGTCGCTGATCACAAAAATCGATGTATTTTCAATTAAAACGTAACTCTTCACCCTTAAATTGGCCAAAACTACCCCTAAAAGGGGGGTTTTCTCTACTTTCGCTCTAGCCCTTCAAGATTCGATCTATTAGGGTTTATTGGGTCGCTGATCACAAAAATCAATGTATTTTCAATTAATACGTAACTTTTCACCCTTAAATTAACCAAAACTACCCCTAAAAGTGGTATTTTCTCTACTTTCGCTCTAGCCCTCCAAGATTTGGTCTACAAGGGATTTTTAGGTCGTTGATCACGAAATTCACGGGTTTTTCAATTAAAAATAAGGCCTTTACCCTTAAAATTGCTAAAACTATTCCTAAAAGGTTTGAAATGTTTTATCATTTGAAACATTTTTTAAAAATTAAAAAAAAATTTTTTTATACTAAGCATAATTTTTATTATGCTTCAAAATAACCCTTCAAGGGCTGTTTATTGTGATCAGCGACCTAAAAAACCCTATTAAACCAAATTTTAGAAGGCTAGAACGAATAATGCGAAAGTGACCCTTTTAGGATTAGTTTTGGCTAATTTAAGGTTGAAGAGTTAAGTTTTAATTGAAAAGACATCAATTATTGTGTTCAGCGACCCAATAAACCCTATTAGATCGAATCTTGGAGGGCTAGAGCGAAATTAGCGAAAACACCCTTTTTAGGGGTAGTTTTAGCCAATTTAAGGGTAAAGAGTTAAGTTTTAATTAAAAAGACATCAATTTTTGTGATCAGCGACCCAAAAAACCCTATTAGATCGAACCTTGGAGGGCTAGAGCGAAAGTAGCGAAAACACCCCTTTTAGGGGTAGTTTTGGCCACTTTAAGGGTGAAGGGGTAATTTTTCATAGTTATAACTTCAATATTCGTGATCAGCGACCCCAAAAACCCTTATTAGACTAAATCTTGGAGGGCTAGAGTAAAAGTTGCAAAAACACCTCTTTTAGGGGTAGTTTTTGCCACTTTAAGGGTGAAGGGTTATTTTTTCATAGTTATAACTTCAATATTCGTGATCAGCGACCCCAAAAACCCTTATTAGACCAAATCTTGGAGGGCTAGAACAAAAGTTGCAAAAACACCCCTTTTAGGGGTAGTTTTGGCTAATATAAGGGTCAAGCCCCAATTTCTCATAGAAATAACCCCGATTTTCGTGTTCAGTGACCCAAAAAACCTATAGTAGACCAAGTCTGGTAGCGGCCACAAACAATACCACCAAAACCGTGATTTGACTGGAGTATATTGAATTTTCCTAATTTTCCGGAAATTTTCTATTTTTTTGCAACTGCAACTTATTTTCTGATCATAGCTATGTAAAACCAGGTGGATTCCGGATGAGATCAGGTGAAATTAGGTCAGATTAGCATTAAGCTTTTCCAGAATTTTCCGAGTTTTCCACATAATAAAAAAGTTTTTCCGAGCTAACATATACTGGTAAAATAAATTCGCAGCATAGCTGGATAAAATAATATTAAATCATAATTTACTGTTATTAAGCTTATTCAGGATTGAATTTTCTTTGTTTTTCCCGGAAATTTTCTTTTTTTATTTATTTATTAACTATTTTTCTGGTTAAAACTCATTGAAACCAGATGAAACCAGATGAAACCAGCCCAAACCGGCCGGTTATTTTTGTTAGGGATAGTGAGTAAGAGGAAATACAGTTATCATTGAACATAAAAGCTCTTTCACATGTGTTCTGAGAAAAATCATAACTAAAAATATATATTAATTCTTTATTTACTTAAAAATTTTTTTTTTAATTTAAAATTATTATTCAAAAGTTAGATAAACACCAATACTGTTTAAATAAAAGTGTTATAAATTTTCACTGTTTGAAAAAATTCACTAGTATGAACTAAAATGAAAAAAAACATTGCTACTAGACTGTGTTGTTTAAAATAAGTAAAAAGATTTTAAAATTTATGAAATAAAATGAACAAAAATAACGCTCTGTATTGTTTAAAATAAGCAAAAAGATTTTAAATAAACAGTTTGAGATAATAAAAAATATATATATATTACAAAAGATAGCTAAGAATTTTCATTATTTCTTCAACATTTTATTTATTAATATTTTAAAAAATTTTTAAGTTTTCTTTAATAAAGATGGAAACTGTAGAATTTAAAGTCTATTGGTCGCAGAGATTAGCGAGTTTGACATGTAAGATTTAAATTTTTTGTACTTTCTAATAAAACAAAATTAATTTTTAAAATGTCTCAGTGGGCGTTGCCATGTATTTATAATTTAATTAACAATAATTAACACATAAACTGAGAGAGTGCATCTCTGCAAATTATTTTTACACAAGGTTGCTATGTAGAAGTTCATTGCCACTGATTTTAAAATTTGATTTAATTCAATGTTTTTTTTAAATTAAAAAAGTCACCTGTTAGATATTCACTATCAAATAATAAATAAAATTACCTCGTGTAAATAAAATGCATTGATTTTTACTAATTTTTATTACACAATATTTCGAAAAATTATTTTAGAATTCGTTCTCTTCAATAAAAGCTTTTTTGATTATCTGAGTAAAGGTTTTTCTGGTTTCATATTAGATTTGAAAATTTGAATTTTTAATAAAATTTTTTTTGTTCGATAATTTTTAGTAAGTCTTTTATTACTGGTCATTGGTTTTGCAAATGGTTGGGCATCTCCATATTTAGCACAATTAACATTAAGCGATTCCGTTAGCGGTATCAAAAAAATTGGAGGTATCGAAACTTCATGGATAGCTTCGTTGTTAAATATTGGGAGGATTTTTGGTGCTATTTTAGGGGCACTAATTCAAGGTACTTAATTTTTTATAAAAAAGTTTTCAGCTTAAATAAAACTTTGAATAACTGAGATTATTTTATCAGAAATCATTGGCCGAAAACCAGCGCTTTTCATTGCTGGAATACCAATGATTTTCGCATGGGCTTGTATTATTGAAGCTTCGTCTGTGCATTGGTTGTACGTTTCGAGGATTTTTGCTGGTATATCAGGTGGTATGACTTGGACTACATTGTCAATTTTTATTGCAGAAATTGCTGATCCTGAAATTCGCGGTTGTTTGGTAAATTTTGAAGCAAAAAAAAAAATTTTAAGATTTTCAAAAGTCTGTTTAATTAATTAGGTTTTATGGAATTTGACAATGGTAACAGTTGGCCAAGTTCTTGGAAATTTCGTTGGACCTTACATTTCAATGGAATTCTATGCTTACATTTGTTTAGGATTCAATATTGCATTTCAATTATTATTTATGTTGATACCAGAATCTCCATATCAGTATGTCATGACAGGAAAATTAGTTAAAGCTGAAAAATCTTTAAAATGGTACAAAAGAAAAGAAAATGTTAAAAAAGAATTACAAATGCTTGAAGATAATTTTGAAGATTGCAAAGAATCGCTGATTAAACGATTAAAAGATTTTAAAATTGCAAGTAAGTGCTTTTTGTTTAAGCTCAAATCGATTTTTATACGGCGTAGACACCGCGGCCTATCTTCATTTCACCTGCAATTATATTTTGACGATAAAGATAATGAGCTACTTAAATTTATCGAGGTGGAGGCTTTCAAGATTATTTAAAGGTCAACTGCATTTGATATAATTTTTAATAATTAAAAGCAAAATTATTTTTATAAGCAATAAATCAATATCAAAATGAGACGTGGCTGGTTTCTGACTTTGCATCAAGAGTACACGGACAGGCTGCTTTGCATGAAAATTCAAGAAAAACAGCCTGGCCTTGTAGAGTCGACCTTAGAATAATTTTTTAGCCTTGATCGGATTAACAAGCGAAAAAAATAGGCGAAAACTCCTGACTGCGTTTTTATATTTGCGTCAACCGGAATTACTCTCGTGACAACCGGGCTCTGAAATTCAAAATATGACAATTTTCTTTTATTTATTTACAAGCTGTCAAAGAAAATTCAAAATATTTTAAATCTTTTATATAATTATTTGCAGCATTTTCAACGTAAATTTTTTTATTTTTTAATATTCATGTTTAGTTTCCTCGGTTTAAAAACCAAAATTTCACAGTTGAAGTAGCCGCGAATTCCGGTCAGATTGATTTTTCAGTACATTCAAACTTTATAAGAGCTAAAAAGAATTATCAATGTACGAAAATTTTAATTTTTAAATTATTTTTAATTCAATTAAATAGTTGCGTGTAGGGATCGTATTAGTTATTGAGTGCAGAAAAAATATAAATTTTTTTCTTATGAAGCCTTAAGGCAAAAAATTTTTTATTTTAACATTCGCGGAATCACTCAATATTTCCCTAAAACCCTCTCTATTACCCAAAATACTTAAAAAAAAATTACATTATTCTATTATTTTTTTTTTCTCACAGGAAACCGAAACAGTATTTTTTTGATATTTATGTTAAATTTCTGTAACTTCTTTCCTGCATTTAACGCAATGACAAGTTACATGGAAATCGTAGCAACAAGAAGTAAAGTAACAATAAGGCCAAGTACCGTAGTAACATTTTTAGGATTTTGTTCAATAGGAGCAACTTTAATATCAACTTATTTAGTAGATAAAATAGGAAGACGTTATTTATTAATAATTTCTGGATTTTTTACATCAATGTCATTGATAACACTAGGTTTACATTTTTTTTTATTAGAAAATCAAATTCACACGATATTTTACGGTTGGTTACCAATAGTGTGTTTAATTATTTATTCAACCTCATACTGCTTTGGTTTAAATTCAATACCAAGTGCTCTAGTGGGTGAATTATTTTCACCGAGGTTAAAAACATTTGCTAGTCTAATATTCAGCATAACTTTTGCTGGTTTTTCAGCATTATCCTCCTGGTTATTCATGCCATTGGTTAATGTTATTGGTGATAGCTATTCATTTTTTTTCTATGGTTTTGGTACATTTTTTTCAATAATATTCTTTTATTATTGGGTACCCGAAACCAAAGGGAAATCTTTACAAGAATTGCAGAAAAATCCTGCTTAGTGTCAATTTTTCGTTAATTTAAGATTTGTATTGATATTTAAGTATTTATTACAATCTAAAAAAATTTGCGATTAAAAATGTTTGATTAAATGTGATCGATAAAAGTGAACCAGGACATTGTAATATATCATATCATTAATCAATATTATTGAATGTGTGATTTAAGATGCTTTCCGACGCATCACGTGGGTAGTAATATTTGCAGTACTCGCTTAGTAATTGTTTTGTTTAAATTTTCAAATAAAAGAAAATAAAACTGTAAAAATGGCCCTTATACGTAAATAAGTCCTCAAGGAAAAACTCGATTAATTATTGGGTCTAATTATTAATTTTTTATTCCGGATGCAAAATTTTTTTAAAACGATAAAGAGCTAGCAATTTTGAGTCATTGAAACTAATAAAAGACCTTAGAAATTTGCATGTTCTGCGATCAAATCAGTTTTTTTTAACATGGAACATGTTTATAGGGAGGGGGTACTTCAGAACTTGAAAATTAAGGGGGGGGGGTCAAATTTGTCCTTTTTAA
Organism: Anagrus nilaparvatae; assembly: GCA_022575985.1. NCBI lineage: Eukaryota > Metazoa > Arthropoda > Insecta > Hymenoptera > Mymaridae > Anagrus > Anagrus nilaparvatae. The sequence continues at coordinate 5,321,455 of JAKSXM010000107.1, forward strand.
GGGGGGGGGGTCAAATTTTTCCTATTTAAGGGGGGGGGGGGTCAAATAAGACTTAGAATAATTAGGTAAGTATATATAAATAAATAAAATACTATTAAAAGACTTTGAAAAATCTGGGCTTAAGGACTTAGGATATTACAGGTTTATGGACTTAGAATAATATCGATTTAGGGACTTGGAATAATTCAGGTTCAGGGACTTATAATAATTCAGGTTTAGGGAATCAAAATAGTTTGGGTTTAGAATCTTAACAACTAGTAAGGTGATAATTACAAATTACAACAATAGAAAATTGTATTGTAATGTTGAGTAACATTTGTATTATATCTAGTCCTCATTTGGAAGTAAACATGTTCCATGCATTTAGGTTGTGTTTACACAAACCGGTTATAAGTTTTTTTTTTTTAAGCCAGACTTTTGCCTTTAGGTCCAATTTCAACAATAAAAAATTTACTAGAGTTCTTCCGAGATATAAAAATCAAAAAGCATAAAAAATTTTTTTGAGCCTAATAAAAAAGGATCAAAAATTATTTTGCTAAAATAAAAATCAAAATAATTGCATAACATTTTTTATAAAATTAATAATATTATTCATGAAAAAATAAATTTTATCTTGATCTTAAAAATGTCAATGTCGCGCAGATCGCATATAAATTAATATCTGACTCTGATAACGCTTTTCTTTTTTGAGATCAATAAACGTGAATCTTTCTCTTTAAAAAAGTTACTTTTTTCGGTGAAGTAGTCAAAATATAATAAAATTGGACCCTTTCATATTAATGAAATTTCACCTTAATGCACTAATTTTGCTAATTTTTCCTCCATAAATTCACTCAATATAGTTTTATTTCAATTACAAAGAAGCATTAAGAAAATCATTTATTTTAAATGTAGCTTAATTGTTAATCCAACACATTGGTTTTTATGGTCTAGTAATTAAGTTATTTAAAATTAATCACTTGATGAATAGAGATATTGCTGCTGATAAAAAATGTGTCATGTAAAATTTATAAATTTTAATACCTTTTTTCAGAAATAATTAAAAATACAACAAAAAAATTTAGATAAATAATATTTTTTTAATGGTTTAAGATATATTTTATAATTTATCGAATCGAATAATCTGAAGTATAAAAATTGTATGCTTATTTTCAGTTAAGATAATTTAATGAGATATCACATGAAGAAATTTTATATTGAATTATATTATAGGGTGAGTCATTTTAAAAGATGCACCTAAATATCTCGAAAACTAAGTTAAATCGAAAAAAATGTTTGGAACAAAAGTTTCAGGGTTTTGAGGGGGACATCCGATGGCGTTATTAGATTTTGGGCCCTAAGGCCCAAAAAAGGCCCACGGATACCAGCTTTAAAATTTTAAATGGGAAGTGTATTTTTTTATTTTAAATTCGGATTCCGCAGGAAATTTGGCGTTCGAATACGTTTTATGCAAAAAAAAAAACATAAGGCCCTTTTGCATTTAGGCCCAAAAATCAATTTTTTAAGGTTTTTTATGATGAAAAAGATATTCCAAAATTTTTCTATTCTTTTTAATGCATGTAAGTTTTGGTGGGAGATATCATATGATAAAAGCAGATTTTGGGCCCTAAATAATCAAAAGGGCCTCATAGGGCCCAATTTTAAAATTGAAAACAGATTCAATAAATTTTTTTTTTTTTAATTTTAATGATGAAGAAAAAATTAATTATGCACAAAATTTTGGCTAAAATAAAAACATAAGGCCCCTGTTAGGGCCCAAAAATGATTTTGCAGGTCCTAGTACGAATAATAACGATGTTTTGAGATGTTCCTAATCTTTTTAATCTGTGCATGTCATGATAGAGGAAAACTGACGACAAAAGAAAATTTCTGGTTTCGAAAGCACCAATTGGGCCTCATAGGGCCCAATTTTAAAATTTGAAACAAATAAGACAATTGTTTTTATTTAAATTTGATTGATCTCGAAAAATTTAATTTTGCATACAAATTTAGGCAAAAAATAACATAAGGCCCCTGTCAGGGCCCAATAATTCAGGGCCCAATAATGATTTTTTAAGTCTCGAATTTTTTAATTTTTTAATTTTTTATTTTTTAAGCACCCCGAACGTGAGAGGCAAGGGGACTCACTTTAAAAAAGCACCCCAAAGGAAACATACTACTACTACGTCCACGCCGTTGTTTCTGGGTAACGCTAAAGTAGTTAAAATTAAAATTAAAAATAACTTAAAAGATCATGTTATTAAAAAATTATGTTATTTTTTGCTTAAATTTGTATCTAAAATTAAATTTTTCGAGATCAATCAAATTTAAATAAAAACAGTTGTCTTATTTGTTTCAAATTTTAAAATTGGGCCCTATGAGGCCCAATTGGTGCTTTCGAAACCAGAAATTTTCTTTTGTCGTCATGTTTCCTCTATCATGACAGATTAAAAAGATTAGGAACATCTCAAAACATCGTTATTATTCGTACTAGAACCTGCAAAATCATTTTTGGGCCCTAACAGGGGCCTTATGTTTTTATTTTAGCCAAAATTTTGTGCATAATTAATTTTTTCTTCATCATTAAAATTAAAAAAAAAAAAATTTATTGAATCTGTTTTCAATTTTAAAATTGGGCCCTATGAGGCCCTTTTGATTATTTAGGGCCCAAAATCTGCTTTTATCATCTGATATCTCCCACCAAAACTTACATGCATTAAAAAGAATAGAAAAATTTTGGAATATCTTTTTCATCATAAAAAACCATAAAAATTTGATTTTTGGGCCTAAATGCAAAAGGGCCTTATGTTTTTTTTTTTGCATAAAACGTATTCGAACGCCAAATTTCCTGCGGAATCCGAATTTAAAATAAAAAAATACACTTCCCATTTAAAATTTTAAAGCTGGTATCCGTGGGCCTTTTTTGGGCCTTAGGGCCCAAAATCTAATAACGCCATCGGATGTCCCCCTCAAAACCCTGAAACTTTTGTCCCAAAAATTTTTTTCGATTTAACTTAGTTTTCGAGATATTTAGGTGCATCTTTTAAAATGACTCACCCTGTATAAAAAAAATTATTAATATACAAAAAACAAAAGATTATGAGAAAGTTTCAAAAATATAAAAATTTTATTTGTCATAAAATATAATCTCATCATAAAATAAAAACATTATTTATGAACAGTATAATATGAAAAAGTTACATTTCTTTAAAAACAGTATTGCAATGACTTTATATTTTAACAGAAAAAAATATAACATTTATATATGAAAAATATAAAAAAGTTTGTACATAATTATACAAGTGAACAAGAAATGATATATTATGAAATATTTTAATGATGAAACAGTCTTACGTTTGTATGAGATAAAATTATTGAATGATCATTACAAGCTTCTATTACAGCTTCATCATTTGTTGAACCAGCAGGGGAAGCAATGTAACGTACTCCACTCTGAAAGTTAATAAAAAGTTAGTTTACAAGATTTTTAATAGTTTAAATAATATAAATTTTAATTACCAATCTAGCTCTATCGACATTGTCTCTGAATGGGAAGAAGGCATCACTACTTAAGGCAACATTATCTAATTTTTTCAACCATTCCTCTTTTTCAGATTGACTTATTTTTTCAGGTACAACTTCATACATGGCAGCCCAGATGGATTCTGGCATGTCTTTGCCCTAATGTGTCATTAACGTAATTGTCAATTGCATTTGAAATTTCTGCTCTTTTTACTCCTTTTTTGAATTTCATGTTTGTTACTTTTGGGTGTTGGCGCATCCACCTTTTGTTTTAATTAAAAAGTAATTTGATAGTTTAGAAATGTGAAAAATTAAATTTGATTAAATGCTTTACCAATTATCTGCCTTATCCCCAGCAAGCCTGGTGCAGTGAATTCTTGATTGCTGTCCAGCGCCAATTCCAATAACTTGACCATCTCTTGCATAACAGACAGAATTACTTTGAGTATACTTGACTGCTATTGTGGCAACAATCATATCTCTGACTCCAGCCTCAGAAAGATTTTTAGATTTTGTTACTATATTAGCGAATGTATTTTTATCAATAACTGCGTTATTACGTTGCTGTTCCATTGTAAGTCCGTAAAGAACTTTTCTTACTATCGGAAGTGGTTCGTAATTTGGATCAATTTGTAAAATACAATACCCACCGTTCTTCTTTTTTTTTAACACTTAAAGAGCTTCTTCAGTGTAACCCGGAGCAATAATACCATCAGATACTTCTCTAAAAAAATTAAATATTTTCATTAAAATTAATTAATTATGTAATTACCCAATGCGAAAAATCTTTGATCTGCGCAGATCTGTAATTTTCATTTTTCAGATCTCTACAGATCTGTATTTTGCCACTTTCTGCGCATATCTGTACACATCTGTAAAATTAAAAAATTGGCTATCCACGGTACATCTATTATGTACCAAAAATGTTGCAAATATTTGAAATATTATAAAAATATAAAATAAATCAAATTTTCCAGGCGTATAAAACATACAAATCCAAAAAAACGCAATTTTTTATTTTTTTCGAAAAAAAATGGTTCTTGTTTTCAGGCAAAATTACATTGAAATATGTGTATATTTTGATTTGAATACGTAATATTTGAATAGTATGGATCTCTAATAAGTAATTCCATACTAAGTTTGCCCATATTTATAAGATTTTTAAGCTGAAAACATCAAAAATTGGACACTAAAAAAATGAACGTTCTAGGGATTTCAACGTCTATGTGTGGGGTGCAAAAACATATAAAAAATGTTTCATTCAAAATTTTTTTATGCAAAATTTTACATCCACAAACATATACTATTATATGTAGAAAACCTTACATACCCATATCTAACACTTTTGACTACCAAAAAATCAAAAAAACTCATCAAAAACGCATTTTTTTTTTCTTTCGTGAAATATCGATTTTTAAATATTTAGTAAAACTAGGGGGCTACGCCCCCTGCGCGCTAAAGCGCGCCAACCCCCTCAAATTCAATTTTAAATGAAAAACAATTTAAACTTTAAACAAATATTTATTTAATAAAACAAATTTTCGATTTTATTTGTACAAAATCTTCATTCTAATCTAACGTTTATTATTTTAAATTTTACTTTATGAATTAACCCTAAATTAGGTACATTTTACCAATTATGCGATCACAGGCCCTCGGTGCTATGCACCTCGGGCCCTGTCAACCTTCCCATTTGATATATTATAACTTTTATATCGAACTTATTTCATTAACTGATTCCTCATAAATAACTAATTTTTTATTTAAGACAGAAAATAACATGTTAATAATATTATATTATTCACCCTTTCAAAATGAAGAAAAAAAAATAAAAAATAAATATTAATAAAATACAGAATTTTAAAATACGCGTCATTAAAAATAACAGAACAGTATAAGGTTTAATTTGTACACCGCAAGAGCGCGTTAGTATTAATTTCGAAATGAATAACAGCTGTTAAGTACAGACCAATCAGAATGAGTTTTAAAATGTCTCAAAATCAGCGTTACATTTTATTCTTTTAATAGAAGAAAGGTCTAAATTTTGACCGCTTATAGCTCGGTCCCAGTGCGCCCGAATGAAAAATTTCTAAGGACCATTTTCGTCGGAAATTTCCTCAGCTACAATTTTTATTTCAAACTTTTTTTTATATATTGCTTAATTTTTGAGTTATTTGCAAAAAACAGTTTTGCCCCAACTTTTGCCCCCTCTGGGGGGCCCAGCACTAGGTTGGAATGTCCGGTTTTGTTTCCCCTTTCAAATTAGCCCAAAACCAACACATTCCAAAACTTTTCATTTCTGGAGGACTTTTGTCCAAGTTTGCCCTTAATTTAGCCTATATTCAATGGTGTATAACTAATGTGCAAAATTATTTTCTTTTAAAAATCTTCAAAACTCGCATATTCAATGTACAAATATTCGTTATCATAGTACATATTTCCTTAACATAAAAAAATTTTAAATGCTTGAGTGTAAACAATTTTTAACCTCAAATTCATTTTCCTCACCAGAAAAAACCCCCTTGTACAGTTAAAAATGAATATTTTTAAGTTTTATGGAACGGCATCTTGGAAAATCGGAAAATATGTTGGGTCGAAAAATTGAATATTTTCCACCCAAAATTAATTTTTCTCATCCTCAAAAACTCCCTTGTAAAGTTAAAAATTAATAAGATATTAAACTAAATATGGGTGATATATTGAATACTATTTATGATAATTTAAAAATTAATATTTTTAAATTTTGTGGTCCGCTATCTTGGAAAATCGGAAAACATTTTAAGTCGAAAAATTGAATATTTTCCATCCAAAATTCATTTTTCTCACCCTCAAAAACCCCCTTGTAAAGTTAAAAGTTAATATTTTTAAGTTTTATGGTCCGCCATCTTGGAAAATCGGAAAATCTTTTGGGTTTAAAAATTGAAAATTATACTTCCAGGGTATCCGCTTCTACCTGCAAGGTTCATTCTCATCCTGGGGTCTTATTATCTTTTTTAAAATACCTGGTGGTTAACCATCTGGTAAACCATCATGGTTTTTTTTGCGCGAAATTTTTGATCGGAAACTCGATCGGAATTTTGATTTTTGATCGGATTTTCGATTGAAATTTTTTATCGGAAACGCGATCGGCAAAAATTTCGATCGGAATTCGATCGACAGTTCGATCAGAAAGTTGATCAACTTTTTCGATACGGGTGTATCTGCCTATAACAGAAAAATGATGTTCTGCAGTTTAAAAACTCATTAATTGCAGCAAAACAAGTAATAAGTATCTGAGACAGACAAGAAACATTTGGTGTATAATAGCTAATTCCTTTCGAACTCCAGAACATTAATCAGAAGAACAAATACTACACGAGACATGGACTTCTTGATACTTAAGTAACACATGAGACTGTAAATATAAAGCTAAACTGAATTATATTTTGAATGCTTTAATTATAAACTAAAAACTTAAAAGACAAAAATTCTTAATTTATTTATTTATTTTCTTTAAATAATGAAACAACCTTCTCTTATTTTTTATATGTCTAACATGCATCTGTCAGTTATAGCAGAAAAAGGCACATAAAAAAAATAAATAAATAAATGAAAAATTTTTTCTTTTAGGTTTGAGTTTTTAATTCAAGCTTTCAAACATATAATTCAGTACGGCTTTATATTTACATTCTCATGTATTACTTAAGTATCAAGAAATCCATTGCTGGAGCAGTGTTTATTCAGTGTTTATAACTATAGCAATATCTAAATAAAACAGCATTCTGTTATTTAAAATTTTTTTATTCATAATACAAAGTTTTGTTACGCACTAATCGAATCGTAAGTCATAATTACATAAGTTGTAACATTTTGGTATTCAAAGTTCCCATCAACATCTGAAAATATTAAATATACACTGTTAAAAATTACTCCTTTAAATTTACAAAAATAATAGGTTATTTGCGAAATAAATAGTCCGATAAAAATTGTAAATTTAGTAAATTTACTATCTTTATTGACATTTTACTAATTTTTAATCTTAGATGGTATGTTATTTTGCAAAAAAGTGAATTAAAAGACCGCTTAGGAAATAATTAAACTTGAGAAAATTTTTTTTTGTTTTAATGACTAGTAAAAGGTACAAACAACTAAGAAAACTCTTACTCTAATCTTTTTATGATGTTTTCAAAATGTCAGTGTTATAGGATTAATTTAAGTATTATTTTATTTAAAACTAATAAAAATTTACCTGGTTTTGTTGAATCGACAGAAAATAACGGTTTTTCTGTATCATTATACATAGCATTCAAAGAAATATAGGGAAATATTTTTTTGAATAACTCCATTTTTGACAAATGATATTCAAGAGTTGCTGTTTTCTGAGTCTCTGTAGTTTCGAAAGGTGCAAAAGCTAATGCAATTGTATTTGATCTTAATTTTATCGATGCTTTAAAATTTATCAGTTTGTTTTCTTTTTCCGATGTTGGCAAATCTTCACTTATTGCAATGGACCAGCTTGAAAATTTTGGACCTGATATTCTTACGGCAAGCCAATGAACACCCCAACCCACTGTATAAAGGTTTAAAACACCTCCTCCCCATAGTGAAAATTTATTTAAATTGTATCTACAGGAAGAAATGTAAATATGTTAAAGAGTTTTAAATATCGGTAGCTTGCTGTTTTTATTGAAAATTCAAACAAATTTTAACTTTAAAAAATTCTTGTTGAAAGTTCAACCAACTACTTTAGATCGCAATCAAAGCAATTCGTACTTAATTTTATTATAGCTAATAACTCACTTTTCTTTTAAACTTCCAAAAACAAGTTTATTCAACTCTTTCACCCAAGCTTCTTTTCTGTTCTTATTCATATGGTTAAAAATTAATAAACAATGATTTTCATATTCATCATTAAATAATTTCCGCATAATTTCTTCTGAATATTTAGAATATTCTTCTTCTGGCACACAGTCCAAGCCTTGAAAAATAGCTTTTGTATCTATTGATAAATTTGATGGTAAAAACATACCCAATGTATCATAAGTTTTTAAATTCAACTCAACATCGTCTATGAATACTCCACGTGTTGCTATTATCGCTGCACGTGAGAAATAAAAATCTAAATTGACGACCCGTAACACTGAACAAAGAAATTAAAATTTATATTAATAGTTCTATGAGAAATACTATTTTTGAATTAACTATCACGATAATTGTCAAAGATTATATATTCAAGTCAAGGTTAATAAGTTAAATATCATGGTAATAAATTCAAGATTAAAAATTAAAGAAATCTAAATTACTTTCGTGTAAGTCATCATACGAAGCTCCGTTTGTAAATAATAAGCAACAAGAAGGCTTATTTCTTAAATGGTCTTTGAAATGGTAAATCCTTTTGAACTTTGATGCAAAATCTTCTACGATTTCTATTGCGTTAAATGATAGAATTTGAATCCCGCGTTTTGAAAATTGTCTTTTTACAGCTTCATTCCAATACCTTAAAATAAAATATTTTTTTTCATATGAGGGTAATTCCATGGATAAATAGCACAAAATGGAACGCGAGCTCTCAAAAAACAAAATTTTTTCTTTCGATAAAAATAAATGATAACTTAAGAATAGATAATGATCCCAAATAAGGTTTTCTGTAACTTTTAAAGGTTGCTTTGCTGTTATAAGGTTTTTTGGTAAAACTGCTCTCCTCAGCCACCATTTTTGAAAGTTCCGAAAAAAAGCTCAAAAAAACAATGAAAAAAAAATATGTTTTCGATGTGAATTTTGATGAGGAACTCGAATTTTCAATCAGTTTTGTCCTATTCTGTGCCTATTCACGGGAAATTTCAAATCTCTGCCCTAACTTTAAATGAAAATAGCCAAAAAGTTTTCCATTATAAAAAAATTTTTTTTCTCAAAATTTGTCAAAATTGCATATATTTGACTGAAAAAAAATGTCCGAGGGTAATTTTTGTTGTAACCACGTAATGAAAAAATTTCTTGAATTTTTCACTTTTTTCAATTTTGACTTGTTAGTTGTTTTGCTGATTTCCCTTTTAGTCACGTGACCAAATAGAAATCTGACGAAAAATTTGAATTCTGCAGGAAATTTTACACGAGAATAGTAATTTTGGTATACTTGAAATAAAACATCAGAATTTGACAAATTAATTAAAATAGATTATTAAAATTTAATAAATATGAAAATTTTAAAAATGGGATTTTCTTGATTTTATGACATTTTTAGCCTATAAAAAGCATAGAAAAGCTAAATAAAAAAGTAATTCTTCTGGGAAAACAAAAATTATGTTTATTATTAATAAAAAGTAAGTTTTTTTTTAAGCTTAGAGTTTATTTTTCATCGAAATATCTATAAATAGTTAAAAAAGTACACAAAAATCAAGAAAATCCCGTTTTAAAAATTTTCATTTTTTTTATATTTGATATTTGATATTTTATTTATTGTATTAAAATAGTTTATAGTTTATAGTTTATTTTTATTTCAAGGTGTAAAATACATGCAAATCATGGTGAAAACACCACAACCCCAAAGAGAGGCAGAGGCAATTTTATTAAATTTTAAAAATCTATTTTAATGAATTTTTCAAATTGAGATTCTACACTCAAAAAAAAAATTCAACCTAGCGCCGAAAATTTTTTCGACGCAGAGTTGAAAAAATTCTTATCTACGTAATGTTGAAGTAGCTCATAACGTGAGGCTCGTACAATAACTACGCCGCGTCGTATTTTCAGTTTCCACCTATACATGGCGCGTTTTTAACGCAGCGTGTAAACTATTCCGGCTGGACGTCGTCGACTCTTTCGACGAGGCGTCGCAAGGCACGACTTCGACGCCGCTCGTTTCTACCGGCAACGTGTTGTATACTATAGTTCTACGCAGTCAGTGAATAAAATTACTGTAAATAAAAAATTACAATTGCACGCGTTGCTCTTGTTGCTATGTTTTTTGTTGCTGCATAAACTATTTTTTATATTAAAAAAAAAAAAAAATACATAGCAAAATTTTGTGTTTTTTACAACAAAAAAAAATTCCCAAAAAAATCCATTATTTTAGTCTCCCAAATTTTATTCCGACCTTACACTCAAAACCTTATTGTGTCAATTAGCATCAGAATTTAAACATAAAAATTAAATCATTATTTATTTAATCCGTAGTATAAATTAATTAAATAATAAAATTTAATCATTACTCCAGGCAACATACCGTTGGGGGGGAGGTTTATAGGTTTTTTGGGTCGCTGAAAAAGAAAATTGGGGTCCTTTCGTAAAGAAATTGGGGCTTCACCCTTAAATTTCCTAAAACTACCCCCAGAAAGGGGGTTTTTTTTACATATTCGCACTTTCAGCGCTCAGATTTGCACCATATGGACTTTTTGGGTTGCTAATAAAGAATTTTGACTTCTTTTTCATAAATAATTCAAATTTAACCGCTAAATTGGCTAATTCTACCCCCCAAAAGGGGGTGTTTTTGCTATTTTCGCACTTTGAGCATCCAGGATATGCCCATAATATATAGGCTTTTTGAGTCGCTAATCAAGAATTTCGACTCCTTTTTCATAAATATTCAATATTTCACCCTTAAAATAGCTCAAACTACCCCCAAAAGGGGTGTTTTTAATATTTTCGCACTTTGAGCATCCAGGACATGTCTGTATAGGTTTTTTAGATAAATAACAAGAATTTCGACTCTTTTTTCATAAATATTCAATATTTCACCCTTAAAATAGCTTAAACTACCCCAACAGGGGTGTTTTTAATATTTTCGCACTTTGAGCATCCAGGACATGTCTGTATAGGTTTTTTTGATAAATAACAAGAATTTCGACTCTTTTTTCATAAATACTCAATATTTCACCCATAAAATAGCTAAAACTACCCCGATAAGGGATGTTTTAAATATTTTCGCACTTTCAACATCCAGGATATGCCCGAATAGGTTTTTTGGGTCGCTAATCAAGAATTTCGACTTTTTCATAAATATTAAATATTTCACCCTTAAAATAGCCAAAACTACCCATAAAAGGTGCGTTTTTGATATTTTCGCACTTTAAGCATCCCGGATATGTCCGTATAGGTTTTTTGGGTCACAAATCAAGAATTTCGACTCCTTTTTCCTCATGCCTTACACTAGCGTAACCTAAGGAAGTAGGCTATATAAAAAAACGACACGTCAAGCCTTACACTAGTGTAACCTAAGGAAGTAGGCTAAAATAAAAAAACGACACGTCAAGCCTTACACTAACATAACTTAAGGAAGTAGGCTATATTAAAAAAACAACACGTCAAGCCTTACACTAACATAACGTAAGAAAGCGGTCTATAATAAAAAAACGACACGTCAAGCCTTACACTTGTGTAACCTAAGGAAGTAGGCTAGAATAAAAAAACGACATGTCAAGCCATACACTAGCGTAACCTAAGGAAGTAGACTATAATAAAAAACGACACGTCAAGCCTTACACTAGAATGACCTACGGAAATAGGCTATAATAAAATAATGACACGTCAAGCCTTACACTAACATAACCTAAGAAACCGGTCTATAATAAAAAAACGACACGTCAAGTCTTACACTAGTGTAACCTAAGGAAGTAGACTATAATAAAAAACGACACGTCAAGCCTTACACTAGCATGACCTACAGAAATAGGAAAATAATGACACGTCAAGCCTTACACTAACATAACCTAAGAAAGCGGTCTATAATAAAAAAACGACACGTCAAGTCTTACACTAGTGTAACCTAAGGAAGTAGGCTACAATAAAAAAACGATACGTCAAGCCTTACACTAGCGTAACCTAATAAAGCGGTAAATAATAAAAAAAGGACACGTCAAGCCTTACACTAACATAACTTAAGGAATTAGGCTATATTAAAAAAACGACACATCAAGCCTTACACTAACATAACCTAAGGAAGTGGCCTATAATAAGAAAACGACACGTCAAGCCTTACACTAATATAACCTAAGAAAGCGGTTTATAATAAAAAAATGACATTTCAAGCCATACACTAGCGTAACCTTAGGAAGTAGACTATAATAAATAACGACACATCAAGCCTTACACTAGCGTAACCTAGGCTATATTAAAAAAAGACATGTCAAGTCTTACACTAACATAACCTAAGGAAGCGGCCTATAATAAGAAAACGACACGTCATGCCTTACACTAGCGTAACCTAAGGGAGTAGGCTGTATAAAAAAACAACACGTCAAGCCTTACACTAGTGTAACCTACGCGATACAAAAAAACGACTCATCAAGCCTTACACTAGCGTAACCTAAAAAAGTAGTCTATAATAATTAAACGACACGTCAAGCCTTACACTAGCGTAAGCTAAGGAAGCGGTCATTAATAAAAAACGACACGTCAAGCCTTACACTAGCGTAACCTAAGGAAGCCATCTATAATAAAAAAACGACACGTCAAGCCTTACACTAGCGTAACCTAAGGAAGCGGTCTATAAAAAAACGATACGTCAAGCCTTACACTAGCGTAACCTCAAGAAGTAGGCTATAATAAAAAAAACGACACGTCAAGCCTTACACTAGGGTAACCTAAGGAAGTAGGCTGTATTAGGAAACGACACGTCAAGCCTTACACTTGTGTAACCTAGGCGATACCAAAAAAACTACACGTCAAGCCATATACTATCGTAACCTAAGGAAGTAGGCTGTACTAAAAAAACGACACGTCAAGCCTTACACTAGCGTAACCTAAGGAAGTAGGCTATAATAAAAAAACGACACGTCAAGCCTTACACTAAGATAACATAAGGTAGCGGTCTATAATAAAAAAACGCTACCAATTAATTGGAACTATGGTTCCTCATTAACAATAACAAAATGTTTATAATGGTCTACTTTACCTAGTAAAAACCATAATTCTAGATTCTAGATAAAACGATAATTCTAGATATTCGTTCTTTCATACATAGAAATTAAGTACTAAGTCCTAAAAAAAAAAAATAATTTTTTTTCTAATTTTTTTATATGAAAAATTTAAAAAAATATTTTTTAAAAAATTAAGTATATCAGATTGGAGATATCGAGTAAAAACAATAATTCTAGATATTAGTACTTTCACTACGTCCAAAAAGAAAAAAAAATTATGGTGTATTTTTAATTTTTTTATGTTAAAAAAAAAATTTTGAATAATTACGTATCAGATGGAGGAATCCTTTACGAACGACAATTCTAGATATTCGTATACTTTTATAGAAAGAAATTAATTACTGAATCATTAAAAAAAAAATGTGGTTTATTTTTAATTTTTTTATGTAACAAATATTGAGAAAAAAAATTTCGAAAAATTACGTATCAGATGGAGAAATTTTTTAAAAATGATAATTCTGGATATTAGTACTTTCATAGAAATAAACTAAGTACTACGTCCAAAAAGAAAAAAAATTATTGTGTTTTTTAATTTTTTTATACAAAAAAATAAAAAAAAAAAATTTCGAAAAATTATGCATCAGATGGAGAAATCCTTTAAAAACGATAATTCTAGATATTTGTACTTTCATAGAAATGAATTAGTTACTACGTCCTAAAAGAAAAAAAATTATTGTGTTTTTTTAATTTTTTTATACAAAAAATTTTAAAAATTTCGAAAATTTACGTATCAGATGGCGAAATCCTTTACAAATGATAATTCCAGATATTATTACTTTCACAGAAATAAATTGAGTATTACGTTCAAATAGAAAAAAAAATTATGGTGTTTTTTTAATTTTTTTATGTAAAAAATGATTAAAAAAAAAATTTCGAAAAATTACGTATCAGATGGAGAAATCCTTTAAAAACGATAATTCTAGATTCGTACTTTCGTAGAAACAAATTAAGTACTACGTCCTAAAAAAAAAATTGGCATTTTTTATATTTTTTGGCGGCAAAAATTTGGAGAAAAAAATTTTCATGAAATTACGTATCCAATCCAAAAATTGACTATGAATTATATTTCTAAAACTAGTACTCTCATAGAAAACAATTAGGTACTACGTCCAAATAGAAAAAAATGTATTTTTTGTATTTTTTGGTAACAAAAATTTTAAGAAAAAAATTTTTTTTTAAATTAATTATAAGATTCAAGACATCGAGTAAAAAGCATATTTTCAAATATAAGTATTTTCATGGAAATGAATGAGGTATTACATCCAAATTAAAAAAAAAATGGACCTCCAGCTTTTTTAGTGAAAAAAATTTTGAAAAAAAAATTAGGTCTTAATATAATGTTGGTTGTGAAATATAACAGGTTACAGACTTTTTTTAAAAACCGGTTTTTTAGCTTCCTGAGGTCTCAAAACGTGTTTATATGTCAAGAAATCAAAATTTTACCGAACACAAAGGTTCCTCTATGAGGAACCAAAACGACACGTCAAGCATTACACTAACATAAACTGATGAATTAGGTTATAATAATAAAACGAAACGTCAAGCCTTACAATAGCGTTACCTAAGAAAATAGTCTAGATTAAAAAAACGACACCGCAAGCCTTACACTAGCAGTATTTGGTCTAACATTATATCTTAGGGTTTTTGAGGCTGCTGCCTTCAAATATGAACTTCAAAAAAACATAAAATTTTATCGAGGAGTCGAAAATTGGGGTGAATAGGGGTGAAAAGTCATTTATAAAAATTCTTTATTTTCTTTTTAAAAGTTTTTATTCTTACTGGAAAATCTATATCGGGGGTTCTCAAGATTGCTGATTTCAAATATGAACTCAAAAAAATGATGAAACTTCATCTAGGGGTGGAAAATAAGGGTAAAAGTGGTGAATAATCAATGTTCATAAAAGGCTTGTGGTTTAGTTTTTACTAATTTCGTAGTCAGCATATCCAAAAACTCCTAGATATTTTATCAATATTCTTATTCGTGTTACGCCAAAAATTGAACTCATATTTGGCTAATTTTTCAAAAATGGGCGAATTTTGAGGCCGCCATTTTGAATTTGTGCCGTTTTTTAAAATAGCCTACTTCCTTATGTTACGCTAGTGTAAAGCTTAACGTCTCGTTTTTTTATTATAGACCGCTTCCTTAGGTTACGCTAGTGTAAGGCTTGACGTGTCGTTTTTTTATTATAGATGGCTTCCTTAGGTTACGCTAGTGTAAGGCTTGACGTGTCGTTTTTTTGGTATCGCCTAGGTTACACTAGTATAAGGCTTGACGTGTCGTTTTTTTAATACAGCCTACTTCCTTAGGTAACGCTAGTGTAAGGCTTGACGTGTCGTTTTTTTATTATAGACGGCTTTCTTAGGTTAAGCTAGTGTAAGGCTTGACTTGTCGTTTTTGGGTATCGCCTAGGTTACACTAGTTTTACGTGTCTTTTTTTTAATACAGCCTACTTACTTAGGTTACGCTAGTGTAAGGCTTGACATGTCGTTTTTTTATTATAGACCGCTTCCTTAAGTTACGCTAATGGACGCCATTATTTATGAACAGAAAAAAAAGTGAACAAAGATGAGTTGAACAGAAAAAAATGAACAAAAACATTTGAACATAGGAAGTTTTGAACAAAAATAATTGGACAGAAAAATTTTTGAAGAAAAAAAGTTGAACCAAGTTTTTTGTTGGTCAAAAAATTTTGTTCAATTTTTTGTGTTCAAAAATTTTTATTTTCAACTTTTTTTGTTCATTTTTTTCTGCTCAACTCATCTTTGTTCACTTTTTTTTCTGTTAAAAAAAAATTGCGTCGCGTATTAATGCAGCCTACTTTCTTAGGTTACACTAGTGTAAGGCTTGACATGTCGTTTTTTTAATATAACCTAGGTTACGCTAGTGTAAGGCTTGACGTGTCGTTTTTTAATACAGCCTACTTCCTTAGGTTACCCTAGTGTAAGGCTTTACGTGTTGTTTTTTTATACAGCCTACTCCCTTAGGTTATGCTAGTGTAAGGCTTGACGTGTCGTTTTTTAATACAGCCTACTTCCTTAGGTTACGCTGGTGTAAGGCTTAACGTGTCGTTTTTTTAATACAGCCTACTTCCTTAGGTTACGCTAGTGTAAGGCTTGACGTGTCGTTTTTTAATACAGCCTACTTCCTTAGGTTACCCTAGTGTAAGGCTTGACGTGTTGTTTTTTTATACAGCCTACTCCCTTAGGTTAAGCTAGTGTAAGGCTTGACTTGTCGTTTTTGGGTATCGCCTAGGTTACACTAGTTTGACGTGTCTTTTTTTTAATACAGCCTACTTCTTTAGGTTACGCTAGTGTAAGGCTTGACGTGTCGTTTTTTTTATTATAGACGGCTTCCTTAGGTTAAGCTACTGTAAGGCTTGACGTTTCGTTTTAATACAGCCTACTTCCTTAGGTTACGCTAGTGTAAGGCATGACGTGTCGTTTTTTTATTATAGATGGATTCCTTAGGTTACACTAGTGTAAGGCTTGACATGTCGTTTTTTTAATATAACCTAGGTTACGCTAGTGTAAGGCTTGACGTGTCGTTTTTTAATATAGCCTACTTCCTTAGGTTACCCTAGTGTAAGGCTTGACGTGTTGTTTTTTTCTACAGCCTACTCCCTTAGGTTACGCTAGTGTAAGGCTTGACGTGTCGTTTTTTAAAACAGGCTACTTCCTTAGGTTACGCTAGTGTAAGGCTTAACGCGTCGTTTTTTTGGTACCGCCTAGGTTACACTAGTGTAAGGCTTGACATGTCGTTTTTTTAATATAACCTAGGTTACGCTAGTGTAAGGCTTGACGTGTCGTTTTTTAATATAGCCTACTTCCTTAGGTAACGCTAGTGTAAGGCTTGACGTGTTGTTTTTTAATACAGCCTACTTCCTTAGGTTACCCTAGTGTAAGGCTTGACGTGTTGTTTTTTTATACAGACTACTCCCTTAGGTTAAGCTAGTGTAAGGCTTGACTTGTCGTTTTGGGTATCGCCTAGGTTACACTAGTTTGACGTGTCTTTTTTTTAATACAGCCTACTTCTTTAGGTTACGCTTGTGTAAGGCTTGACGTGTCGTTTTTTTATTATAGACGGCTTCCTTAGGTTAAGCTAGTGTAAGGCTTGACGTGTCGTTTTTTTAGTATCGCCTAGGTAACACTAGTGTAAGGCTTGACGTGTTGTTTTTTTATACAGCCTATTTTTTTAGGTTACGCTAGTGTAAGGCTTGACGTGTCGTTTTTTTATTATAGACCGGTTCCTTAAGTTACGCAAGTGTAAGGCTTGACGTGTCGTTTTTTTATTATAGACGGCTTCCTTAGGTTACGCTAGTGTAAGGCATGACGTGTCGTTTTTTTGGTATCGCCTAGGTTACACTAGTGTAAGGCTTGACGTGTCGTTTTTTTATTATAGACGGATTCCTTAGGTTACGCTAGTGTAAGGCATGACGTGTCGTTTTTTTGGTATCGCCTAGGTTACGCTAGTGTAAGGCTTGACGTGTCGTTTTTTTATTATAGACGGATTCCTTAGGTTACGCTAGTGTAAGGCATGACGTGTCGTTTTTTTGGTATCGCCTAGGTTACACTAGTGTAAGGCTTGACGTGTCGTTTTTTTATTATAGACGGATTCCTTAGGTTACGCTAGTGTAAGGCATGACGTGTCGTTTTTTTGGTATCGCCTAGGTTACACTAGTGTAAGGCTTGACGTGTCGTTTTTTTATTATAGACGGATTCCTTAGGTTACGCTAGTGTAAGGGATGACGTGTCGTTTTTTTGGTATCGCCTAGGTAACACTAGTGTAAGGCTTGACGTGTCGTTTTTTAATACAGCCTACTTCCTTAGGTTACACTAGTGTATGGCTTGACGTGTCATTTTTTTCCGTGCCTGGTGTAATAATTAAATTTTATTATTTAACTAATTTAATATATAACGTATTGAATATATCAATTTACACACTACTTTTGATTAAACCTGTTGATTAGTTGGTAATTTTTATGCTTTACACATTACATTTGTGTAACTTATTAAGTCCCGACTTTGTTAAAATATTTGAATTTAATTAGAATAGCGATTAAATTCTTATTTAAATTGTCCCTTTATATGGTTTTGAGTGATAATTTTTTTTGGCTAAATTTTTTTTATGTACTTATATAAAGGTTATTATACTTCAGCCCCACAAATAACTTTTTTGGCCATTAAATGATCCTGGGAGGCTGTTTATACAACAAAACCTTCAATTTTTATAAATTTTTATAATCGAGGAAAAGGGCCAATTTTCATATCGCAAAATAATTATGGTTTTTGGATCTGAGGCAAATTTGGGTAGGGTTTTTTTAAAGTCATATATATGAAGCTCAAAACCCTAGATTATTACCCCTTAATATCAATTAGGGTAGGAGATATGAATTTTCGACCGAAAATTTAAAAAATGCCTGTTTATGGTTGTTGCAAAATTTTTTGCGCAAAACTGAGTGGACATTTTAGCCAAAAAACTTTTTTTTCGTGATTATGAAATGTTTGTCTAAAACATTTTAAAAAAAATTTTATCAAAAAATTATTTTTTAAGGAGTTAAAAAATGTAAAACGATTGGGACGATATCGACCTACGGGACACAGCACAGTGGACACACGGAGGGTTAATTGTTTAACAATTTTTGAAAATGAAAAATCAATATTGCAATTTTAGGATCATAAAAAAAATTCTGAATAAAGCAAATTTTTGAACATTCATTCATTTATTTTGCAAATCTATTTACTCTCGTTGAAAATTGTATGTAACACTGCGTGGTTTTTTTTCATTTTCAATAAATAAAATAAAATTATATCGCATCTATATATTATTTATAAATAAAAATAATAATCTTATATAATTATATATATCATTAAATATATATATATACATATATAGCTTTCTAAATTAATTTTTTTATTTAAATTAAATAATTATTAAAATTTATTATCTACGAGTTTAATAATTCAAAAAGATTAATAGATTTTTAAATAACTCAAATCAATAATATGAGCGCTCGTAGAATGGAAACTCACGTGCAGTTAAAACGTGTATCGTGGCGGCGTCGATCAATTCTTTTCAAGCGCGACGTCGGAACATTAGTCGACGCCGGCTGTATACAATAGGATCCTACGCCACGTCGAAGTTGAATACTATACGCGTCGACGTATACTTCCTACCTCACGTATGAACAGGAGGATTTCGACGCTAGGTTGAATTTTTTTTTTCAGTGTAAGAATACTAAAACTATACCCGTGTATAATTTCCCGCCAAATTCAAATTTTTGCCCAAATCTTCATTTGGTCACGTGACTAAGCGAGGAATCCGCAAAATAACTAACAAGTAAAAATTGAAAAATGTGTAAAATTCACGGAAATCCTTATTACGCGCTTGCAACAAAAATTACCTTCGGGAAATTTTTTCAGTAAAATATATGCAATTTTAAAAAATTTAAGAAAAAGATTTTTTTTATAGTAGGAAACTTTTAGGCTATTTCCACTTAAAGGAAGGGCACACATTTGTATTTTCCCGCAAATTGACATAAAATGGGGAAAATCTGACTGAACATTCGAGTTCCTCATCAAATTTTATAGAGTTTTTTATCGGACTTTCAAAAGCGGTGGCTGAGGAGAGCAGTTAAAAAAAATACCCTGCAAACTAGCTGGCACTGAGGTTCCTCAAACAATGGGCTGTAATATTAATTTACAACAAATATTATTGATTACAACCATGCAATTATACATACATTTTTCGTTTTTAGTAGCTGGTAAAGCAGATTATTAAGATCATTTTGTTATTAAAGTGAAAATTCTGGCGTCCATGGATTGGTCGCACCGGCGTTAATGGATTTTAAATCATTTTTGCATAATTAAAAAGAAACAAATATAAAAAAAGCTAATTTTATTTTTTTTTATAAAATTTTATTTTTTAGAATATATAATTTATCCCTTAATTATTAAAATATTGGGTAACATGATTTTTTTGTTTTGTCAAAGAAATGGTTGGTAACTATGCGAAAATTACAAATATTCGCTCAATTATTATAAAAAGATAGGAGTTTTTAGCAGAATTCATAATAATTTCTTATAATTTATTTTCTCAGTGTACTCCTTGCATTTGACCAATCTTCCGCAACAATGATAATAATAATAATAATAATATTTTGTAATAAAAAAAATAACCACATTAATTGCTTCAAGATTTTTAAATTGTTTGATTCTTTAAAAAATGCCAATTTAACTTTTAAATCTTAATTTTAAAATGCAAACATAACCATTTAATATTTTTAGGCTGTTTATTATTGTTTATAATTTCATTAAGCTGCATACATAAATAAACATAGCAACGAGCAAAATAATCCAAGGAAGTCAAAAAGAGGCAAGATTTCCATCACTCTTTCTTGTGTCTTATAATTTATATCAAAATAAAAAAAAAAATGTGATCGGATACAAAAAATTATTATAAACTAAATTTCTAAAACTTGTACTCTCATTAAAATAAATTAGATATGTCCAAAACGAAAAATAAACTTGGTGTTTTATATATTTTTTGTGACGAAGATTTTGGAGAAAAAAATTTTCAAAAAATTAATTATCAGATTCAAGATATCGAGTAAAAACCATACTTTCAAGTATAAGTACTTTCATGGAAATAAATGAGGTATTGCATCCAAATTAAAAAAAAAAAAGTATTTTGAGATTTTTTTAAAAAACAAATTTTTGGAAAAAAAGTTAGGTATTCGTTCGATAATTGTTTTGGAACATCACTGCACTCACAAAACTTTATTGGTAAAAATTACCCTTTTGATTAGTAAAATAATTTGAAGTTGTCAAAATGGCGTTTTATGTTATTTTTTACGAACACATATTTTATAAACTACCCGTATAGGAAAAAAATATTACTATTAATTTTAGTAGAATTTATTTATACATTTTTTTCTCGCAAGTGACAAAATTTGGTTTCAGATACTATATAAGGAACCAAAATTGTATAAATTATAAAATATAAATTATTTTAAAAAAAAATTTTTTTTAAATTTATAAAAAAAAAAAATTAAAAAAAAATTTAAAAAAAATTAAAAATTAAAAAAAAAACATTAAACACATGTGAGAGAGTGAGAATATAATAAATTTTTGTAACAATCTTCTTCAAGAAAAATTACCCTTAATTGTAGTAAAAAATAATGGACAAACGTGTAAAATGTAATATTTTCAATTCTTCAAATAACTTTACTAAAATTAATAGTAAAATCTTCCAGTTGCAAAAGTAGATTTTACTCTACATTTTTTCTCAGTGTGGTTACAATATTTTAAAATATTAGTACTTTCATAGAATTAAAAGAGGTATTACACAAAAAAAAACGCTGCCAACGCACTATGGTTCCTCATCAACAATAGCAAAATATTTATAATGGTCTATTTTATCTAATAAAAATGATAATTTGAGATATCAGTATTTCATAAAAAAAAGTTAATTTTAAATCTGAACCGTAAAAAAAGTAGAAATCTTTCTAAACTGCAAGTAACTTATTAACTTTACCATATGCTTATCGTAATAATTCTAAATATTAATACTATCATAGAAAAAATTAAGTACTACGTCAAAAAAGGAAAAAAAAAGGTATTTATGATTTTTTTATGTAAAAAATTTTGAAAAAAAAATTTTGAAAAAAATTACGTCTCAAATGCTGAATTCCTTTATAAATGATAATTCCAGATATTAGCACTTTCATAGAAATAAATTTAGTACTAGGTCAATAGTATAAAATAGAAAAAATAATTATGATGTTTTTTTAATTTTTTTATATAAAAATATTCAAAAAAAAAAATTTGAAAAATTACGTATCAGATGGAAAAAATCCTTTAAAAACAATAATTCTAGATATTAGTACTTTCATAGAAATAAATTAAGTACTAACAAGGGGAGTTCAATACATTTGGAACACCGAATTACACCAAATGGTTATGGATGAGTTTGTTATGTTGAAAAAACATGCCGACTACCCTCCGTTCCTTCCAATGGGCCTTCTGAGCCTAGAAATGCAGGGCTCAATGTTATAAAATAGGATTTTTTGGTAATTTTCAAAGAAACGCCAAAACCTCGCAAGTTAACCAAAACTCTTCTGGATGGTTTCATTTTTTTGGTTTAAGTATCACCTTTCATACACCATAAACCGCAATTTATTATCACTAATTCTCTTATCACTATAGCCAATTAACCAAACGGTCATTTTTAGCTAAAAATGACCAATTTTTAAAATGCTGCCAAATTTGTAATTTCTGACGAAAATGGGTTTTATAGGTCTGAAAAAATGTGTACAAGCTTCAAGTTTCCAAAAATTTTTTGTTCGTCTCATTTCCTTGATTCGTTTTTAAGGAATGGCTCTTCAAAGTTAGCATTAAAAATGAGCTTTTTTATAAAATCGTAAAATTGGGACTGCGACTTCAAATTATCATATCTGGTTAACAAATAATTGCAAAAAGTAAAGTCAAGAAGTTTTGGAAACTTGAAGCTTGTACAAATTTTTTCAGACCTATAAAACCCATTTTCGTCAGAAATTACAAATTTGGCAGCATTTTAAAAATTGGTCATTTTTAGCTAAAAATGACCGTTTGGTTAATTGGCTATAGTGATAAGAGAATTAGTGATAATAAATTGCAGTTTACGGCGTATGAAAGGTGACACTTACACCAAAAAAATGAGACCATCCAGAAGAGTTCTGGTTAACTTGCGAGGTTTTGGCGTTTCTTTGAAAATTACCAAAAAATCCTATTTTATAACATTGAGCCATGCGTTTCTAGGCCCAGAAGGCCCATTGGAGGGTAGTCGGCATGTTTTTTCAACATAACAAACTCATCCATAACCATTTGGTGTAATTCGGTGTTCCAAATGTATTGAACTCCCCTTGTAAGTCCAAAAAGAAAAAAAATTATTATGTTTTTTTAATTTTTTTATACAAAAAATTTTGAAAAAAAAAATTTCAAAAAAATTACATATCAGATAGAGAAATCCATTAAAACCATAATTCTGGATATTAGTACTTTCATAGAAATAAATTAAGTACTACGTCCAAAAAGAAAAAAAATTATTGTGTTTTTTTAATCTTTTTATACAAAAAATTTTGAAAAAAAAAATTTCGAAAAATTACATATCAAATGGAGAAATCCTTTAAAAACGATGATTCTGGATATTAGAACTTTCCTAGAAATAAATTAGGTATTACGTCCAAAAAGAAAAAAAATTATTGTATCTTTTTAATTTTTTTATTAAAAAAATTTTGAAAAAAAAAAATTTCGAAAAATTACGTATCACATGAAATAATCATTTAAAAACGATAATTCTAAATATTCGTACTTTCGTAGAAAAACATTAAGTACTACATCCTCAAAAAAAAAAAAATTGGCATTTTTAATATTTTTTGGCGGCAAAAATTTTGAGAAAAAAATTTTAAAAAAGTTAAGTATCAGGTCCAAAAAATTACTTTTATAGAGGTTCTTAAAACTAGTACTTCCATGGAAGCAAATTATGTACTACGTTCAAAAAAAAAAAAAATTGGTGTTTTTTGTATTTTTTTATGAAAAAAATTTTGGGAAAAAAATTTTCAAAAAATTAAGTATCAGATTCGAGATATCGAGTAAAAACCATTCTTTCAAATATAAGTACTTTCGTGGAAATAAATGAGGTATTACATCCAAATTAAAAAAAAAAAAAAGTACCTCGAGCTTTTTTGGTGAAAAAAATTTTGAAAAAAAAATTAGGTCTTAATGTCGTGTTGGCTGTGAAATATCACCGGTTACAGTGCGACATACATACATACATACATACACACACACACACACACACACACACACACACAGATTTTTTTTAAAAACCGGTTTTTTAGCTTCCTGAGGTTTCAAAACGTGCTTATATGCCAAAATATCGAAAATCAAAATTTCACCTATCACAAAGGTTCCTCTATGAGGAACCAATATTGCAATTTTTTTTATTTTTCTTTTTTTTTAATTTAGAGAATAAAAATTTTGAAAAAATTAAGTATCAATTCCAAAAAATTACTTTAAAGGAGGTTCTTAAAACTAGTACTTCCATGGAAATAAATTAGGTACTACGTCCAAAAAGAAAAAAAAAATTGGTATTTTTTGTATTTTTTTGTGAAAAAGATTTTAGGAAAAAAATTTTCAAAAAATTAAGTATCAGATTGGAGATATCAAGTAAAAACCATACTTTCAAGTATAAGTACTTTCATGGAAATAAATGAGGTATTACATTCAAAATAAAAAAAAAAGGGGGGTTTGAGATTTTTTGATTAAAAAATGTTTGGAAAAAAAATTAGGTCTTAATTCGATAATGGTTTTGAAATATCACTAGTTACAATATTTTCAGATATTAGTACATTCATAGAATTAAATGAGGTATTACAGCAAAAAAAAAAAAAATATTGCAGTTTTTTTTATTTTTCTTTTTTTTTTAATTTTGACAAAAAAAATTTTGAAAAAATTAAGTATCAGATCCAAAAAATTACAATAAACAAGGTTCTTAAAACTATTACTTCCATGAAAATAAATTAGGTACTAAGTCCAAAAAGAAAAAAAAATTGGTATTTTTTGTATTTTTTTGTGAAAAAGATTTTAAGAAAAAAATTTTCAAAAAATTAAGTATCAGATTGGAGATATCAAGTAAAAACCATACTTTCAAATATAAGTACTTTCGTGGAAATAAATGAGGTATTACATCCAAATAAAAAAAAAAAAAAAAGTACCTCGAGCTTTTTTGGTGAAAAAATTTTTGAAAAAAAAATTAGGTCTTAATTCCATAATATTTGTGAAATATCACCGATTACATACATACGTACGTACACACACACACACACACACACACACACATACAGACTTTTTTTAAAAACAGGTTTTTTAGCTTCCTGGGGTCCCAAAACGTGCTTATATGCCATTATATAAAATAGAAAATCAAATTGACCTAACACAATGGTTCCTCTTTGAGGAACCAAAACAGCATAACACTCTTAAATAAATATAGAGAACCTTCAGATTTGGGGAATCATCTATTTTTAAGTTTTTTTTATAAAAAAAAAAAATTTTTTTATTTTTGAGACCTTGAGTTCCATTTTGAGATATTTATCCATGGAATTACACATTAAAAAACATTATTATATTTAAAGAAAAAAATATAGAATTAATGAAATATTATTCACAACTTCCAGTTGCTTTAGCAGTCTCCAAATTTTAAAACTTTTAAAGGTATTTCCAGGGTAGAATTTTTTTGATAAAAGATTCTAACACTGAGAAAAAGGATTTTTTTTAGGTAATAGGAATACATAAACTTTACATAAGTGCACACAGTGTAGACCTGTGACGAGGTAACGAGGCAACCTCGTTCTCGGTGTACGAGGCGAGGCGAGAACGAGGCGAGATCAAAATTTGAAATTCTCGCTTAGACGAGGCGAGACCGAGAATAAAATTTCCAAAATCTCGCATCGCCTCGCCTCGCCTCGCCTCGTTAAACCTCGTAATTCTTTTTTTACCCAATTTTTTCCAAGACTAGATTGCCATATCCCTTGGAACAGCACCTTAGAAATGCTAAGAATTTTTAAGGAGTTAAAATTAAGATATTAAGAAATAAAAATTTTTATTTCTTTATATCTTAATGATTTATATATTATCGCGGCTATACGACAACAATAATGAAACGCGTTAAATGGCTTCACGATATTTAATAGCAGGCAATAATGCCATAAGAAAAGCATTTACAACTTTCCATTATTAACAAAGATACAATTAAATTGTTTTATTATTTATAATTTATAAAACCTAAATTAAATATCGATAAATAGAGAAAGATTCATGCATTTTTTAGTATTTCTGTTTTTAAATATAAAAATTATTATTTTATAAGCTATGTGACCATTTATGAACACCAATTTCTTTTACTGCCAACTTAATTTGAAAATTTTTTTGGATTATGAAAATAAGGGTGATTAAGATGTGGTCTTAAATTCTGTTATAGTCTGTTACTTTTTTCTTGTAAGTATTCAAAAACTGACCGAGGAAAAGAACTATAGAAGGAAAGTGTTAAATGCTTTTTCTCTGTGCTCTATTATTTTTTATCCTTGTGCTTAAAAAAAATTTTCTAAAAGATAATATTTATAAATGTTTTAAAAATATTGAATTATCACTTCATCATAAATGTGCTTTAAATGTGTATAATATACTTTTAATATGCATAAAAATAAATTTTATAATTTTTTGAAGCCTTGATTAAAATTTTTTGATTTTATATTATTCAAGATTGTACCTTGCTTAGAAACGAGGAATTCTCGGCCGAGAACGAGGCGAGGCGGGGCGAGGCCGAGAAAATGATTTGTGCACCTCGGCCGAGAACGAGGCGAGGCGAGATTAAACCTTTCTCGTTCTCGGTTAAATTTGTGATTCTCGCCTCGCCTCGCTCTCGTCACAGGTCTAACACAGTGAGATTGCTCTGCTTGAAATTTCAAGCAAATCAAAATAATAGTGTAGTATTGTCCATTTGTGACTTTTAGTGCAACTAAACTGGTATGAGCTCTTTCAATCTGAGCTTATAATCATATATCTATATATGGGTTATTATTTCTCAACTGTATATAAAGTGTATGGGTGGGTGTATATAAACAGCTGTATAAAATTTTTATTTTTGGTCAGATTAAATTTTTAAAAAAGCATGTTTTTCTTATTTTTTATCGTAAACGCTTATTTTTTGATAAAAAAACATTTCCTTCTAATGCCCCATAGGAAATTTCCCGTAGAATCCGATTCTGGGGTCAAAATTTTTTTTATACTGCGCATGCGCGAGAAAATCTAAATTTACGCTCTAGGTGACCTTGACTTTGGGCTTTAATTTCTCCGCAGCAAAAAAAAAGTTGGGTGGGGTACTTTATGACGAAAAAAAAAAGTCCAGAATGAAAATTGTAAGGAAATTTTTTGCACCTAACCCAAATATACCGAATATTGAAGTCTGTAAATAAATTGTTACGATTCATAAGTAAAACGAATGGTATTTCCAATGAAATTTAAAAACCCGAATTTTAATAATCCTTCAGTTTAAAAGTTAAATAATCTTTTTCAAGAAAAATTTATTCTATAATCGTGCACACCAGAAGTTTTATTTCACGAATAAGAATCATTCCGAATAAAATTGCAACGAATTATCATAAACCCGAAAATTTTAAATATTTCATACTAAAGAGGTGGTAGAAATTTTTCGGGTATTTGAACTTTCGTGGTAACTTTTTTCTTTTTCATATTTTTCGCTACATAAAATTTCCTTACAATATTAATAGGAATTTTTTTTTAATGCTAATTATATTTCTTGAAAATAGGTTTTCTTGGTTGAAACTCTTATTTGTTCAAATATTCTGTAATTTATTTTTCGGGAAAATATCTAATCGTTAAAATTTCATTATGTTATAAAAATTTAGGAACAATAAATTTCGTTACATTTTTCATTCTGAACTTTTATTTTTCGTCAAAAAGTACCCCACCCAAAAAGTTTTCTACCTAACTGGTCTCAAAAAACTTCATTTCTTATGTACTTTTAATGTATCAAAACATTTTTTTGGGATTTTCACTTTTCAACGCGCTATATTCAAAAAAGTGATTTTTCAAAAATTCAAAAAAATAATTGCTTTATTTTATCACTTTGAAATTTTAAAAATGGCCTCAGACTAAAAAATGTATAAAAGCTTGGTCTTTTTTTAATGATAAGTATATTTTAGATAAAATTTCACATAATTGTATATTTTTAAACCCATTTATTAACCCATTTACGCTCAAGCGGTCGTTAACGGAAAATCAAAAAAAAAAATAAGTTCCCTTATAGATAGAGGCTTTTTGACTATATGCCTTTCAGTAAAATTTCATGCTCTTACCGAATTTGAAGTCAGATTTTACTTACAACCCTTTAAATGCCCCTAAAATGGGGGTAATGAGGGTGAAAAAGGGGCTAAAATAAAAATGACGGAAAAATCAATAACAAAATAAAAAAATGATACCAAAAAACATTTAAATTTACTTTTTTATGCAAAAAACTTATATTTTTTAGGCATATGGAAAATTTAATTGAATTTCAACCCTTATATTGCAAGTAGGGGTAGGTTTTCCCAAAAATTTCAAATAATGTTTGTTTTAGCTCCAAATCGGTTCTAATAGGTAAATTTTACTCCTAATTCTATATTTTGAATTTGTTTTAAGATAAAACGCTTCTATGAGCATTAAAATAGGGGTGATCGGGGCTAAATAGAATTTATCGTGGATAGCTTTTATGCCCTTAAAAATTACCCTTAAAAGGTAAATAGGGATGGTTTTTAAAAAGTACAAGTATATCTATTTTTTTCTTTCAAATTGGTCCATATAGGAACATTTTTTTGCTGAATTCAAAGCTTATGATAGTATCAAGCAAAAAACCTTTGGTTAACATATAAATAGAGGTGAAGGGGGTGAAATGGGACACATAAAGCGTATATTATAAACACAAAATGATACAAAGCTTAAAAATTCTGAAGAACCTTATTATGTATATAATATTATAAATAGTTTTACATGCAGAATTACTACTATATCAAAACTACATATACGCCTGAATAGAACCATCCTATGTAATTTTTGTAAACATAGGATAAAATTAGGTTCATATGAATTTTTAAGCTTTGTATCATTTTGTGCTTATTATATACACTGTATGTGCCTCATTTCCCCCCTTTACCTCTATTGATATGCTAACAAAAGAGTTTTCGCTTGATACTATCATCAGCTTTGAATTCAGCGATACAATTTACCTATATGGACTAATTTGAAAGAAAAAAATAGGTATAATACTTGTATTTTTTAAAAACCATCCCTATTTACCTTTTAACGATAATTTTTAAGGGCATAAAAGTTTTTTACCTTTTTTATCTATTTACCTTTTAAGGGTAATTTTTAAGGCCAGAAAAGTTACCTAAAGTATATAAAGTAAGAAAGTTTACCTAAAAGAATAATATGATAAATACTCTAAGCAATTCATAAATTTTGTTTCCTATATATAAGAATTATAAATTCTATATGTTCCACTTAGCCCGAATCACCCCTATTTTAATGCTCATAGAAGCGTTTTAGTTTAAAACAAATTCAAAATTTAGAATTAGGAATAAAATTTACCTATTAGAACCGATTTGGAGATAAAACAAACATTATTTGAAATTTTTGGGAAAAACTACCCCAACTTGCAATATAAGGGTTGAAATTCAATTAAATTTTCCATATACCTAAAAAATGTAAGTTTTTTGCATAAAAAAGTAAATTTAAATGTTTTTTGGTATCATTTTTTTATTTTGTTATTGATTTTTCCGTCATTTTTATTTTAGCCCCTTTTTCACCCTCATTACCCCTATCTTAGGGGCATGTAAAGGGTTGTAAGTAAAATCTGACTTCAGATTCGGTAAGAGCATGAAATTTCACTGCAAGGCATATAGTCAAAAAGCCTCTATCTATAAGGGAACCTATTTTTTTTTAATGATTTTCCGTTAACGACCGCCCGAGCGTAAATGGGTTAATAAATGGGTTTAAAAATATACAATTATGTAAAATATTATCTAAAATATACTTATCATTAAAAAAAGACTAAGCTTTTATACATTTTTTAGTCTGAGGCCATTTTTAAAATTTCAAAGTGATAAAATAAAGCAATTATTTTTTTGAATTTTTGAAAAATCACTTTTTTGAATATACCGCGTTGAAAAGTGAAAATCCCAAAAAAATGTTTTGATACATTAAAAGTACATAAGAAATGAAGTTTTTTGAGACCAGTTAGGTAGAAAACTTTTTTTTTGCTGCGGAGAAATTAAAGCCCAAAGTCAAGGTCACCTAGAGCGTAAATTTAGATTTTCTCGCGCATGCGCAGTATAAAAAAAATTTTGACCCCAGAATCGGATTCTACGGGAAATTTCCTATGGGGCCCTAGAAGGAAATGTTTTTTTTTATCAAAAAATAAGCGTTTACGATAAAAAATAAGAAAAACATGCTTTTTTAAAAATTTAATCTGACCAAAAATAAAAAAAGTTTATACAGCTGTCAAAAAGAGAGGATCGGATCTAGAGGGCTAAAAATTTGGAAAATTTACCATTTTTAGTTATATTTTTGAACCAAATTAGTTAGGGGTTGATTTGTTGACTCACCCATACACTTTATATACAGTTGAGAAATAATAACCCATATATAAGTATTTTAAATTTTTTGTTTCTTAAAAATTACGGTATTTCGGAGACAGCTAAGTTTATCCAAAACAATTTTTAATTTATATTATCTTATTTACTTGCATACACTAGCTCCGCTACACAAACTTTTAACATCCAAGTAATGTAATACTTCATCTATTACTATGCATAAAATGGTTTCAGGTGTTATTCTTAGTTCTTCCAGCTTGTATTCCATCTTACAGCTTAACTAAAACAAATTTAATAAAATAAAATAACATTTTTTTTATAATAATATATAAATTTGAAAAAAAACAAAAGAAATTTAAAAATTTAGATATAATATAATTATAGTAAAACTTAAAAAATCAAACAAAAAAAAATTAGGCCCTTTTCACGGAAAAACTTTCACGGCAAAACTATTCATTATTTGAAAAACAATTCATATTGACTACTCAAAATTTATTCATCGAGTTTCTGATGACAGATATTGCTGAATTCAGACATCAACATACGAAATTCTTAAAAAATTCAAATTAATTATACCTTCCCAAGGTCAAGCCTATAAAATAAAGGTTGAACTGGATTCTGAAAAACAAATCTAGTGGTTTTGGAGTTGATGACTCATTTTATACTAATAATTGGACAATTGAATTACGTTTACATATATATAATCTTGTGGCCAACAATACTAATTAGGCCCAAAAATTAAATTTCTTTTTCTTGTTAGTGTCCAGAAAGTGCGTATTTTCTGGCCGCTGCGCTATTCGAAAAAACGCATTTTCTCGACACTGAGCAAGAAAAATTATGTTTTGTCCTTGGCCACAAAAAAAGGATGCCCCAAATCGCAGTTTACCATCCTCGGCTTCGCCTTGGACGGTAATTTACGTGCGATTCGGGCCATTCTTTACTTTTGTGGCCATGGGTAAAAATATACTATTTCCGAGGATGAAAATACGTGGTACTTATGTTTTTTGAGCAACTGAAGATGAATACGAGGTCCGTTTTGCAAATTTCGTGGTCAGTTTTCTGTTATTAATAAATTATTGCAAAATTGGCCAAAAATCAAGCTGTAAAATTAACTGTGGCTAAGAAATTGTAAAATCTAAAAAAAAAAACAATTTTTTTATTATTTTAACTTAAGAGAGTTTTGAATTATTTATCTAATCATCCTATGCAACACAAAATAGCAATCATCAAAATAGCTATTATTGTTTAAAAGAGCATCCCGGAATATTAGGGGAAAATCTGCACCAGAATGATATCTAAAAAACCTTGTATAGATTGTTTATACATAAAAGAATAATAAGTTCCACGTTGAAATTTTGCCCTTAGCTGTAATTCATAGGGCAGGGGGGCGAGCAAAAACGTGTTTTTTTCCTTTT
Organism: Anagrus nilaparvatae; assembly: GCA_022575985.1. Lineage (NCBI taxonomy): Eukaryota > Metazoa > Arthropoda > Insecta > Hymenoptera > Mymaridae > Anagrus > Anagrus nilaparvatae. The sequence goes on from JAKSXM010000107.1 coordinate 5,353,444, forward strand.
TTTTTCTTTAAAAATCTGTCAAAAATTTATATCTCTGGTTCCTTAGTACCAATGTTTTGGAATACGATTTGCTTCTAACTTTCAAAACAGGTTGTGGTAGTTGAGAAAACATCCTTCATACCCTCAGTTTATCTGAATGGGCCTCCTGGTCCTAGAAATTATACCCTATAGCAGGGTTATATGCTATATAAGATAGGACTTTTTAGGCTATCTTCTAAATGGCGCTGCTACCTTGTAAGTAAACCAAATACCTTCCGGCTAGTCTTATTTTTTTTGAGTATTTATCAACTTTTGACCCCCGTAAACCATTTTTTTATAAGTAATTCTCTGACCGTTGTGGCAAGTAAACCAAATGAACATATTAAGCAAAAGGAACGAGTAAAGAATTTTTAAAAATTAGGAGCTTGTAAAAAAATTTTGAGACCTATAAGACCCATTTAAGTCAAAAATTACAATTTTTGCAGCAATCTAAAAATTAGTCATGTTTGGCCAAATATGTTCATTTGGTTTACTGACTATAATGGTAAGAGAATTACTGATAAAAAAATGCGGTTTACGGGGGTCAAAAGGTGATAAATACTTTTAAAAAATGAGACTAATCGGTAGGTATTTGGTTTACTTACAAGGTAGAAGCGCCATTTAGAAGATAGCCTATAAAAATCCTATCTTATATAGCATATAACCCTGCTATAGGGTCTAATTTCTAGGACCAGGAGGCCCATTCAGGTAAACTGAGGGTATGAAGGATGTTTTCTCAACTACCACAACCTGTTTTGAAAGTTATACTCCAGTCAAAACGCGAGGGGGGGGGTGTATTTTCGCGTACCGGCAAGAGATTTGCTCTACTATATGTTTTTTGGGTCGCTGATCACGAAAATCGGGGTCTTTTCCGGGAGATATTGTCGGAACACCCTTAAATTTGCAAAAACTACCCCCAAAAAGGGGTTTTCTTGATATATTAGCAAACTGAGTTTCTAGATTTAGCCAAGAATTGGCCTAAGAGGGTTTTTTCTAGGGGTTGCAACGTCTATGTGGGGGGGTGCAGAAATATATACATGCAAAATTTTACATCCACATACATACTATTATATGTAAAAAACCTTACATACCCATATCTAACACTTTTGACTACCAAAAAATCAAAAAAACTCATAAAAAACGCGTTTTTTTTTTTCTTCGTGAAATATCGATTTTTGAAAATTTGGTAAAAAAGGTCTAAACTTTGACCGCTTAAAGCTCGGTCTTGGTGCGTCCGATTGAAAAGTTTAAAAGGACCATTTTCGTAGGAATTTTGCTCAGCTACAACTTTTATTTGAAGCTTTTTTTTATTTTTTGCTAACTTTTTGAGTTATTTGCAAAAAAACGTTTTGCCCCATCTTTTGCCCCCCCTAGGGGGGGCCCAGCACTGGGTTGGAATGTCCGATTTTGTTTCTTCTTTCAAATTAGTCCAAAACTAGCACATTCCACAACTTTTTTTTTCTGGAGGATTTTTGTCCAAGTTTACCCTTAAATAAGCCTTTATTCAATGGTGTATATAGTTGATATTTCTACTGAATATTTTAATACGTCATAAATTCAACTATCGTAGTGCTTTTTTAAAAATTATTATAGATGAAATTGGTTTTAATTCAATAAATTAATACATTTTTTATGTTAAAAAAAAGTGCACCCTCCCCCCCCCCTCTCGTTATAACATTTTTAAATTTGAGTTGTTTAAATAAACATAATTAAAATTTAAAAATGTTTTTAATCTTATATACGTTATTTAAAATATAATGGTTATTACCATTATAATGGTAAATATATACTTATAATATATACATGCATAAAGCACCCATTGAAAGCACCGACCCAAGGCACCGACGCGGCGAATAATAAACTTCTCTTTTATTTTACTCTCCCACTCTTACTAATACTCGGCACCGAACTTCGGGATAGTTAGACAATTCTGTCAAAGACCGTTTTCTGGATTTAGTTGGCTCGTCAGTAGACTCCTAATACACCTTATCTAGATACCGTTTAATTATTTAAAAAAACAAAAAATATTAAAAATATAAAATTATTTTTTGAAATTTTGTGTAAGTACTTGCCTTGCACGTGTTTCCAAAACGACTAAAAATTCTTGCTTGTGTACACCGTTAGAAACATAGATATAACACCAATTCATAATATAACAGATACATAAATGTATACATAATTATAAGAACCTATAAGTAAGAACTACTGCGCTAGAAATTTTGTTCCGACTCGCTATCCCTTTACTAACTTAAAAGAATATCTTCCCTACTCCTACTATTAGAAAAGGATAAAAGGTCGGTTCTCTCTCTTTTTAAAATTAGCTGTATTTTTTTTTTTAATATCCATGGTTAGAAACACGGAGGTTAGAAAGGAGTTTTCTTGTTAGTGTCCAGAAAGTGCGTGTTTTCTGGCCGCTGCGCTATTCGAAAAAACGCATTTTCTCGACACTGAGCAAGAAAAATTATGTTTTGTCCTTGGCCACAAAAAAAGGATGCCCCAAATCGCAGTTTACCACCCCAATTTACGTGCGATTTGGGCCATTCTTTACTTTTGTGGCCATGGGTAAAAATATACTATTTCTCTTTCTAATTTAAATACGCAGCTGGCATTTTTATTTTATTAATTTTAATATTTGTTACGTCCAATTATAAAATTTATAATAAAAATTTTTTTTATCGACCTTGTTGGATCAATAATAAATCTTTTCGATTTATAACTATAAACTCACTTTTTTGATACGTGGATATAATCTATATCTCTTTTAATTAACGTACCCAGTAGTTTGCTATTTATCAAAATGAATTTTTTATTGAAACTTTGATTTTAAAATTTAGAAAAAATGGAAATTATAAAAAAAAAAAATTAAAAAATAAAAATTGAAATTTTAAAAAATTACGAAAAAAATTATGCAAAAATGGGTTATTTCAGCTTTCTTAAGTGTGACCAAGCTTCATCAGTACGAAAATCACACTTAATATTCGTATATAACCCATGTAATTAAACTGAAAATTTGACTTACTTGAATAAAAATAAAACTCAAACTGAGAGAAATTAAAAAATTTTCCCCTACTTTAACCATGTGGCAGTGTCTTTTTTCAAAAAAACAAGCTGCTTCCTTAAGTACTAAGGAAATTCTTTTACTAATATTAACACAATTCTGGTCAATGTGTATTTTTAATTTTAATATTTGTTACGTCCAATTATAAAATTTATAATAAAAATTTTTTTTATCGACCTTGTTGGACCAATAATAAATCTTTTCGATTTATAACTATAAACTCACTTTTTTGATACGTGGATTTTAGAAAATTACATTCAGAGTTTTATTAAATTTAATAAGGCTAAAAATAACACGAACTGATAAATCAGTATCAAAAAATGTCAGCCTTATTTTCGAAAATAAATTATTGTTGTTTTAAGTAATATGCTAATCGCTTCTCATACCACTTATCGTTCGTAAATCAGTGGCGGATACAGGGGGGGGGGGTCACAGGGGTCAATTGACCTCCCCTCAGCGGTCAATTTTACCTTTTTTTAGCTAATTTTACGTTACATAATTAGCGCGAAGTACCATTTTGACCCCCCCAAAAAAATTTTAAGGACCTTTTTTAGACAATTTTTTAAAATTTGAATCAAATGACCCCCCCAAAAAATTTTCTAGATCCGCCTCTGGTAAATACAATAAATTTTATATTAATTTGTACTTTTTCTTATATGCACTTTAAAATTCACCCAAGACAGCTCGGTAAAAGCAGTATTTCGTAATGTAAGAATTTGTACACAAAAAATAACAAAAAAATGCTGCCAAGTAATTGGCACTATGGTTCCTCATCAGCAATAACAAACTGGTCTATTTTACCTAACAAAGTATAATGTCATAAAAAAAACTAAGAATGATCTTTGAATGATCTTATCCTTGATACTGTTAGTATCAAGGATACATCTCATGGAAAAAATTAGGTTTTTTACATAAAAAAAAAGAAGATTTTTCTACACTAGTACATAATCTTCTTTTATGATAATTATGTCTGCTAGACAGTTTTTGGTGTAGCTGGTGTAGTTATATCTTGAAGACATAATTACACCAACTACAGGAATAAAGAAAAATTTTTTGTTATGTTTAAATTGAGGAATAAAAATGATCTAGTAAAAACGTTAATTCTAGATATTAGTAATTTTATAGAAATAAATTAAGTACTACGTCCAAAAAGAAAAAAAAATATGGTGTTTTTTTAATTTTTTTATGTAACAAATGTTGAAAAAAAAAATTTCGAAAAATTACGTATCAGATAGAGAAATCCTTTACAAACGATAATTCTAGATATTCATACATTCATAGAAAGAAATTAAGTACTAAGTCCTAAAAAAAAAAAAAATAATTGTTTTTTTCTAATTTTTTTATGTGGGTAAATTTAAATGAAGTAAATGCGATTTGTATGGTCGGGTCTTCAAAACTGCTCCAGAGTATTTGATCTGATATCGAATTTTCTCAAAATTTTTTTTTCAAAATTTTTTTCTTAAAATTAATAAAAACAAAAAAATTAAAAAAACTACAATAATTTTTTTTTTTTTTAGTGTAACACCTCATTTAATTCTATTAAAGTACTAATATCTGAAAATATTGTAACCGGTGATATTTCACAACCATTATGGAATAGGATTTTTTTTCCAAAAATATTTTCATTAAAAAATCTTAAACTAATTTTTTTTTTTTATTTGAAGGTAATACCTCATTTATTTCCATGAAAGTACTTATATTTGAAAGTATGATTTTTACTCTATATATCTCGAATCTGATAATTAATTTTTTGAAAATTTTTTTCCTAAAATTTTTTTCGCAAAAAAATACAAAAAACACCATTTTTTTTTTCTTTTTGAACATAGTACCTAATTTATTTTTATGAGAGTACTAGTTTTAGAAAGTTCGTTTATAGTAATTTTTTGGATCTGATACCGAATTTTTTCAAATTTTTTTCCTAAAAATAGCAATATTTTTTTTTTTTGTGTAATACTTCATTTAGTTCCATGAAAGTACTTATATTTGAAAATATGGTTTTTACTCGATATCTCGAATCTGATTATTAATTTTTTGAAAATTAGTTCCAAAATTTTTGATCAATAAAAAAATACTTTTAAAAGTTAATAGAAATCTATGTATGATTGCATGCTTGTAATCGGTGATATCAGTGGCATATTAATGTATTAAGCTCATTAAATAAATCTTCAAATTTTTATCGTTCCTTACTTAAAATTTAATATTTCTTTAGGATATTATTGATCAATAATGGAACCAAATTTTTTGTTATTAATAAAAAACAATTTTTATTGTATCAACGTTTCGATTACATTAAGTAATCCTTATCAAGATTCTACAAAAAAATTTTTTTAAAAAATTAAAAATCTATCATAAATATTATTATTAATATAAACCTTACCAAAAAAATTTATTTTTTAAACATAACCTCAAATTAACAAATCCTTAACATAATAACATTTACATAAACTTTTAACTTTTTTTAACCATAAATTCATTAAATATTTTTTAATATTTGTTTTTAATTTTACTTTCTTTTTGTGTGTGATTATTAAATTTAATTCATTTAACATTTTTTTACTAAAAATAAATGTTAAAATTTGTCATGCTTCTATTGTTTACAAAATGTCAACACACACTGTACAATTCTATATCAATAACTTATGTATAATATTTACAGCTGTTTATTATATAATATACACTAACACAAGAACACAAAGTAACTTATCATCATTTATATACACGGTGATATTATTGCATGTACTTTACATATTTTTTAATATTATTTATGGAATTTTTAAATACATATTGTAAACCATTGCAGTCACTCATTCTGTTCATTGTATTATCATGGAATTCAATATTAAACATTTCAGAAAACAATCTTTTGTTCTTGTTTCTTTCTCTATCAATTATTTTAACATTTTTAAAATCCATAGATTTGCACTTATTCTTTTTTAAATGTGAGTAAAGAGCAGATTTTTTATTACAATTTTCAACATCTTTTTCATGTTCTTTTACTCGTGTTCCAAGTTTTCTTTTGCTTTGGCCAATATATGTACAATCACAGTCATTACAATCTATTTTATAGACAATATTAGAATGATGGTTGATAAAGAGAAAAAAGATATTATAGTAAGAGCTTTTAATAATTATAATAAATACCTGCAATTTACTATTGAGGAAGAAAATGATAATAAAGAAATTAGTTTTTTAGACTTATTATTGATAAGGAATGACAATAGTGATAAAATAATTACTGATTGGTTTAGAAAGAAAACTTTTTCTGGAAGATATTTAAACTTTTTATCACACCATCCAGTATCACAGAAAAAAGCAATTGTTTACAGTTTAGTGGATAAAAGTATATTATTAGCTAATAAAAAATTCCAACAAAAAAATTTATCTTTAATAAAAGAATTATTGTTAAAAAATAATTATCCTGAAAGATTTATTGATAAAAATATTAAAAATAGATTGAAATTAATATCAAACAAAAATAACTTGGAAAACGGTAATAGTAGTCAGGTGCAAATAAAAAGAAAAAAATCTTGGTTTGTCTTACCTTTTTATAAAAATATTACTATTGAACTGAATAATATGCTAAAAAACTTAGATATATTACCAATAAATAATTTAAATAGTAAGTTTGATAATTTAATTAGGTTGGGAAAAGATAAGTGTAAGACAGAAGAAATTTCTAATATTGTCTATAAAATAGATTGTAATGACTGTGATTGTACATATATTGGCCAAAGCAAAAGAAAACTTGGAACACGAGTAAAAGAACATGAAAAAGATGTTGAAAATTGTAATAAAAAATCTGCTCTTTACTCACATTTAAAAAAGAATAAGTGCAAATCTATGGATTTTAAAAATGTTAAAATAATTGATAGAGAAAGAAACAAGAACAAAAGATTGTTTTCTGAAATGTTTAATATTGAATTCCATGATAATACAATGAACAGAATGAGTGACTGCAATGGTTTACAATATGTATTTAAAAATTCCATAAATAATATTAAAAAATATGTAAAGTACATGCAATAATATCACCGTGTATATAAATGATGATAAGTTACTTTGTGTTCTTGTGTTAGTGTATATTATATAATAAACAGCTGTAAATATTATACATAAGTTATTGATATAGAATTGTACAGTGTGTGTTGACATTTTGTAAACAATAGAAGCATGACAAATTTTAACATTTATTTTTAGTAAAAAAATGTTAAATGAATTAAATTTAATAATCACACACAAAAAGAAAGTAAAATTAAAAACAAATATTAAAAAATATTTAATGAATTTATGGTTAAAAAAAGTTAAAAGTTTATGTAAATGTTATTATGTTAAGGATTTGTTAATTTGAGGTTATGTTTAAAAAATAAATTTTTTTGGTAAGGTTTATATTAATAATAATATTTATGATAGATTTTTAATTTTTTAAAAAAATTTTTTTGTAGAATCTTGATAAGGATTACTTAATGTAATCGAAACGTTGATACAATAAAAATTGTTTTTTATTAATAACAAAAAATTTGGTTCCATTATTGATCAATAATATCCTAAAGAAATATTAAGCTCATTGTTTGAGGAACCTTAGTGCCAGCTAGTTGGCAGGGTATTTTGGATCTGATACGTAAATTTTTCAAAATTTTTTTCTTAAAATTTTTGTAGCCAAAAAATACAAAAAACGCCAAATTTTTTTTTATTTTAGGACGCAGTACTTACTTTTTTCCTATGAAAGTATGAATATCTAGAATTATCGTTTGTAAAGGATTTCTCTATCTGATACGTAATTTTTCGAAATTTACATAAAATAATTTAAAAAATACCAGAATTTTTTTTTTTTTTGGACGTAGTACCTCATTTTTTTTCCATGAAAGTACTAATATCTAGAATTATCGTTTTTACTCGTTAACAATTTTTTTTTTTAAATTTTTTACATGGGTAAATTTAAATGAAGTGAGTGCGATTTGTATGGTCGGGTCTTCAAAACTGCTCCAAAGTATTTTTTTTCTGAAAGTACTACCAAAAATAAGTAACCAGCCCAATTTTTAGCCTGCCAGAGCGAAATCTCGATTTTTGGCAGCCATTTTAGTGTTTTTCACTGTCGTAAAAAATGTAAGAAAAATGAGTCATAATTTTTTTTATTATTGCTGCAAAAAACTCACATTAGCATGAAAAATTTTTTCTTTCAAGGTCCGGATAGGAAATTTCCCTGGCTATCCGATCCCGGGGTCAAAAATTTTTTTTGAGTAGCGCATGCGCGAGGAATCGCTAAGATAGGCTGTTTTTTTTCAACAGTCGATTTCTCAAATGCCTATTAGTGAAAAATCTTGTAACAAGGCTTAAAATTTTCCTTAAACCTTATATTTTTTGGCGAAAAAAAAATTTCGATGGGACACTGCTTTTTGGGAGCTCTAGATAAAAAAATAGCAGCTTTCAAAACCTCATTTTTTACAAATTTTTAATTTCCCGCCAAGTCACGTGATCAATCAAAAATCTGACCAAAAATTTGGATTCCGCGGAAAATTTTACATAAGGAAATATCTTTTTATGTTTTTAAGAGCTTTTATGTTAAGACAGTGAAATAATAAAGAATTTTCTGATTAATTTTGAATAATTTGGTATAATTTGGTATAATTTAAAAAATAAAAAAATTCCTTAAAAAAATGAGATATTTTAATAAAGATATTTTAATCTTAAATAATCGCACGTAAATTACCTTCCGAGGCGAAGCCGAGGATTGTACAAAATTTTTCTGCAACTGTGGCGAGAAAATGCGTCTTTGCCGGACGCGCAGCGTCCGGGAAATACGTTTTTTCGGGCCGCAGTACAGAAAAACAATCTTTGGTGTATAATTAAATAGGGAACGGACGATATAAAAAATTCTAATCGCACCAACGTAGTTTATAAAATAGACTGTGCCGAGGACTGTGCGGATTGTGATGTGTCATATATTGGTGAACGTAGAATTTTTAAACGGATGGAGGGCCATTTGAAAGACATCAAGAATAAGTTAGATAAACCAATACCTAATCATTGCAAACTGTTGCATAATATGGATTTTAACAATATCGCGATATTAGACACGGAACCAGATTTTAGAACAAGAAAATTTTCGGAAGCGGTATATATCAATAAATTTAATAATACGATAAATGAAAATGAGAATGCCGGGTCGTTTAATTCTATATTATATAAAAATTTCATAGTCCCACGTTAATAAATATTCAAATACATTTGATACGTATATATTAAAGAAATGCGATGAAAAACATATGGCTATTTAATGTATTTATAAAGATTTTTTCAAAGATCTTTTTAAAAAATAAAAAGTAATTAGTCTCATGTCGACAGTGTAGTGTCGCATAGCTCAAAAAACAAGTATTTTTATGTAAGTTTAACACATTGTTAATATAAAAATTTTGGTTCCTCATAGAGGAACCTTTGTGATAGATGAAATTTTGATTTTTGATTTTTTGGCATATAAGCACGTTTTGGGACCTCAGGAAGCTAAAAAACCGGTTTTTAAAAAAAGTCTGTATGTGTGTGTGTGTGTGTGTGTGTGTGTGTGTGTGTGTATGTATGTATGTAACCGGTGAAATTTCACAATCATTATGGAATTAAGACCTAATTTTTTTTTCAAAAATTTTTTCATCAAAAAATCTCAAACTACTTTTTTTTTTTTTTAATTTGGATGTAATACCTCATTTATTTCCACGAAAGTACTTATATTTGAAAGTACGATTTTTACTCGATATCTCGAATCTGATAACTAATTTTTTGAAAATTTTTTTCTCAAAATTTTTTTCACCAAAAAATACAAAAAATACCAATTTTTTTTTTCTTTACGGAGGCAGTACTTAATTTATTTCTGTGGAAGTACTAGTTTTAGAAATATCGTTTATAGCATTTTTTTGGACCTGATACTTAATTTTTTCAAAATTTTTTTCTCAAAATTTTTGTCGCCAAAAAATACAAAAAACGCCAAAATTTTTTTTATTTTAGGACGTAATACTTAATTTTTTCCTATGAAAGTACGAATATCTAAAATTATCGTTTGTAAAGGATTTCTCCATCTGATACGTAATTTTTCGAAATTTTTTTTTTTCAAAACTTTTTACATAAAAAAATTAAAAAAACACTATATTTTTTTTTCTTTTTGGATGTAGTACCTCATTTTTTTCCATAAAAGTACTGATATCTAGAAGTATCGTTTTTACTCTATATCTCAAATCTTATAATTTATTTTTGAAAATTTTTTTCTCAAAATTTTTTTCACCAAAAAATACAAAAAATACCAATTTTTTTTTTCTTTACGGACGCAGTACTTAATTTATTTCTGTGGAAGTACTAGTTTTAGAAATATCGTTTATAGCAATTTTTTGGACCTGATACTTAATTTTTTTAAAATTTTTTTCTCAAAATTTTTGTTGCCAAAAAATACAAAAAATGCCAAAATTTTTTTATTTTAGGACGTAATACTTAATTTTTTTCTATGAAAGTACGAATATCTGAAAATATTGTAACCGGTGATATTTCACAAATAATTTCTAATAAATTTTATTTTGGAATTAAGACCTAGTTTTTTTTTCCAAAATTTTTTCATCAAAAAATCTCAAACTATTTTTTTTTTTTTTAATTTGGATGTAATACCTAATTTATTTCCATGAAAGTACTTATATTTGAAAGTACGATTTTTACTCGATATCTCGAATCTGATAACTAATTTTTTTTTAATTCTTTTCTCAAAATTTTTTTCACCAAAAAATACAAAAAAAAACTTAATTTTTTTTTATTTTTGGATGTAGTACCTAATTGATTTCTATGACAGTACTAGTTTTAGAAATATCGTTTATAGTAATTTTTTGGACCTGAAACTTAATTTTTTCAAAATTTTTTTCTGAAAATTAAAAAATCAAAAAAATTAAAAAATCTGTAATATTTTTTTTTTTTTAGTGTAATACTTCCTTTAATTCCATGAAAGTACTAATATTTGAAAATTTTGCAATCGGTGGTATTTAACAACCATTATGGAATTAAGATCTAATTTTTTTTTCAAAAATTTTTTCATCAAGAGATTTCAAAATACTTTTTTTTTTTTTAATTTAGGTGTAATATCTCATTTATTTCCATAAAAGTACTTATATTTGAAAGTATGGTTTTTACTCGATATCTCAAATCTGATAATTAATTTTTTGAAAATTTTTTTCCCAAAATTTTTTTCACAAAAAAATACAAAGAATACCAAATTTTTTTTTTGTTCAGACGTAGTACCTAATTAATTTCTATGAGAGTACTAGTTTTAGAAAGCTTATTCATAGCAATTTTTTGGATCTGATACTGGATTTTTTCAAAATTTTTTTCTGAATATTAATAAAACAAAAAAATTAAAAAATCTGTAATATTGTTTTTTTTTTAAGTGTAATACCTAGTTTATTGAAAATTTTTTTCTAAAAATTTGTTAAATAAAAAACATTAAATCACAGCAACATTTTTTTTCTTATAAAATACGGTATTTAACTTTTTTTTATGAAATACTGATATCTCAAATTATAATTTTTATTAGATAAAATAGACCATTATAAATATTTTGCTATTGTTAATGAGGAACCATAGTGCCAATCACTTGGCAGCGTTTTTTTTAAATTCTCATATTGTTCATTAGTAATTAAGAAAAAATTATATAATTATTGTATTCAGATCACCTGAAGAGACCAACGGATTTGTTGGTGAAATATTGTGAAATTAAAAAAATTGTTACACATCAAAATAATTTGTATTGTTTTATTTATTTTAAATAATTTGAAACAATAAAAAATTAAGTTCAGCTCCAATTCTGGTCAATAAAATATTATTTTTATTTTTTTAATTCCATAACTAGCTGAAGGGCCTCGCGATGCTCGGCAGAATATAACAATAATTCTGTTTTTCTAATTATTTTGTTAATTAATATTTATAAATTAATACTCCAGTCAAAATACGGGTTTGGTTGTATTTTTACTGGCGAACATGAGATTTGCTTTCCTATACGTTTTTTGGGTCGCTGAATCCGAAAATCGGGGTCATTTCGTAAAGAAATGGGGGCTTCACCCTTAAATTTGCAAAAAACTACCCCAAAATGGGGTGTTTTTTACATAGTTGCAATTTGAGCGCTCAGATTGGCACCATACGGGTTTTTTGTGTCGCTGATCAAGAATTTTGACTCATTTTTCATAAATAATTAAAATTTCACCCCTAAATTGGCTAAAATTACCCCCGAAAAGGGGGTGTTTTTGCTACTTTCGCACTTTGAGCAACCAGGATATGTCCATATAGGTTTTTTAGGTCGCTGATTAAGAATTTCGACTTATTTTTCATAAATAATTAAAATTTCACCCCTAAATTGGCTAAAACTACCCCCTAAAAGGGGTGTTTTTGCTATTCGGGCACTTTGAGCATCCAGGATATGTCCATATAGGTTTTTTGGGTCGCTGATTAAGAATTTCGACTTATTTTTCATAAATAATTAAAATTTCACCCCTAAATTGGCTAAAACTACCCCCTAAAAGGGGTGTTTTTGCTATTCGGGCACTTTGAGCAACCAGGATATGTCCATATAGGTTTTTCGGGTCGCTAATCAAGAATTTTTATTTTTTTGGTTCCTCAAAGAGGAACCATTGTGTTAGGTCAAAATTTGATTTTCTATTTTTTGGCATATAAGAACGTTTTGGGACCCCAGGAAGCTAAAAAACCTGTTTTTAAAAAAAGTCTGTATGTGTGTGTGTGTGTGTGTGTGTGTGTGTGTGTGTACGTATGTATGTAATCGGTGATATTTCACAAATATTATGGAATTAAGACCTAATTTTTTTTTCAAAAATTTTTTCACCAAAAAAGCTCGAGGTACTTTTTTTTTTTTTTGATTTGGATGTAATACCTCATTTATTTCCATGAAACTACTTATATTTGAAAGTATGGTTTTTACATGATATCTCGAATCGGATACTTAATTTTCTGAAAATTTTTTTTCTAAAAATTTTTTCACAAAAAAATACAAAAAATACTTTTAAAATTTCTTTTTGGACGTAGTACCTAATTTATTTCCATGGAAGTACTAGTTTTAAGAACCTTGTTTATTGTTATTTTTTGGATCTGATACATAATTTTTTCAAAATTTTTTTTGTCAAAATGAAAAAAATAGAAAAATAAAAAAAAATGCAATATTTTTTTTTTTTTGGGTGTAATACCTCATTTAATTCTATGAAAGTACTAATATCTGAAAATATTGTAACTAGTGATATTTCAAAACTATTATCGAATTAAGACCTAATTTTTTTTTCAAACATTTTTTTATCAAAAAATCTCAAACCCCCCCTTTTTTTTTTATTTTGGATGTAATACCTCATTTATTTCCATGAAAGTATACTTATACTTGAAAGTATGGTTTTTACTTGATATCTACAATCTGATACTTAATTTTTGAAAATTTTTTTCTAAAATTTTTTTCACAAAAAAATACAAAAAATACGAAACTTTTTTTTCTTTTTGGACGTAGTACCTAATTTATTTCCATGGAAGTACTAGTTTGAAGAACCTCGTTTACAGTAATTTTTTGGAATTGATACTTAATTTTTTCAAAATTTTTATTCTCTAAATTAAAAAAAAAGAAAAATAAAAAAAATTGCAATATTTTTTTGGTGTAATACATCTTTTAATTCTATGAAAGTACTAATATTTTAAAATATTGTAACCAGTGATATTCCGAAACAATTATCGAACGAATACCTAACTTTTTTTTCCAAAAATTTTTTTATTAAAAAAATCTCAAAATACTTTTTTTTTTTTTAATTTGGATGTAATACCTCATTCATTTCCATGAAAGTACTTATTCTTGAAAGTATGGTTTTTACTCGATATCTTGAATCTGATAATTAATTTTTTGAAAATTTTTTTCTTCAAAATCTTCTTTACAAAAAAATACATAAAACATCAAATTTATTTTTCGTATTGGACATATCTAATTTATTTTAATGAGAGTACAAATTTTATAAATTTAGTTTATAGTAATTTTTTGTATCCGATCACAATTTTTTTTTTATTTTGATATAAATTATAACACACAAGAAAGAATGATGAAAATCTTGCCTCTTTTTGACTTCCTCTGATTATTTTGCTCGTTGCTATGTTTATTTATGTATGCAGGTTCATGAAATTATAAACAATAATAAACAGCCTAAAAATATTAAATGGTTATGTTTGCATTTTAAAATTAAGATGCCAACCATTTTAAAATTAAGTTGCCAACCATTTCTTTGACAAAAAAAAAAATCATGTTCAATCATGTTCAATATTTTAATTATTAAGGGATAAAATTTTTTGAAATAATAACAGCCTTTACGAGCAAATTTTATTAAGGGATAATTATATATTCTAATAAAATTTTACAAAAAAATAATAAAATTAGCTTTTTTTATATTTATCTCTTTTTAATTATGCAAAAATGATTTAAAATCCATTAACGCCGGCGCGATCAATCCATGGATGCTAGAATTTTTACTTTAATAACAAAATGATCTTAATGGTCTACTTTACCTAGTAAAAAAGAAAATTGTATGTATAATTGCATGATTGTAATCAATAATATTTATTGCATATTGAAGTTTAAAGACCATTGTTTGAGGAACCTCAGTGCCAGCTAGTTGGCAGGGTATTTTCATAAATAATCATCGATAATGGACATGGAACACGATTAATTACTTGTTTTATATGTTTTTAACTATATGTTTTTAGTCATATGTTATTTATTATACTTTTCTGTTTGAAACTTCTCGTTTCTCTTATCAACACTCTTGTACAACATTTTACATTAATAAATGATTTTATTGAGCATGCATTAAAAAAAAAAAAAAAAAATTAAGTGTAATTTATTCATTTTTACCTTCACTATAATAATTTATTTTTCAGGTAAGTATTAATTTTTTATACAAAAATAACAAATTTTTATTGATCAGCGGCCCAGGGACCTGAATGGACATATTCAGGATGCTCAAAGTGTAAAAGTTCCAAAAAAACACTTTTTAGGAGTAGTTTTAGCTGTTTTATGGGTGAAATATTTTATATTTATGAAAAAGGAGTCTAAATTCTTGATTAAAGACCCAAAAAACCTATATATATATATCCTGGATGCACAAAGTGCGAAAATAGCATAAACAGTTAAACACCCTTCTAAGGGATAGTTTTAGCTATTTTAAGGGTGAAATATTGAATATTTATGAAAAATAAGTCGAAATTCTTGATTAGCGACCCGAAAAACCTATATAGACATATCCTGGTTGCTCAAAGTACCCGAATAGCAAAAACACCCCTTTTAGGGGGTAATTTTAGCCAATTTAGGGGTGAAATTTTAATTATTTAACTCTTTCCTGAGGAATCTCCCTAAATCGTTCTCTGTGTGACTTACATTAGTATGCGTGTATGGAGTAGTACTACAGCAATGTAGTAACGTTTAAAATTATTTTTATTCATTGAATATAAAAATATTAGTTATTTACAAATGATTTATCAAGTATTTTATTCTAAATAAATTAATATATTTAATAACTAAAGTAAAATAAACTGCGTGAAGCGTGTATCACGTGACTTGTGGTGGGGGCAATTCCTCAGGAAAGAGTTAAAAAGACTTTTAAATTCTGATGGTTTCTTGAGATATCTTATGAGTGAAGATAATCCAATTGTAGCTGTTTCTAAATTTGAATTATCGGAAGACATGGATCAACCTCTGCCTCATTATTTGATGAATTCTAGTCACAGTACTCATTTAACAGGTTAGTACTCAAATATTATAATTTAGCAAGAAATTTGACACAATATTTAATTTATTTTTTATTTTCAGTTCTTCAATTAAGTAGAAAAAGTTCAGTGGAAATTATAGGCAATGTATGCTTGCTGGCTGTCGTTGCGTTGAAGTTGATTTTTGTAATGGCAAATTTGATGAAGCCGTTATTGTTCATGGGTATTATTAAAAAGAAAAGAAAACATCATCATCATCATCATCATCATAAGAGACATAAAAAAAAATTACAAGCAGTTGAAATCACTGTTGGAGAGCAAGAAAAAAAACAAGAAAACGTCACTGATAATTCAGCAGATGGAGAAATTGGTCCACCAGAAGATATAATTTCTGAATGTGTAGGAAATAGTATTGAAGCAGATAATAGTGTAAATAACCGAGTGAATAGCAATGAAAATGGTGAAACTCGAGCTCCGATGTTGCAACATTGGCAGAGTAGTAAACATAGTGGGCAAGATGAAAGCTTTCACGATACAGAATCTACTGTGGATGGTATTATTACCGGAATGGTTCATATTAATGTTTTATGTGCACTATTTGTAATGGATAAACGAAAGGGTACTTATGTAGAAGTTGAAATGCATGGCCTTCCAGCAGATACTGTTAGAAAAAAATGTTCAAGTTTTTTTATGGTGATTGGTAATAGAGTCTTACCTGTAGTAGGTTTATGTCCTGGTTATCTTCATATGGCTCTTCGTTCAGAGTGTGGTCAACGACTTCCATTAGCTAGCATATTTTTACATGTGACAGTTAGAAATTTCGTACCAGATGGAATGAATGACTTTGCTGAAGCTTTGGTAAACCGAATAAAGTATTTAAGTGTACTTGATAAAAGAGGAAAACAAACCGAAGCTTTGAGCAATGATTATGTGGAAAATTCAGCAGAAGAAACGGAAATTGAGGTTTGTTTATTTTAATTTTATTTTTTTACAACCTTGTTAAATATTTCCTCCTCTCTTAACGTATTGTCCATATATTTATTCAAACATACCTCACCAACTGTTACACATTAAAGAAAAAATTGAAAAGCCAAGCTCTTCTAGGGTTTCAATAAGTTTGTGCGATTAAAATGTAACTCATAAAATGATAAATATTTTAAATAAATTTTTTTAACTATATAGGAAGAGGGTGCAAGATTGAATCGTTTGCAGTTTCAAGATTTGTCAAGATTAACTCCTAATGCTGGTAATCCTCATTCCAAATTATCAAAAGTTGGATTAAATTCTCCAGAATCACAAGAGAACGAAGATATTTTCCCTTCAGTTGCAACTAATGCTATTGATCTTTCGTTTAATAAAAGTATTTTAAATACTATAATACAAGTAAGAAGCATATTTTAAATTCTTAAAAAAAGAATACAAATTTATTTATGTTTTAAAATTTTGAAGGTACTATTTCCATTGCGAGTGAGGAGATTGTTGCTGAACATTAGATAAATTTATGGACAAAAAGTTGGTTAAAGAGAAAAAAGATCATCGTAATAGCATGATCGTAAAAGAAAAGTTAGACAAAGAAATATGGTTATCATAATACCATTTAAAAAAATTTAAGATCCAAAAAAGAATTGTCTTTTAAATAATTAAAAACATCTAAATGGCCTATATAGCAAAATGTTTGGTCTTTTTAATTAGGCTGGTATCTTTGTGAACGAATTAAGTAGCACTATATCGAGATAAAAGATTGTTACTTGATTAATTTTATTTCTTTGGTATATGTAAACAATATACAGTTTTTAAATAAAAAAAGTAATAGAAAAGATGATGTCAGGTTAGACAATCAAAAAAATGTTTCAAACACAAAGATGAAAAAAAAATTTTTCTTTGATAACATTTTTCTTGTGATTTAATATAATTGTAGAATACTAGGTATGGCAATAGATCTCAAAAATTAATTATACATACATTTTTTAGGTGTAATTAATGTAGAATATTTTTTAAAATTTAATTTATTTATATTATATTGAACACAAATTGCTTATTATTTTAGTTAATTTAAATTTTTTGTAAGTATTAAATTTAGAAAATAATAGATAGCTGATCGTAACTCAAAAATAAATGTTAGAAAAATTAAATAAATTTTTTAGTTTTTATCATAATCTCTCTTGTATTTATGAATGTAAATAAAATTTTTGTATTAAATACAAATATTTTTATATCCTTGTTATATGGAATTTAAAAAATTATTTTTTAATTACATATAACTTTTTTTTGTTTCTTTTAACTGATTTTTTTTTTTAAGCTTTTCTATTGCTTTGTTGTTTTTAGTTCCCGATTTATAACAAAAAAATAACATTTTATTTTTATCACAAAAGTCGTATAAAGTCATATGAATGGTGGAATTGCAACTGAGTTAGTTCATGAAATAAAAGGCATAATTAATGTTGTTTAGATGATTAAAGTTAAGCTTATATCTAGCATCTGAATTTTTTATTCTAAGATTATCGAAAAGAGATATTAACTTACTTTCAGTCTATACTTAACATTTAATAAATTATATGCAGATATTAAAAAACATTATAAATATTATATATGAGTAATTCCTTATTTTTCAAACAAGAAATTCTTCTTTATTTGTAATACAAAAATTTTATTTTAAAGAAAATATAGATAATTAACTTTAAGTGATCATTTTTTGAATAAATGCAAAAATATTCTTCAATTTTAATGCTAAACCTTACTGTTATAGATTCAGTTTCATTTTTATGTATGGGGCATTCATTGCGAAGACTTGAATCTATTTTCATTTGAATTAAGCACTGATTTTTATCATTGCGACATTTTGCCACAACTTATAAATTACAGATAATATATAAATTAAGTAAACATTAAAAATTGAGTTGTTAAAAAATATTCTGTTTTTATTATAAAAAGTATTTTGCAGAAAGTTTATTACATGAAAATGGAGTATATAAGACAAATTTTTTATTTTTTCATTAATTATACTTTTAAATGCTAAAACAATACTCGTTGAATGGAAAATTCATTTTGAGTAAATATTTAAATAATATATTTTCATTTTAATGACCAAAACAAAATATGGCTAGTCAATATCCTTGTGGTTAAGAACATGTACATTTGTTAAATCTTGAACTCTTATTTTGGAAAATTTGATGATAAATTTGATGATGGATTATTAAATGAAGACTTTGGTGTTTTATTCAAGCTTCCATTTAATAAAAAACTTTTTAATTCTCCCTTTCATTATTAGCATTCTTCAATTTTTGTCGATAATTTAAATGTTCTTTGAATGCTTCATCAAAACATTTGTTCATGACTTCCTCTCCACATTTCTCTTTAACATCTTTCATTTTTCTATAAATTATATTATAATAGTTCTGATGCTGAGGACTGTTGAAAGATTCTAATCGCTGCTTTTGGATCAAGAAATCGGTAGTCTTTGCTGCTAAGTTTCCAATTGATAATGATAGTGATTGTAACTCGTTTTTTCTTTCATAATTTTTTCTTGCGAATTCATCTAATTGGGGAACATTACATGCTGGTGGTGGTTTCATTGACCTTTTAGCTTGTGTGCTTTGCCAGGCGTTAGGAGGAACATCATAGTCAACATTAGTTAAAATACCTCCAGCTCTTTCTAAGTGTTCTTTAAGGAAAGAAAGACGGTTGTAGTAAATGAAATTATGAGTAAATGGTGCTGAACCACTTGGCAAACTCACTTCCTTGTTGAAAATGTTTCTGAATGTTGACAATAACTTTTTCCAAAGATCATATACATATTTACCTAAAAAATCAAATACAAAAATGATTGAAAAATAAATAAAATAAAAAGCAATGTTTATGCACAGAATTTTGTGCATAAATTTTAAGTAATTATTTTACCATCATAATTCCGTTGTAGAAAGAAATTAATTGAACTTGAAATGGATTCATATTCTTCTAGATCATTTGTTTTTTCTTTGTATTCAGGATGCTGTTTAGAGTACAAATATTTTCTTTGCCTAATAGCCTCAATAATTAACTCTACATGAATATCTTCGGGTATTTCCATTATAAATTGTTTAATCTTATATTTATTTTAAATTAGGATTTGCTAAGTTGTTATTAAATAAATACCGTCATCCAAATAAGTAGCTTCATAACCTCAAAATTTTTAAGTTTACCCGATCAGAAATACCGACTTAAAAACATGTTTGGACCACTAGTAAATTTCCATATTACCATACCGCGTCCTCGAGTGCAAATGGAACGGGATTTCCTTATGGCCCATGTATCGAATTAGTGTGGAAAGCCATTTACCCATCCATACCAGTTCCATGCATGGGCCACTGAAGAATCCCGTTCCAATTCCATAGAGGTTCCACTATGGAAATCACATAGAGGGCCACATAATCGTGTGTGGAATTGTTTGTGTCTTTTCTGATCGGGATATATGTAAAGAAGTTTATAGCAGAGGAAAATTTTATATTTATCAAATTTATTATTTATATGTTATAAATTGTAACTATTTTGATAATTAGAATGCAAATTAAGGTTAAGGCACAAAAAAATAAAAAATCTTATACTAAACAAGTTAATAATATTTTGCTTTTATAAATATATAAAATTATCGATAATATCTTTTTAAAGCATAAAATTCTTGGTTCCTCAATGATCCAGGAGGAGATACAAAATAGCGTCTTAATGATAATCTCAATCTTTCAGCTTGTAAATGATTATTTATGTTATCATATTGCCCATCTCCAATCTCATTAACATTTTCAACAAAGTATCTTCTCTCATGTCGAGGAAAATTTAATTCATTAGTAATTAGAAAGTTGTGTAAATAAATGCAACATTGTATAATTTCTTTTGTAGTCGACCATTTAAAACCCATGCTTGACTGGAATACTGCCCATTTGTTGTATAATGTACCAAAAGCTGCCTCAGCGATCCTTCTTCCTCTGCACAAACGATAATTAAAAATTTTTTGACTTAATTCCATATTTCTTGCTTGAGCATATGGCTTCATCAAATCTGGCATTAATGGATAGGCACTGTCCGCAATAATATAAAAGGGAAATGGTGTTTCTGTTCCAGGTAAATTACCTGGTTCAGGAAGCCTCAAATCATTTGTTTCTATTAGTCGCTTCAAATCACTGTGATTAAAAATATTAGCATCATGAAACCCACCTGAAGTGTAATAAAAAATTTGTATTAATTTAAATCTTAAAAATTTCAGTATCCACCTTTTTTTTAGATTGTCACCATAATCGCCTATATTTGACCATATAATTCTCCTATCGGCATCACATAATGCTGACAGAATAACACTAAAAAACTTTTTGAAATTATAGCAAAGTGACCCAGAATGAGGTGGATGGTCAATTTTAAAATGACGTGAATCCAACGCTCCAACACAATTTGGTAAATTCCAAGATTGTAAAAATTCTTGGGCAATAACTCTCCAGTCATCATTTTGGGGCATTCTTCCATACGTGTCTTTTAAAACATTTGTTAAAACTACAGTTACTTCAGGAACAATTGTGTACATAGTTGATGCTCCAACTCTGAAATTTGTTGATTGATCTTTAACTGTACTTCCATGTCTTAAGTAACTATATTTAAAAACAAAAAATAAAAGAAATAAATAGAAAAATCACAGAAAACTTTTGTATCTTAAATAATATAACATACTTTAGTAATATTACTAGTCTAAATTCTGGTGGTAGAGATTCTCGCTTGCTTCTTTTTAATAAGTAAGGACGAACCAGTTCATGTAAAAAAGAAAACTGGGTAACGTTCATACCCACGTACTGGTAAAACTCTTCATGGTCATAAATTTGAAAATAACTGAAAACTGTTGCATATGCACCATAAGTTAATCTTTCCTGTGGTCTTATATGAGGTTTTGCAAACCAACGTCTTGAACAGATTTCTTTTTCTTTTTCAGCCAAATATTCAAGCAAATTTAATAAGTGAAATAAAATATCTAACACTTCAAAATATTCGTTATCCATATTTTATATAGAAATATAACAAATACAGAAATTATTAAAATAATGATGTATGAGAAGGCGACAGAAAAAGGCAGGAGAAAGAAGCGCCAGAACCGGCGCATAAGGATCTCTAAACGTAAGGAGGCTCTAATAATAAAGCCTCCTGAAGGGAAGTCTTATGCAACAGCCCTGCTGGAGATCAAAAGAGGTGTCCAACTAAAAGATTCAGGGACTGAGGTTCACCGAATCCAGAAAACCCAGGATGGGAGCGTCCTAATAGAGCTGAGCTCGTCGAAAGACCGGCAAAAACTATTAGACGCTGTCAAGACGGTCGCAGGCCCAGAAAGTACAGTCAAGGAACTGATTCCCCACCTAACCGTGGAGATCAGAAGCCTAGATGGTACTACTGGTAGCGACGAAGTGAGGCAGGTGATAAAGGAGGCAACCAAGCTGCAGAACGATGACGACATAAAAGTCGCCATCTTCAAGGCTAAGGGCACTAAGGCGGATATGGCGGTCGTAGACCTACCAGAAGCCGCCGCACTAAAATTGACCAAAAAAGGCCGGCTAAATAATGGCTGGTCTAATTGGCAAGTGCGCTTAAGAGCCGAGGTTACACGGTGCTTTAAGTGTCTTGGTTTCGGCCACAACCAGTGGTCATGTAAGGGCATGGACCGAAAATTTGCGTGTTTTAAATGTGGCGTTCAAGGCCACAAGTCAGAAAATTGTCCTGTGGAAAAAGCAGAATGCTTCCTCTGCAGGGAAAGAGCTGACAAGGCCAAGACCGACCACCTTCCAGGATGCGGAGTATGTAAGTGTTATCGGGAGGCACTTACTGCAAGGAAGATAAAGTGTCATCGGTAATGTTCGGAGTCCTGCAAGGGAATATGAACAAAACCATTCTTTCTGACCTTTTGCTCGATCAGCTCGCAGGTGAGACAGACTCTAGCGTCGTCTTGCTATCCGAGCCGCTTCGCAATAGGAACCAGCAATTCTGGTTAACCGATGACACAGGCTGGTACGCTATATGGCTACGAGGTCGTGCTCAGACGTCTATGTCACGACATGGAAAAGGCAATTGCCACGTCTGGGCAAAGTGCGGTGATACAACTTTCATTAGTTGTTATTTGTCACCGAATGACACTATTGGGGTGTTCACCGCAAAGTTGGCCTCATTGGAGGAAACGATAAGGGAAGTCTCTGGCAACATCATATTTGCTGGGGACTTAAATGCCAGGGCCGTGGAATGGGGAATGCCAACCACGAACCGTAGGGGAACGTTGATCCTAGAGATGGCTGCTAGAACTGATCTGGTGGTCATGAACTTTGGGAACAATCCAACCTACGTAAGGCCAGGCTTTGGCGAATCGATCCCTGATGTCACTTTTGCCTCGGCCGGGCTGGCAGGAAGAGTGGGTGGCTGGAGGGTGATGGATGGAGCCAATGGCAGCGATCATAATTACATCACCTTCAAAGTGCATGATAGGGTTGCTAATCGGCCCCCGTACAAAAAGCGCCCACTAGGCTGGAATGTGTCAAAGATGGACGAGGACAGATTTGTGGATTATCTTCGCGAAGAGTTCTCGTCTATCCCAGCCTGGCATGGAGGACCGACCACCCCGCGAGAGGCAGAGACCCTTGTCAAGAGGGTAACTGCTCTTCTGAGGGGAGCCTGCGATGCCTCTATGCCGCGTAAACGGCCCTGGAAGGGTAAAAGAAGCGTGTACTGGTGGAATGAAGAAATTGCGGAGCTAAGACGGGTCTGTCACGGCGCACGCAGAAGACGGCAAAGAGCGCATGGCCGCCCAGAGCTGGCTACGCGCTCTGAAGAGTACAAGGGAGCCAAGCATAGGCTGGCGAAAGCTATCCGCCTCAGCAAGGCGCGCTGTCTTCGGTCCCTAAGAGATGATGTCAACAGCGACCCGTGGGGCCTGGGATATAAGGTTGTCATGGGCAAACTTAAGTCCGGATGTGACAACACGATGGATGAAGCAACGACCAAAAGAATATTGGACGCTCTCTTCCCGGATCATCCAAACCAACAACACCCTGCTTTGGATGTCCCGAGGGAGCAAGTTCCGCTATTTATCGAAGCGGAGATGCTTCAGGCAATTAGGTCAATGAAAAATGGGAAAGCGCCAGGACCAGACGGAATACCCGCGGAAGCCCTTAAGGCGGCTGCAAAGGTAATCCCTGGTCTCCTGCTTGGCATGTTTAACGCGTGCCTCGTGGCAGGCGCCTTTCCAAGGGACTGGAAAGTGGCCCGTCTGGCTCTGATAAGCAAGGGAAAGGGTGAACCAGGATCTCCATCATCTTACAGACCATTGTGTATGTTAAATACCATTGGCAAGGTGATGGAGAGCATGGTCAGAGGAAGATTGCGGCAAGCAATTAGGGAAGCGGGTGACCTTAGCGACGACCAACACGGCTTTCATGAGGGGCGTTCCACGATCGGTGCCATCGAGCAGGTCGTGAAGGTGGTTATGAGGGCCAGACAAGTGCGGCCGGATATTAAACCGGACGTCCTGCTTGTCACGTTGGATGTGAAAAACGCATTCAACTCGGCTAAGTGGGACGATATGTTGCACTCCCTCGAGCAGGTATTCAGAGTTCCGGATTATCTGAGAAATATACTCAGAGATTACCTCCGGGACCGATACCTGCGCTGGGACACGCTCGATGGCACAAGAGGTAAAGTATTAAGCGCAGGCATAGCGCAGGGTTCAGTTCTGGGTCCTGATCTGTGGAATGCCTTTTACGACGGCTTGCTAAAGATTGAGCTCCCGAATGGATGCTCCATGATCGGATACGCGGATGACGTTGCTCTAACCATAACAGCTCGAGAGCCAGAGGACCAACAGAATACCTCGGATGAGGCCATGCGCCTTATCAACAGCTGGATGTCGGATCACGGACTAAGACTGGCAGTCCCGAAAACGGAGATTGTCCTTCTGACCCGGAGAAGGGTTGATACCATATTCGGCATCAGCTTTGATGACGGAGGTAATCCCCTTATGATCCAGACCAAACCATCGGTCAAATATTTGGGGGTCTTCTTGGATAACAAGTTGACCTACAATAGACAATTCCAGCAGGCCTGTGAAAAGGCTGGCCGGGTGACAAAGTCCCTCTCATGGCTAATGACGAACATCGGCGGTCCCAGATCTGAGAAGAGGAGGCTGTTGATGACGACATTTAACTCCATCTTGCTCTACGGTGCAGAGGTGTGGGCGGACAATGTCCGCATAAAAAAGTACTGCAAGAAACTAAAGGCAGTACAGAGGCAGGGGGCACTTCGAATCGCTTGCTCGTACAAGACAGTATCAGAGCCAGAGATCCAGGTGGTGGCTCGGGTGATTCCCATCGACCTGCTTGCCTTGGAAAGGCAGGCGATCTATAACCGTGGGGAAGAAGAGCGCGACGTAGCTTCCGTTCGCGCTCGCTCCCGCACAATGGAATGTTGGCAGTATAGGTGGAATGGTGACCCGAGGGGACGTTGGACGCACCGCCTTGTCATCGATTTGGAAAGCTGGATGAACCGTGATCATGGAGACGTAGACTTCTACCTCACACAGTCCCTAACTGGTCACGGTTATTTCCGCGATATGCTTTTCAAGTGGAGCAAGGTGACATCTCCGGAATGCTTGCATTGCCCGGGCGAGCTGGATACCGCTGAGCACACCTTTTTTGGGTGTCCTCGCTTCGCTGAAGGGCGACCGCCCTTCGATGAATGGAGGCCGGAAGTAGTCGTCCCGGAAATGCTGCGCAGTGCCGCTAACTGGTACAGTGTGGCAGAGTACGTACGGGCGACACTGATTGGAAAAAAGGAGGAAGGTTTCCTCTCGTAGAAAAATCTCCTCCTTTATTGACAGGGTATGGCGAAGAAATGCCTGGGCTGCATTGTTTCCGGACCGAAGTAATACCTAAACAGGGAGTCCCGGTCCGGATTCTATGATATTGTCATAAATGCAGGAGGGTGGGGAGTTTAGTGGGTATTGTAATTCCTCAATTGTGTATATCTGGGCAACCCCAGATACAAATTTGAGGTTGAGTCCCACATAACCATACAGTACGCGTGTATGGTATGCGTAAATGCATTCTCCTCGTCCTACGAAAAAGGCCCCTTCTTGAAGGGGCCCAAAAAAAAAAAAAAAAAAAAAATTACTAGTCTAAATTCTGGTGGTAGAGATTCTCGCTTGCTTCTTTTTAATAAGTAAGGACGAACCAGTTCATGTAAAAAAGAAAACTGGGTAACGTTCATACCCACGTACTGGTAAAACTCTTCATGGTCATAAATTTGAAAATAACTGAAAACTGTTGCATATGCACCATAAGTTAATCTTTCCTGTGGTCTTATATGAGGTTTTGCAAACCAACGTCTTGAACAGATTTCTTTTTCTTTTTCAGCCAAATATTCAAGCAAATTTAATAAGTGAAATAAAATATCTAACACTTCAATATATTCGTTATCCATATTTTATATAGAAATATAACAAATACAGAAATTATTAAAATAATGATGTATGAGAATTGCAATTTGCCAATTTGTTTTTCCAAACATAACCAAAAAATTATTTTCTTTTATATAAGTAGACAGTATGCTATATACAGTGAAGCCACACTGTCCGTCGATATCGATATCGATATCGAAAAATAAAAATATAGCGGCGCAAAATTCAAATAATTTTTGTTTTTTATTAAAAAATTGCTAAAAATAATGTTTTAATCATGAAATAAATAAATAAAACGTTAAATCAGTGCAAAACAACTAATTTTGACTAAATTTTAAAAATATTGGTATATTAATGAATATTTTGATATCATAACCTCAAAAATAAATAACTTGTTATGGTATCAAAATACACGTTAATATACCAACATTCTTATTAAAATTTAGTAAAATTATTATATTTAGACTGATTTTTCGTTGTATTTATTTATTTTATGATTAAAACATTCTTAGCAATTTTTTAATAAAAAACAAAAATTATTTGAATTTTGCGCCGCTATATTTTTATTTTTCGATATCGATATCGATATCGATATCGACGGACAGTGTGGCTTCACTGTTAATAAATCATTATAATTTTTATTCATTAATTAATATGTAAATATATTTAATTCACCCTAAAATAAGTATATTTTCTGATTTTAGGTTATGAAGGAACGCAACAAGTGACAATCGCATTATAAATTTTTTGCATTTCTAGGAAATGCCTTAGAATATAATTTAATTATGAAAATTTTTTTAAAAAAATTAAAATGCACACTAAAAGCTAATACAAGAGATTAGTTAGTGGAGCTATATATACCTAAAGCTAATACTAGAGATTAGTAATGGTAAAAATAATCAAATCTGAAGAAAAAAATTATAAAAATTTATGATAATATATATATAAATAATTAAAAATTTTAAAAAATCTCCAAGTTTTATATTAAATAACAAAATCAATTTTAATTTGATGCAGAATACTTGGTGGATGAACAGGAGAACGAGGATGAGGATTATGAGATAGAGGTGATTGATGAGGAATTGTTAAGGCAATATAATCAAAATCAAGAACAACAAGGGCAACGGATAGAGGAACAAGGAGATTAAATTTTTAAGGAGATAGGGATACAAGATGATTTAAACCTACTCTTTGGCGAGGATCCAACTATTCAACATCCTAAGGGACCTCTAATTAGAGAAGAAATGAAAATGCGAATCTATCACTGGTCTAGAAAAGGTTCAAATGATCCAGAAGAAAGGAAACTAATGTTAAAAGAAAATTTACAGGAACAATTTTTAAAAGCCCCAGAGCTTAATGATGTAATAAAAGTTGGAATGAATGGTACAACGAGGAAGAGAGATCGTTACTTTGTCAGCGAACAAAATTCAACTGGAATGATAATTAACGCTACGACTGTTGCCCTTGATATACTCATGAATGATAATCCAGAACCAGAGGATAAGGCTTTGGCTCTCAAGAAATTAGCTGATGTTGTCAAAGAAGCATCTTACTTATTCCTGGATCTATCCGTAACCAGAAAAACCTTCCTGACAGGGGGTTATGATTATCCTATTAAGAAGATGTTAGAAAAGGTAGAACCAACTATTAATCTATTTGGTGATAACGTCTATTCTAAAGTTTCTACTACAAGAGATCTAGAAACTCTTAGTAAAAAAATGAAGAAAAAACCTCTACAAAACAACAATAATTACAACAACTATAATCAGAATAAACCTAAACCAAGACACAATCAACAAGCAAGATATCACCCATACCAACAAAATAATTACCAAGCTAATAGAAATTTAAACTGGAGAAGTTCTCTTGTGAATCAGAAAGAGGTAGCACAGGAGAACTACAGAGAAAGATTTCAGAAGTCGACTACCTCCAGAAACAACTCAACAAGGGACCATCCAGCAAAACGCAGCTACACTCAATCCCAGCCTCACAGGTCCAGACGTTAAAAAACCAACAGGTAAATACTGCAGGAAGAATTAAATTCTTTTACCAATACTGGGAACTCATTACTGCAGACCCTTTTATTTTAAACATTGTCAGGGGTTACAAAATCTCCCTCATTTCTACAGTGACCCAACATAAACCCCCTCCACAACCAGTTTTTTCAAATAATGAAATGTCTAAAATCAATGTCTGTATAAAGAAAATGAAAGACATGGGTGCGATTGAGGAAACCATAGATAGTGTAGATCAATTTTTATCCTCTTATTTTGTTGTTCCTAAACCAGATGGTACTAATCGTTTCATACTTAATTTAAAAAATTTTAATAAATTTGTAAAAACTGAACACTTTAAGTTAGAAGACATCCGTTCAGCTCTTAATATGATTGATCCAGAAGACTATATGTGTAGGGTAGATCTTAAGGATGCCTACCTAACCGTACCCATTTGCAGGGAACAAAGAAAGTTCCTAAGATTTAAATTTAATGCGAGAACTTTTCAATTCAAAGCACTTCCTTTCGGCCTGAGCTCAAGTCCTTTTGTGTTTACTAAACTTATGAAACCAGTTGTAGATTTTCTCAGGAAACTAGGTTTTAGAATAATAGTTTACTTAGACGATTTTTTAATATTTGGACATACAAAAAGTGAATGTAATATCAAAGTAAAATTTCTACTACAAATACTCTGCTTCCTAGGTTTTGTAGTAAATTTAGAAAAGAGCGAACTGATACCCTCTAAGACCTGTAAATTTTTAGGTTTTGTATTAGATTCCAAAAATATGATAATTACTTTACCTCAAGAAAAAATAAATAAGATCCAGACAATGATTAGACAGGTGCTAAAGAGAGAAAAAATAAAGATTGAAAAATTAGAAGAATTAGTGGGGGTCTTAGTAGCAGCATGCCCAGCAGTCGCTTACTCTTGGCTCTATGTTAAAAATCTAGAAAAGCTAAAACAAAAATCCTTATTTAAAAATAATTTCAATACACAATGCTATACTAATATATCTGAAATAGAAGTCAAAGAGCTAGAATGGTGGCTAAAAAATGTAAAAGACTCATCAAATAAAATTAGATCTATGTCATTTGACCTAGAAATTTTTTCTGATGCCTCGATAACTGGTTGGGGAGCAGTTAGTAAAGGAATAGAAATAGGTGAACCGTGGTCAAATAGAGAGTCAGAAAGACATATTAATTTACTAGAATTAAAAGCAGCTTTCCTAGCGTTAAAATTTTTTGCCAAAGATTTAACAAATAAGCAAATTCTCCTAAGAATAGACAATATAACTGCCTTGGCATATATCAATAAAATGGGTGGCACAAGGTCCTACGAACTTAATAATATTACTAAGGAAATATGGGAATGGTGCATAAATAAAGATATATGGATTTTTGCTGAATATGTAACTTCAAAAAATAATCCAGCTGATTTCCCATCCAGAATACATAATTTAGATACAGAATGGGAAATAGCAGAAGAAGCTTTCCAAATAATCGTTGAAAATTTTGGAAATCCTCAAATAGACCTATTTGCCACAAGCAAAAATGCTAAATGCAAAAGATTCTGTTCATGGGAAAGAGACCATAGAGCTTTCGCTATTAATGCCCTTACAATCAACTGGCAACCTTTTTTCTGGTATGCTTTCCCCCCATTTTCTCTAATACCTAAGGTTATTAAAAAGATAAAAGAAGAGAAAACGGCTGGGATATTAGTTGTACCCTTGTGGACTGCGCAGGTGTGGTTCCCAGACTTTAAAAGACTGGCAGTCACAAGAATAATAGAATTTACACCTGATGAAAATCTATTGGTTTCTCCTTGCAGGAAAAAGACACACCCGCTAGCAAAACAACTCAGCATAGTTGCAGCAGTGCTTTCTGGCAAGCCCAAAAACTAAAAGGGTTACAAGACAACACCATAAACATTATGCTAAACTCTCTAGCGGAATCTACCAACAAGCAGTACAACACGGCAATAAAATATTGGATAGATTACTGTGAAAAACAAGAACAAGATCCATTTGATCCATCAGCAGTAACGATCTTGAATTGTCTCACCAAGAAATTTGAAGAGGGTGCTGCCTTTGGAACATTAAATACATTAAGATCAGCAATATCCTTTATTATACATAAAGACTTACCAGCTCAGAAAGACATAAACAGGTTTTTCAAAGGAGTGTTCAGATTAAGACCATCTGCTCCAAAATATGACAACACTTGGGATCCGGATGTGGTATTACAGTTATTAAAGCAATGGTACCCACTAAACTTACTAGACCTACCTAAACTATCTGAAAAAGTGGTAACGCTGCTGGCCTTGTCAACGGGGTACAGACTACAGTCTCTAAGTCTCATTAATTTAGACAACGTAACCACTTCGGAGAGAGGAATACACATAAAAATCAGTGCTTTAATAAAAACATCTAAGCCTGGTGCAGTACAACCCTCTGCCCTGCTACCATTCTTTAGAAATAATCCTGAAATATGTGTGGCTAGCACTGTTATACACTATATTGAAAGAACTAAGAACCTAAGAGGAGATCATAAACAACTACTTGTGACGAGTAAAAAACCACATAAGCCAGCTTCTACTCAGACTATCAGTAGATGGATAAGAAATGTTTTGAAGTTAGCAGGAGTAGATGATATTTACACAGCACATAGCACTAGACATTCTTCTACTTCAAAGGCACTAAGAAAAGGGGCACATGTAAATGTTATTAAAAAGGCAGCAGGCTGGGCTCCAAATTCACAAACATTCTGTAAGTTCTATAACAGACCCCTCGATGACAATAATTTTGCTGACATAGCTCTACAGTTGGAGAAATAAACAAATAATAATAAGAGAAAGTCATATAGTAACGAAAAGTATTACTAGAATTAAAATATGATTAAAAGACTAATTTATGTAAGTTTAGCAAAGTTAAACGTTTTTATATTATAATTCTAAGATTTAATGTATCTTAAGGAAAATAAATTAATAAACTGAAATATTGTCAATAATTTTTATTATATAATATTGATACTCTAAACATCTACAAGTTATAGATATCTTCGAACAAGTGTGTACGAAGTATAGTTGAAAATTAAACGAACTTACTTGTAAGTGAAGTTCAATTGAAATTATATAAGTATAACTTGTTCGAAGATATCTATATTCCCACCCAAATAAAATAAATAATACTTATTTATAATGGTAAAATATCAGGCATAATGCTCTGATAACCCAACCCCTTTCAATACTGCATAAACAGCTGTGCTCTGAACTAATTGAGTGAGAGAACCTATAGGGCACCCCTCTGGGCAAGAGGTAGAGAGCCGTACTCCTTTTTTCTTTTTAAAAAAAGAATGAGGAGGACTCTAAAGCGTGACGTCATCTAGCGACCAAAGGGACAGTACTACAAGTTATAGATATCTTCGAACAAGTTATACTTATATAATTTCAATTGAACTTCACTTACAAGTAAGTTCGTTTAATTTTCAATTATTCTTCACAATATTGCTGAGTATGAAAAAGCAGAGATTTTCAAAGCATTATAACATTTATAAGAATTAACGATCCTGATGGTACTTTGTAAAATTTGTAGCCAATTTTTCATTATTAGCATGAAAAAAAAATGTTTTTAATCCTTTTTTGTAAAACTATTTTTAAATTATATATAATAAATAAATGTGTGTGTAAAAATTAAAATATGGTTTATACATTCATTTTCAGTATTTAACACAATTTATCATTTGTACTATTTTTTTTTTTATTTTTTTTTTAGTAGTGAATGATTTTAAAAATTGCTTTTTTCCTAGTTACAAATGCAATTTCTATTATTTAAAATAAAAAAAAATTTTCGATATATTGAATTTATGTAAACAAATTTGCCACTGCGTAAAATTTGTTTACATAAACTAAATAATTTTGAGGTTATGAAGGTACTCTTGTTTAGGAAAATAGTATTAACTTTTTAACAACTTTTATAGTTAGGTAGCAGTTATTATTAATTAGCAATTCCTAATTTAAAATAAATATAATAAGATTAAATAATTTATAATGGAAATACCAGAAGATATTCATGTTGAATTAATTATCGACGCTGTTAGAGAAAGAAAATATTTGTACTCTAAACAGTATCCTCAATATGAAGAAAAAAAGAACGATCTTCAAGAATTTGAATCTATTTCAAGATCTGTTAATTTTTTTCTACAACGAAATTATAATGGTAAATAATTATAGTTAACAATTTTGAGCAAAAGTGTGTGTATAAAAATATTGTTTTTTATTTCTACTTATAAAGCATTTTCGTATTTGATTTTTTAGGTAAATATGTATATGATCTTTGGCAGAAGTTATTCTCAACATACAGTAATATTTTAAAGATAGAAATGAGTTTGCCAAGAGGTTCAGCACCATTTACTCATAATTTTATTTACTACAATAGACTTTTTTTCCTTAAAGAACACATTATAAAGAGCAGGAGATATTTTAACTGATGTTGACTATGATGTTCCTCCTAACACCTGGCAAAGTACAAAAGCTAAAAGTTCAATGATACCATCGCCACCATGTAATGTTCCCCAACTAGTTGAATTCGCAAGAAAAAATTATGACAGAAGAAACGAGTTACAATCAATATCATTATCAATTGAATAAAGCATCATCAAATTTTCCAAAATAAGAGTTCAAGATTTAGCAAATGTACATGTTCTTAACCACAAGGATATTGACTAGCCATATTTTGTTTTGGTCATTAAAATGTAAATATATTATTTAAATATTTACTCAAAATGAATTTTCCATCCATCGAGTATTGTTTTAGCATTTAAAAGTATAATTAATGAAAAAATAAAAAATTTGTCTTATATACTCCATTTTCATGTAATAAACTTTCTGCAAAATACGTTTTATAATAAAAACAGAATATTTTTTAACAACTCAATTTTTAATGTTTACTTAATTTATATATTATCTGTAATTTATAAGTTGTGGAAAAATGTCGCAATGATAAAAATCAGTGCTTAATTCAAATGAAAATAGATTCAAGTCTTCGCAATGAATGCCCCATACATAAAAATGAAACTGAATCTAGAACAGTAAGGTTTAGCATTAAAATTGAAGAATATTTTTGCATTTATTAAAAAAATGATCGCTTAAAGTTAATTATCTATATTTTCTTTAAAATAAAATTTTTGTATTACAAATAAAGAAGAATTTCTTGTTTGAAAAATAAGGAATTACTCATATATAATATTTATAATGTTTTTTAATATCTGTATATAATTTATTAAATGTTAAGTATAGACTGAAAGTAAGTTAATATCTCTTTTCGATAATCTTAGAATAAAAAATTCAGATGCTAGATATAAGCTTAACTTTAATCATATAAACAACATTAATTATGCCTTTTATTTCATGAACTAACTCAGTTGCAATTCCACCATTCATATGACTTTATACGACTTTTGTGATAAACATAAAATGTTATTTTTTTGTTATAAATCGGGAACTAAAAACAACAAAGCAATAGAAAAGCTTAAAAAAAAAAATCAGTTAAAAGAAACAAAAAAAAGTTATATGTAATTAAAAAATAATTTTTTAAATTCCATATAACAAGGATATAAAAATATTTGTATTTAATACAAAAATTTTATTTACATTCATAAATACAAGAGAGATTATGATAAAAACTAAAAAATTTATTTAATTTTTCTAACATTTATTTTTGAGTTACGATCAGCTATCTATTATTTTCTAAATTTAATACTTACAAAAAATTTAAATTAACTAAAATAATAAGCAATTTGTGTTCAATATAATATAAATAAATTAAATTTTAAAAAATATTCTACATTAATTACACCTAAAAAATGTATGTATAATTAATTTTTGAGATCTATTGCCATACCTAGTATTCTACAATTATATTAAATCACAAGAAAAATGTTATCAAAGAAAAATTTTTTTTTCATCTTTGTGTTTGAAACATTTTTTTGATTGTCTAACCTGACATCATCTTTTCTATTACTTTTTTTATTTAAAAACTGTATATTGTTTACATATACCAAAGAAATAAAATTAATCAAGTAACAATCTTTTATCTCGATATAGTGCTACTTAATTCGTTCACAAAGATACCAGCCTAATTAAAAAGACCAAACATTTTGCTACATAGGCCATTTAGATGTTTTTAATTATTTAAAAGACAATTCTTTTTTGGATCTTAAATTTTTTTAAATGGTATTATGATAACCATATTTCTTTGTCTAACTTTTCTTTTACGATCATGCTATTACGATGATCTTTTTTCTCTTTAACCAACTTTTTGTCCATAAATTTATCTAATGTTCAGCAACAATCTCCTCACTCGCAATGGAAATAGTACCTTCAAAATTTTAAAACATAAATAAATTTGTATTCTTTTTTTAAGAATTTAAAATATGCTTCTTACTTGTATTATAGTATTTAAAATACTTTTATTAAACGAAAGATCAATAGCATTAGTTGCAACTGAAGGGAAAATATCTTCGTTCTCTTGTGATTCTGGAGAATTTAATCCAACTTTTGATAATTTGGAATGAGGATTACCAGCATTAGGAGTTAATCTTGACAAATCTTGAAACTGCAAACGATTCAATCTTGCACCCTCTTCCTATATAGTTAAAAAAATTTATTTAAAATATTTATCATTTTATGAGTTACATTTTAATCGCACAAACTTATTGAAACCCTAGAAGAGCTTGGCTTTTCAATTTTTTCTTTAATGTGTAACAGTTGGTGAGGTATGTTTGAATAAATATATGGACAATACGTTAAGAGAGGAGGAAATATTTAACAAAGTTGTAAAAAAATAAAATTAAAATAAACAAACCTCAATTTCCGTTTCTTCTGCTGAATTTTCCACATAATCATTGCTCAAAGCTTCGGTTTGTTTTCCTCTTTTATCAAGTACACTTAAATACTTTATTCGGTTTACCAAAGCTTCAGCAAAGTCATTCATTCCATCTGGTACGAAATTTCTAACTGTCACATGTAAAAATATGCTAGCTAATGGAAGTCGTTGACCACACTCTGAACGAAGAGCCACATGAAGATAACCAGGACATAAACCTACTACAGGTAAGACTCTATTACCAATCACCATAAAAAAACTTGAACATTTTTTTCTAACAGTATCTGCTGGAAGGCCATGCATTTCAACTTCTACATAAGTACCCTTTCGTTTATCCATTACAAATAGTGCACATAAAACATTAATATGAACCATTCCGGTAATAATACCATCCACAGTAGATTCTGTATCGTGAAAGCTTTCATCTTGCCCACTATGTTTACTACTCTGCCAATGTTGCAACATCGGAGCTCGAGTTTCACCATTTTCATTGCTATTCACTCGGTTATTTACACTATTATCTGCTTCAATACTATTTCCTACACATTCAGAAATTATATCTTCTGGTGGACCAATTTCTCCATCTGCTGAATTATCAGTGACGTTTTCTTGTTTTTTTTCTTGCTCTCCAACAGTGATTTCAACTGCTTGTAATTTTTTTTTATGTCTCTTATGATGATGATGATGATGATGATGTTTTCTTTTCTTTTTAATAATACCCATGAACAATAACGGCTTCATCAAATTTGCCATTACAAAAATCAACTTCAACGCAACGACAGCCAGCAAGCATACATTGCCTATAATTTCCACTGAACTTTTTCTACTTAATTGAAGAACTGAAAATAAAAAATAAATTAAATATTGTGTCAAATTTCTTGCTAAATTATAATATTTGAGTACTAACCTGTTAAATGAGTACTGTGACTAGAATTCATCAAATAATGAGGCAGAGGTTGATCCATGTCTTCCGATAATTCAAATTTAGAAACAGCTACAATTGGATTATCTTCACTCATAAGATATCTCAAGAAACCATCAGAATTTAAAAGTCTTTTTGATGAATAAGATTTATTTGGTTCATACTTATTAATAACATCTCTTGCTCTTGCATCGTTGGCATATTGGTAGAATATTTCTTTTAATCTAAGATCTCGTTGAGTTTTGTTTAAAAACTCTTCAAGTTGTCGAACTAACATTAGTTTCTTTTTAACTTGAACTATGATTACTGACATTGATAATACACATCATTCATTATATTTTTAACATGGAACATGTTTATAGGGAGGGGGTACTTCAAAACTTAAAAATTAAGGGGGGGGGTCAAATTTGTCCTATTTAAGGGATGGGGGGTCAAATAAGACTTAGAATAATTAGGTAAGTATACATAAATAAATAAAATACTTTTAAAAGTCTTTGAAAAAACTGGGCTTAGGGACTTGGAATAATATCGATTAAGGGACTTAAAGGGAATAATTCAGGTTTAGGGAATAAAAATAGTTTAGGTTTAGAATCTTAACAGCTAGTGAGGTGATAATTACAAATTATAAAAATAGAAAATTGTATTATAATGTTGAGTAACATTTGTATTATACCTAGTCCTCATCTGGAAGTAAACATGTTCCATGTATTTAGGTTGTGTTTACACAAACCGGTTATAAGTTTTTTATTTCATTATATACATTATACACTGAATTCATCTTTTTTTCATATAACTTTATTTTATATAGGTTATGCAAATCCATTTGTTTTTAATTTTCAATCCCCACCTGTTTCCACTTCATAAACTCTATTTTCTATTTTTTTTCTTTATTTTTTTATAGCAGTTGCCTCCCTGCCAAACGCACGCGCAGCATTCAATCGCAGGCGTGTAACGCTCAATTGTAGAAAGTCTTGTGACAGGAAGGATTTCTGTCACATTAATAAAAATTTAAATTAAAATTAATTTTTAAATTTTAGATTTTTAAGCGCTTTTTCGAGCTGATATCACCCTGGTTCCTTTGGAACGTTTGCGATTTTGGACTTCCGTAAGGGAGGAACTGAAATCGAACCAGATCAGTGCGTGCTCGGCCGCGAGCCGCAATACATGCTTTTGTTAAGAGCTCTCTGTGTTTTTATTAAATAAATCGTTTTTATTCACTATTTTTAGTGTGAATATTAATCAAAAATATAATTTTGTCTGATCGCGATTTTTGTGAATATTTCGGGAATAAACGAATTGATTAATTTATCGAAATTTATAATATATAGTGATCTATTGGTTCGGAGTTTAAACACGCAGACGTTTAACTCCGGCATTTTGTGACAGATATATATATTTTGGTCTTAGAATTCATACGGCGAATATAACTTATTGTTATTTGCCGTATTCAAAACTTGTTTTCGAATTTTGTTAAAACAACGTGGTGCATCATTGGCTAAAGACGACATCAGGAAGTATAAAGGTAAAACATCTTCTAGATAACGCGTGCGAATGTGCTCTTGCGGTGTAGATTTTAGGTACATAGTATTTATATTCTGTATTTGGGTTAACTTTAGGTTAATTTTATATTTAATTAGGTTATATTAATTGTTATACGGAAGTAACGACCCGAAATCATCTCTTGCTCTCCCTTTAATTTTTAATATTTAGATCATTAACCCTTTTGGCATTAAAATCAACCCTTTTCGATTTGTTTGATTATAATTTCCGGTTTTATTAAACCGGTGGCGCTCAACTTTATTTTGTTGTAAATATTAATTTCTAATAAATAAATATTAATTATCTTTGTTTAGTTATTAAATTTTGTCTACATAAATATTCATTTATACCTCCCCTCCAAATACTTTATTTTCAGGGTCTTCTGACAACAACAACGATAAAAGGTAGGTCCAATATGGCTGTTGTTGCACAGAATCGTATTGATGATATTTATTTATTTTCGGATCTAAATATTCTAAATTAATTTATTGGTCTCATATGACCCCGGTCATAGTCTCTAAGAGACAAATGACATGAGCTGCGACCCGCGCGACGCACATGAATTCCCGTAGGGAAATCGTTTCTCGGATTGCTCTGGACCTTTACTCGTACGCCTATTTTTCTGATATTTATTTTATATTTATTTCATTTGGTACAATATTTTTTTTTTTTTTTTTTTTTTTTTTTTAAACAAATCAACGGGACGAACCCTTTTACAATAATTTATAATATAAATCAAAAATAAATTTTACATTTAGAAATTAAAATACATTATGAATTTTACTTAAATTATAAGATATTAATTTTATTATAAAGTAATAAAAAGAACTGATGGTAAAAATTAAAGTTATAAGTTAATGGCGATACAATAATTATTTTGAGTTGTAAATATATATTATGCAAATTTACCCAAATTAATTTTTAAACTTTTAATAAAACTGCATTCAGATTCATTAGTTATATCAACTTTTTTGTTTATCATATTAAAGCTTTCAATAATTCTATAAAGAGAAGAAATTTTATTATTTTTTTTAAATTCTGTAGGTAAGCTGAACATAATATTTCTATCTCTAAGTCCGGGTCTTAATGGCACATGTAAGTTAATTGATGATAGGATGTCAACGGAATCAATTCTTTTATTAAATACTCTATACAAAAATTTAATGTCAGCTATATCTCTTGACGATTCTAAAGTTAACAAATCAAATTTTTTATTTAGTTCTAGATAATTATGACTAAAATAATCAAAATCAATCTTTTGATTATATGCTAATATTCTAAGAACTTGATGTTGAATTTTTTCAACTTCATAATTTAAAGAAGATGTATAGGGGTACCAAATCATTGAACCATACATTAATATAGATTTAATATGAGTTATAAAATAATTTTAAAGAATTGATTGTCTTTAATTTATATAATATTTTTTTTAAATAATAAATTCTTTTTTTAGCTTTAGCTATAATATTTTGTATATGAACATTAAAATTTAAATTTTCATCAAAAAGAATTCCAAGATCTTTAATTAGACAAACTTGTTCAATAATTTTTTTACCAATTTTGTATTGAGTATTTTTACATTTTTTAGAACTTTTAGTATCAAAAATCATAATTTTACATTTTGAAAGATTCTATGACAAACTATTTAAGTAATTCCAATTATGTAATTTTTTTATATCATTTTTAAAACTAATTATGTCTTTATCATTTCTGATCTCTTTAAATATTTTAAGATCATCAACATATAATAAAAAATTTGATTTTCTTATACTCTGTTTTAAATCGTTAATATAAATTATATACAGAAGTGGACCTAAATTTGACCCTTGAGGGACACCAGAAATGTAATTTATTTGTTTAGACAGTGATTGATTTAATTTAACAAATTGTTTTCTGTTAGATAAGTACGATGTAAACCAGTTTAATAAATTGCCTTCGACACCATAAGAGAAAAGTTTTTGTAATAGTAGTTTGTGACTAACAGAGTCAAAAGCTTTAGATGTATCTGTGTATAGTGTATGGACTTGGTTGCCTCTATTCAGAGCTTGTGCTACAAATTCTTTGAATAAAAATAAGTTTGTTGTTGTTGATCTTTTTATAATTGAACCATGTTGTTCTTTGATAATTAGTTTATTAAAGAAAACAGAAATTTTATCATATACTAACTGATCTAACAATTTAGCAAATGAGCTTAGAATAGTTATTGGTCTATAATTCATAATATTTGTTTTGTCACCATTTTTAAAAACTGGAATAATTAAGCCATTTTTCCAAATATCTGGTAAAGTTCCAGTTTTAATGGATTGATTAAATAAAATTTTTAATGGTAGAATAACAAAATTACAGCAGTTCTTAATAAATAATGGATGAATATTATCATATCCAGGTGATTGATTGCCTTTCAATTTTTTTATAGATTTAAGTATATCAGAATTTGTAAATTCAAATGTAGAGATAGAAAATTCATTATTTTTAGTGACAAAATTTTTTTCATCTGAATTACTAAGTTTAAATGTTGATTGAAAGTAATCAGCAAATGCATTGACAATTTCATTATTATCTTTTAGACCAATATTTAAAAAAATTTATTAAGCACCTTTAATAGATATAATAAACTGATTCTAATTACCCAGTTTCAAAGTATTTAGAAATATTGTTTTTCAGAAAATTAATTTATCGTTCTCAACCATCGTAAGAAATTAATTTACTGAAAAACTATATTTCCAAATACTTTGAAACTCAGGAATTAGAATTAGTTACTCATGTCGGTTAAAAAAACTTAAAATTTTTTTAAATATTTTACAAAAATAAAGAAATGTCAGAAAACTAGGAATACGAGTAAAGATCCAGCGCTATCCGAGAAACGATTTCCCTACGGGAAATATACACACAAATATGTTTGTTGGTATAAAGTACGGGAAGCGACTGCGTGCTTTCCTTACAATAACTGGTGTAATTATCACCATATCAATATAAAAATAATCAATATTTTTAATATTAAGATTTCCTAACACAAATCACTGAATTTAGGTAAAACAATTTGAATTAAGCAAATTTACCAAAACAAACCAAACAAAAATGTCTAAGATTGAGACGAAAGAGATACACGTCTGCACTCTGTGATGGCTACCATCAGTCTGCCTCGGCGCGCGAGCGTTTCTCTTTTGCTCCGTTCGAGTATCGATCTCTGATTGGCGTGAGATCGCACTCGAATCGGGGAAGAGCGGCAAAAATTTAAATATAAGCAATTCAAAATTTTTATATAAAAATGTCACGGGTTTTCACCCTGTGACAAACCTTTAGACTTAGTGTTGCAAGTTTGCTTGCAAGTTTGCAGAAAAAAAGTGTAAATTATAAAGTTCTGTTACTTTTTTTTTTTTTTTTTTTTTTAATTAGTATATTTCAATGGTTTGAGAACTTAGACCATATAACCAATGGTATCACCCTTAATATTTATTTATTACAACTTTTTCGACTTCATATTTGTATTGTGTTGTGTCAGTGTTTTTTTTTATGAATAATTACTTTATTTATAATTTATAATTTTTTTTTTTTTTTTTTTTTTTTTTTTATTAACAAAAGAAAATAATGGTTTGGGAACTAGCCCATATAACCAATGGTGTTGTGTCAGTGTTTAGAAAAAGCCATTTAGGCGCCATCTAGTAGAACTGCTACGTAATTTTTTAAAGTGATTAAATTTATTGATGCTCAATTGGTAAAAAATTGATAAAGTTTCTCTGTAGTTTTCAATATCTGTTTTTTTAAGCCTGCAGATTTGAAAAATTTTTAGCAATAAAATTGTAAAAACTTAACTACACTGTAAGAATTCTTGCCCGGCCAATTTACTATTCTGGTAGTAAATTTACTATCGGATAATAAATTTACTATCCTAGTAAATTTAATTGGCCGGACAAGAATTTTTACAGGTATATAATATTTTTATAAATATTATAAAAATTATAAAAATTATATTAATTATATAATTATCAAAATCATATTTAAAAATTATACTGAATTTATATACAGTACATGTAATTGTATTTTTTAATTATGAAAAATTTTAACTTTTTTTAAAAATCTGTTTATTATTGTAACTACTATCGGTTTGAAAAAGATGTGAGCCTCTCGTTTTTTCTTAATATTTTGGGTAAAAATAGAGATATTTTAATGAAACAAATTTTTTTTGAAAATTTAACTATATTTTTACAATTTCACCAAAGGAATATAGTTCAACTTTAATAGTTTTTTGTTTTATTGCAAAAATAAGTCAAAAAACAAGAATTTTTTGAAATTTTTTTCACTCCGCTGCTTTGGACCATAAAAAAGTGTCGAAAAAATCATTTTTTTCTGGACAAATTTTTACCACTGATAATATAACTCTTTATTTACACGTTGCTGTTTTAAAAATTTGAAAAAAATTAATTTGCAAATTTTCTGTGACCTTTGGAAAACGAGACCTATATCTCAGCAACAAATTGTTCGATTGGCTCCATTTTTTTTTTTAATGGATAGGTCTTGATTTGAATATTACAAATATATAATTGATTAAAGTAGCGAATTTCTAGTTTTAGAGCTAAAGCGAAATGAATCAAGGTACAGGTGCAATCTATTCATCCATTGTTTCTCAAAAAACTTTTCACACCTTCCTGCTGTTTCAAACTCCAAGAGGTAGAAAAAAAATATTTCTATTGTTTCAGAGTTTGAATGTACATTGTCATGCTTTTTAAGACATTAACATCTGGGAAAAATATAGAAAAAAAATTGCAATTTTCAGAAAAGTATTCAATTTTAATAAAAATTGTAAATGCATTGATTCACTTGATCGCACAAAGAACTTTGAATCGCAAAAATCGGCCAATAATAAAATTGGCTTCAGTAGAGCATAAAGTAAAAATAGGTATTAATTTTTATTTTGCTAATATCGGGGTTATTTTTTGGACGATTTTCGCAATCCAAACTGCACATTTATCAGATTTTAAAGTTGAATATGATTTGAGGCAAAAAGTAACATTTTTACAAAGATTTAAAAAAAAATGAAAAAAAAAAATTCGAAGAATTTAGAAATAAAGGAATTTTAATCTGCGGGAGGTTTTAAATTAGTAAGAATGAACAAAAATTGGCATTTTTTAACATTACATTTAAATCACTCAAATACTCGAACTTAGAAAAACTATTATAGATTTTCTTGTCAGTGGCTACATAAAAAATAGGGTGCTCCAGATTTAAGTTTACCTATATCGTATTAATTTACATATATGATGGATTCTTTTTTTTTTAATGCAGAAGAAAATCAAAGAAATATTTTTTAAGTAGAAAAGGAAAAACTGGTAGGACCAGCATCGGTCTGAATATGATTGCCTTTTACTACTTTTAAAATCATAAGTCTCATATATTATTAACTATCTTTTATAAAAAGCAATTACAATTTATTTAACTTTTGTTAGTATTAGTGAGTAAGAGGAAATACAGTTATCATTGAACATAAAAGCTCTTTCACATGTGTTCTGAGAAAAATCATAACTAAAAATATATATTAATTCTTCTTTATTTACTTAAAAATTTTTTTTTTAATTTAAAATTATTATTCAAAAGTTAGATAAACACCAATACTGTTTAAATAAAAGTGTTATAAATTTTCACTGTTTGAAAAAATTCACTAGTATGAACTAAAATGAAAAAAAACATTGCTACTAGACTGTGTTGTTTAAAATAAGTAAAAAGATTTTAAAATTTATGAAATAAAATGAACAAAAATAACGCACTGTATTGTTTAAAATAAGCAAAAAGATTTTAAATAAACAGTTTGAGATAATAAAAAATATATATATATTACAAAAGATAGCTAAGAATTTTCATTATTTCTTCAACATTTTATTTATTAATATTTTAAAAAATTTTTAAGTTTTCTTTAATAAAGATGGAAACTGTAGAATTTAAAGTCTATTGGTCGCAGAGATTAGCGAGTTTGACATGTAAGATTTAAATTTTTTGTACTTTCTAATAAAACAAAATTAATTTTTAAAATGTGTCAGTGGGCGTTGCCATGTATTTATAATTTAATTAACAGTAATTAACAGCACATAAACTGCGAGAGAGTGCATCTCTGCAAATTATTTTTACACAAGGTTGCTATGTAGAAGTTCATTGCCACTGATTTTAAAATTTTATATAATTCACTGTTTTTTTAAAATTAAAAAAGTCACCTGTTAGATATTCACTATCAAATGATAAATAAAATCACCTCGTGTAAATGAAATGCATTGATTTTTACTAATTTTTATTACGCAATATTTCGAAAAATTATTTTAGAATTCGTTCTCTTTAATAAAAGCTTTTGATTTTATCTGAATAAAGGTTTTTCTGGTTTCATATTAGAATTTGAATTTTTAATAAAATTTTTTTTGTTCGGTAATTTTTAGTAAGCCTTTTATTATTGGTCATTGGTTTTGCAAATGGTT
Source organism: Anagrus nilaparvatae (assembly GCA_022575985.1). Taxonomy (NCBI): domain Eukaryota; kingdom Metazoa; phylum Arthropoda; class Insecta; order Hymenoptera; family Mymaridae; genus Anagrus; species Anagrus nilaparvatae. The sequence continues at coordinate 5,397,511 of JAKSXM010000107.1, forward strand.
GGGCATCTCCATATTTAGCACAATTGACATTAAGCGATTCTGTTAGCGGTATCAAAAAAATTGGAGGTATCGAAACGTCATGGATAGCTTCGTTGTTAAATATTGGGAGGATTTTTGGTGCTATTTTAGGGGCATTAATTCAAGGTACTTAATATTTTACAAAAAAAACAATTTAAATAAAACTTTGAATAATCGAGATTATTTTATCAGAAATCATTGGCCGAAAACCAGCACTTTTCATTGCTGGAATACCAATGATTTTCGCATGGGCTTGTATTGTCGAAGCTTCGTCTGTGCATTGGTTGTACATTTCGAGGATTTTTGCTGGTATATCAGGTGGTATGACTTGGACTACATTGTCAATTTTTATTGCTGAAATTGCGGATCCTGAAATTCGTGGTTGTTTGGTAAATTTTGAAGCAAAAAAAGAATTTTTAAGATTTTCAAAATTCTGTTTAATAATATTAGGTTTTATGGAATTTGACGATGGTAACAGTTGGCCAAGTTCTTGGAAATTTCGTAGGACCTTACATTTCAATGGAATTCTATGCTTACATTTGTTTGGGATTCAATATTGCATTTCAATTATTATTTATGTTGATACCAGAATCTCCATATCAGTATGTCATGACAGGAAAATTAGTTAAAGCTGAAAAATCTTTAAAATGGTACAAAAGAAAAGAAAATGTTAAAAAAGAATTACAAATGCTTGAAGATAATTTTGAAGATTGCAAAGAATCGCTGATTAAACGATTAAAAGATTTTAAAATTGCAAGTAAGTGCTTTTTGTTTAAGCTCAAATCGATTTTTATACGGCGTAGACACCGCGGCCTATCTTCATTTCACCTGCAATTATATTTTGACGATAAAGATAATGAGCTACTTAAATTTATCGAGGTGGAGGCTTTCAAGATTATTTAAAGGTCAACTGCATTTGATATAATTTTTAATAATTAAAAGCAAAATTATTTTTATAAGCAATAAATCAATATCAAAATGAGACGTGGCTGGTTTCTGACTTTGCATCAAGAGTACACGGACAGGCTGCTTTGCATGAAAATTCAAGCAAAGCAGCCTGGCCGTGTAGAGTCGACCTTAGAATAATTTTTTAGCCTTAATCGGATTAACAAGCGAAAAAAATAGGCGAAAACTCCTGACTGCGTTTTTATATTTGCGTCAACCGGAATTACTCTCGTGACAACCGGGCTCTGAAATTCAAAATATGACAATTTTCTTTTATTTATTTACAAGCTGTCAAAGAAAATTCAAAATATTTTAAATCTTTTATATAATTATTTGCAGCATTTTCAACGTAAATTTTTTTATTTTTTAATATTCATGTTTAGTTTCCTCGGTTTAAAAACCAAAATTTCACAGTTGAAGTAGCCGCGAATTCCGGTCAGATTGATTTTTCAGTACATTCAAACTTTATAAGAGCTAAAAAGAATTATCAATGTACGAAAATTTTAATTTTTAAATTATTTTTAATTCAATTAAATATAGTAGCGTGTAGGGATCGTATTTGTTTGAGTGCAGAAAAAATATAAATTTTTTTCTCATGAAGCCTAAAGTCAAAAAATTTTTTATTTAAACATTCGCTGAAAATAAATAAATTCCCACACTCTATTCGCTAATAAAAATTAAAAATTTCGTTGGATAAACTTAAAATGGTTAAGAAAATTACAGTGAATTAGCACAAAAAATCACTCAATATTTCCCTAAAACCCTCTCCAGATCTGACCCTCTCTATTACCCAAAATACTTTAAAAAAAATTACATTATTCTATTATTTTTTTCTCACAGGAAACCGAAACAGTATTTTTTTGATATTTATGTTAAATTTCTGTAACTTCTTTCCTGCATTTAACGCAATGACAAGTTACATGGAAATCGTAGCAACAAGAAGTAAAGTAACAATAAGGCCAAGTACCGTAGTAACATTTTTAGGATTTTGTTCAATAGGAGCAACTTTAGTATCAACTTATTTAGTAGATAAAATAGGAAGACGTTATTTATTAATAATTTCTGGATTTTTTACATCAATGTCATTGATAACACTAGGTTTACATTTTTTTTTATTAGAAAATCAAATTCACACGATATTTTACGGTTGGTTACCAATAGTGTGTTTAATTATTTATTCAACCTCATACTGCTTTGGTTTAAATTCAATACCAAGTGCTCTAGTGGGTGAATTATTTTCACCGAGGTTAAAAACATTTGCTAGTCTAATATTCAGCATAACTTTTGCTGGTTTTTCAGCAATATCCTCCTGGTTATTCATGCCATTGGTTAATGTTATTGGTGATAGCTATTCATTTTTTTTCTATGGTTTTGGTACATTTTTTTCAATAATATTCTTTTATTATTGGGTACCCGAAACTAAAGGGAAATCTTTACAAGAATTGCAGAAAAATCCTGCTTAGTCAATTTTTCGTTAATTTAAGATTTGTATTGATATTTAAGTATTTATTACAATTTGAAAAAAATTGCGATTAAAAATGTTTGATTAAATGTGATTGATAAAAGTGAACCAGGACATTGTAATATATCATATCATTAATCAATATTATTTAATGTGTTATTTAAGATACTTTCCGACGCATCACGTGAGTAGTAATATTTGCAGTACTCGCTTAATAATTGTTTTGTTTAAATTTTCGAATAAAAGAAAATAAAACTGTAAAAATGGCCCTTATGCGTAAATAAGTCCTCAAGGAAAAACTCGATTCATTATTGGGTCGAATTAATAATTTTTTATTCCGGATTTTTTTGATTAAGGAAAATTTTTTAAAATCGGTAAAGAACTAGCATTTTTGAGCCATGAAACTAATAAAAGACATTAAAAATTGGCATGTTTTTTTTTAAACCAGACTTTTGGTTCCAGGGTTTTGGCGAGATATAAAAATCAAAAAGCATACAAAATTTTTTTTAGCCTAATAAAAGTGGATTATCAAAAATTATTTTGTTAAGATAAAAATCAAAACAATTGCATAATATTTTTTATAAAATTAATAATATTCATGAAAAAATAAATTTTATCTTGATCTTAAAAATGTCAATGTCGCGCAGATCGCATATAAATTAATATCTGACTCTGATAACACTTTTCTTTTTTGATATCAATAGGTACGTGAATCTTTCTCTTTAAAAAATTTACTTTTTTCGGTGAAAAGTAGCCAAAATATAATAAAATTGGGCCCTTTAATATTAATGTAATTTCACCTTAATTTACAAATTTTGCTCATTTTTCCTCCATAAATTCAACCAGGAGTTTTATTTCAATTACAAAGATGCATTAAGAAAATCGTTTATTTTTAATGTAGCTTAATTGTTATTCCAACACATTGGTTTTTATGGTCTAGTAATTAAATTATTTGAAATTAATCACGTGATGAATAGAGATATTATGCTGATAAAAAATGTGTCATGTAAAATTTATAAATTTTAATACTTTTTTTGAGAAATAATTAAAAATACAACAACAAAAAATTTAGATAAATAATATGTTTTTAATTGTTTAAGGTATATTATATAATTTATCGAATTGAATAATCTGAAGTATAAAAATTGTATACGCTTATTTTCAGTTAAGATAATTTAATGAGATATCACATGAAGAATTTTATATTGAATTATAACATATAAAAAAAAAATTATTAATATAGAAAAACAAAGATTATAAGAAAGTTTCAAAAATATAAAAATTTTATTTGTCATAAAATATAATCTCATCATAAAAACATTATTTATGAACAATATAATATGAAAAAATTACATTTCTTTAAAAACAGTATTGCAATGATTTTATATTTTAACAGAAAAAATATAACAATTATATATGAAAAATATAAAAGAGTTTGTACATAATTATACAAGTGAACAAGAATAATATATTATGAAATATTTTAATGATGAAACAGTCTTACGTTTGTATGAGATAAAATTATTGAATGATCATTACAAGCTTCTATTACAGCTTCATCATTTGTTGAACCAGCAGGGGAAGCAATATAACGTACTCCACTCTGAAAGTTAATAAAAAATTAGTTTACAAGATTTTTAATAGTTTTAATAATATAAATTTTAATTACCAATCTAGCTCTATCGACATTGTCTCTGAATGGGAAGAAGGCATCACTACTTAAGGCAACATTATCTAATTTTTTCAACCATTCCTCTTTTTCAGATTGACTTATTTTTTCAGGTACAACTTCATACATTGCAGCCCAGACGGATTCTGGCATGTCTTTGCCCACTGTGTCATTAACGTAATTGTCGATTGCATTTGAAATTTCTGCTCTTTTTACTCCTTTTTTGAATTTCATGTTTGTTACTTTTGGGTGTTGGCGCATCCACCTATTGTTTTAATTAAAAAGTAATTTGATACTTTAAAAATATGAAAAATTAAATTTTATTAAATGCTTTACCAATTATCTGCCTTATCCCCAGCAAGCCTGGTGCAGTGAATTCTTGATTGCTGTCCAGCGCCAATTCCAATAACTTGACCATCTCTTGCATAACAAACAGAATTACTTTGAGTATACTTGACTGCTATTGTGGCAACAATCATATCTCTGACTCCAGCCTCAGAAAGATTTTTAGATTTTGTTACTACATTAGCGAATGTATTTTTATCAATAACTGCGTTATTACGCTGCTGTTCCATTGTAAGTCCATAAAGAACTTTTCTTTCTATCGGAAGTGGTTCGTAATTTGGATCAATTTGTAAAATACAATACCCACCGTTCTTCTTTTTTTTTAACACTTGAAGAGCTTCTTCAGTGTAACCCGGAGCAATAATACCATCAGATACTTCTCTAAAAAAATTAAATATTTTCATTAAAATTAATTAAGTAATTAGATTTTAAATTAAACAAAAGCATTTATTAATTTGTATCCCGTTATTCCTAATTTTCAAATAACTTACTAAAAATACTAAATAATAAACATAATAATAAGATTTTTTGTTTCAATTTTTACCAATAAGTTTTTTTTTTCAAATCAAATAATGAAGTTTTTGATCTTACAATTAGTATAAATAATATGTGGAAGTATTGCAGGTAATAATAGGAGTAAATGTTTACTTCTATGAGATACTGGCTCAGTAAAAATTTTTTATTTTTTCTTCGACTTTACTTATGATATTTGCAACAGTTTGAACAAGAAAAATCTAAACTCCGATAGCTGCTAGATTATGAACTAAATATTTTCAAAATGATTAGGTACTAGTTTCACGCCAGGTTCATATTTTATTTTTAAATTACTTATTATATCAAAATTTACTTGCACAATAATCTATTTTTTAAATTATTTGCGAATATCTTGTAAATTATTAAATAGGTCTTTTGAAAAATTTTCGGTCGAGAATTATACTAAAATTATCGAAAAATTTACCGTGAAATAATTTTTGCAGTGGGTAAATCGCAAACGTCGGATAACGCTACGAAATCCCCGAAACTAGACATTCTATCAGCTCCTCGGGCTCTTGCATAAGCAGTTGCTAAAGGAGTTAAATTATCGATCATATCATCAACTTGACATAATTTTGCTTGGACGGAATCCAATGGAGTTCCTACTGCAGCACCAGCGGGGCTAACATGTTTGAATGAAGTTGCTGCTGGTAGTCCCAAGGCTGCTTTTAATTCCTTAACAAGCTGATAACCATTAAGTGCATCACAAAGATTAATGAATCCAGGAGAACCATTTACAACAGTTAATGGAAGTTTTTCTAGTTGAGTAAATATTTGGGCTGGTTTTTGATGAGGGTTCATGCCATAACGTAATGTTAATTGGGATACACCAGAACTAAATTGTTTCCGAAAATAATCGGAAATAGCGTCATCATATAAAGCTGTATGAGTGAATGCCTTCAATGCTAATGTTTGCCTAAAAAATTATATATTTTATCAAATTCATATTCCTATTAAGTTTTTATAAATTATATTGTTATCTCATATTTTATTCCAATAAGTTTATTTACTTGTAAAATATCAAAGAATTTTTTTTTATCAAAAATTAAACATAAATAAAATAAACATTTTCATATACACATAAGATAATGTATTTAATTTATTTATTACCTTGTTTGAAGTGTGGTACATCCATCTGCAGAATTTTGTAATTCATTGATAACCTTTTCATAATCATTGGGGTCACAGATAACTGTAACTCTTGAATGATTCTTAGCTGCTGCTCTAAGCAATGTCACTCCTCCAATATCAATGTTTTCTACAGCATCTTCTAAAGTTACATTTGGCTTTGAAACTGTATCAACAAATGGATAAAGATTACAAACAACAAGTTTAATATATTGAAATTTATGCGCATCAAGATCAGCTTTGTCTTTATCAGTATCCCTTGCCAAAATTCCTGAAAAATTTTATTAATTGGTTATTTATTAATACTAAAATTATAATGTTTTGTATTCAAAATTACCAGCATGAACTGCAGGGTGTAAAGTTTTTACTCTCCCACCGAGCATTTCAGGTGCCCCTGTAATATCAGAAACATCCTGAACTGGAAGCTTGGCATCCCTTAACAATTTTGCTGTACCACCTGATGCAATTAAACTTAAACCATATTCATGAAGTTTTTTGGCAAAAGGCAATAAGTTAGATTTATCAGATACGCTCATCAACACTGTAATTAAAACAAAAAATATTAATTGTATTTTAAAATAAAAGAAATGTTATTTTATTTATTACACAAAATAAGTAGGGGTTGTATACAGTATTTTGATTACATATTAACTTTGCATTCCTAAAAACCAGTTATGTTATTAAAGGTAACTGATTTTTTAAAAATAAATAGTATTATATTACAATTTAAAGATAAGTAATTTAATAATCTTGCATAATATTATCCCTCTTTTATATATCTCTGTTACTAAGTTATACGTTATTTTTATAATTTACAGAAGATAAATTATTTTTTTTACAAAAATAAATTACATATATTTGTTAATTAATAACACCAACTTTTTTTTAGAAGAGGATAATATAAAGAGCATAATAGTTCTATCCAAATAATAATCATTTGCATACATCTAAATTAAGCATGAATCTATAAAAACGATTTCTTTAATTTTATTTCAATTTCCCACGGATTAAATAATTATTTAGCTTAGGTCATAAAATTTCATTTCACAAGATTTATGGTCCGAAAGTTTATAAATATAAGTATACAAACTTAATTTTTAAAATGATTATTCAATATTTTTGATAATTCTAATTTTCCAAAACAATTAATTTTTTTTTACAAATTTTAATACAACTTATCATAGATTATTAGTAAGAACAGAGAGTTAAAACTTAACTAATAATTTTATTTTTTTAAATGAAAATTATAATTAATAAATAATTTTAATTTAACATACCATACTTGTTTGAAGCCATTTTTTAGATTATCTTAAACAATATAATTCACAAAAAATAAATGATAAGGAGCAAGGACACGTGTTTATAATCACTGCTATAATGCTATAATATTCAACAAGTGTTATTTTGTAATACCGTTATTTTATTGTTTAATATTTTGGAGCGCAGGTTTTATATATTATAATGACTCAAAATTTCGGAGTCTTGTCCTTGAGATTTGTTGATTTGAAAAATTCTGATTTTAATTGTTGCTATATAGCTTTTTCATGGCCAGTAAATGTAAGACTGATTGAATGCAAACAGAGATTATTTAACATATAGATTTAAATCAACGAGTTAAATACTTTTTACTCCATACTTTTTATACGCCTCTACTCTTAAACGAATCACAGTAGCATTACTAAATCCAATAACAGTGGTTTAGCTAACTTTGCCCAACAAAATATGGCTTTAATTTTTAATTAAATTAAAAAAGAAAATTGCTAAATTAATCGACATAAAATGAAAAATTTGGCTGTGCTTTCTCTAGATCTGAATAAATTTTCCTTCTCTTCTCAGTTAAAAAATAAAAGAAAAGCTGCAGTGATTGATTAAAAAAATGAGTAAAGCAGACGACATTGGGGTTGCAATTTCATATAATTTTTTGAGGAGAAGGAAAATTTTCTCAAATGTAAGAAAAGCACAGCCACATTTTTTATTTTATGTAGATTAATTTGGCAATTTTCTTTTTTATAATTTAATTGAAAATTAAAGCTGTATTTTGGTTTGATTTTAGTGAGCAAAATTAATATTGTCTCTGATTGGTCGAAAGCTGAAAAAATGGCTGACACTAGCCCTCTCTTAATTCATATCCCAGTCAGCTGATTTTCTTTAAAAATCAAAATAATTGTGCTGTGCAGTCCAACGAAAACTCATTTTTTAATTAAAAAATTTTATTTTGAAAGTTAAAGTAAGTGAAGTTTGAAAAGTTTATGCGGCAAAACATGTTCTTAATAAGTTTTTGAAGTAGTATAGATAAGAAATTTGAAAAAAATAATAATGGCTTTAATTAAAAACATGAACAGTAGCTTAAAATTTGTAGTTTTACATTTAACAGAAATAGCCATACTGTACATAGTTATTGTTTTATTTGGAGCTCCATATTTTAGTCATCAAAAAGAAACTTTAACCCTAGCTGTACTCATAACAGTTTTAACAATGACACCAACTACATTTATTTTGGACACTGATAGTGCATTATCAGTATTTACTGATTCACCAATTTTTAATGAAAATGTTAGTAAAGTGTATGTCGACTTCGTGCGACTGAATGTTAAGACTGTCATACTGGGTGCATGGCTTGGAGCATTTTTAATTCCATTGGATTGGGACCGTCCTTGGCAAGTTTGGCCAATACCATGTGTTATGGGAGCTTTAATTGGATTTGCTAGTACTTTTATAATTTCTTTCGCTAAAATTTTAAAAATAAAATCAAAAAGAAAAAGTAAAAAATATGAAACTCTTAAATCTTGCTGATATTGTAAATACCTATTAAATTAAAAAAGTATTATATTTCATTACTTATGCTAATATTTAAAATAATTAAAAATGTATTTATTGTAAATAATAATTGTATGCAAATATAAAGATTTATTTTTAATATATTAATAAGAGTTATAAATGTAAAGACATAAATGTGTGTATTTTGTGCGTTTAATAATTTATGATTGTACTATGATTCCTATAACGGCTGTAATGTTATTTTGTACTCATATTTCATATTTTTTCATAAAATATTTCACAAATGTAATAATATTTTTGTAAATATATACCTGTAGGTATAAAACAAATTCTTATTTAAAAGTGTAACAGAAAGGTATGGTTTTATTATATATATATATTGGCAAATTTCTGCAATGCGAAGTTGTAAAATAGTAAAATCCTGTTTGCAGTGTTGCAAGAGTGCAGCACTTACAAACATCTTAAAAATCAAATACTTTTACTGTGGGTCAAAATCGTAGACTAAAATATAAATTAATAATAGGTGTAACAAAATAAAATTTTATTAAAAAATGTTCATAAAATATATTAATATTTTTTACATAACAAGCCATTCATTTGCAAAATATTAATCATTAATTTTATATTATTAATATTTTAACAATTAACAAAATTATTTTATAATTTATATCCAAACAGACATTTCTATACATCAGTTAACTCAAAAATGCTTATATTATTTCCATATGTAAATACTCGGCAACAAATACTCTAATTATTTTATTTATATTTTCAATTGTAGAAATACTAATATTATTTCTATTGTCATCTGAAGTGTGCCAAAAATCAGGAAAGGGATATGGAATTAAGTGTAGTACAGGAACTTCTAAAAAAAAAAGTATTTAATTTGTTAATATTATTTGATTAAACAATTGACTATTTGATTTAAAAAAAATAGCTTACTTCGATTTAAAAATGGTATATGGTCATCCTCTATTCCAGAATTTATTGTATAGGGTTGAAAATATTTTTGTTGAGGAATACCATAAGAATACCCTTTAAACTCTCTTAAATTAGCAAGAACATTTTCAATTTCAGACATTCTTGAATGCCATTTTGAAGTTTCTTTGAAAAAACTGTAAAATTTAGGATCTGGAGCTCCGATTAAATCTAGAAGTACAAACAAATCCTGAAAAAATAAATTTTATAAATTTTTTATAAACTATATAAAAATATTTCTTGTAATATTTTACAATTTTATCTAAATCGGATATATGTTCAGATCCATATCGATATCTAGTCTTTTCCCACTTTGCAGCTAAATTACGAGCTCCATATATTGAATCTCTTGGACTCCAATTTAAAAATGCTTCTTCACCGTCAAGGAATAAAAGCATTAATGATACATCATTCTAAATAAATAGTTAAAATTTATTATTTAATAGAGTTGTTTAAAATTTATTTAAATTAAATATTCAAAATTATTTTAAAAGCAATACCTCTTTGATAGTATCAAGTTGATTTTGCATTACAGTTGCTAAGTTTAATAATTGCATGCAAGGAACAGCGCTATCAGTAGCTCCAACAAAATCTTCATCTTTCATGTATTTGGAATCATAATGACAAGCTAAAGTCAAAAATCTCTTTGCATTTGGATTCCATTTTGCTATTATATTTTCAAATTCTAAATTTCCAAAAATTGGTGTATGCTCTTCAAAAATATCTTCCTCGACTGTCCACTCAAGTTCTTTTAAATGATTTTTAATATACTGCAAATTTAATTAATTTGTATGGTATTCAAAAATTAAACTTATTAAACAATTAACTTACTTGCTTAACTTTATTATGACCAGGTGTTCCAACTACTCGTTTTATGCATATGTTATCTAAAACTTCATTCATATTAGAAATATTTGTCAACCCGGCCAAAGTTTTGATATCTGATTTTGAAAAAGAATTTGGCACATGTTGTTGCTGAAATTACAATGATTTTTTGATATAAAATATATATGTAATATAATAAAAAAAAGTATTTATAGAAATCAAATTAAGAAACTAAAAAAATAATTTTTTTTCTTATTATTTTTATAATGTTTAAAACAGTATATCTTAAAACATCAATTATTTATTTTGATAAATTTTATCATGTTACTATATATATAAAATTATTAATTATTAGCTACTTATTTTTTAATTTCTCACCCAAAAACAATATAGTGTCTTTGCCCAAAAATTACTCAAAATATATATTTCTTTAAAACAAATACAATAATTGTAACAGCTGTAAAAATAAAAATTTTACAACGCAATAAAAGACTAATAATTTATTCATCATTTAAAAATCATAAAATAATGTTTTATTTTATCGCTTCTGCAATTATCTTGTTTATATTTTTTCCGCCTGCAACCCTTAGGAAAATACCATGTACTACTAACTGGTAAATATAAACAAAGTACTTCCTAACCTCTTTAATTATTTAAGAAATATTTAAACTTTTGATTTAAAATGTATAATATAATTAATTTACCTTTAATAATTTAAAAGATACGTGTTTGTCGTTTCTTGCAGATTCACCCTCATTTGTACAAAAAATGAATAACAATAAATAATATAAACAATAAATTGGAGTCATCACAGTAACAACGTTTGAGATTTTTTAAGTGTTAGTAATTATAATAAAGCGATAGGCGGTTTCCTCAATTCTGAAAAGTGAAGGTAAAATTAATTATAATTAGTGTCTCATAAATATACAATTGAACGCAGTTTTCACCAAAATTAGAAAGATAAAAATTTATTAATAAATTACTATGCAAAATGTTTTAAAAAAATGTCTTCTTTTATGTATAAAAACAATACCTATCCCAGCTGTTGTTTAAAAATGAATAATGAAATATTGGAAAAATAAAATTATACAATTGAATTTTACCTATTTTTTTATACGTGTTACTGAAAGTAGATCGATTAATCATTGTTCTATCTTTTTTTTTTTAATTTAATTCATTCCTTCTTATCAAAGTCTATTTCTTATTGTATTTTTCTCTATAGGTATGTAGCAACATCATTAATATTCTTTTGAAATAGATGGTAAATATCTTATGCAAACTATAAAGTTTTTCCTATATACGTCACCAAAAAGCTCTATTGAATGCGCGATAAATAAAAAAAATCAATTGCTGTTCATTATAATTTCGGAAATTTTTTTCCTTAAAAATGACATTCGCATTTTGCAGCATTATTTTTTCAATTTTTTAACGCTTTTATCAAATTATATATTATATTGTTGACCAGAGAATTTTTTACAACCGTTTAATTAATGAACGCTTTCTAAAGAAATTAATTTTTTAAGCAAAAGGCATAATCTAAGCATTATCTGGTTTTACAAAAAATGTTTCAAGTCTAATTTTTCTATAGTTAAATAAATAATTAATAACTTATTGCAAGTTATTTTTTGTGCATTTAAAATGAAATGAATAAAAAAAAAAAAAAATATATAGTTTTAACTATTTTTATTATTAGTAAATGTTATACTTTGATTGAAGTAAATTCTACTTTTTTAAGTATATAGGTAATATTTTTTTATATAAAATCTATATTAATTTTTTCTCCAATAAAATGTTTTTTTCGCTATTGAGAATAATATCAACTTATTAGGAAGAAACTATTAAAGCAGATAAAAAATAAGTTCATTCCGAAACCTACTGTATAATAATATAGGCAAATCAAATAGCTTACATTGACAACACATGGGTTTTTGTTGATACTCTACAAGGATTTTATACAATTTTTGAAATTTAAAAAGTGTAGTTTACAAAGAATCTATATAGCCATAGCTAATTTATTTTCTTAATGCAAAGGTGTATAAAATAATTGTTCTCTATCTTTTAAGTATGTATAATATATATAATATATTTATTTAATAAATAACGGAGCTGTTTATTAAGTAATAATTTTTTTCTACTAAATGTTATTTAATACAAGATGAAAAAACGTTATATAAAAACTAGTTAATTATTTTATTTAAATTTTAAATTCAAGTAACTTAATGTAAAAAACTTAAATTTATAAGTTATGTGAAAAATATTATTTGCAATTACTTAACAAACAAACAATTGATACAAATGATGAAGATAAATGAAAAGAAAAATTAGAGTTTTTGTTTGTACTTTTCTTAAAAATGGTCAATTACATATAACTAAAATATAAAAATTTTATAAATCTAAATCACGCACTCTACAAAAAATAAGCTCTTATGATAAAATAAAATTTACATTCTTATATAATGTACAGTTTTTTTTTTTTAAATTCTTTTTTTCAAAAGAGCTCTCAACATTTTTGTAAAAAAAGTAACAGACACGTTCTAAATATCACAATATTTGTTATAGCTCGTCAAAAATAGTATGATACTTTTTTACAGTCTGTGAAATTCTTTTAGAAAGATAATTTAATTATTAGATGTATCCATCTTTAAGCTGCTTTTTTTGGTGCTGGCCTAAATGAACCAACTACTACTGCATGATCTCTTTCATAAGGCTCTAAAGTGATCTGCTCTTGCGGTTTTAGCTTATCGGCAATGAGCTTTTTAACTTCAGCTGCGAAAACTGCCTCGGGTTGGGCTGTGGAGTCTATACAACTTGCCTGCACAAAAGAAAAATAATTTTAAATTTTTGCGAATGTTTTCCGATTCTAAAATAAAATATTTACTCATATAATAAATGTGCCACATAATTGTTTTTTGCAAAATATAAATTGTACATTTTACATAAGCATTTAATTTACATAATGTGAATATTTATTTTGCATTACTATTCCACTGAATCAACGATGAACATTTGATTCAGCTCTACTGAATGCAATTACCTCAGAAAGTAAATATTATTACCTTAATTGATATAACAAAATGACCTCCATTTTTGAGGAAATATTGTGAATTTAATGCTACAATACGTGCTTGATCTGGCTGAGCAACATCCGCGAATACAGTATCTACCATACCGATTAACATTCTGTATTTATGAGGATGTCTTGCATCCTCAATTATAGGTATGATATTTGTTCTTTTTTTGGCAACATTGATGAGATCTCTTCCTGATCTGTGTGAAAACTCAACCGCATATACTAACCCTTCCTGAAAATTAAAAAAAAAATTTTATTTTAATTTATTGCTTATTAAGTACAAAAGTTTTTTTTATTGCAATGAATTTTTGTATTCATACCAAGGTATACGAAATAACTATTACAGTATAAGCAGCTGACATACAATGCCAGAACATGATACTGAAGAATTATTACAATGCACATTGATAATGAAAATTCAGTTTTGCAGACGTTGACACCATGTTAATAAGATACACTAACGTGGCTCTAATATCTGCCAGTTATAATTTATAATTAAAATTGACAAAACTTATTCAATATAAAACTCACAGGTCCAACAATATCAGCTACATGTGATACAGTAGTTCCAGATGCAGCTCCCAAATAAAGAACTTTGCTGCCTGGGGGCATATGTATTTGATCTACTCCTCCAAGAATAGCTGCTGCAAGTTTTGATCTGAATGGATTCCAAACTCTGTACTCAACCTTTTCTCCATTCTTTCCGTTCTGTAAATTTAATTTGTAATTAATAATATTATTGTTACTTCAGGATTTTTTTGCCAATCATTAAGTCCAATATCTTACTTCTACGCTTATACGTTTTTCTCCATAAACTTCTGAGCCAGGCACTAAATTCAAGGTTACTAAAGCATCTTCTTTTCCTCTGGCAATAAAAACACCCTCGTGTCTATGAGGTTCAATTATCACAGATTTGCCTCCAGCAAATCCTCCCCCCCTACCACCACGGCCACCTCGTCCTCGTGGAGTTCCGCCTCCACGTCCTCCAAATCCACCGCTTCTGCGGTCTCCACCTCCACCTCGTCCTCCTCTACCTCCACCACCACGACCGCCACCACCAAAACCTCCACGACCTCCTCCACCACCCCTTCCACCCCGGCCTCCTCTGAAATCACCTCCTCCGCCTCGAGGTGTGAATCCTGAAAAAAATAATTTCTTTATTAAAATTATGTTTTATAAAAAAATAAATTAATTAAATTAAATGTTTAAAAAAATAATACAATTTTTTTTAAATTAAAACTATGCCTCGTGTCATGATATTGAAATATAGTAGTAAAAATTGGTTTGTGGATGGATTGAGACCTTTCGATAACTTTATTACCTAAATACTTTAATTAATAATAAATTAAAATATAATATTCAAACTATTAAAGATTACTTTTTTAAACAAAAAAGACAAAGTATAAAAAATTAATTGAGGTTAGAATAAAGAAGGTACAAACTTACTGAAATACTTTTTAAGTAAATAATTAATTTAATTTTTGTAAGGAAAATAGTTTATTTTTCATACATATTAATTTAAAATATTTAAAATATTTTATATTACCTGGTTTTCCCATTTTCTTCTGTTTAAAATAATATAACTAACGCACTGAAACTACCTTCTAAAAAACACGTGCGTTGTTTGCATGCTGGTTAGACTCCGAATTAAAAACGGCGTGTTCCCGGTTTGATCTCCGAAGAAAAAATGGCGGTACTACGCCGCATTTCCGGTATAATGCGGATGGAGAATTAAAGAGGGAGTTTTAAAATAAAGAATTCTTTTGTTGAATTAAAAATTAGCATTTCATTAAATTATAATAATTATTTTTTTAACAAGAAATAATTGCGTAAGTTGTTTTTTTACTTTGAAAAATTTAAATATAATATCTTAAATATAATTTATAAATTTTATAGACTTTTTGTGTTAAAAAAAATATTATTTTGATAACTTCTCTCTTCGCATATAGAGGGACACACACACATACACATACACATACACTGATACACAAATACAAATATACAAACCAAAAATTTTTTTATTTCAAAATATCAAAACATTGCAAACATTGCAAATATTAATTTATTTATTTTTTATTTTATAAGTGAAGCATATCAAACTATATATAGATACCTGCAAAAAAGGAATTTTTTACATTTGATTATTAATAAATAATGGAAACATAAAAATATATTATATACAATAAAAATGAAGTAAGATTTCAATTAATTATTCAAGCTTTTTAGCTTTGAATTGTTTATGTCTTTTGATGATTTTTTAAAATAAATTTTTAAATTGAATAGTTTAAAGTTCTATGAAGCAATTTCTAAAAAAAAGTGAGAAATCTGTAAATACTCCTATAGTATTGTCAAAACATTATTTTTTTCATTTGCTTGAAATTAATATTATCTACAAATTAAAAAATCAATTTGCAAATCCTTAAATTATAGAAAAAAATTATTTAAAAATCATCAAAAGTATTCAAGGCTATAAAATTCAGTTTTTTCTTTAAGTTTGCACTATAAAAAAATTAACAACTTTTGTATTTACTTAAATAGGATTAACGTTGATGGGTTAATTGTTTATTTTCCTTTCGATTACATATACCCTGAACAATATGCATATATGTTGGATCTCAAAAAAGGGCTGGACGCCAAGGTAACACATTACATGCATTATAATTTTTGTCTTTTTGTAATTGTTTTTAATTATAAAAATAATAGGGCCATTGTCTCTTGGAAATGCCTTCTGGTACAGGAAAAACTATTACTTTACTATCCCTGATAGTAGCTTATATGTTAGAGTATCCACTTGCTGTTACAAAATTGATATATTGTTCGCGTACCGTACCAGAAATTGAAAAGGTTATAGAAGAATTAAAAAAATTAATAGAATACTATGAAAAGGAAACAAAAACAGTTATGAAAATATTAGCTTTAGTTTTAAGTTCACGTAAAAATTTATGTATTCATCCAGAAGTAAGTAATTTATAATTTTTGTAATAAGAACTATTTGGTTGCAAATTTTAACTGAAAAATGTTTAGGTAAGTAAAGAAAAAGAAGGAAAAATTGTAGATAGTCGTTGTTATGGTCTTACAGCTTCATACGTTCGTGAAAGACATTCGTATGATGATTCTACTCCAGTATGTGGATATTATGAAGCATTTGACATAGAAGGTCGTGAACTTATAATGCCTCCAGGAGTATACTCGATAGATGATTTAAAAGAATTTGGAAAAGAAAAACATTGGTGTCCTTACTTTTTAGCTCGATACACGGTAAAACTTTTAATAATCTCAAATTAATACAAATTAATTAATTTGTTAAAACTTATTTTTAGATAGTTCATGCCCAGATAGTTGTTTATAGTTATCATTACTTGCTAGATCCAAAAATTGCTCAAACTGTTTCTAAAGAGCTAGCCAAAAGCTCAGTAGTTGTTTTTGATGAGGCTCATAATATAGGTGATTAAAGATTTTTATTTTTCAAAATTATATATATATATAAAACTAAAATGAAAGTCATAATTTTATTTTTACAGATAATGTATGTATAGATTCTTTAAGTGTTAAAATAAATCGTAGGATTATGGAAAAAAGTTCAAATAATATTCAGTTGTTAGAAAAAACTGTGCAAGAGTAAGTATTGTCAAATATGATCTATGCTACAGTGAATATAATAAACTTTTTTCAATTGTATTATCAGAATTTAATTCTTAACAATGCAAAAAATTAAAATCGAATCTTAAGATGTTCATTTGTATTTAATGTTTCAGAATGCGAGAAGATGATGCAAACAAGTTAAAAGATGAATATAATAAATTAGTTGAAGGTTTAAAAGAAGCTCACGTTGCTAGAGAGACTGATGTAGTTTTAGCCAATCCAGTACTACCAAATGAAGTTTTGGAAGGTAAGCAGTATTTTTTTTTTTTGCTTTTTTTTATTTGCTTTTTTACTTTTGATTAAAACATCAATTTAATTTTAATGCTTAGAGGCTGTGCCTGGAAACATTCGAAAAGCTGAACATTTTGTTAGTTTTTTGAAACGTTTTGTTGAATACTTGAAAATGCGCCTTCGCATACAGCATGTTGTTCAAGAAACTCCAGTGACTTTCTTAAGAGATCTTCAGACAAAAATATGTATTGAAAGAAAGCCATTAAAATTTTGTGCAGAACGCCTTTCTTCTTTATTGCATACATTAGAAATTACAGATTTGACTGATTTCTCTCCTTTAATTTTAGTTACATATTTAGCTACATTAGTCGCGACTTATACAAAGGGTTTCACAATAATAATTGAGCCATTTGATGATAAAACACCAACTGTTCATAATCAAACCTTATATTTTTCATGCTTAGATTCTTCAATAGCAGTAAAACCGATTTTCGATAGATTTCAAACAGTTGTTATTACTTCTGGAACCCTTTCACCATTAGATATGTATCCCAAAATTTTAGATTTTCATCCAGTTATAATGTCTTCGTTTACGATGACATTAGCAAGACCTTGTCTTCTTCCAATGGTTAAATACATTTGTTTATTTACAATTTGAATTATTAAATTATTTTAAATAATTAAAGAATACATGTTTTATAGATTGTTTCAAAAGGTAACGATCAAGTAGCTATATCTTCAAAGTATGAAACTAGAGAAGATATTGCTGTTATTAGAAATTATGGTCAACTTCTAGTAGCTTTTGCTGCAAATGTACCTGATGGAATAGTTTGCTTTTTTACATCTTATTTATACATGGAATCTGTCGTGGCTGCTTGGTAAGTAAAAAAATGTGGGTGTATAATAGGGTATCATTTTTAAGAGTGTATATCTTCTTTTACTACAAACACAGATTTTAAGTTATAAAAATGAACTGAAAATGAGTATAAATTTTATTTTATTTTACTCATTTAAATGGATTTCTTCATTTTTGAAACCATAACTCAAAAATAATTAACACAATGCAAAAATTAAATTTAGGTATAATTTTAAAAATGTTGAATCAATGTTGAAATTAATAAAATTATGTGAAATTTAGTAATGAAACTAATTTTAGAATTATGCTAATTTTTGTTTTCTTTATGCTCAGCAATTTAGATGTTGCTGTTTTATTAATATTGTTTTTAGTAAATAAGAACTATTAAATCTTGAAAAAGTAAAGAAAAAAAAATTTTTTTTTAATTGGCATCCTATGATAACTAAATAATATTAAACTATGCTTTATCTTACCAAATTTTAATAATTCAGGTATGATCAAGGTATCTTAGATCAAATTCAAAGATACAAATTAATATTCATTGAGACCCAAGATTCAGCGGAAACAAGCTTAGCTCTTTATTATTATACAAAAGCATGCGATAATGGAAGGGGAGCTGTTCTTTTATCAGTTGCTAGGGGTAAAGTCTCCGAAGGTGTAGATTTTGATCATCATTATGGACGAGCTGTATTAGTATTTGGTATACCTTACGTCTATACTCAATCTCGAATTTTAAAAGCTCGTCTTGAATATTTAAGAGATCAATTTCAGGTTAATTGAAATTTTTTAAAATATTGTGTTAAATATTCATATAAAATATTCTTATTTTATTTTAGATTAAAGAAAATGATTTCTTAACATTTGATGCTATGAGACATGCAGCACAATGTGTAGGCCGTGCCATAAGAGGAAAAACAGATTATGGTATCATGGTTTTTGCAGATAAGGTAAGTACATAATCATATCTTCAAAAAATTAGTAAATTATGAACATAATTAATCAAAAAAATTTTTAGCGATTTTCACGTACTGATAAAAGAAGTAAATTGCCCAAGTGGATTCAAGAATATCTGACTGACAATTTATGTAACTTATCAACAGAGGAAGCAATACAAGTAAATATTGTATAACGTATTAAATAATTTTTTTTTAAATGCATAAATTATTTTTTGTATTATTTATAGTTGGCAAAGAGATGGTTACGTCAAATGGCTCAACCGTTTTCAAGATCGGATCAACTCGGCCTATCATTGTTAACATTAGAACAATTGCAAAAACAAGAGGCTAGTAGGATTGAAGAACAAGCACAAATAAATTAAAAAACAGAAATTTGTAAAAAAAATTTAATAAATTTTATTAGAGAAATACAAACATTAACAATGTAAAAAATATATTTATATACAACTTTAATTTTTAATACTAAATATCACCAGCGTACAAGGATTTTATCACCATCCTCTATAAAATAGTAACTAACATCTTGTAATGGTTTATCTAATAATATTTCATCCTCATGAGATATCTGATATAAAATAAAATTTTCAAATTATTCAAGTATAATTTTTTTAAATTTTCTAAAAAAATAAATTTTCTTACATTTGATCGAATTAAATAAAGCGTAGGAACTTTTCCACTAACTTTAAATAATCTTTGTACAATGCCTAAAAGTTTTTGAACTTCCATGTTTTTCATTATCTTTTTTTTCACTCCATGGGAATATTTAGGATGATCCGGGCAAATAAATTCTACATTTATTACATTGGACTGTAAATCTGTATTTTTTTTAGTTTCAATTACTTCCATTACTCCATATTCTGTGATATTTTAAATTAAATTCAATAAAAATAAATTTTATTTTTTTATAATTATAAATTAAATTACTCTTACTTTCTGTTAATTCAGGAAATCGAGGGTGATTCTCAATAAACTCAAATTTTTCTTGAGGATTATTGTTTGATTTGATCCACGCTGATGAATGTAATTTAATATAATCATATTCTGCGCCTCTTCTTTCTGATAAAGTTATTTCAGCTCCATTTAAATATTTTAATTTAGAAATCCTAGCTATAACGTATTGCCTTAAAGTCATAAGATTTTCTCCTATTAACAGAGGATTTTCTCGAAATTTTAAATCTTCAAGTTCTTCTAATTTTTCTAATTCACTTACTGATTTCCACTTAAAATAAATTAAATTAAAATTAATTTACTTTGAACTTTTTTATTGAAAAATTCTTGAAACTTACGTCTGAAATTTTATTGTTTGATAAATGCAATTGTTTCAAACAAGCAAAATATAAAGTTTTTTCAACAGGAGTTTTTGTAGGAAATCTTATTTTAGTAATTCTATTACTGTTTAAATTAAGATTTTTTAATCTACAAAAAAATTTTTTTTTAAATTACGTAATTAAATATTGCAAAATTTTTATTTTCTTACCGCGGTAGGCAGCCCAATTTTAATACTTCGTCCCAACTGTCAATTAAATTATCTTCTAAAGATATTTCAATTAAATTAATTAAATACGAATCTTTTTCTGGTATGCTTATTGAAATAATATGATTAACGCTTATGAAAAGTTGTTCAACCGATGGGAATATTTTTAAACATTCAGTGACCTGAAGCCAATCATATTTCATTTTAGCTAAAGTAAGATGTCTTACATTTTTAAAGCAATCCATGTGCAATGTAATTTCATTGTTTACTGGTAAACTATTTTCACTAGAATTATAAAGGCCTAATTGAATAAAATTAAAAAAAAATGTTTTATTTAAGTAAAAATTAAAATACAAACCTTGCATTTAAAAGATATAAATATTTTAATTGACAGCAAATGTCTGCAACAATTTTCCATGAGTTAATTAAATTTCTGGATATATCTAATTCCTCAACTTTAGGACACAAAGTAGCCAGTTCACAAGGCTCACCCGCATCGCTTACACATTGATCTTGCAAGCAAACAATTTTAAGCTCATCAAATTTACTTTGCCTTTGACTAACTTTTGAAAATCCAACCATTTCAATAAAAGGAGCATTAAATGATTTCTGAACACTAGCTATTGTAGCTTTGTCAATATCATCCAATTCTTCATTAATTAAACCATATCTTCTTTTAATAGCTTCAGGGCATGAAATGCCAAATTTAGCTTTCTGAGGGCGTATAAATGAACCCGATGTAGGATGCCTAAAATTAAATAAAAGAGATTAATAAAAGTTTATATAATTCTCATTGTAACAGATTAAATGATTTCAAATAAGTGATGTATGAATTTATTAACCATGTATTGAAATAATGAACTCCTTCGTAAGTTCCATTATGTTTGCCTCTACTTTGATCATCCCAATCTATACCCAGCCATTGACCCTTTGTATTTCCTACAGGTCCAATGTATTTGACAGTACCAAAAAATCCTTCGCATTCAATTCGACTGTTAATGAAATTTCTGTCCTCTATCATTCTGGATAACATAATGCAATCAATAATATTGAAAAAGTCATTAAAAACTATTAATTTAATAATTACCTATTATTTTTATTGATTTCGATAAGGTAAAATATATTTAACTGTAAGTGATTTTTAAGTTTTTAACTAATAAATAATTTTGTAAACAATGAATGAATCTTATAACCTAATAACTTTGACAGCTGAAGAAAAGTATGTGTAATTTAAAAATTCAAAAAGATGTTTTGCATAATTTCTGCTTATACCTAATTAAAAAAGGATTTTAGTAATAACAAATTTAATATTTTTTTTTTTAAATTTGTGCAAATCAGAATAAATAAGAGGCCTTAGAGAAAAATAGCACATAAATATATTGTATGAGTATGTATTAGTATTTGCATTTTGCAATGCTTATACAGCCTGTTTTAGATAAACTAGTATATCCGCTTTTGAAAGCCAATCATAAGCTAGTAAAATTACGAGTAAGAGAGAGACAAATTATGTAGTTATAAACATGATTGGTTATACAGAATCTTGTTTATCCGAAACACACAGTATACACACCCTACAATTTTTCCATAATATCTAACCTAACCTGCCCTTCATAAACAAGACAGCCCCGATACAAGCTCATTGATACAAGTGTTTTCCTATTTTATACCTGGTTTTATACAAAGAGGGTTTTATATGGGAAGAGAGTAAACAAAATCGCTGTAATATTTAGATATTTTGTAAATTGTTTTAAAAATTAAAACTAGAAGTTATGAGTCAGAGATAAAAGTGATTCAATTGTAATTTTACATTTAAGTGTATAGTTGAAGATAACGTTTTTTACTTAAAATTTTCCAAAAAAATGGGTCTTTTTGGTAAATCTCAGGACAAGAATCCAAAAGAAATGGTAATTTATGAGTAGCCTTTAATTTTTCTATTTTAAAATAAACTTTTAAATCCTATATGCTTTATTAATCAAGGTTCAAGAATGGTCATCTAAATTAAGAAAAGAAGGATATCAAATAGACAGACAAGTTAGGGGTGCGTTTAAATTTTACAGTAGTTGAAATTTTTATGCTGAATAATATTAATTTAAATTTTTTACTTTAAAAGCTATACAAAGAGAAGAAGATAAAGTGAAAAGATCTTTAAAAGAAGCAGCTAAAAAAGGAGACAGAGACGTTTGTAAGATTTTAGCAAAAGAAGTAGTAAGAGCAAGAAAAGCATGTTCAAAATTACATACTTCTAAAGCACAACTTAATTCTGTGACATTGCAAATGAAAAATCAATTAGCTACTGTGAGAGTAGCAGGTTCAGTTTCTAAATCTACCGAAGTGATGCAAGCAATGCAATCATTAGTTAAAGTACCTGAAGTTGCCGCAACAATGCGAGAACTATCTAAAGAAATGATGAAAGCTGGTATAATTGAAGAAATGATGGATGAAACATTAGATTCAATGGAAGATTCTGAAGAAGTGGAAGAGGCAGCAGACGAAGAAGTTGACAAAGTAAGTTAAAATTATTAAAAGTATTGTGAGAAAAATAAACTAATTATTAAATTTTTCAGATTTTATGGGAAATTACCGCTGGTCAAATGGGGCGAGCCCCTGATGTAGTAACAGAAACACCTGGAGCTTCCACGTCCAAAGAAGAAGAAGTTGTAGAAGTTGATGATAAAGAACTTGAAGATATGAAATCTAGATTGCAAAGTTTGAGAAGTTAATTTAACAAAATAAATTTATATCTTTAATTTAATGTTTATTAAATATAAAATTTTTTATTTGGAATTAAAGCTTTATATTTTAAGGTTTCTCCAAGATGCAAAATATATTAAATTCTTAAATTTAAAAAATTTTATTACGAGACATAAAAGTATTAATAAACATATAACTTAAAAAAAGGATTCACCTTAAAAAAAATTTATTTTTATATAAAATTTAAAAAAAGTTTATTTCAAATAAGCTTCAATTTATTACATTATAATTTTTAAAAAATATTTTAAGTTAAACTGCAGTCATTAGTTATATTTACACATAAACGTATGCTTTTATGAAAGATTTTTAAACACATTTTTAAATGAATTTCAACTTACAATAATGTAAATATGTATGAAAAAAAGTGCTTAATATTAAAATATTGTTTATAAACTAATACAATTCATGAATATATTTATATATATGTAAAATATTTAAGAAGTATATAAGAAATAGCTTTGATATATAAAATATTCTCATATTATATTAAAATTAAAAATATTTTGGTATAAACACTTTCTAAACTGTTTTGTAATTTATATGAATTATAAAAAATGAATGCGTACTTAGATGTGCTTTCTTATATATTTTAAAAATAATATATTTTCTGTATTTGATAGATTAAATAAATAATTTAACATTGTAAAAAAAGAGAAAATTTTAATTTATTAAAAATATTTTTATTTTGAAGTGGTAGTACATTTGTTAACCAATTATAAATTCTATATATAGCTAAAATTGTCAATGCTTTTTTTTCCAAAGTTTGGGCAATCAAAACATTTAACACTTTCTTGATAACTTAAATTAATTATAAATCTACTTATTTTAATGACTTCTAATAAAAATTATTTACAACTTATCTATAACATTATTAACAATAAAAAGTTTAACTCTAGCTCGTCCTTTCTTTGGCAATTTTTGTATGTGTGGTCTAATTTTATGTAGAAATTTTTTAACTTCGTTTTGTATAGGAATGACAGTTCTTCGAGTGAGTGAAGTTACTTTGGATTTTTTTTTTGAACTGTCTGTACTGGTTTTCTGAATTTTTAAAGCAGCATCTCTATTTTTAATTGGTAATTGAATGTTTTGATTTATCTTAGTTACAGATTCATTATTATTCATAATAAATGTAGCATTATTATTAACTTTATTTTTTACAGGTAGCAAAGGATTTGCAGGTAAAAAATTTAATATAGGTTGACAAATATTTTTTTGCTGATAAAAGTTATAACATTCCGCAACAGATTCTTTGTTATTAATTTTTTTTTTTTTTGCTTTAACGGATTTAATAACTTTTTTTTTTTGTAAATCAACTTTTATTAGTATTCCTGGAGGAACACAAGCAAGACTGTTAACCGGTACTGGAGTAATATTTTCTGTATAGGGTAAAATTATATCTGGCTTCATACAAGTGGGTATACTAACAGGGTTTAAATTATTGATGAATTGTAAATTCCAATTGGAAATTGAAGGTAATGGAAGTTTGTTAACAGACTGATTTTTAAATTCTAAATTTGGTAAATTTATGCGTGTTGGACGTTTAGATTTACCTCTTTTTTTTGCCAATGGCATTAATGCTTTAACTGGATCTACTTTAGGCTTTTTACTCGAAACTTTTACTCCAGAATTTTTATTACTTGTACTTTTATTTCTCTCATTACCTTGATTACAAATTAAATCTATTTGATTTAAGTTTAATTCATCTTTTTCAACAGAATCATGAATAGTTGGAATGGCATTATAAGGACTTTTGGTATCAATATCTTCATCATATTCAAAGTGTTTTGAGCATAAAACTAACTTTCGAATTTGATTTGGTGACATTTTTATAATATCTTCCCTATTCAGGAACTCACACCATTTCAAGCATCTACCAATTTCATAGGCAGGAAACGGATAAAATTTATTTTTTTCTAACTTATTATTTGGATCCTTTTTTAATCTACCGCATGCTACACATTCTTGACTTTCAAGAACATTATCTGAGAAGGATATCAGTGTTTTGGTTTTTTTACTTTCTTGAAATAATTTTGTTTTTATAGGTAATAAATTTAAAACTCTTAATTCACTTGAGTTATTTTTATTATTTTTAATTGTTGGCACTGCAGAGCTACATAAACGATTTTTATATCCTGGAACAAATTGAGACACTTCAAAGTGCTCTGAACAGATATAACAAAATAAAATTTCTTTTCGAGTTAACCTGTAGTAAGAATCTATACCAACAAAATCCAACCATTTAAGACATCGAAATTCTTCCCCAGGAAAATGATGAAATGTGATACTATCCAAGATACTATCATTTGATTCAATAGTGCTCTTTCTTGTAGAACCACACATTGCACAGCAGATATTGTACAAACTTTGTTTAGTATCATAAATTTTTGGTACAGCGTTATTACTTAACCGATCATAATAATTATTGTGAAATTCTGATTTTACAAAGTGCTTTGAACAAATTACTCTTTGATTAAGTTGCTTTTTTGTTAATTCATATAAATCTTCACGACAACAAAATTCTAACCATTTTTTACAACGTTCCTCATCATTGACAGGAAAACCAAAAAATATGTACTCGTTTGATTTATTACCTGGATTTAGTCGAGATCGACCACAAACTACACATGGATGTGGCATTTTTTAAATTAAGTTTTATTACAATACCTAATCCAAAAGCTGAATAAAACAAAAAAATATTTGTATATCCTACCAGAGATTAATGGAATTTTAAAGGTAGGAAGTTAATCTTTGGTTATAGGTAATCTCTCTTAAACAAATGTACGCAGACCGCAAGGTAGTGGTGCCAACGAAAACTAAATGATAAGAGATAAATAAGTGTGTTTATTTTATGTTAAGTTGGCACCACTAACTTGTGGTACTCTTTTGCTGCAAGAGTTTACCGGATATCATGTGCTTCTGAATAATCATCAGCACTCTTTTCTTCCAGCATGCAAGCAACGCACGTGTTTTTTATAGTTTCAGTGCGTTAGTTATTTTATTTTAAACAGAAGAAAATGAGAAAAACAGGTAATCAAAAATTTCCCAAATATTTTAAATTAATATGTATGAAAAATAAACTACTTTCCTATAAAATAGTATATTTACGGCTCGAGCCCAGAAAAGTAAAGAATGGCCCAAATCGCACGTAAATTACCTTCCGGGGCGAAGTCGAGGATGGTAAATAACTGCGATTTGGGTCATTCCTTATTTATGGACAAGGCTCGTATAACATTTTTATTTTTCACATTTTCACGCAGACCAAAAAAAATATTAATTATTTATGTATTTTTTTAAAAAGTATTTTAAGTGAAATAATAAATTATAACTATGGCAGATATTAGAGCCACGTTAGTGTATCTTATTAACATGGTGTCAACGTCTGCAAAACTGAATTTTCATTATCAATGTGCATTGTAATAATTCTTCAGTATCAGGTTCTGGCATTGTATGTCAGCTGCTTATACTGAAATAGTTATTTCGTATACTTTGATATGAATACAAAAATTCATTGCAATGAAAAAAAATTTTTTTTTAAATAATTTTTAAATAAGCAGTAAATTTAAATTTAAAAAAAATTTTTTTTTTAAATTTAAGTAAGTTTGTACTGGTTTGTACTTCAATTTTTTATACTTTGCTTTTTTATTACCATATTTCAATATTATGACACGATGTGTATTTTTAATAAGTTGTATTATTTTAAAAATTTTATTCGATTAAATTTTTTATTTTTAAACATAATTTTATTAAATAAATTATTTTTTCCAGGATTCGCACCTCGTGGAGGAGGAGGTGATTTTAGAGGAGGCCAGGGCGGAAGGGGTGGTGATGGAGATCGTGGAGATTTTGGTAGAGGAGGACGAGGTGGAGGTGGAGACCGCAGAAGCGGTAGATTTCGAGTACGCGGAGACGAGATGGCGATAGGGGAAGATTGATGGAGACAAATCTGTAATAATTGAACCTCATAGACACGAGTATTTTTATTGCCAGAAAAAAAGAAGATGCTTTAGTATCCTTGAATTTAGTGCCTGGCTCAGAAGTTTATGGAGAAAAACGAATAAGCGTTGAAGTAAGATATTGCCCTTAATGATTGGCAAAAAATAGTAGCAATCTACTCTTGGAGGAGTATAGATCAAATCAGAGATTAAATACATATGCCCCCAGGCAGCAAAGATCTTTATTTGAGAGCTGCATCTGAAACTATTGTATCACATGTAGCCGATATTCTTGGACCTGTGAGTCACTTTTGAATAAGTTTTGTCAATTTTAATAATAAATTATAACAATGGCAGATATTAGAGCCACGTTAGTGTATCTTATTAACATGGTGTCAACGTCTGCAAAACTAAATTTTCATTATCAATGTGCATTGTAATAATTCTTCAGTATCAGGTTCTGGCATTGTATGTCAGCTGCTTATACTGTAATAGTTATTTCGTATACCTTGGTATGAATACAAAAATTCATTGCAATAAAAAAAACTTTATTTACTTAATAAGCAATAAATAAAAATAATATTTTTTCTTAATTTTTAGGAAAGGTTAGTATATGTGGTTGAGTTTTCACAAAGATCAGGAAGAGATCTCACCTATGTTGCCAAAAAAAGAACAAATATCATACCTATAATTGAGGACGCAAGACACCCTCATAATTACATGATGTTAATCGTTATGGTAGATACTGTATTCGTGGATGTTGCTCAGCCAGATCAAGCACGTATTGTAGCATTAAATTCACAATATTTCCTCAAAAATGGAGGTCATTTTGTTATATCAATTAAGGTAATAATATTTACTTTCTGAGGTAATTGCATTCAGTAGAGCTGAATCAAATGTTCATCGTTGATTCAGTGGAATAGTAATGCAAAATAAATATTCACATTATGTAAATTAAATGCTTATGTAAAATGTACAATTTATATTTTGCAAAAAACAATTATGTGGCACATTTATTATATGAGTAAATATTTTATTTTAGAATCGGAAAACATTCGCAAAAATTTAAAATTATTTTTCTGTACAGTCGTAAAATTATTTTTCTGTCGCAGAAAAATTTTATACGGCCCTTGTCCATAAATAAAGAATGCCCCAAATTGCAGTTTACCATCCTCGGCTTCGCCTCGGAAGATAATTTACGTGCGATTTGGGCCATTCTTTACTTTTCTGGACACGAGCCGTAAATATACTATTTCTTCCTATAGCGGGTCGAAAACACTTTTTTCGGCCTGCAACGAGATCGAAAAAAACGCGTTTTCTCCCCACTGAGAAAGAAAAATTTCGTTTTGTCCATGGGAACAAAAAAAGAATACCCCAGATCGCAGTTTACCATTCGGCTTCGCCTCGGATGTTAATTAACGTGCGATCTGGGCCATTCCTTTTTTTTGCTCCCTTTGTTAAAAATGTACTATTAATTACATATCTAGGGCAAAAAAAGCCTGTTTTCTACCCGAGGGAGATGACTTTTTTGCCTATTATATGTAAAACTATGTTTTAGAACACGAACGAAATATGGGGTTCGACTTTTGCATGCTGTCTGCACTCGCTCGCGTATAAAACTGTAAACTATATGCAAGGCCAAAACCAATATTTTATCCCTTGTTTAATAAATACCCATTTCTTTTGTGTAGGCAAATTGTATAGACTCCACTGATTAACAAGCAATAAATTTAAATAAATTTTTTTTTTAATTTTCAGGAAGGGTTCTTTTTGCATTATTTCATTGTTATCAAATGGAAAAAGTAAGTTATAAAAATTTAGATTGTAAATTGATTTGTAAAAAAATCTTAATCGATAGAGTAAAGAGTACTTAGGATTTCTAGAAATTTTCAAGAATATTTTCCTGTCTTGATAATATATTACCATTGAAAAAAGCTGGACAAGATTTTTTACAGAGCTTTAGTAAATACGACCAAACTCTTGTAATTTTTTATTTTTTTACCAATTTTGTAATAATAATACTTGTTATGATAAATAAAATAATGAAATGAAGAATATTATTATTATTTTTTTATATTTTTAAAAAACATATCACTCACCAAACCTATCAATTGCAAATGACCTAACTTAATTTGAATTAAAATAAAAAAAGAAAAATAGAAAAATGATCTATTAAAAATTCTGAAATGCTGAAACTCTCCCTTTTCATAGAAAATGTTTTCAAAATAGTATAATAAATAAAATAAAATTCTGTATCAAAAAATCTTCTGTTCTGCAATTCACTGACGAAGAAAAATTATGCTTTCTCTCAGCCATAAAAAAAGAATGCCCCAGATCTCAGTTTGTCATCCTCGGCTTTGCGTAGGATTGAAATTTGCGTACGATCGGGACCATTCTTTATTTTTAGGACCTAGGATAGATAAAAATATACTTGATTTTATAAATGTAAAAAATATAAATATTTGTTATGCTCCAAATGTTTCAGAGTTTCTATTAAAAATTATTATTATAAATAATACTAATGAACAAGAGGAACAATTTTATTAAAAATTATTTTATTTTATCACCGTTTCAGGGATTTATACCCCCTTCTTCAGGATCTACAAAAAATTTAAAAAAATTACAAAAACACATATGAGCAATTATTTTAAAAGTGATACTTAATTCGAGCCTGGAATCGTAAATTTTTTTTTTGAGGGCACATCGATATGACCCGTGTTTTCAGATAGTTTGAACCTTCAGAAAACCGAAAAAAATCGTGAACAAGAAATCGGCGATAGGTGCCAAAAAGATTTTTTCACTTTTATGTCAAAAAACGTGTTTTTCGTATCTGAGCTACCCTAAATTTTTAAAATAACTTTTTAGGTAAATAAAATTTTAAAAAATAGATAAGAAAATCTGATTGCCAGGGAAAAACCACTCCAGAAGAAAAAAAAACTTATCTTTTTACGATGAAATTTAGCCAAGTTATCGTCAATTTAAGATTTTGTTCAAATTCGTCTTAAAAAAGATTGAAATTTTATTGAAAAAAGCCTGTTTCTGAACCTTAAACATGCATTATTCGCTTGATTTTCATAGTAAAATAATTAATTTTTTTTTTTAAATTGATTAATTTTTTCCTGGCAATTGATTTCTTTAAGAAAAAAAATCATTTTTATTGACCAAATTTCAATTTTTAGGTCAAAAGCCTTTGAAAACTGTAAGTAGCAAGATTTACTTAACACAGTTTTGGATCTAAAAATTAAAATTTTGTCAATAAAAATAATTTTTTATTAGACTTAGAAATCTTATAAACTTGCATAAGAATCTGGATTTAGAGACTTAGAAGAATTAATCCATCCTCAGGGACTAATTTGGGCTTAGGCATAGGGTATAATACAGGGCCCCTCCGAAATGAAAATTTTTTGAAAAAATAACAACATTGTTTTTAGGTTAATTTCAAAATGTTAAGCTAAAAGATAATTTTGAAAACAAGTTTTTTTAAAACAGAAATTAAAAAAAAAAATTCTTGGTGAATATTAAAAGTTTAATTCTGCAGGTAAAAGCAGCCTTTCAAAATAATATTGGATTTTTGAGAGCAATAATCTGATAATTAAAAATGACTTATATTGGGGGTGAAGTTAAATTATCAGCAGGTAAATTTTGAATTTCTCCAAATTTGCTTTTTGAAAATTAGAATCGATTTTCGAGATGAAGTTTAATTAAAAAAAGTCTTTTGAATACAAATTGGAATAGCTGATCATTATAAATCTATTTTTCAATATGGAGTAAAAGAACGAACAATGAAAATCGCCTTTTGAGAATAAATCACAAAAATAAATTTGTTTATGATAGGTATGAGAAATATAACGTAAAAAAGGCAGTGATTTTTTTAACGTGCTATTCTACACAGTTCTGAAAAAATTTGTGCAGTACTCTAAAACCTAGTTTGTGCAGTCCTAAAATATAAATTTTTTTGATTTTTTATACAAAATATTTTATATTCTAAAAAAAAATGAATTTTAAATTGATATTTTTCCTACAAAAGATGCAAATTATCATAAATTTGGATGTTTCCATAATGCTATAGAAATTTTTTCGTAATCTTTAATACAAAGCTGCAACTTCGCCAGCTTACCAAAATACTTCCAATTGGTCTCATTTTTTTGTTATAAGTGTTACCATTCATTTACCTTACACCACAATTACCTATTTGTTGTTAATTCTCTCATGTCAATAAACCAAATTCTTATTCTTACCCCAAAATGACCAATTTTGAAATTGCTGCCAAAATTCTAATTTTTAAAAGAAACAAGTTCTATAGGCCTCAAAATTTTTTTACAAGCCCTAAGTGTCCATAAAATTTTTACTCGTCTTTTTATTGTAATTATTTGTTTATAGCAGATATGATAATTTCGGTCCCATTTTTAGGGTTTTGTAAAAAAAAGTCAATTTTAATCTTTATGTTTAAAAAGAGATATCTTAGAAACTATTTAATGAAAAAAGACGGAAATTGGTATCCTTATGTAAAATTTTGCGCTAAATCCAAATTTTCAGTCAGATTTTCATTTGATCACGTGGCTTTGCGGGAAATTTAAAATTTGTGAAAAATGATTTTTTAAAAATCACTATTTTTCAATTTTAGTGCTTTTAAAATAAATTTACCCAAAAAAATGATTTCGTATGCTGAAAGTATATGAAAAAACATAAAATTTGAGACCAACAAAATGAAAATTGAGCTGTCTGCAGCTGAGTTATAAAAGCCAAGCAAGAGAGTTAATTTTCTTGCGCATGCGCAGTTCAAAAAAAAATTTTGGACTTCAGAATAGAATTCTACGGGAATTTCCTATGAGGCACTATAAGAAAAAAAAATTTTACTCTTAAGTACGCGTTTGCGAGAAGAATTAACGAACACAAATTTCTCAAAAATTAAAAATTTCAAAAAATTGAAAAAAAAAACAAAAAATAGAGAATTGGCTCTAAAAAGCTAAAAATTGGAGAAAATTGTTTTTTTATATAATATGCTTTCGACCAAACATACTTTGGAATACATTCTGAGACTTAAAAATCCAAACTGTATGTACTTTACAAATTTTGACCCATTTACATGTTCAAAAAAATTTAATAAAAAGTAATTTTTGAGGTACTTTTTCAAAGTTTAAAAAGATAATATTTTGTAAATAAATAAGCAAAATTAGTATTCCCCGCCCCTTTTTGTGATATGTGCAGTTCTCTAAAATTTCCTTAAAAAAAAAAACACTAAAAAAAGGATAACATTGATAATTATATTGTACTATATCTCTTGAATAAACAGTATATTTACGGCTCGAGTCCAAAAGAATGGACCAAATCGCACGTAACTTACGTTCCGAGGATGATTAACTGCGATTTGGGGCGTTCTTTATTTAATGACAAGGGTCGTATAAAATTTTTCTTTGTCGCGGCGAGAAAACGCGCCTTTGCTTGGAAATATACGTGCTTTCTAGCCGCAGACCAGAAAAGAAGTATTTCACAAATGGAAATTTTTAGGTCAGCGACCAGAAAGCTCGTGCTCCTTCCAGGGGCCAAAAAATACGTGCTTGCCATTGAAGCAGAGAAATTTTAAACTGCACTTGTTGATAAAAATAAAGAATGTTGTAAATCTCAATTTGCCAGTTTCGGAAGTAAATCTACGGTCGATTTTCTAAGTTTTTTTTTACTTTTCTGGTTACGAGCCGTAAATATATGCTATTGGTAAAGAAGTATAATTATTAAACAGGTAATATGAATTTGTAGTACGTAAAAAATATCTGATGGCCCTGAAAAGGGCCGATTGATTTATCTTTCATTTTTAAAATTAACCTCCAAAACCATAAAGAGTACGGCCTTGACGTTTTAGAGCATAGACGACATCCATAGCGGTGACTGTCTTCCTCTTGGCGTGTTCAGTGTATGTAACGGCATCACGAATGACGTTTTCAAGAAAAACTTTTAATACTCCTCGGGTTTCTTCATAGATCAACCCAGAGATACGTTTAACACCACCTCTACGAGCAAGACGACGGATAGCGGGCTTGGTGATTCCTTGGATATTATCACGCAATACTTTACGATGTCTCTTTGCTCCTCCCTTTCCTAAACCTTTTCCTCCTTTACCACGTCCAGTCATTTTTTCAAAGTTAGAGTCGTTTAAACAGAGTACACGAGCAGAATAAAAAATTCGACGGGTTGCAACGGTGTATATATACTTTTTTTCAACGATCGATCCCACCTAAATTTAACGACCAATCACAATGCTTGAATCACGTAAAGCGAGTCTTTAAAAAAAACGCGATTTCGGGTTTTGAGCTCATTTCACTGTTAAACGTCAAGATGGCACGTACTAAGCAAACCGCTCGTAAATCAACTGGAGGCAAGGCTCCACGAAAACAACTTGCCACTAAGGCAGCTCGTAAGAGTGCACCTGCAACCGGTGGTGTCAAGAAACCTCATCGTTATAGGCCTGGTACAGTTGCTCTTAGAGAAATCCGTCGTTACCAAAAGAGCACGGAATTATTAATCAGAAAATTGCCTTTCCAACGTTTAGTCAGAGAAATCGCTCAAGATTTTAAAACTGACTTGCGTTTCCAAAGCTCAGCTGTCATGGCTCTCCAGGAAGCCAGTGAGGCTTACTTAGTAGGTCTTTTCGAAGACACCAATCTTTGCGC
This sequence comes from Anagrus nilaparvatae, assembly GCA_022575985.1. Taxonomy (NCBI): domain Eukaryota; kingdom Metazoa; phylum Arthropoda; class Insecta; order Hymenoptera; family Mymaridae; genus Anagrus; species Anagrus nilaparvatae. The sequence continues at coordinate 5,431,770 of JAKSXM010000107.1, forward strand.
CATTCACGCTAAGAGAGTTACTATTATGCCCAAGGATATCCAATTGGCAAGACGTATCCGAGGAGAACGTGCTTAAATTATATCCACTATTAATTTCAATCGGCCCTTTTCAGGGCCAACATTTATTTACAACGTTAATAATTATTTTATTCGTATTAAAACAAATATTATTTTTTTGATTGTTAACTCATGAGTTAAATGCAATTTACTTAATGCCTAAAGGATATGAAATAACGTAATCGCTTTCATACTATGTTATAAAAACGTATTTTTTAAAAACTTGCTAACAATTTTGAATGCTTATTAGTATACATAGTCTGGATGCCAATTTCCTTTTTTCACACGAACTGTCCAATATTTATTAGTATATGATTCGCAGTGATTACGCTATAATTACTATAGTTATATGTACATTATTTATATTTTATCATTTAATGTATACTGTAATTACCTTATTACAAATTAACGTATCGAAAATGTATTATTAAATATGATAATTTTGTACAATTAGATATTTAGATGTGCTTGAAGATAAAAATTTACGTTTGTAAAAAAAAGAATAAAATATGAGAAAATTAATTTAAAAAAAAAAAAACTATAATTCCTTTAAAATACCAAATTTTAAGGGGGTGCTGAGGAAATTTTGTTTTTACATAGAAAAATTAAAAAAAAACAACAAATGAGGTAATGTTCAAAATTTTAAGGTTCTGGTGTACTTGGTTAAAAGTTAATCAAACTCAGGAATAAGTTTATGCATCAGAGTATTGCATTGTTTGGTGTTGAACATTGTAAAATGCGTTTTGAGAATATATTTGTTTATCAATAAAACAATGTTTGAAAAAAAAATAGTATGTATTCGTTATAATGATGTGATGGCCCTGAAAAGGGCCGATTGATAATGAAGCAATAATGATATTTTATGCTTTTTTCTCTGTCTTCTTAGGAAGGAGAACTGCTTGAATGTTAGGAAGAACACCACCTTGTGCAATAGTAACTCCGGAGAGAAGTTTGTTTAATTCTTCGTCATTACGGATGGCCAATTGAAGGTGACGAGGAATAATTCTGGTCTTCTTGTTGTCACGGGCAGCATTTCCTGCCAATTCAAGAACTTCAGCGGCTAAATATTCCATTACTGCTGCCAAATAAACTGGAGCTCCGGCACCTACACGTTCAGCGTAGTTACCTTTTCTCAATAAACGATGGATTCTACCAACTGGGAATTGAAGACCAGCTCTGCTAGAACGAGTCTTTGACTTAGCCTTGCTCTTGCCTCCTTTGCCACGTCCTGACATTGTGTAATATTTTTTTATTTAGTTGTTTCGAAACAGAAGGAAGTAAAAACGATTTTTAAGAAAAAAACTCGACCTTGTTAATTCAGATAGATTACAGCGCACCAATAAGAAAACGTATTAATTTTTGATTAGTGGGGAGAGAAACGCAGAAAGTTACAAAACTGAGTATTTTTAAAAAAAAATAATTATACTCGATTTCACCTTTTGAACGTTAAGATGGCACCTAAAGCAAGCGGAAAGGCTGTAAAGAAAGCCGGCAAGGCTCAGAAAAATATTAGCAAAGGTGGTGACAAGAAGAAGAAACGCAAGAGGAAGGAATCTTACGCTATTTACATTTACAAAGTACTCAAGCAAGTACATCCCGATACCGGAGTTTCCAGCAAAGCTATGTCAATAATGAATTCTTTCGTCAATGACATTTTCGAACGTATTGCTGCTGAAGCTTCCCGATTAGCTCATTATAACAAGAGATCAACCATCACTTCTCGGGAAATTCAAACCGCTGTTCGACTTCTTTTGCCCGGAGAACTCGCTAAGCATGCTGTCAGCGAAGGTACCAAGGCTGTCACTAAATATACCAGTTCCAAATAAACTGATATCTAACTTTTTATGCAATCGGCCCTTTTCAGGGCCATCAAATTTTTAAAACGAAAAAAAACTATCAAACTAAATTTTTTTTATAATACTTCGAAAACATTACCTAAAACCCAACATTTTTATTTGATTACTTAATTTTCCTTTAATTTTCTTGCTTGCGATAGTTCAATATAAGCGATTATGTACTCCCATCGGTAAATAACCAGTTGAGAATTCAAATATTTTTATGCGTCTATATATGCTTTTTACGTCATTTAAATCACTAAAACCAAAATTGATTTAAATTTCGCGTGTATTGATTAAAAATCAATATTCCGTATCTCGTCCTTTCACTCTTATAAAATGTATGAGACGTTCTTTGGTCAAAAAGTTGAAAATTTCATAGGTTGTTCAGGTTCTGGAGCATTCATTCTTTTATGAACGGTTTTCCCGTTTAAAATTCGGTCGTTCATGTACTGGTGCAAAAAATGTTACGTGAATATCACTTAATTTCACAAAATAAAATTCTAATTGGGGCAAAATTTTTGTGTTAACGTATTAATAAGGATTTCCATTTATGTACAAAATAATAAAAATAAGATTATTTAAAAATTTTTGAATTTCAATAAACGATAATCATTAACCGTTCATGTACTGATACGAGTACCTAACATTTTTTTATGCCTGATGTAGGCACTTTTTGTGCAATAAAATTTTTGTATAAAATTAACAATTTAATAAGTTATAAAAAAATATATGTTCAAAGGTTATTCTAGAAAAAAAAAAATTATAATTGCACGAAAAGTACTGATATTCTGCCTAAAAACACGTATAAAATTTTCCAGGATTTGAAGAAAAAAAATTTTCTTACTTCAAAAAATCGTCAAATTTAAAATTTTAAAAATGCAAAAATATTTCTTTTTTTTTGTATTCTGACGTTTACTATATTATATTAGGTAAATTCAAAGCACTTATGGTACTATGAAATAAATTCTTACGTTTAATGTCTTTAAGCAAAAAAATTTTAAAGTTAGGAAATTGATAATTTTTTTTAGCTCATTTTTCTACAAGGATTGAATGTCTGAAATTCGGAAAATTAAAAAATAAGCGTATTTTTTGGTGAGAAACATTAGTAAACAAATAAAAAAATTAAATCAGAGAATTGATTTAAATATTTATTTGTTTGGCAACATTCTTTTGGTCACCAAAGTTTGATTATAAGCCAAGTAAGGCACTAAAAAATTGATAGGTACTTTATCGAATAATTTGATCCCTTGCCCATCATTTTGTTTTCAAAATTTAGATGTGCAGGGGCCAAGAGGGTGGCATTTTAACAAAGAACGTTTGCTACTATATTTTTGTAAAGCAGAATACCCAATTTATAATATTTATTAAAATAAAATAATTGTTTATCGAACTTAAATTTAAAAAAGGAAGAAACAAACAATGTGCGTACGTTTAAAAAATTGTTGGCCCTGAAAAGGGCCGATTGATTATGTGAAAAATACTTTATGCTTTTTTTTCAGTCTTTTTAGGAAGAAGAACTGCTTGAATATTAGGAAGTACACCACCTTGAGCAATAGTGACTCCAGAAAGAAGTTTGTTCAATTCCTCATCGTTACGAATGGCTAACTGAAGATGACGAGGAATGATCCTAGTTTTTTTGTTGTCACGGGCTGCGTTTCCTGCCAATTCAAGAACTTCAGCGGCTAAATATTCCATGACCGCTGCCAAATATACTGGAGCTCCAGCACCTACACGTTCAGCGTAGTTACCTTTTCTCAATAAACGATGGATTCTACCAACTGGGAATTGAAGACCAGCTCTGCTAGAACGAGTCTTTGACTTAGCCTTGCTTTTTCCTCCTTTACCGCGTCCTGACATTGTGTAATATTATATTGTAATTGCTTCAAAAAAGAAAGAAGTAAAAATAATTTTCGAGAAAAAAACTCGATATTGTTAATTCAGATAGATTACAGCGCACCAATAAGAGAACGTATTAATTTTTGATTAGTGGGGAGAGAAACGCAGAAAGTTACAAAATTGAGTATTTTAAAAAAAAAATAATTATACTCAATTTCACCTTTTGAACGTTAAGATGGCACCTAAAGCAAGTGGAAAGGCTGTAAAGAAAGCCGGCAAGGCTCAGAAAAATATTAGCAAAGGTGGTGACAAGAAGAAGAAACGCAAGAGGAAGGAATCTTACGCTATTTACATTTACAAAGTACTTAAACAAGTACATCCCGATACTGGAGTTTCCAGCAAGGCTATGTCTATTATGAATTCTTTCGTAAATGACATTTTTGAACGCATTGCAGCTGAAGCTTCCCGTTTGGCTCATTACAACAAAAGGTCAACCATCACGTCCCGGGAAATCCAAACTGCTGTCCGTCTCTTGTTGCCCGGAGAACTTGCTAAGCACGCTGTCAGTGAAGGCACCAAAGCAGTCACTAAGTACACAAGCTCCAAATAAACAAAAGATAAATATTATTCAATCGGCCCTTTTCAGGGCCATCAATTTTTTAAAACAAAGAATATACGTTCTGTATCTCCATTTTATAATACTTGATGCATGTAACTTAATTTTCAACAAAATTATTAAATAAATGTAGCTAAACTTTACTGTTAACTTTTTGAATTATTATTGCTTAAACGTTCAATTTCAGTTTTAAAACTTTATGGTTACAAAATTTTCGTAGCTCTGAAATAATAAATTAATAAACTAGAGTTTGGTTTTAATTTTCAATATCTGTTGAAATAAATTTTAAGATGGGACGTGTACTGCCGTACAGTTCAAAAGACTGCATATTAACATTTTTATGAAAAATTAGTTCTACTTAGTATCCAAAAACTTGAATTCACGAACGTTCGTCTAATACATTTGTGAATTAAATGTTCGTCAATTCATTATAAAAAAGTAACTCAGCATATGTAAAAAACAGATCTCAATATAATTGCTTGTGGAGCAGTAAACGTCCTATAAAAATTTGTTACGTCCCATATAAAAATAGATATTCAAAATTAAAACTAGTTTATTAATTTATTTTCTTCAAAGATAAAAGAGCTATGACAATTTTGAAGTTACGTTTAACTTGTTTTATGTTTATGCTTTAAATAATTTTTAATAAATTATTATGGTTTTTATTTAAATACTAGTAAATAAAATAAAATAGTTGTCATTAATTGGTGAAATCATTATCTAACGGTTTATAGGGTCAAGGATGGGGTTTTGAACACTTTAAGAAAATTCGTGACTTTACTAACGAATAAAAATAAAAAATATAGTATTTTTTAACGTAATAACTCTTTAAATAGCAATAATGAACATAATTCTTGAGAAATAAACGGTTATTTGCCAGATACGATCAATATTTTAATTTTAAATTGAGCTCTAGTAGAGAAAACCTAGAATACCAGGGTTTTGGACACTAAGCACAGGGTTTTGGACATGAAATTTATGGGGTTTTGGACATCATTCCTAAAACTAACTACATAATACATTTTTTTAAAGTAATAATCAGAAAAATGATAAAAATTGGGTATATAATGGCATTTAATTAATTTTTAATTAATTTTTAGATAAGAATATAACTATTTAAATAAAAATTTTGAAATTTACCAATTTTTAACCAATTGTAAAAGTTCATGTTATAAACGATTTGTAAATATTTTAATTAAAATTTTTTATTTATTCTAATTAATTGTAAATACAAAAAAAGAGAACAAGAGATAAAGAAACATAGTCGGGGTAGTGAGAGTTCTTCTCTTTAACCGGCATCACTGCAGAATTGGCATATACAGCGGCAATAAATTTAAAATTTATACTTTTTAATTTTTACTTTTGGATTTAACAATATTTAACAAATAGACACTGTTAAGAATAGAAATTTTACCTTTATTATCTTTAAAAAAATAATCAAATGTCCAAAACTAAATTCCGTGTACGCTGTTGTGGACATTCAAATAAAATACATGTCCAAAACCTTATTTTTAAGTATATTTAAGATGGGTTCTTAGACATCTTAATTAAACGCATAAAAAGGGAAGAAAATACATTTCTTTTGTTATAAATTAAATTTTTGATGATTACTTAATCAAATAAATGCAAAAAAGTTGTTATTGTTAAAAAAATATAAATAAAATATTGATTTTACGTATCTCGTATCCTTAGCATTTTTGTTAAAAAACGATACCATTTTATCAAGTAGTCTATTTTGAATTAAGGTTTTATTATTATAAATAATTAATAATTTTCAAACAAACTAGATAGAGAAGAAAGTAACCGTTTAATAGTACATTTTTAACCAAGGGAGCAAAAAAAAAGAATGGCCCAGATCGCAAGTTAATTAGCATCCGAGGCGAAGCCGAGGATGGTAAACTGCGATCTGGGGTATTTTTTTTTTGTTCCCATGGACAAAACGAAATTTTTCTTTCTCAGTGGGGTGAAAACGCGTTTTTTTCGATCTCGTTGCGGGGCGAAAAAAGTGTTTTCGGCCCGCTAGGAAGAAAAGAATATTTTTTAAAAAATAATATATCATTTCACTTATTTCTATCTTATAGTTATTTAGTAAAATAAAGCTGGGTGTTCAAAACCGCATCGCTGTCCACCACCCCATCCTTGAACCTATTCACTTTCATGAAAACGAAAATTTTATTGCAAAGAAAGATCTTGCTTTGCCCCAGTCTGTGGAGATACTGATGTGTTAATTTTGTTTGATTACAAAAGTTAGTTATAATCTTAATTACACAATATTCGTTGATTTATCAAAGTAACCTCCAAAACCATAGAGAGTACGACCTTGACGTTTCAAAGCATATTATATGGCTCATTATCGTTTTTTTTGCAAAAGTCACGTACAGCACATTTCCAACTACCAGATGCATTATTTTTAATTTCGATAAGTTTTTGATGGTACACCATAAAAATCAACATAATTTAATGTTTTAACTACTATAAAACATAAAAATATAGCAAAAAAGCCTTTACCGTTCCCTGTCACAAAGGAGATTCCTATACTTTGAGTGTCTGTCACTCACACCTATCAATTAATTTTCAAAAATTTTTATTTGGGGATTACTTGCTATGTCATAAGGTTAAACTTTTTCCATACAGAAAAAATTTAAACTTACTTTTCCTAATTATTACAAGGGTGAGAAGGTGTGTCACACGATTTTACAAAGTGTGTACGTAAAACGTATTTTATTTATATTAAATTTGATTTCTCTTCATAAAAACATTTTTAAAACCTCTAAATCGCATAAATGACAACTTAAATACATAAAAAATAAATTCTCACACCAAGAGCACTTTAAGAGGTCGTTAAATAGGAAAACAAAATCAGTTTAAGTTCAGAAATCACGAAGGGACAAAAAAAAAGCCTTTACCGTACCCCCATGGATCTCCGATTAAGAAGCGTTGTAATTAAAATATAAAAAACTTAGCAAGTTTCAATCATAAAAATACTTTACTTTCCAAACGGAAAAGTTTTTTCGTTCATTTGTCTACGAATTATTTTGATTTTTCTATAAAAAAGCCTTTCCTCATTTTTGTTAAAATTATTAAATATTTTTAAAATTTACCTCCAAAACTCGTTTTTTTTAGCAAGATTATTCAAAAATATATGTTATTGTTCTCTAAAACACATAAAGCCTAGAAAAATTCATATATTAAGGCCGTGTGTAACGAATTTGGTTTTTAATGGTTTTAAGCGGTTTTTACCTTATAATTATCAAAAAACGTAATAAATTGATTATGGTGATTCTTATGCAATACTGAATAACTATTGGTGAAAAAAGTCTAAAAAGCCTTGTTTGGACTTTAAAAAAGGAATTTTTTACTTTTATTTTTTGAAAGCTATTTTTTCAAAAAAAAATGAAAACGAGTCATATATATTATATAATCAGAAAATCATTCCATTTTTGCAAAGCAGAAACCGAATTTATAAATTTTTTTAAAATAAAATAATTGTTTATCGAACTTAAATTTAAAAAAGGAAGAAACAATGTTCGTAAGTTTAAAAAATCTTTGGCCCTGAAAAGGGCCGATTGTTTAATTTTCGCTGATTTGTCAAATTAACCTCCAAAACCATAGAGAGTACGACCTTGACGTTTCAAAGCATATACAACATCCATAGCGGTGACTGTCTTCCTCTTGGCGTGTTCAGTGTATGTAACGGCGTCACGAATGACGTTTTCAAGAAAAACTTTCAATACTCCTCGGGTTTCTTCATAGATAAGTCCAGAGATACGTTTTACACCACCTCTACGAGCAAGACGACGGATTGCGGGTTTTGTGATACCTTGAATATTATCACGCAAAACTTTACGATGTCTCTTTGCTCCACCCTTTCCTAATCCTTTTCCTCCCTTGCCACGTCCAGTCATTTTTGCAAAATTGAAGTTGTCTCGAAGGAAAACGAAAGCAGAATTATAATATTACAGGGCCCCGGGTGTTGTATATATACTTTTTTTCAACGATCGATCCCACCTAAATTTAACGACCAATCACATTGCTTGAATCACGTAAAGCGAGTCTTTAAAAAAAACGCGATTTCGGGTTTTGAGCTCATTCCGTTGTAGAACGTCAATATGGCACGTACTAAACAAACCGCTCGTAAATCAACTGGAGGCAAAGCTCCACGAAAACAACTTGCCACTAAGGCAGCTCGTAAGAGTGCACCTGCAACCGGTGGTGTCAAGAAACCTCATCGTTATAGGCCTGGAACAGTTGCTCTTAGAGAAATCCGTCGTTACCAAAAGAGCACGGAATTATTAATCAGAAAATTGCCTTTCCAACGTTTAGTCAGAGAAATTGCTCAAGATTTCAAAACTGACTTGCGTTTCCAAAGCTCAGCTGTCATGGCACTTCAAGAAGCCAGCGAAGCTTACCTCGTTGGTCTCTTTGAAGATACCAATCTTTGTGCCATTCACGCTAAACGTGTTACCATCATGCCTAAGGATATCCAATTGGCAAGACGTATCCGAGGAGAACGTGCTTAAATTATAAAATGAAAAAACTGCAGTACAACCAATCGGCCCTTTTCAGGGCCAACATAATTTTCTCAACGTTTAAATAACATTCCAATGGCTAAGCTGTGTTAAGGTCTTAAAAGCGATAGAATTAAAATGCAAAGATAAAGCTAAAACTTGTAGAAAGTAAAGTAAATGTAATTTACTTTTACACGTATTTTTTTTTTTTTATAATTGACCGAATAGTTTTTGAGAAAATAAATAAATAAAAATAAATTAACACAGGCTCTTATTATGGGGAATTTTAAAAAATGAAAAAAAAGCATTTAAAATACAAAACTTAGATATTTTTTTTTATGAGTTGATAAATAAAGTCCTAATAATTAAAAAGAGACCTTAAAATTTACAATCGACCGTCATTTTTTATGGTTTTACTTAAAAAAATGTATAAAAAATTAACGTTTATTCTGCTATTGAGGTAGAGTCATTTATTATATTTTTTTATTTATTTATTTTCTTTATAAATAATTAAATAATATTGTTTAAATAATAAATAATTTATTTAATGCCAAAATTAAGTTAATAAAATTCATTTTTAAGCTTTGAATAGTAATAATTAAGTATTATTGAAAAAATTTTTTTATTTATTTAAAGTTGCAATCCGTATTTTTTTACATGAGTAAGACAAGGATGCCGATAGGCAAAATCCTAACGCTCTTAAGACCTTAAATTAAAATTAAATCATTACGTTCGATAATAAGCACTATGGTTTCTCATTAGCATTACCAAAATTTTCATAATGGTCTATTTTATCTAACAAAGTAATAAGAACTGAAAATGATTTTTTCTTGATATTTGTCAGTTTCCTCTCATGGAAAACATTAGGTTTTTTACATTAAAAAAAAATGAAAATTTTCTCTACCAGTGAACAAAACATCAGAAACTCGTGTTAGAAATGCTTATTATACTAAATGCAACCACAGTCCGTCGCATTTGCCAAAATAAACTTCTAAAACTCGTTTAAGAATTTATTATTGATAATTATTTCTACTAGACAGTAATTTTTGGTGTAGCTGGCGTAATTATATCTTCGTAATTACACCGGCTATAACAAAAATGAAAAAATTATTACTATTTTTAAATTAAGGAATAAATAATGAATAATATATTGGTGTTTAAATGATATTTCTAAAGCTTTCATATATAATACAGGCGCCAGCCATACTAATCACGCCCAAAAATTAAATTTCTTTTTCCGAGGATAAAAATCGGTGGTATTTATGTTTTTTGACCCGCTAAACACGAATCCGGGGTCTATTTCGCAAAATTCGTGGTCAATTTTTTGTTATTAACAAATTATTGGCCAATTTTGCAATAATTTCTTGATAACAAAAAATTGACCACGAAATTCGCAAAACGGACTCCGGATTCGTGTTCAGCGGGTCGAAGAACATAAGTACAACCAATTTTTATCCTCGGAAAAAGAAATTTAATTTTTTAATTTTTGGGCGTGATTAGTATGGCTGGCGCCTAGACTAATACCAGAAAATTAGGCATTGCGACGAACAAAAAAAAATGCATTTTTTTTATTTCTTGGCACAAAAAATTAAGAAATTTAATTTCTTTTTCCGAGGATAAAAATAGGTGGTATTTATGTTTTTCGATCCGCTGAATACGAATTCGGGGTCCGTTTTGTAAATTTCGTGGTCAATTTTTGGTTATTAACAAATTATTGGCCAATTTTGCAATAATTTGTTAATAACAAAAAATTGACCACGAAATTTTTAATTTATAATTATGCAACAGTTGTTTATTTGTTTAAAAATTGTTAATGGCCCTGAAAAGGGCCGATTGTAGTTTTGTCCTAAAAAGGACAGATTTAAATTGATTACTATTTATTTTTTTGCTGATTTAGCTTTTGGAGCTGCTTTTTTAGGCTTTGGAGCTTTTGGCTTAGCTGGAGCTTTAGTTTTCTTAGCCTTTGATGGTGATTTAGGTGCAGCAGGTTTTGTTGCTTTGACTTTTTTCTCAGCAGCAGGTTTTGTTGCTTTGGCTTTTTTCTCAGCAGCTGGTTTTTTTGCCGCAACAGGTTTCTTAGTAGATGTTGGTTTCTTGACAGCAGCTGTTTTTTTACTTGCCGCTGGTTTTTTAGCTGCAGGTTTCTTTACTGGCTTCTTTTCAGCAACTTTATTGCTAGCCAACTTGAATCTGCCTGATGCTCCAGTACCTTTTGACTGTACCAATTTGCCCTTGGTTACTGCAGATACCAAATATTTCCTTATGTAAATGGCATTTTTTTCAACGTCTATTTTGTAGTTAGCAGCGATATATTTCTTGATTGCCTGTAGAGAAGATCCTTTAGTTTCTTTTAATTCACTTATGGCCTTATTGACCATATCAGATGTTGGTGGATGTTCTGACTTGCTTGCAGCTTTTTTTGCTGCTGGTTTCTTCGCCTTCTTCGGGGATACTGATGCCGGTACGGCTGGTGCTGCTGCTGTATCTGCCATGTTGATCAATAGAGTTATCGATGAATATTAAAAAAAAATTTTCGAAACACACTGTCGTCATTTTATATATAGTATGAGCGCGGACCTCGTAGAAAGGCCGAGATTACTAACTTAAATTTTTTACTCAATTTTATACTAAAAAATGTATTCTTCTTAAATTTAAAATAATAATATTCCATACAAAAATTGAATGAACAATATATTTAAACAAATAACTCTATTACGTGAATATCAGATCTATCATTAAAAACAAAAAAAAAAGGAAAGAAAAGTTTGTTACAATAAAAAATACTATTGTTAAGATAGATTCCATCATCGTAGAAATTATTAACGACATTTAATTTACGATTATTTGAATTTTCAATAATCATTTATTAACGAATGTGAAATAAAAAATCAATCAAAATATAATTATCTCAATAATTTATAGATTTTTTAATTTTTACGAGAAAAATGCTTTTTTTTTTGTCACAAAGGAATCGAAGTATTTCAGACCGTAAGTATTATAGTTAGTATTTGATACCGAACATCTTTCTAGAAAAAATAAATGAATTTGTAATAAAAATTTCGTTGGTCCAATAACATAAATCTTTTCGATTTATAACTCACATTTGAATTGTTGTTAATCATTATAATGTAATAAAACAGTACTTTGATCAAGGGAAAATTAAAATCAATGAAAACAAAACAGAGGTTATTATAATATCGTTATTATTATTTTTTCAAATATTAGTAAAAAATATAAAAAAGAAATCACATAGAAAAAGTTGTCATTAGTGCTTCACGCGAGACCGAGATATTTTGGGTCTCGTCTTGGTCTGGAAATAAAAATTGCAAGGCGGTACCGAGACTCAAAAAAGTCTCGAGAAGAAATCTTAAAGTCTCGAATTTTTTTTTTTTCAGAATTACAAATGTAGGACATAGCTTTAATAAAATTAATTGAAAACTATAAAATTTTAAATACATGTAAAACTAAATAAAATTTAAATTAATATTATTATTATATCATATTTTTATAACCCTGTAGCTTCCTACAAAAAAAAAAAAACTAAAAAATATAAAAAAATTTAAATAAAGTCATTTTTTTGGGACTGATTTTATTTTTAATTTACAAGAAGAAATAAGTTTTGTGACTTATGTTGTAAAATAAGTCCAATAGTAGTATAATATTGTAATTAAGCTTTAAATTCGTATTCAGGGCATGAAAAAATACATGCAACTTAGTGTCGGACTCAGTTTTGATTCATAAAAGTAATTATTTACATTTACAAATTGTTTAAAAAATTTAAAATTTTTTAAATAATTAATTTAAAGTGTTAAATATTAAAAATTTATGTACCGTAAGTTAAATTATATGAGAAAGTTTTGCTTAACTCACAAATTTTTGAAGCTTGTTAACATTTACAACTCGATTTTGCTTAATTTTGGGCTAATTTTGCAACAAATTGTTAATAACAATTAATCTACCACTTTTAGGTCAAAAAAGACCCCGGATTCGGATTTAGCAGGTCGAGAAACATATAATCCACCTATTTTTATCCACGGACCTAAAAAAAAAAGTGGGTTACGAAATAAATTGGTGGCGCTTCGACTATAAATAACTACATAAATAATATATTTTAAATATTTTGTATTAAAAAATAATTTGTATTATTTATTGCTCTTGGTCCAACAAGGTCGTATTATCACTTAATTTTTATAAAGGTATTTCGGTAGTTCTTAGCAATTTTTACCCATGTCTGAGGTCGATGTCTTGGATTTAAAAAATACCAATTGTACTGTGTTTGATATGTAAAAATATGGTTACTGGCCAATTTTTAAGGCTCTAGGTGGCTTGGTTGCGATTTGGCAGCTGTTTTTCCAATTTTGATTTTTTTCGAATTCTCAGCCACCCGTTTGCTTTTTATTTTCTGGACGCCCTAAATAAGCCTAAAAAATATTTTCTATACAAAGGTAGGTAGTAAAAATTCCCGCCCAATCCGAATCTGGCCATATTTTTTCGGAAAAACCTCAGGAAAAGCCGGAAAATTGGTTAAACGAAAGGAAACTGGAAAATACAAATTTCTCAAAAAGCGTCACTTTTTTTTTTTTTTTTTAATTTTTTTTACATATGTTTTCCCATACTTTTCATGCTGGTAAACTTTTTTTTTGACACATTTGCCTTTTAAGCACTTAAAAATCAATTTTAGGCTCAAAAAAATGATTTTGTTCATTTGTTCATTTTCTGAATTTTCCAATTTTCTCGCTTTTTCTGATAGAAAATGAAAAATCTGACTTGATTTTCGGATTCCTCGGGAAATTTTACATTGAAAACCCTCCTGGGTAAAATTTTAGAGGCCTATTTGACGCTGTAAAAAAAAGAAAAACAAAGTAACCTGCTAAAATCAAACATAATTAAAGATAATTAAATTTTGTTATTTTTTTATTTTGTTTATTTTTTTGATTTTAGCAGGTTACTTTGTTTTTCTTTTTTTTACAGCGTCAAATAGGCCTCTAAAATTTTACCCAGGAGGGTTTTCAATGTAAAATTTCCCGAGGAATCCGAAAATCAAGTCAGATTTTTCATTTTCTATCAGGAAAAGCGAGAAAATTGGAAAATTCAGAAAATGAACAAATGAACAAAATCATTTTTTTGAGCCTAAAATTGATTTTTAAGTGCTTAAAAGGCAAATGTGTCAAAAAAAAAGTTTACCAGCATGAAAAGTATGGGAAAACATATGTAAAAAAAATTAAAAAAAAAAAAAAAAGTGACGCTTTTTGAGAAATTTGTATTTTCCAGTTTCCTTTCGTTTAACCAATTTTCCGGCTTTTCCTGAGGTTTTTCCGAAAAAATATGGCCAGATTCGGATTGGGCGGGAATTTTTACTACCTACCTTTATAAAGAAAATATTTTTTAGGCTTATTTAGGGCGTCCAGAAAATAAAAAGCAAACGGGTGGCTGAGAATTCGAAAAAAATCAAAATTGGAAAAACAGCTGCCATATCGCAACCAAGCCACCTAGAGCCTTAAAAATTGGCCAGTAACCATATTTTTACATACCAAACACAGTACAATTGGTATTTTTTAAATCCAAGACATCGACCTCAGACTTGGGTAAAAATAGCTAAGAACTACCGATTTATGATTCTATATTTTTAATAATTCGAAAAAAACTCTTTTTTTATTACCGAAATAATCTATTATACAAAAATTAAACATCAATTGTATACCTAGAGTTGCTAAATCCATTTAAAATTTTAATCAATAAGTCAAAATTATAAAATCAAAAAAAAAAAATTCTATTTTTAACAATTTTATTTTTACATACACAAGAAATTGAAATATAGGTAATTTGAATTTTATTATTACTGAAAATAATTTCTAGTTCACATAGCTTTCAATCAAATTTTGATATTGTAATTTAGATTACAAAATTTGAACAAAAAATAAAAAAAATTTAGCCTTATTTTTATCGCATTAATTCTAAAATTGAGAAAACTATGAAAAGTTTTAAAAAAAGTTGATTATATAGTTTAATAGTGCGTTTATATCTCACTATTAAACAAAAGGAAAAATAAGATTTGACGGCAAATGCAATTAAATTACTATGTATATTTTCCCATAATCAACTCATGGTTTTTCATTATAAGTAAAAAAAATAATCGCCTGAAGGTAGAAAATAGATCATTATTATCAAGTATAATAAAAAAAAATTTGAATTTTTTTTATCTTTGTAAGGCAAAATTTCGAGACTTTTTCGAGACGAGACTTTCAAAAAATGAGATTTTTCGAGACCGAGACGAGATCAGGGCAAATCTCGTCTCTTTCGTCTCGGGTGAAGTACTAGTTGTCATAAGGTCTGTTCTTTTTATCCCGAAAAAGTAGAACTGGAGTTAAACAGAGAAAAAAATGCGCGCTCATTTTAAACATTTTTTAGGTTAGATTGTAATTCATTTAAATTTTTATTATTTTTTTTTATTTTAAATAATAGATTATTTACTGCTATCGATAAAAAGCTAAATTAAACTTGCTTTAACATTTAATTTTTAGTAAAAAAATTTTATCCCAAAAAAACGTTTTCCTTTTTGAATTTCCGCTATGAAAAAGAACGAGCGTTCTGTTTAGTTTTACCCCAATTTTGCTACAGGGAAAAAAAGAACAGAACTATAAACGATCTAGAATTAGACATAAAGAAAATTGTTAAATATATAGGCGTTCATTTAGATTCGAAATTAAGCTTTCTAGAGCACATCAAACAAACGCGTTCAAAATCATATGTAGCAATATCAGGCTCGCATAATCTTATGAACAGAAAAAGTTCATTAAGCACTAAAAACAAAATAATTTTATATAAAGTCGTTATCAGACCAATAATGCTTTGGAATGAAAAGGACCCATATATACCCTCTATGAACATAGAGACTGCTGATCTGCTGCATTGAGACTGCTGATCTGTGAGTCCTTAAAGTACTATGTGAGTCAGCCATCTGTCTACCAGGCGCGCACACAGAAAGTTGCGCTGGGGTAGGCTAATAATGATTTTTTTTTTTTTTTTTTGCACTCGGGGCAGGGGGGTGAGAAGGCACTTAGGCCCGAACAGAACCGGTATCTGAACAGTGTCGGACTCCAAGGGGCAAGGCACTCTGCAAAAGACAGATGCCTTGCCCAAAGCATACCGACAAAACTCACCCCCCATTCTCTGCCTTATATAAGTCACACCCGGAACCGTTTATCACATTACATCGGGTTGACTTAGGCCATGTATCCTCTTTAATGAAGATCCTTTCTTTCTTTTGTCCTCTCATCCTGGAGGTTCCTTATTTCTCCTTCTTGTTATTTCACCATGTCGTCAAATAGATATATACATAGGTTTATAAATTAATAAATATATAAATATATAAATAAATAAATAAATTAATATCCTTGTACGTCCTCCATTATCCCCCCATTGGTGCCGCGTGCAAGAACCGTCTATTTTGACTGCTCCTACACGCGGCTCCTAGTTAGGGTGTCGTCAATAACTTTTTTGTACGCAGAATCTCCTCCACGTACCTTGCCACGACGCTCCATGATTCCTCGTTCTGGAGCATTTTTCCAACTATGTTATCGGGTGTGACTTCTTCAACCTCTGCTTCCAGCGCTCTCCTTTTAGTTATCCAGCGGTCACACTCGAAAAACGTGTGACGCGCGTCATCTCGTTTGTCGGGACAAAATACACATTCAGGGCTCACGACCTTTCCCATCCTGAAGAGATAAGATTGGAAAAGCCCATGGCCACTGAGGAACTGTGTCAAGAAGTAGTTTACCTCTCCGTGCCCTCTCTGAGTCCAGGGTGCGACCTCTTTTATGAGGCGCCTGGTCCATGCACTGTCCACGCGGTTCTCCCAGACTGTTTACCACGCCAACATTGTAGCTCTCCTAACATCCGCTTTAATATATTCTAGGTCTCTCTCATTTTTCCTTTCGTATGTAAGCTTGCGCTCTTTGGCAAGTAGCTGAATGGGAATAATTCCTGCGATAACAAGAACTGCCGCTTCCGAGACAGTCCTGTATGCGCAAGAAACCCTCAGAGCACCCTGCCTCTGCACTCTTATCATACCTTTCGAATATATATCCTTATCCAGTGCCTCACTCCAAATCTCCGCTCCGTACAATAGGATGGAGTGAGTTACGGACATTAGCAGCTTTCTCCTGCTGGACTTTGGTCCACTCATGTTCGACATCAGCCTGCTCAGGGCTAACGTCGTGGTACCTGCCTTCTTGAAACTTTGAGAAATATGTTCGAAATAGGTCCGCTTCGTATCCAAAACTATTCCAAGATATTTGGCGAACCTTTTCGTCTCTATAATGGTATCCTCGTCAACCCGTATTGGAATAACGGTATTGATTTGCTTCCCCGTGAACATCACGATCTCGGTCTTAGCGACTGCCAGAATTAATCCGTGCTCTTCCATCCATACGTTTGTCTTTAACATGCAGACGCTCAAGCTATCCTGTGCTTGTTGCACGTATCTTGCTATGATCACGAGGGCAATATCATCCGCGTAGCCTATCATAAAGCAGCCATCCGCTAGCTCCATCCTCAGGATACCATCATAAGAGATGTTCCATAGGTCAGGTCCCAATATGGAGCCCTGAGCTGCACCAGCTGTCACTTTCCTACTTCTCTTCCCTTGAAGAGTCTCGTACAATAGTACTCTGTCACTTAGGTAACTCTTCATTACCCGCTTCAAATAATTTGGTACTGCGAAGTCATTTAGTCCTTGAAGGAACTTTGTCCACTTTGCAGAATTGAATGCGTTCTTGACATCCAGGGTGACCAAAAGAGTAATTTTACGTGAGTAATGATTACCCGTTTGGGCCCTGGTTATCGCGTCAACGACCTCCTTCACAGCCCCGATCGTGGACCTCCCCCGTCTAAATCCGTATTGCCGAGGAGATAAATCCCCTGCTGCTTCTACTGCGTTTAAGATACGCGATTGTAGCATTTTTTCAAAGCCCTTTCCAGCTGTATCCAGCAGTCCTAGTGGTCGCCAGTAGGACGGGAGTGTGGGATCTCCCTTTCCTTTACTGATAAGGACCAACAGTGCCTTTTTCCATCGCCTACTGAATACTCCAGCTCGTAGGCACGAGTTGTACATCATTAACATCAATGACGGACACTCGTGCGCAGCGATTCTTATAATTTCGGCTGGTATGCCGTCTGGGCCGGGGGCTTTCTTATTTCTGAGAGAGTCTACGGCAGCGAACAGCTCTTCTTGCGTGAAGTCCGGGATTTCGGTTACCCTAATGTCCTCCTCTTGGTCTATTCTCGTCGGGTGCATCGGAAACAGAGCATCAACTACTGTCCTTGCTTCCTCTTCGTCCATTAGTGAGCTAGCAGCAAATCCCCTTAGCTTTTTCGTGACTATCTTGAAGCCCAATCCCCAGGGATCGTTGTCCACTTCAAGGCACAGATTCCTTTCGCAGCGGATCTTACTGGCATTGATTGCCCGCCTCAAAGATCGCTTCACTTCCTTATGAACTCTCATCAGTTCCCTTGCTTCTTCGCGAGACTTGGCCCTAGTTGCTCTTCGCGTCATGTGGCTTTGCCTGCGTAACTCTGCAATTTCTGTGCTCCACCAATACACAGGTGGGTTCCTTCCATTAAACCTTTTTCGAGGCATGGAAGCGTCACATGCTTTTTTGAGCAGCGTCATTACTTCCGATACTACATTCTCCGCGTCTTCCTTACTTCCTACTCTGCGGGGTTTCATTAGAATTGCCCTTTGTCCCGTCATTAAAACTCGTATAAATTTTTCTTTGTTCAGCTTATTGAGGTTCCAGCCTCTTGGTTTTGGCCTATATGCCTCTCCAGGGGGCAGTTTCTCATGCTGAATTTCGAACGAGATATACTGGTGGTCGCTCGCAGTGAAGACGTCCATGACGTGCCAGTTATTGACTCTCGTACTCAGGCCTTCGGATGCGAAGGAAACGTCAATTATAGTTTCAGTAAAGCTGGGCCTTCTAAAGGTTGTGGTGTTACCCACGTTTAGAACAACGAGACCCAGCCTTGACACCATTTCTAGTGTCGCTGCTCCTTTTGAGTCAGTATAGGGCATACCCCAGTCGAAAGCTTTGGCATTAAAGTCTCCTGCAACAATAAAGTTGCCACCCGCTTCTCTCGCGAAGTCCTCTATGTCTGCCAATTTCGTATAATAGTCCTGTATACGTCCTGTTGGAGTTAGGTAACAGCTGACGTACGTTATGGCTTTGCTTTTAATCCATGCAAAACCCCTGCCCCTTCCTGATGCTTCGACTGGAACATTTCCAGGATTTGCGACCCAAATAGCTGCGGTTCCAAATTCATCCGCGAACCAAGTGGTTGGGTTTGGATTAGTCATTGGGTACTGCTCGCTGATGATCCACAGGTCAGCCTTGATCTCCCTCTGAGTTTGATACATGAGCTGGTTTGCGATCCAGCTTCTGTGCATATTTCCTTGGACAACCCTGATCATTTTGTGATCGCTTTTTTGAACTCAGCGCACTTCCTAGAACCCGGAAAGTGCTTGAGTTCGTTTCCCTTCATTTTAGCAGCTTTGCAGAGGAAGCATCGCAGCTTTCCTGTGCATTCGTCTGCCTTGTGGTTTTCCAGTCCACATTTAAAGCAAAGTTTGCTTCTATCGGCCCCTTGCAATTTCCTGCAATATGCCCGTAGGATAAGCATCTGAAGCATCTAAGTGGGGTAGACTGCAGTCTTACTCTACAGTTCCCCAGGCCTAGCTTAATGCTACCTTTTTTGATCAGCTTAAACGCAGCCTTTTCGTCCATCTCTATGGTCGCTAATTTCTGCTCCCGAATATTAGGCTGAGATAGCTTTACCTGAATCGGTCCGGTTTCCTTCAAGGCAGCTTTCAGGGCTGCCTCTACTTCTTCTTTCGTGGTAAGGCAGTCGATGTCCCGAATCTGGAGGTTCCGACGTGGCGTCAAACATGCGACGTTCACGTTCTCCCCCATTGTTGCCTTGACTGCCTCGAAAAGAGCTGTTTGCCCTTCTGTTTTTCCTTTCATCTCGATCAATACGTTACCGGCTTGAGTTTTCCTTACTGAACAGATGTTAGCTGCAGTAGCCTCTCCACTAACGCTTTCCTTGATCTGCTTCAAGACATCCGCGTACGCTTTCCCTTCTGGTAGCTTAATTGCGACTGCCTTGTCTCTAGCTCTAGGAAGCTTCGCTTTCCCCTTGGCGTTCCCTTTCTTCTTTTCTTTTTTTCTTTCCTCGTCTTTTTCTCTCTCTGCCTTTTTCCTTTTCTTTCTCCTGTTCCTTCGGCCAGTGTAATCTTGGAATTCCTCGTTCTCTCCGAGAGGAGTCCCGGTAAGTTCCGGCGTCTTGTCTCCATTTCCTTCCGTTTCCGTCACTCTTTCGTTTCTTACCAACGAAACAGTAAGTCCAGGATACGTTGGCGGCTTGTTAAACCTGCCAGCTGAGAGTTGTTTTGCCGCGGATGCAGCAGAATTGGCTTTCTGTGCCGAATTTTTTGGGCTACTCCCGCTCGCAGGCTTCTTTGAGGGAGTCTGCTTTCCTGTCTCATTTCCCTCTTCCGAATTTTCTCGAAACCTTTTCTTTGTATTTTGAGCAACTTTAGATTGCTCAGTAATATACTGCTTTAATTCGGTTTCGATAGAAAGGACTTCTCGAACTTGCATGCCTTTAATTGTCGTCAGTTTGTTTAGATTATTCTTTATCAGTTTAACACCGTCTTGGATTACCATCGAAATGTTAGTCTGCTTTTTAATCTTTTCCTCTATCTGTGCAACGTGAGATAGCATCTCTTCATATATCTTATCGATTGTCACATGACATCGATTCAACTGCGTGATGTTTTTGCCAATTGAAGTACTGGCAAAAGTCGCCTGGACCATATCATTTTGTTGCTTTTCATCTATGATTTCACATGCCTTTTACGATGGCCTGTTGCGCGTTCACCTCCCGGAAGGAGCTTCTCTGATCGGGTACGCGGACGACGTGGCTCTGACCATCACTGGCAGGGACATGCAGGTAACCCAGGAGAGGTTGAATCTAGTCATGAGACAGATCAACCTCTGGATGGGCGAGCACGGGCTCCAGCTCGCTATCCCAAAAACGGAGATCGTACTGCTGACCCGTCGCACAACAATTTCCACGGACATCGATGTAAATGTCGATGATGGTGGAAACCCTCACACGATCCAAGCCAAGACATCGGTTAAGTACCTGGGAGTTCTGCTTGATAACAAGCTGGGAACAATTTCAGAGGTCGAGTGAGAAGGCCGCGTCGATCGCATCCTCCTTGTCAAGGCTCATGGCCAACATAGGAGGGCCCAAACCCGGGAAGCGAAGATTGTTGATGTCTGAGATTTGGGCGGATATCACCAAATTTGCCAAGTACAGACATAAAATATCGTTTGTGCAGCGGCAAGCGGCCCTGAGGATCGCCTGCGCGTACCATACGGTATCGCTCGAGGCGATCCAGGTAGTAGCATCGGTCATACCCATCGACCTGCTAGCGTTGGAGCGGAAATACATTTACGATAGTGTAGAGGACTGCGAAGTGGCATCCACTCGCGCCCGCTCCGGCTCTATGGAAGAATGGCAGAAACGATGGGAAAAGGACGAAGAAGAAAATGCCCAATGGACGCGAATACTGATTTCAGATCTGCTGGCATGGACTGGACGACAACATGGGGAGGTGGATTTTTACCTCACTAAATTTTTAACTGGACACGGGTACTTCCGTGCAATGTTAAAACATTGGCATAAGGTGGCAACAGAGGAGTGCTTGCACTGCCCAGGTGAGAAGGATACAGTGGAGCACACTTTCTTCGAATGTGTGCGTTACGTGGAAGGGCGCCCGCCCTTCCCGATTTGGAGGCCAGAGAAGGTGGTTCCGGAAATGCTACGGAGTTCTGAAAATTGGAACAAAGTAGCAGAGTACGTAAGGGCTACTTTTTTGAAGAAAAAGGAGGAAGGCTTTCTATCGTAGATTGCTCTCCTGTCACTAGGCTGGGGGAAGGCAGCGGCCAGTTGCCTAGGCTGCGCGTCCCAAACTGAAGTTATACCTGAAAAGGGAGTTCCGGTTTGGGGCAAACAAGCGCAGGGGGGTTTATAGTGTGTTTATCCAGTAAGAATCTGGGGCGTAGCCGGCGACCGCGTTCGCCGGTGGTTTCCCAGTTGTACACTTTGTGCAACTGGGCGGTCATGGAAATTTGCGGGTCTTTAAGTCCCGCAAACACTCCATTTTTTGCATTTTTATTACAGAAAAAAAATCAGTTATAATTTTATTTCCCTTTCGTTTTACACCTGACATAGTAGCAACGTAAAATTTCACTTTAAAAGTTTCACCAATTATTCACTATAAATCTTTACTTTTTTAAATAAACAAGATGCTTCTGAGACCACGAATTATAGAAAACTAACTTAAAGTATTAAAAACCTCTTGTACGCGTTATTTTTTTTTAATTCTTATAAGTAATAAAAATAATATTACATCCTTTTCTTCTGGTCCATTTCAAGTTTGATTTTATTACTTTTCTGTATAAAAATCCATTTCTGGGGACAAGTACTTATAAAAAAACATTCTTTGTAAACATCCGGTACAGATGGATATAATAAAATTATAATTCATTAAAATATAATTATACTTTGAAAAAAAATTTATTTTTCAATCATGTTATAAATACTTCAAAAATATATTCTATTATAAAAAAAAATTTTTTATTATGCATGTTAAATATCTTTTTTTTAATTTCATAAATACTTTTAAAATAATAAATATATACATAAATCTATGGCCCTGAGAAAATATTTTAAACTGATTTTTGAATAAAAACACGTGACTATTAAAATAAAATTATGGAATTTTTTAAAATATATGAAAAAAATTAAAATATTTGTGAAAAAGAATTTAAAATATTTGTGAAAAAGATGCCTTGAAAGGGGAGGCTACAGCCTAAGTAGCCTATAGCGTGTGTGCGCGCCTGGTCTACGCTTGGCTAAAAACCCTTGCAGGTTTGTCTTTGTTGATGTGAGAGTCAGTCCAGATTTTTATCTTGGCGGAAATCAAACCAAGCTCTTATTGATGGAGTATATTATTTTGCAGGAGCATACGAGGGTAACATTGTGTCTATAGCCTCAGCAGATAACCCTCTTTTTAGAAGAGCCCTCCTGATAATCTCTCAACAATCAAGGAGATCTTGGGGTTTACTGATCATTGATTCTTGTAAAAGAAGTAAATAATAAATTTTTACTATAATTTAACCTTAATGGCGGTTTTGACAGAAGACTATGGAATAAGGAGTACCAAGGCTGATTTGTCCAATCAGGTACTACTACTATATTACAGAGGCCTAATTAGCCTTAATATTTGCTAAAGTCTTTAGAATTGATGCGAATGGTGGAAAGGCATAAAATTTATAATTTTGCCAAGGAACAGTGAAGACGTCAGTATCTACATTCTACAGTCTCTTCCTCTGGAAAACGACATACTTACGCCCTGCACTTAACATTGTCAAAAGAGGCAAACAGATATATGTTAGGTTGTCCGAATCTACCCTTTATTAGTTTAAACGCCTCATTGGAAATAGACCATTCTATTGTCTGCAGACTTTATGTACGAGGCTAACAATTGAATGCGATGCTTTTCAGCCAAATGCCAGATTTTTTTGCTTAGATTATTAAGACCAGGAATTAGGACACTACCCTACTTGTTGATATAGGCCATTGCAGTTATATTGTCCACTCTTCTATCTGACCAATGTCCCCATACACGGTTGTTACCGTCGAAGCCACCTCATCCAGTCTTGGAGGCATCGGTGTGAGTGGTGCAATGGAAAAACGAGGTGCCAATAAACATCTTAGTCACTGGTAAATTTAATTGCCACTAGTTCCAGTCTTCATTTAGATCTTTTGGGATATTTATAATACCCTGGTAATTTTGACCATACTTATCTAATGCTGAAATCCTAAAAAATACTTCCCTGTTGGTATACAACAAACCGTTTGGAACCGCTGGGCATGCTGCAATGAGTTTTCTTAAGAGTGATGCAAATTCATCATTCAATTGAGAATATAAATTTTGAAATTTATTCTCTTTTTTCATGAGTTAATTCTAAAGTTTGTCGTGAAGGTTACTCAAAGGGGCAAATGCCGTGTATGGCCCTTAATAATCAAAAATCTAATACATAAATACATATTAGTTCAATATAAAGAAATCAAAAAAATAATATTATAATAATAAATAATTTAAATTATAATTTATAAATCTTAGCTAGTCCTAATTAGATTTGTGATGCAGTGATATACCTTTGCGCTTTTTAAATAAATATTTAAAAGAAAAGAGATAAAAGATGCTAACCAATTTAAGATTGAAAGTATCATATGCTCATATCTTATGTTTGAGAGTAAACATTTTTTCAGATGTTTATTTCCTGTCTTTCGGCTTAGTTAATTAAGGCACATGAGATTATTAGTTAGTAAGCTAAATAGCTTATAAGATATAAAATCAAAACATTTTCTACTTTTTTCTATTTCAAGTAAGGGGATTCTTAATGCTTTGTTTCGAGTTTTGCTCTTCACTTGTAATAAACAATTGATTTAAATGATCATAATTATATCCAAGTGCTTCCATGAAAAATGATTGTCCTATGGATAGAATTTTATCATATTCATTATTAAAGATAATTTTAGTAATATTATTTTGAAAATTTATTAATTTCCTAATATGGTTACAGTGGGTACTACTCCATGCAATTATCCCATACGTGGTCAAGGAGGATTCCCGCCATCGTCGACGTTTATGTCAAATATGGTGGGAACCCTTCGACGGGTCAGCAGTATGATCTCAGTTTTCGGGATCGCGAGCTGGAGTTCGTATTCGCCCATCCAGAGGTTGATCTATCTCATGAATTGATCCAGCTTCTGTTGGGCCTTTTCTTTCCCTATAACCTTTATGGTTAATGCCACGTCGTCCACGTACCCGATCAGGGAGACTCCTTCGGGGAGGTCAACGCGCAGCAAGCCACCGTAATAGGCATTCCACAGGTCAGGTCCTAGAACCGACCCTTTGTCAATGTCCGTGCTTAACGCCCTTTCCCGCCTACCATCGAGCGACAGCAGCCTTTGGTCCCGCAGGTAATCCTTTGTTGAAGGCGTTTTAAACATCCAAAGTTACCAATAGGGCGTCCATACGATTCGCGCATTGCATGGCATTTATTAATCGTATTTTTAATAGGTTTATTAAAGTTTATTAATTTATCTAATGTTACGCCTAAATATTTAACTTCGATTTTTGTTATAATTTCTACATCATTCACAGTTATTTTTGGGGCTGGTTCAATGTCATGTTTTCTGCAAAAAAGTATCAGTTAACTTGCTAAATTTTTATTCTTTGAATTTTATTCTTCATCAATATTAATAAAACAATTTGATTTTTTCAAGAGTATTTGATGTTGAATGTAATATGTTTTTCTCCAATGTTCTAAGCACAGAGATTTTTCAAATAAGGCAATTTTTATATTTAAATCAGTAATGAGAATTTTTCTTAACTTAAATATGTGCCGACACGGAAGACCCATGGAATTGAAATCGTGACAACTACAAGAATAGATTGCTACAGTCTAAGCAAAATTTGGATATTTTGCTTCTGTTACAAATTCA
Organism: Anagrus nilaparvatae; assembly: GCA_022575985.1. Classification (NCBI taxonomy): domain Eukaryota; kingdom Metazoa; phylum Arthropoda; class Insecta; order Hymenoptera; family Mymaridae; genus Anagrus; species Anagrus nilaparvatae. The sequence goes on from JAKSXM010000107.1 coordinate 5,457,269, forward strand.
TTTCTTTTGTAATTGAATATACGAAAAGTAACTTTGTCCATGCGATCATATTGATTTTGTACGTGGTTAAAACTAAATGGTGTTAAATAATTTTGAAACTTTAAAAGTGTCTCATTAATTTTGAAAATAATGGGTAACTTCAGAATAATTTTTCCTGCTTCGGAATCTATTTCCGCAGATCGAAATTTATGAAATTTTAATAATTTTTTAAAAATTTCAGTAAAATACATGCGTTGATGGTTTGTAGATTCCTTGAAAAATCTGATCTTGGCTTCAGTGCGGTTTTTCGTGTGATTATTAAAATTACAATTGGTCATATTAAATACCACCCATTCGTGACGAATTGGGTGCCAATTTTTTTCGAAGTAATCAACAGCTGATTTTGGGGCATTTCGCTTAAAATCTTCATACAGCAAATTATAAATTTCATCTGAAGCACTGTAAAGCATACCTCGAGATATTTTCAGGCAGTAATTTATCTCTTCTTCGTTTATATTTAGTTCTTTGTAGTTGAATCAGTCACCCAGCTGCAAAAAAATTCTATTGAAAAATTAGTAATTTTTGCTGCATTTAAAATATTAGGTTTTTTATGATTTTATTATTTTTTTTTTTAATTTTTAATTTATTTATTTGTATTTTATCCATGAAATACATTTATTCATTGTTAATTAATCATTTTTTGCTGATCATTTTAGATACTATTAAATTTAATATTGGATTTAAAAAGCTTCTTTAAGTGTGCCCCCCCCCTTATGCCCTTACCGCTGGGAAATTGTTTTCAAAAATATTTAAATTTTAAAATATTCAAATAAATAATTATTATTCAAATATTTAATAAATAACCATTAAAAGTTAAAAATTATATTATATGATAGTTTAAATATATAAGTTTAAATATATAATGAAAATATATAATACATAATGAAAACTTTACCTGTTCATCAAACGCGTGAGCATCACATGCAACCAATTTTCTTAAATAAAAATGATCTCCTACTATGGATAATAAAAAATGCAGTTCACCATAGTAGATTGTGAGTATGACTATCAACATAGAGCAGTAAATACCTTGATTTATTGTTTAAATCATTTTTAAGTATTCTGCTGTTCTTTTTGGAATTGGCGCAGTTTCATATTTCAAGTCTTGAATTCAAATCTCCTATTATGATGACTCTTTGGCTTGAATTTAGTAGAAGGACGAGTGTAGTTTCAACCATCTTATTTTGTGGCAGGTAAGCGCTGAATAAATGTACATTACCTATTTTGATGCTGATTATTTCGATTTCACTATTGTTGTTGATTTGAATTTTTAAGTGCTTAATGGTATTTTTTACTAGAATTAAACTACCTCCACCTGGATTTTTGGTTACTGTTTTGGAGCGGTGGTCTACCAATTCTGTAGTGTGTGTATCCTGGTAGATTACAATTTTTACAAGTAAATTTAGTTTCATTGACTGTTACAATATCAAAATTATGATGTTCTATAAAGCTTTTTAGCTCAATAGATTTATCTTGTAGTCCATTGGAGTTCCAATGAGCAATTTTAAAGTTGTTGAATAATTTTTATAATTAAATCGATATAAAATATCGATATAAAATCATCCATAAGTATTTCACATATGACTAGCAATTTCTCCGCCTTGCTTTTGCAGTTCTGTAATTTTCCGCATAATGATTTAACTTATGCAATCATATCTTTGAGATTGCGTAGGTAACTAAGTTTGGTTAATTGAAAATTACCAAAAAATCCTATTTTATAATATTGAGCCCTGCGTTTCTAGGCCCAAAAGGCCCATTGGAAAGAACGGAGGGTAGTCGGCATGTTTTTTAAACATAACAAACTTAACCATAAGCATTTGGTATAATTTGGTGTTCCAAATGTATTGAACTCCCCTTGTAAATGCTTATCCTTTTCATGTTCAGGTCTATGTGAGAAATATTGGATATTTCCTACTTTTCTAAGTCCTGATGTAACTATGTTATGATGCTCTATTTTGCTGGGAAAAATTTTCAACCCAGATTTTGTAAACTGGAAATTCACATCTGGATCTAATTTAGCTCTTAAGTTTTCAGTATATTGAACTGGGTCAGTAATCTGTGATGTAATGACAATTGGAGGAATTTTACACTTGAACTTTTCTTTTTGCGTTTCCTCAATGTCGCTGATATCGCTGGCAGAAGAACCGCTAATACTTTGTCTGTCTTGTAAGCCATTTTTATTTTTTTTCTCTTTGATTTGAATTATTAGACTTCTTTTTTCTTTTTCCTCCCGAGTTTCTCTCTATCTTTAAGTTTTACAGAGAGACAGTAAATAAAATAATTTTAAGCAAATTATTTTTTGGCCTTAAAAAGGGCCGATAGTTCAAGAGATTTCGAAACGAAAATGTCCTATGGAAAAATCGGAAATATTCATTCCCTTTTGAGATACGGAGGCCAGAAGTGTAAAAAAGTTAAAAAATTATTTCGCTGATACAGAAGACGTAAGTAAAAGATTTTGCTTGTCGGGATTACCGTATAATGAATCAAGATTGGGTTTCAATATGTTTTATGGGTCACTGATTCTAATAATGATGTTCCTAAAAACCCAAACGTATGTGTTAGCCCTTAAAGGGCAAAAATGATCCTTTAAAGGGTTTCTAAGTACAAATCATAAATGCTTACATCATAACTCAAACTATATGATATTATGGAGACTAAATTCGATAATGGTCGTCACGAAACCCAAATGGTTTATGAAGAGCTCTGAAAGGGCTACATTGCCCTTTTTAAGTCTTTTTCTTGTAAAATTCTTGAGAACAATGTAAAGAACTCAAGATAAAAACTTTTTGGGTGGCAAAATTACTTGACTACGTTCTGAAAATCCTAACAGTATTTCTAAAGCACTTATAGGGCAAAGTTGCAATTTTTAGGGCTTACTAAGTATGAATCATTAATAACTATATTACTTACTTAAACTGTACGATAGTTACATCAATAGATTCAAAGAGTATGGTCCCAAAAACCTAACGGTACATGTGTAGCCCTGGAAGGGAAAAGTAGCCCTTTTCAGGGTTTCTTATATATAAACCGTTATTTGAAGTTAATAATAACAAAATTAAGTTAACAAAATTAGGCCCTTAAGGGCAAACACATACGTTTGGGTTTTTAGGACCATCATTATTGGAATCAGTGACCTAAAAAACATATAGCCTGAGTTATGATGTAAGCATTTATTATTTGTACTTACAAACCCTTAAAAGGGCCATTTTTGCCCTTTAAGGGCTAAAACATTTTAGGAACAACATTATTAGAATCAGTGATCCATAAAACATATTGAAACCCAATCTTGATTCATACGGTAATTTCTGCAAGTAAAATCTTTTACTTACGTCTTTTGTATCAGCAAAATAATTTTTTTACTTTTTTACACTTCTAGCCTCCTTATCTCAGAAGGGAATGAATATTTCCGATTTTTCCATAGGTCATTTTCCATTCAAAATCTCTTGATCTATCGATTCCCAAAGTTTGAAGAAAATCGAACCATTTTGCAATTTTCCAATGCTAATGGTGCGGGGTCCTTTGCTTAATTCTACCATTCATTATTTACAATATTTACATTCAAATGAATCTTATCATTAGTGATTTTGATTCATTTGGCAAAAATGCATCGTTTCATTTTTATCTAAGTTTGACGTTTTTCTAAGTATTTAAATTAAAAGTCCGGGAGGTGGCGACCTCCGAACTACTTGTACAAGATTTTAATCAACCGGTAAATATGTTTGATTTATATTTAGCGGGCTCGATTTTATCGAATTATATTTGATTTTCTCATTTTACCCTTCATACACGGATGTTCCCCGTTTCTGTACCCTACAGTACCAAGAAATAAACTAACAGAAACTGAATTTCACATGGTGAACACAGTTCTACTCGTCCTTAGCTATTAGTTTTTTAATTTCTAACTGGAATTTCTAAAAATCTTTGTACGAATTAAACTTTAACTTTGGGGTTTTTGCTTGTTTGACAGGTTTTGAAAATTTTAGAACGTACCCCGAAACACACTTCAATACAAAATTATTGTCTGTTATTTCCCACCGTTTGTTTATAAAGTTCTTAATGGGACCACCAACATTATAAGAAGAAAGGATTTCTTATGTGCTTGCTGGCCCTTTGGACGGTTGTTACTGTTGTTGTATTGTCGGTTGTATGGCGTTCTTCAGTTGTAAGATTTTCTATCTTTTTGTAGGCCTCGACCGGAAAAATTCTGGTTGTTCCTGCCTACCAAACCGTTTCTTTGTTCTATAAAATCAGGCTTCTAACTTGAGCTTGAAGTTTGAAGCTTGGTTTTGCTTAGTTTTTTGGCTTTGCTGGACTCGATGGCTTTGGTTTACCTAATTCATTAGCAGATTTAATTATTGAATTTATATCCTTCATCTTATCAGGAAGATTAGGACCAAAGGGATGCTTGTCAGTTTCCTGTTCAAGCAGTACGCTTTTTTTGATATAGTCTTGTACCACAGGTGTAATAGCATCCCTGTGAGACAAAGTTTGCTAATAGAAAACAATACAAATAGTTTTATATAGTGAGGGTTTATTTACAATAAAGAAAAAAGGCAAGAAAATAATTTTATAAAAGAAAATAAATTCCTCCAATTGTCATTACATCACAGATTACTGACCCAGTTCAATATACTCAAAACTTAAGAGCTAAATTAGATCCAGATGTGAATTTCCAGTTTACAAAATCTGGGTTGAAAATTTTTCCCAGCAAAATAGAGCATCATAACATAGTTACATCAGGACTTAGAAAAGTAGGAAATATCCAATATTTCTCACATAGACCTGAACATGAAAAGGATAAGCATTTACAAGGGGAGTTCAATACATTTGGAACACCAAATTATACCAAATGCTTATGGTTAAGTTTGTTATGTTTAAAAAACATGCCGACTACCCTCCGTTCTTTCCAATGGGCCTTTTGGGCCTAGAAACGCAGGGCTCAATATTATAAAATAGGATTTTTTGGTAATTTTCAATTAACCAAACTTAGTTACCTACGCAATCTCAAAGATATGATTGCATAAGTTAAATCATTATGCGGAAAATTACAGAACTGCAAAAGCAAGGCGGAGAAATTGCTAGTCATATGTGAAATACTTATGGATGATTTTATATCGATATTTTATATCGATTTAATTATAAAAATTATTCAACAACTTTAAAATTGCTCATTGGAACTCCAATGGACTACAAGATAAATCTATTGAGCTAAAAAGCTTTATAGAACATCATAATTTTGATATTGTAACAGTCAATGAAACTAAATTTACTTGTAAAAATTGTAATCTACCAGGATACACACACTACAGAATTGGTAGACCACCGCTCCAAAACAGTAACCAAAAATCCAGGTGGAGGTAGTTTAATTCTAGTAAAAAATACCATTAAGCACTTAAAAATTCAAATCAACAACAATAGTGAAATCGAAATAATCAGCATCAAAATAGGTAATGTACATTTATTCAGCGCTTACCTGCCACAAAATAAGATGGTTGAAACTACACTCGTCCTTCTACTAAATTCAAGCCAAAGAGTCATCATAATAGGAGATTTGAATTCAAGACTTGAAATATGAAACTGCGCCAATTCCAAAAAGAACAGCAGAATACTTAAAAATGATTTAAACAATAAATCAAGGTATTTACTGCTCTATGTTGATAGTCATACTCACAATCTACTATGGTGAACTGCATTTTTTATTATCCATAGTAGGAGATCATTTTTATTTAAGAAAATTGGTTGCATGTGATGCTCACGCGTTTGATGAACAGGTAAAGTTTTCATTATGTATTATATATTTTCATTATATATTTAAACTTATATATTTAAACTATCATATAATATAATTTTTAACTTTTAATGGTTATTTATTAAATATTTGAATAATAATTATTTATTTGAATATTTTAAAATTTAAATATTTTTGAAAACAATTTCCCAGCGGTAAGGGCATAAGGGGGGGGGCACACTTAAAGAAGCTTTTTAAATCCAATATTAAATTTAATAGTATCTAAAATGATCAGCAAAAAATGATTAATTAACAATGAATAAATGTATTTCATGGATAAAATACAAATAAATAAATTAAAAATTAAAAAAAAAAATAATAAAATCATAAAAAACCTAATATTTTAAATGCAGCAAAAATTACTAATTTTTCAATAGAATTTTTTTGCAGCTGGGTGACTGATTCAACTACAAAGAACTAAATATAAACGAAGAAGAGATAAATTACTGCCTGAAAATATCTCGAGGTATGCTTTACAGTGCTTCAGATGAAATTTATAATTTGCTGTATGAAGATTTTAAGCGAAATGCCCCAAAATCAGCTGTTGATTACTTCGAAAAAAATTGGCACCCAATTCGTCACGAATGGGTGGTATTTAATATGACCAATTGTAATTTTAATAATCACACGAAAAACCGCACTGAAGCCAAGATCAGATTTTTCAAGGAATCTACAAACCATCAACGCATGTATTTTACTGAAATTTTTAAAAAATTATTAAAATTTCATAAATTTCGATCTGCGGAAATAGATTCCGAAGCAGGAAAAATTATTCTGAAGTTACCCATTATTTTCAAAATTAATGAGACACTTTTAAAGTTTCAAAATTATTTAACACCATTTAGTTTTAACCACGTACAAAATCAATATGATCGCATGGACAAAGTTACTTTTCGTATATTCAATTACAAAAGAAATGAATTTGTAACAGAAGCAAAATATCCAAATTTTGCTTAGACTGTAGCAATCTATTCTTGTAGTTGTCACGATTTCAATTCCATGGGTCTTCCGTGTCGGCACATATTTAAGTTAAGAAAAATTCTCATTACTGATTTAAATATAAAAATTGCCTTATTTGAAAAATCTCTGTGCTTAGAACATTGGAGAAAAACATATTACATTCAACATCAAATACTCTTGAAAAAATCAAATTGTTTTATTAATATTGATGAAGAATAAAATTCAAAGAATAAAAATTTAGCAAGTTAACTGATACTTTTTTGCAGAAAACATGACATTGAACCAGCCCCAAAAATAACTGTGAATGATGTAGAAATTATAACAAAAATCGAAGTTAAATATTTAGGCGTAACATTAGATAAATTAATAAACTTTAATAAACCTATTAAAAATACGATTAATAAATGCCATGCAATGCGCGAATCGTATGGACGCCCTACTGGTAACGTTGGATGTTAAAACGCCTTCAACAAAGGATTACCTGCGGGACCAAAGGCTGCTGTCGCTCGATGGTAGGCGGGAAAGGGCGTTAAGCACGGACATTGACAAAGGGTCGGTTCTAGGACCTGACCTGTGGAATGCCTATTACGGTGGCTTGCTGCGCGTTGACCTCCCCGAAGGAGTCTCCCTGATCGGGTACGTGGACGACGTGGCATTAACCATAAAGGTTATAGGGAAAGAAAAGGCCCAACAGAAGCTGGATCAATTCATGAGATAGATCAACCTCTGGATAGGTGAATACGAACTCCAGCTCGCGATCCCGAAAACTGAGATCATACTGCTGACCCGTCGAAGGGTTCCCACCATATTTGACATAAACGTCGACGATGGCGGGAATCATCCTTGACCACGTATGGGATAATTGCATGGAGTAGTACCCACTGTAACCATATTAGGAAATTAATAAATTTTCAAAATAATATTACTAAAATTATCTTTAATAATGAATATGATAAAGTTCTATCCATCAGACAATCATTTTTCATGGAAGCACTTGGATATAATTATGATCATTTAAATCAATTGTTTATTACAAGTGAAGAGCAAAACTCGAAACAAAGCATTAAGAATCCCCTTACTTGAAATAGAAAAAAGTAGAAAATGTTTTGATTTTATATCTTATAAGCTATTTAGCTTACTAACTAATAATCTCATGTGCCTTAATTAACTAAGCCGAAAGACAGGAAATAAACATCTGAAAAAATGTTTACTCTCAAACATAAGATATGAGCATATGATACTTTCAATCTTAAATTGGTTAGCATCTTTTATCTCTTTTCTTTTAAATATTTATTTAAAAAGCGCAAAGGTATATCACTGCATCACAAATCTAATTAGGACTAGCTAAGATTTATAAATTATAATTTAAATTATTTATTATTATAATATTATTTTTTTGATTTCTTTATATTGAACTAATATGTATTTATGTATTAGATTTTTGATTATTAAGGGCCATACACGGCATTTGCCCCTTTGAGTAACCTTCACGACAAACTTTAGAATTAACTCATGAAAAAAGAGAATAAATTTCAAAATTTATATTCTCAATTGAATGATGAATTTGCATCACTCTTAAGAAAACTCATTGCAGCATGCCCAGCGGTTCCAAACGGTTTGTTGTATACCAACAGGGCAGTATTTTTTAGGATTTCAGCATTAGATAAGTATGGTCAAAATTACCAAGGTATTATAAATATCCCAAAAGATCTAAATGAAGACTGGAACTAGTGGCAATTAAATTTACCAGTGACTAAGATGTTTACTGGCACCTTGTTTTTCCATTGCACCACTCACACCGATGCCTCCAAGACTGGATGAGGTGGCTTCGACGGTAACAACCGTGTATGGGGACATTGGTCAGATAGAAGAGTGGACAATATAACTGCAATGGCCTATATCAACAAGTAGGGTAGTGTCCTAATTCCTGGTCTTAATGATCTAAGCAAAAAAATATGGCATTTGGCTGAAAAGCATCGCATTCAATTGTTAGCCTCGTACATAAAGTCTGCAGACAATAGAATGGTCTATTTCCAATGAGGCGTTTAAACTAATAAAGGGTAGATTCGGACAACCTAACATATATCTGTTTGCCTCTTTTGACAATGTTAAGTGCAGGGCGTAAGTATGTCGTTTTCCAGAGGAAGAGACTGTAGAATGTAGATACTGACGTCTTCACTGTTCCTTGGCAAAATTATAAATTTTATGCCTTTCCACCATTCGCATCAATTCTAAAGACTTTAGCAAATATTAAGGCTAATTAGGCCTCTGTAATATAGTAGTAGTACCTGATTGGACAAATCAGCCTTGGTACTCCTTATTCCATAGTCTTCTGTCAAAACCGCCATTAAGGTTAAATTATAGTAAAAATTTATTATTTACTTCTTTTACAAGAATCAATGATCAGTAAACCCCAAGATCTCCTTGATTGTTGAGAGATTATCAGGAGGGCTCTTCTAAAAAGAGGGTTATCTGCTGAGGCTATAGACACAATGTTACCCTCGTATGCTCCTGCAAAATAATATACTCCATCAATAAGAGCTTGCTTTGATTTCCGCCAAGATAAAAATCTGGACTGACTCTCACACCAACAAAGACAAACCTGCAAGGGTTTTTAGCCAAGCGTAGACCAGGCGCGCACACACGCTATAGGCTACTTAGGCTGTAGCCTCCCCTTTCAAGGCATCTTTTTCACAAATATTTTAAATTCTTTTTCACAAATATTTTAATTTTTTTCATATATTTTAAAAAATTCCATAATTTTATTTTAATAGTCACGTGTTTTTATTCAAAAATCAGTTTAAAATATTTTCTCAGGGCCATAGATTTATGTATATATTTATTATTTTAAAAGTATTTATGAAATTAAAAAAAAGATATTTAACATGCATCATAAAAAATTTTTTTTTATAATAGAATATATTTTTGAAGTATTTATAACATGATTGAAAAATAAATTTTTTTTCAAAGTATAATTATATTTTAATGAATTTTAATTTTATTATATCCATCTGTACCGGATGTTTACAAAGAATGTTTTTTTATAAGTACTTGTCCCCAGAAATGGATTTTTATACAGAAAAGTAATAAAATCAAACTTGAAATGGACCAGAAGAAAAGGATGTAATATTATTTTTATTACTTATAAGAATTAAAAAAAAATACCGCGTACAAGAGGTTTTTAATACTTTAAGTTAGTTTTCTATAATTCGTGGTCTCAGAAGCATCTTGTTTATTTAAAAAAGTAAAGATTTATAGTGAATAATTGGTGAAACTTTTAAAGTGAAATTTTACGTTGCTACTATGTCAGGTGTAAAACGAAAGGGAAATAAAATTATAACCGATTTTTTTTCTGTAATAAAAATGCAAAAAATGGAGTGTTTGCGGGACTTAAAGACCCGCAAATTTCCATGACCGCCCAGTTGCACAAAGTGTACAACTGGGAAACCACCGGCGAACGCGGTCGCCGGCTACGCCCCAGATTCTTACTGGATAAACACACTATAAACCCCCCTGCGCTTGTTTGCCCCAAACCGGAACTCCCTTTTCAGGTATAACTTCAGTTTGGGACGCGCAGCCTAGGCAACTGGCCGCTGCCTTCCCCCAGCCTAGTGACAGGAGAGCTATCTACGATAGAAAGCCCTCCTCCTTTTTCTTCAACAAGGTGGCCCTTACGTACTCTGCTACTTTGTTCCAATTTTCAGAACTCCGTAGCATTTCCGGGACCACCGTCTCTGGCCTCCAAATCGGGAAGGGCGGGCGCCCTTCCACGTAGCGCACACATCCGAAGAAAGTATCCTACTGTATCCTTCTACCTTATTATTATTATTATTATTATTATTATTATTATTATTATTATTATTATTATTATTATTATTATTATTATTATAGTACCAAATTATTTGATGCGGGTAATGAAGAGTTACCTAAGTGACAGAGTACTATTGTACGAGACTCTTCAAGGGAAGAGAAGTAGGAAAGTGACAGCTGGTGCAGCTCAGGGCTCCATATTGGGACCTGACCTATGGAACATCTCTTATGATGGTATCCTGAGGATGGAGTTAGCGGATGGCTGCTTTATGATAGGCTATGCGGATGATATTGCCCTCGTGATCATAGCAAGGAACGTGCAACAAGCACAGGATAGCTTGAGCGTCTGCATGTTAAAGACAAACGCATGGATGGAAGAGCACGGATTAAGTCTGGCAGTCGCTAAGACCGAGATCGTGATGTTCACGGGGAAGCAAATCAATACCGTTATTCCAATACTGGTTGACGAGGATACCATTATAGAGACGAAAAGGTTCGCCAAATATCTTGGAATAGTTTTGGATACGAAGCGGACCTATTTCGAACATATTTCTCAAAGGGTCAAGAAGGCAGGTACCACGACGCTAGCCCTGAGCAGGCTGATGTCGAACATGAATGGACCAAAGTCCAGCAGGAGAAAGCTGCTAATGTCCGTAACTCACTCCATCCTATTGTACGGAGCGGAGATTTGGAGTGAGGCACTGGATAAGGATATATATTCGAAAGGTATGATAAGAGTGCAGAGGCAGGGTGCTCTGAGGGTTTCTTGCGCATACAGGACTGTCTCGGAAGCGGCAGTTCTTGTCATCGCAGGAATTATTCCTATTCAGCTACTTGCCAAAGAGCGTAAACTTATTTATGATAGAAAAAATGAAGGCGACGTCGACCGTATCAGAGCGGAAGTTAGGAGGGATGTGATGCTGGAGTGGCAGACGCTCTGGAGGGATGGCACAGACAGCGCATGGACCAGGCGCCTCATAAAAGAGGTCGCGCCCTGGACTCAGAGAGGGCACGGAGAGGTAAACTACTTCTTGACACAGTTCCTCAGTGGCCATGGGCTTTTCCAATCTTATCTCTTTAGGATGGGAAAGGTCGTGAGCCCTGAATGTGTATTCTGTCCCGACAAACGAGATGACGCGCGTCACACGTTTTTCGAGTGTGACCGCTGGATAACTAAAAGGAGAGCGCTGGAAGCAGAGGTTGAAGAAGTCACACCCGATAACATAGTCGGAAAAATGCTCCAGAACGAGGAATCATGGAGCGTCGTGGCAAGGTACGTGGAAGAGATTTTGCGTACAAAAAAGTTATTGACGACACCCTAACTAGGAGCCGCGTGTAGGAGCAGTCAAATTAGACGGTTCTTGCACAGGGCACCAATGGGGGGATAATGGAGGACGTACAAGGATATTAATTTATTTATTTATTTATATATTTATATATTTATTAATTTATAAACCTATGTATATATCTATTTGACGACATGGCGAAATAACAATAAGGAGAAATAAGGAACCTCCAGGATGAGAGGACAAAAGAAAGAAAGGATTTTCATTAAAGAGGATACATGGCCTAAGTCAACCCGATGTAATGTGATAAACGGTTCCGGGTGTGACTTATATAAGGCAGAGAATGGGGGGTGAGTTTTGTCGGTATGCTTTGGGCAAGGCATCTGTCTTTTGCAGAGTGCCTTGCCCCTTGGAGTCCGACACTGTTCAGATACCGGTTCTGTTCGGGCGTAAGTGCCTTCTCACCCCCCTGCCCCGAGTGCAAAAAAAAAAAATCATTATTAGCCTACCTCAGCGCAACTTTCTGTGTGCGCGCCTGGTAGACAGATGGCTGACTCACATAGTACTTTAAGGACTCACAGATCAGCAGTCTCAATGCTTTCAAATGACAGGTTGGAAAAAACCGAGATGTTTCTATGTTCATAAAGGGTATATATGGGTCCTTTTCATTCCAAAGCATTATTGGTCTGATAACGACTTTATATAAAATTATTTTGTTTTTAGTGCTTAATGAACTTTTTCTGTTCATAAGATTATGCGAGCCTGATATTGCTACATATGATTTTGAACGCGTTTGTTTGATGTGCTCTAAAAAGCTTAATTTCGAATCTAAATGAACGCCTATATATTTAACAATTTTCTTTATGTCTAATTCTAGATCGTTTATAGTTCTGTTCTTTTTTTCCCTGTAGCAAAATTGGGGTAAAACTAAACAGAACGCTCGTTCTTTTTCATAGCGGAAATTCAAAAAGGAAAACGTTTTTTTGGGATAAAATTTTTTTACTAAAAATTAAATGTTAAAGCAAGTTTAATTTAGCTTTTTATCGATAGCAGTAAATAATCTATTATTTAAAATAAAAAAAAATAATAAAAATTTAAATGAATTACAATCTAACCTAAAAAATGTTTAAAATGAGCGCGCATTTTTTTCTCTGTTTAACTCCAGTTCTACTTTTTCGGGATAAAAAGAACAGACCTTATGACAACTAGTACTTCACCCGAGACGAAAGAGACGAGATTTGCCCTGATCTCGTCTCGATCTCGAAAAATCTCATTTTTTGAAAGTCTCGTCTCGAAAAAGTCTCGAAATTTTGCCTTACAAAGATAAAAAAAATTCCAATTTTTTTTTATTATACTTGATAATAATGATCTATTTTCTACCTTCAGGCGATTATTTTTTTTACTTATAATGAAAAACCATGAGTTGATTATGGGAAAATATACATAGTAATTTAATTGCATTTGCCGTCAAATCTTATTTTTCCTTTTGTTTAATAGTGAGATATAAACGCACTATTAAACTATATAATCAACTTTTTTTTAAACTTTTCATAGTTTTCTCAATTTTAGAATTAATGCGATAAAAATAAGGCTAAATTTTTTTTATTTTTTGTTCAAATTTTGTAATCTAAATTACAATATCAAAATTTGATTGAAAGCTATGTGAACTAGAAATTATTTTCAGTAATAATAAAATTCAAATTACCTATATTTCAATTTCTTGTGTATGTAAAAATAAAATTGTTAAAAATAGAATTTTTTTTTTTTGATTTTATAATTTTGACTTATTGATTAAAATTTTAAATGGATTTAGCAACTCTAGGTATACAATTGATGTTTAATTTTTGTATAATAGATTATTTCGGTAATAAAAAAAGAGCTTTTTTCGAATTATTAAAAATATAGAATCATAAATCGGTAGTTCTTAGCTATTTTTACCCAAGTCTGAGGTCGATGTCTTGGATTTAAAAAATACCAATTGTACTGTGTTTGGTATGTAAAAATATGGTTACTGGCCAATTTTTAAGGCTCTAGGTGGCTTGGTTGCGATATGGCAGCTGTTTTTCCAATTTTGATTTTTTTCGAATTCTCAGCCACCCGTTTGCTTTTTATTTTCTGGACGCCCTAAATAAGCCTAAAAAATATTTTCTTTATAAAGGTAGGTAGTAAAAATTCCCGCCCAATCCGAATCTGGCCATATTTTTTCGGAAAAACCTCAGGAAAAGCCGAAAAATTGGTTAAACGAAAGGAAACTGGAAAATACAAATTTCTCAAAAAATGAATAATCTGACTTGATTTTCGGATTCCTCGGGAAATTTTACATTGAAAACCCTCCTGGGTAAAATTTTAGAGGCCTATTTGACGCTGTAAAAAAAAGAAAAACAAAGTAACCTGCTAAAATCAAAAAAATAAACAAAATAAAAAAATAACAAAATTTAATTATCTTTAATTATGTTTGATTTTAGCAGGTTACTTTGTTTTTCTTTTTTTTACAGCGTCAAATAGGCCTCTAAAATTTTACCCAGGAGGGTTTTCAATGTAAAATTTCCCGAGGAATCCGAAAATCAAGTCAGATTATTCATTTTCTATCAGGAAAAGCGAGAAAATTGGAAAATTCAGAAAATGAACAATTTTCAAAATCATTTTTTTGAGCCTAAAATTGATTTTTAAGTGCTTAAAAGGCAAATGTGTCAAAAAAAAAGTTTACCAGCATGAAAAGTATGGGAAAACATATGTAAAAAAAATTTAAAAAAGAAAAAAAAGTGACGGTTTTTGAGAAATTTGTATTTTCCAGTTTCCTTTCGTTTAACCAATTTTTCGGCTTTTCCTGAGGTTTTTCCGAAAAAATATGGCCAGATTCGGATTGGGCGGGAATTTTTACTACCTACCTTTATAAAGAAAATATTTTTTAGGCTTATTTAGGGCGTCCAGAAAATAAAAAGCAAACGGGTGGCTGAGAATTCGAAAAAAATCAAAATTGGAAAAACAGCTGCCATATCGCAACCAAGCCACCTAGAGCCTTAAAAATTGGCCAGTAACCATATTTTTACATACCAAACACAGTACAATTGGTATTTTTTAAATCCAAGACATCGACCTCAGACATGGGTAAAAATTGCTAAGAACTACCGAAATACCTTTATAAAAATTAAGTGATAATACGACCTTGTTGGACCAAGAGCAATAAATAATACAAATTATTTTTTAATACAAAATATTTAAAATATATTATTTATGTAGTTATTTATAGTCGAAGCGCCACCAATTTATTTCGTAACCCACTTTTTTTTTTAGGTCCGTGGATAAAAATAGGTGGATTATATGTTTCTCGACCTGCTAAATCCGAATCCGGGGTCTTTTTTGACCTAAAAGTGGTAGATTAATTGTTATTAACAATTTGTTGCAAAATTAGCCCAAAATTAAGCAAAATCGAGTTGTAAATGTTAACAAGCTTCAAAAATTTGTGAGTTAAGCAAAACTTTCTCATATAATTTAACTTACGGTACATAAATTTTTAATATTTAACACTTTAAATTAATTATTTAAAAAATTTTAAATTTTTTAAACAATTTGTAAATGTAAATAATTACTTTTATGAATCAAAACTGAGTCCGACACTAAGTTGCATGTATTTTTTCATGCCCTGAATACGAATTTAAAGCTTAATTACAATATTATACTACTATTGGACTTATTTTACAACATAAGTCACAAAACTTATTTCTTCTTGTAAATTAAAAATAAAATCAGTCCCAAAAAAATGACTTTATTTAAATTTTTTTATATTTTTTAGTTTTTTTTTTTGTAGGAAGCTACAGGGTTATAAAAATATGATATAATAATAATATTAATTTAAATTTTATTTAGTTTTACATGTATTTAAAATTTTATAGTTTTCAATTAATTTTATTAAAGCTATGTCCTACATTTGTAATTCTGAAAAAAAAAAAAATTCGAGACTTTAAGATTTCTTCTCGAGACTTTTTTGAGTCTCGGTACCGCCTCGCAATTTTTATTTCCAGACCAAGACGAGACCCAAAATATCTCGGTCTCGCGTGAAGCACTAATGACAACTTTTTCTATGTGATTTCTTTTTTATATTTTTTACTAATATTTGAAAAAATAATAATAACGATATTATAATAACCTCTGTTTTGTTTTCATTGATTTTAATTTTCCCTTGATCAAAGTACTGTTTTATTACATTATAATGATCAACAACAATTCAAATGTGAGTTATAAATCGAAAAGATTTATGTTATTGGACCAACGAAATTTTTATTACAAATTCATTTATTTTTTCTAGAAAGATGTTCGGTATCAAATACTAACTATAATACTTACGGTCTGAAATACTTCGATTCCTTTGTGACAAAAAAAAAGCATTTTTCTCGTAAAAATTAAAAAATCTATAAATTATTGAGATAATTATATTTTGATTGATTTTTTATTTCACATTCGTTAATAAATGATTATTGAAAATTCAAATAATCGTAAATTAAATGTCGTTAATAATTTCTACGATGATGGAATCTATCTTAACAATAGTATTTTTTATTGTAACAAACTTTTCTTTCCTTTTTTTTTTGTTTTTAATGATAGATCTGATATTCACGTAATAGAATTATTTGTTTAAATATATTGTTCATTCAATTTTTGTATGGAATATTATTATTTTAAATTTAAGAAGAATACATTTTTTAGTATAAAATTGAGTAAAAAATTTAAGTTAGTAATCTCGGCCTTTCTACGAGGTCCGCGCTCATACTATATATAAAATGACGACAGTGTGTTTCGAAAATTTTTTTTTAATATTCATCGATAACTCTATTGATCAACATGGCAGATACAGCAGCAGCACCAGCCGTACCGGCATCAGTATCCCCGAAGAAGGCGAAGAAACCAGCAGCAAAAAAAGCTGCAAGCAAGTCAGAACATCCACCAACATCTGATATGGTCAATAAGGCCATAAGTGAATTAAAAGAAACTAAAGGATCTTCTCTACAGGCAATCAAGAAATATATCGCTGCTAACTACAAAATAGACGTTGAAAAAAATGCCATTTACATAAGGAAATATTTGGTATCTGCAGTAACCAAGGGCAAATTGGTACAGTCAAAAGGTACTGGAGCATCAGGCAGATTCAAGTTGGCTAGCAATAAAGTTGCTGAAAAGAAGCCAGTAAAGAAACCTGCAGCTAAAAAACCAGCGGCAAGTAAGAAAACAGCTGCTGTCAAGAAACCAACATCTACTAAGAAACCTGTTGCGGCAAAAAAACCAGCTGCTGAGAAAAAAGCCAAAGCAACAAAACCTGCTGCTGAGAAAAAAGTCAAAGCAACAAAACCTGCTGCACCTAAATCACCATCAAAGGCTAAGAAAACTAAAGCTCCAGCTAAGCCAAAAGCTCCAAAGCCTAAAAAAGCAGCTCCAAAAGCTAAATCAGCAAAAAAATAAATAGTAATCAATTTAAATCTGTCCTTTTTAGGACAAAACTACAATCGGCCCTTTTCAGGGCCATTAACAATTTTTAAACAAATAAACAACTGTTGCATAATTATAAATACCTTCTAATTTAAGTATTGAGTGATATCAATTTTTAAAACATGCTGGTTTGCAAAAAACCTGTGGAGGGCAGGAGGGGTTAAAAAATCGAAAAATTCCTAACCGTACAGAAATGTCGTTTTCAAAACAACAAAACACTTTGTATCAATTTTGGGTTCTTTTAAAAGAATTATTTATCAACGGCAAATGATTCTTTTTTAGATTTGTGGTTTTAAGTTGTCAAAAATTAAAAAATCAACATTATCATACTTTTTTAATAAAAAATAACAAAAAATAATTGATTTCTTGAATCTGATACTTAATTTTTTAAATAAGAAAATAAAAAATACACATTTTTCTCCATGAAAGTACTAATAACATCCAGAAGTATCGTTTTTACTCGATACCTCCAATCTAATAGTTAAATTTTTGAAAATTTAAAAAAATACAAAAAACATTAAATTTTTTTCTTTTGACGTTTTAGAAATTTTTTAAATAAGAAAATAAAAAATAGGTACTTTTTATTCTTTATAATACAGGCGCCAGCCATACTAATCACGCCCAAAAATTAAATTTCTTTTTCCGAGGATTAAAATAGGTGGTATTTATGATTTTTGACCCTCTGAACACGAATCCGGGGTCCGTTTTGCGAATTTCGTGGTCAATTTTTTGTTATTAACAAATTATTGCAAAATTGGCCAATAATTTGTTAATAACCAAAAATTGACCACGAAATTTACAAAACGGACCCCGAATTCGTATTCAGCGGATCGAAAAACATAAATACCACCTATTTTTATCCTCGGAAAAAGAAATTAAATTTCTTAATTTTTTGTGCCAAGAAATAAAAAAAATGCATTTTTTTTTGTTCGTCGCAATGCCTAATTTTCTGGTATTAGTCTAGGCGCCAGCCATACTAATCACGCCCAAAAATTAAAAAATTAAATTTCTTTTTCCGAGGATAAAAATTGGTTGTACTTATGTTCTTCGACCCGCTGAACACGAATCCGGAGTCCGTTTTGCGAATTTCGTGGTCAATTTTTTGTTATCAAGAAATTATTGCAAAATTGGCCAATAATTTGTTAATAACAAAAAATTGACCACGAATTTTGCGAAATAGACCCCGGATTCGTGTTTAGCGGGTCAAAAAACATAAATACCACCGATTTTTATCCTCGGAAAAAGAAATTTAATTTTTGGGCGTGATTAGTATGGCTGGCGCCTGTATTATATATGAAAGCTTTAGAAATATCATTTAAACACCAATATATTATTCATTATTTATTCCTTAATTTAAAAATAGTAATAATTTTTTCATTTTTGTTATAGCCGGTGTAATTACGAAGATATAATTACGCCAGCTACACCAAAAATTACTGTCTAGTAGAAATAATTATCAATAATAAATTCTTAAACGAGTTTTAGAAGTTTATTTTGGCAAATGCGACGGACTGTGGTTGCATTTAGTATAATAAGCATTTCTAACACGAGTTTCTGATGTTTTGTTCACTGGTAGAGAAAATTTTCATTTTTTTTTAATGTAAAAAACCTAATGTTTTCCATGAGAGGAAACTGACAAATATCAAGAAAAAATCATTTTCAGTTCTTATTACTTTGTTAGATAAAATAGACCATTATGAAAATTTTGGTAATGCTAATGAGAAACCATAGTGCTTATTATCGAACGTAATGATTTAATTTTAATTTAAGGTCTTAAGAGCGTTAGGATTTTGCCTATCGGCATCCTTGTCTTACTCATGTAAAAAAATACGGATTGCAACTTTAAATAAATAAAAAAATTTTTTCAATAATACTTAATTATTACTATTCAAAGCTTAAAAATGAATTTTATTAACTTAATTTTGGCATTAAATAAATTATTTATTATTTAAACAATATTATTTAATTATTTATAAAGAAAATAAATAAATAAAAAAATATAATAAATGACTCTACCTCAATAGCAGAATAAACGTTAATTTTTTATACATTTTTTTAAGTAAAACCATAAAAAATGACGGTCGATTGTAAATTTTAAGGTCTCTTTTTATTTATTAGGACTTTATTTATCAACTCATAAAAAAAAATATCTAAGTTTTGTATTTTAAATGCTTTTTTTTCATTTTTTAAAATTCCCCATAATAAGAGCCTGTGTTAATTTATTTTTATTTATTTATTTTCTCAAAAACTATTCGGTCAATTATAAAAAAAAAAAAATACGTGTAAAAGTAAATTATATTTACTTTACTTTCTACAAGTTTTAGCTTTATCTTTGCATTTTAATGCTATCGCTCTTAAGACCTTAACACAGCTTAGCCATTGGAATGTTATTTAAACGTTGAGAAAATTATGTTGGCCCTGAAAAGGGCCGATTGGTTGTACTGCAGTTTTTTCATTTTATAATTTAAGCACGTTCTCCTCGGATACGTCTTGCCAATTGGATATCCTTAGGCATGATGGTAACACGTTTAGCGTGAATGGCACAAAGATTGGTATCTTCAAAGAGACCAACGAGGTAAGCTTCGCTGGCTTCTTGAAGTGCC
Source organism: Anagrus nilaparvatae (assembly GCA_022575985.1). NCBI lineage: Eukaryota > Metazoa > Arthropoda > Insecta > Hymenoptera > Mymaridae > Anagrus > Anagrus nilaparvatae. The sequence continues at coordinate 5,477,236 of JAKSXM010000107.1, forward strand.
ATGACAGCTGAGCTTTGGAAACGCAAGTCAGTTTTGAAATCTTGAGCAATTTCTCTGACTAAACGTTGGAAAGGCAATTTTCTGATTAATAATTCCGTGCTCTTTTGGTAACGACGGATTTCTCTAAGAGCAACTGTTCCAGGCCTGTAACGATGAGGTTTCTTAACACCACCGGTTGCAGGTGCACTCTTACGAGCTGCCTTGGTTGCGAGCTGTTTTCTTGGAGCTTTGCCTCCAGTTGATTTACGAGCGGTTTGTTTAGTACGTGCCATATTGACGTTCTACAACGGAATGAGCTCAAAACCCGAAATCGCGTTTTTTTTAAAGACTCGCTTTACGTGATTCAAGCAATGTGATTGGTCGTTAAATTTAGGTGGGATCGATCGTTGAAAAAAAGTATATATACACCGTTGCAACCCGTCGAATTTTTTATTCTGCTCGTGTACTCTGTTTAAACGACTCTAACTTTGAAAAAATGACTGGACGTGGTAAAGGAGGAAAAGGTTTAGGAAAGGGAGGAGCAAAGAGACATCGTAAAGTATTGCGTGATAATATCCAAGGAATCACCAAGCCCGCTATCCGTCGTCTTGCTCGTAGAGGTGGTGTAAAACGTATCTCTGGACTTATCTATGAAGAAACCCGAGGAGTATTGAAAGTTTTTCTTGAAAACGTCATTCGTGACGCCGTTACATACACTGAACACGCCAAAAGGAAGACAGTCACCGCTATGGATGTTGTATATGCTTTGAAACGTCAAGGTCGTACTCTCTATGGTTTTGGAGGTTAATTTGACAAATCAGCGAAAATTAAACAATCGGCCCTTTTCAGGGCCAAAGATTTTTTAAACTTACGAACATTGTTTCTTCCTTTTTTAAATTTAAGTTCGATAAACAATTATTTTATTTTAAAAAAATTTATAAATTCGGTTTCTGCTTTGCAAAAATGGAATGATTTTCTGAATATATAATATATATGACTCGTTTTCATTTTTTTTTGAAAAAATAGCTTTCAAAAAATAAAAGTAAAAAATTCCTTTTTTAAAGTCCAAACAAGGCTTTTTAGACTTTTTTCACCAATAGTTATTCAGTATTGCATAAGAATCACCATAACAAACCTTTTACATCAATTTATTACGTTTTTTGATAATTATAAGGTAAAAACCGCTTAAAACCATTAAAAACCAAAATCGTTACACACGGCCTTAATATATGAATTTTTCTAGGCTTTATGTGTTTTAGAGAACAATAACATATATTTTTGAATAATCTTGCTAAAAAAAACGAGTTTTGGAGGTAAATTTTAAAAATATTTAATAATTTTAACAAAAATGAGGAAAGGCTTTTTTATAGAAAAATCAAAATAATTCGTAGACAAATGAACGAAAAAACTTTTCCGTTTGGAAAGTAAAGTATTTTTATGATTAAAACTTGCTAAGTTTTTTATATTTTAATTACAACGCTTCTTAATCGGAGATCCATGGGGGTACGGTAAAGGCTTTTTTTTGTCCCTTCGTGATTTCTGAACTTAAACTGATTTTGTTTTCCTATTTAACGACCTCTTAAAGTGCTCTTGGTGTGAGAATTTATTTTTTATGTATTTAAGTTGTCATTTATGCGATTTAGAGGTTTTAAAAATGTTTTTATGAAGAGAAATCAAATTTAATATAAATAAAATACGTTTTACGTACACACTTTGTAAAATCGTGTGACACACCTTCTCACCCTTGTAATAATTAGGAAAAGTAAGTTTAAATTTTTTCTGTATGGAAAAAGTTTAACCTTATGACATAGCAAGTAATCCCCAAATAAAAATTTTTGAAAATTAATTGATAGATGTGAGTGACAGACACTCAAAGTATAGGAATCTCCTTTGTGACAGGGAACGGTAAAGGCTTTTTTGCTATATTTTTATGTTTTATAGTAGTTAAAACATTAAATTATGTTGATTTTTATGGTGTACCATCAAAAACTTATCGAAATTAAAAATAATGCATCTGGTAGTTGGAAATGTGCTGTACGTGACTTTTGCAAAAAAAACGATAATGAGCCATATAATATGCTTTGAAACGTCAAGGTCGTACTCTCTATGGTTTTGGAGGTTACTTTGATAAATCAACGAATATTGTGCAATTAAGATTATAACTAACTTTTGTAATCAAACAAAATTAACACATCAGTATCTCCACAGACTGGGGCAAAGCAAGATCTTTCTTTGCAATAAAATTTTCGTTTTCATGAAAGTGAATAGGTTCAAGGATGGGGTGGTGGACAGCGATGCGGTCTTGAACACCCAGCTTTATTTCACTAAATAACTATAAGATAGAAATAAGTGAAATGATATATTATTTTTTAAAAAATATTCTTTAAACGGTTACTTTCTTCTCTATCTAGTTTGTTTGAAAATTATTAATTATTTATAATAATAAAACCTTAAATCAAAATAGACTACTTGATAAAATGGTATCGTTTTTTAACAAAAATGCTAAGGATACGAGATACGTAAAATCAATATTTTATTTATATTTTTTTAACAATAACAACTTTTTTGCATTTATTTGATTAAGTAATCATCAAAAATTTAATTTATAACAAAAGAAATGTATTTTCTTCCCTTTTTATGCGTTTAATTAAGATGTCTAAGAACCCATCTTAAATATACTTAAAAATAAGGTTTTGGACATGTATTTTATTTGAATGTCCACAACAGCGTACACGGATTTTAGTTTTGGACATTTGATTATTTTTTTAAAGATAATAAAGGTAAAATTTCTATTCTTAACAGTGTCTATTTGTTAAATATTGTTAAATCCAAAAGTAAAAATTAAAAAGTATAAATTTTAAATTTATTGCCGCTGTATATGCCAATTCTGCAGTGATGCCGGTTAAAGAGAAGAACTCTCACTACCCCGACTATGTTTCTTTATCTCTTGTTCTCTTTTTTTGTATTTACAATTAATTAGAATAAATAAAAAATTTTAATTAAAATATTTACAAATCGTTTATAACATGAACTTTTACAATTGGTTAAAAATTGGTAAATTTCAAAATTTTTATTTAAATAGTTATATTCTTATCTAAAAATTAATTAAAAATTAATTAAATGCCATTATATACCCAATTTTTATCATTTTTCTGATTATTACTTTAAAAAAATGTATTAGGTATGTAGTTAGTTTTAGGAATGATGTCCAAAACCCCATAAATTTCATGTCCAAAACCCTGGTATTCTAGGTTTTCTCTACTAGAGCTCAATTTAAAATTAAAATATTGATCGTATCTGGCAAATAACCGTTTATTTCTCAAGAATTATGTTCATTATTGCTATTTAAAGAGTTATTACGTTAAAAAATACTATATTTTTTATTTTTATTCGTTAGTAAAGTCACGAATTTTCTTAAAGTGTTCAAAACCCCATCCTTGACCCTATAAACCGTTAGATAATGATTTCACCAATTAATGACAACTATTTTATTTTATTTACTAGTATTTAAATAAAAACCATAATAATTTATTAAAAATTATTTAAAGCATAAACATAAAACAAGTTAAACGTAACTTCAAAATTGTCATAGCTCTTTTATCTTTGAAGAAAATAAATTAATAAACTGGTTTTAATTTTGAATATCTATTTTTATATGGGACGTAACAAATTTTTATATAGGACGTTTACTGCTCCACAAGCAATTATATTGAGATCTGTTTTTTACATATGCTGAGTTACTTTTTTATAATGAATTGACGAATATTTAATTCACAAATGTATTAGACGAACGTTCGTGAATTCAAGTTTTTGGATACTAAATAGAACTAATTTTTCATAAAAATGTTAATATGCAGTCTTTTGAACTGTACGGCAGTACACGTCCCATCTTAAAATTTATTTCAACAGATATTGAAAATTAAAACCAAACTCTAGTTTATTAATTTATTATTTCAGAGCTACGAAAATTTTGTAACCATAAAGTTTTAAAACTGAAATTGAACGTTTAAGCAATAATAATTCAAAAAGTTAACAGTAAAGTTTAGCTACATTTATTTAATAATTTTGTTGAAAATTAAGTTACATGCATCAAGTATTATAAAATGGAGATACAGAACGTATATTCTTTGTTTTAAAAAATTGATGGCCCTGAAAAGGGCCGATTGAATAATATTTATCTTTTGTTTATTTGGAGCTTGTGTACTTAGTGACTGCTTTGGTGCCTTCACTGACAGCGTGCTTAGCAAGTTCTCCGGGCAACAAGAGACGGACAGCAGTTTGGATTTCCCGGGACGTGATGGTTGACCTTTTGTTGTAATGAGCCAAACGGGAAGCTTCAGCTGCAATGCGTTCAAAAATGTCATTTACGAAAGAATTCATAATAGACATAGCCTTGCTGGAAACTCCAGTATCGGGATGTACTTGTTTAAGTACTTTGTAAATGTAAATAGCGTAAGATTCCTTCCTCTTGCGTTTCTTCTTCTTGTCACCACCTTTGCTAATATTTTTCTGAGCCTTGCCGGCTTTCTTTACAGCCTTTCCACTTGCTTTAGGTGCCATCTTAACGTTCAAAAGGTGAAATTGAGTATAATTATTTTTTTTTTAAAATACTCAATTTTGTAACTTTCTGCGTTTCTCTCCCCACTAATCAAAAATTAATACGTTCTCTTATTGGTGCGCTGTAATCTATCTGAATTAACAATATCGAGTTTTTTTTCTCGAAAATTATTTTTACTTCTTTCTTTTTTGAAGCAATTACAATATAATATTACACAATGTCAGGACGCGGTAAAGGAGGAAAAAGCAAGGCTAAGTCAAAGACTCGTTCTAGCAGAGCTGGTCTTCAATTCCCAGTTGGTAGAATCCATCGTTTATTGAGAAAAGGTAACTACGCTGAACGTGTAGGTGCTGGAGCTCCAGTATATTTGGCAGCGGTCATGGAATATTTAGCCGCTGAAGTTCTTGAATTGGCAGGAAACGCAGCCCGTGACAACAAAAAAACTAGGATCATTCCTCGTCATCTTCAGTTAGCCATTCGTAACGATGAGGAATTGAACAAACTTCTTTCTGGAGTCACTATTGCTCAAGGTGGTGTACTTCCTAATATTCAAGCAGTTCTTCTTCCTAAAAAGACTGAAAAAAAAGCATAAAGTATTTTTCACATAATCAATCGGCCCTTTTCAGGGCCAACAATTTTTTAAACGTACGCACATTGTTTGTTTCTTCCTTTTTTAAATTTAAGTTCGATAAACAATTATTTTATTTTAATAAATATTATAAATTGGGTATTCTGCTTTACAAAAATATAATAGCAAACGTTCTTTGTTAAAATGCCACCCTCTTGGCCCCTGCACATCTAAATTTTGAAAACAAAATGATGGGCAAGGGATCAAATTATTCGATAAAGTACCTATCAATTTTTTAGTGCCTTACTTGGCTTATAATCAAACTTTGGTGACCAAAAGAATGTTGCCAAACAAATAAATATTTAAATCAATTCTCTGATTTAATTTTTTTATTTGTTTACTAATGTTTCTCACCAAAATATACGCTTATTTTTTAATTTTCCGAATTTCAGACATTCAATCCTTGTAGAAAAATTAGCTAAAAAAAATTATCAATTTCCTAACTTTAAAATTTTTTTGCTTAAAGACATTAAACGTAAGAATTTATTTCATAGTACCATAAGTGCTTTGAATTTACCTAATATAATATAGTAAACGTCAGAATACAAAAAAAAAGAAATATTTTTGCATTTTTAAAATTTTAAATTTGACGATTTTTTGAAGTAAGAAAATTTTTTTTCTTCAAATCCTGGAAAATTTTATACGTGTTTTTAGGCAGAATATCAGTACTTTTCGTGCAATTATAATTTTTTTTTTCTAGAATAACCTTTGAACATATATTTTTTTATAACTTATTAAATTGTTAATTTTATACAAAAATTTTATTGCACAAAAAGTGCCTACATCAGGCATAAAAAAATGTTAGGTACTCGTATCAGTACATGAACGGTTAATGATTATCGTTTATTGAAATTCAAAAATTTTTAAATAATCTTATTTTTATTATTTTGTACATAAATGGAAATCCTTATTAATACGTTAACACAAAAATTTTGCCCCAATTAGAATTTTATTTTGTGAAATTAAGTGATATTCACGTAACATTTTTTGCACCAGTACATGAACGACCGAATTTTAAACGGGAAAACCGTTCATAAAAGAATGAATGCTCCAGAACCTGAACAACCTATGAAATTTTCAACTTTTTGACCAAAGAACGTCTCATACATTTTATAAGAGTGAAAGGACGAGATACGGAATATTGATTTTTAATCAATACACGCGAAATTTAAATCAATTTTGGTTTTAGTGATTTAAATGACGTAAAAAGCATATATAGACGCATAAAAATATTTGAAATCTCAACTGGTTATTTACCGATGGGAGTACATAATCGCTTATATTGAACTATCGCAAGCAAGAAAATTAAAGGAAAATTAAGTAATCAAATAAAAATGTTGGGTTTTAGGTAATATTTTCGAAGTATTATAAAAAAAATTTAGTTTGATAGTTTTTTTTCGTTTTAAAAATTTGATGGCCCTGAAAAGGGCCGATTGCATAAAAAGTTAGATATCAGTTTATTTGGAACTGGTATATTTAGTGACAGCCTTGGTACCTTCGCTGACAGCATGCTTAGCGAGTTCTCCGGGCAAAAGAAGTCGAACAGCGGTTTGAATTTCCCGAGAAGTGATGGTTGATCTCTTGTTATAATGAGCTAATCGGGAAGCTTCAGCAGCAATACGTTCGAAAATGTCATTGACGAAAGAATTCATTATTGACATAGCTTTGCTGGAAACTCCGGTATCGGGATGTACTTGCTTGAGTACTTTGTAAATGTAAATAGCGTAAGATTCCTTCCTCTTGCGTTTCTTCTTCTTGTCACCACCTTTGCTAATATTTTTCTGAGCCTTGCCGGCTTTCTTTACAGCCTTTCCACTTGCTTTAGGTGCCATCTTAACGTTCAAAAGGTGAAATCGAGTATAATTATTTTTTTTTAAAAATACTCAGTTTTGTAACTTTCTGCGTTTCTCTCCCCACCAATCAAAAATAAGTACGTTTTCTTATTGGTGCGCTGTAATCTATCTGAATTAACAAGGTCGAGTTTTTTTCTTAAAAATCGTTTTTACTTCCTTCTGTTTCGAAACAACTTAATAAAAAAATATTACACAATGTCAGGACGTGGCAAAGGAGGCAAGAGCAAGGCTAAGTCAAAGACTCGTTCTAGCAGAGCTGGTCTTCAATTCCCAGTTGGTAGAATCCATCGTTTATTGAGAAAAGGTAACTACGCTGAACGTGTAGGTGCCGGAGCTCCAGTTTATTTGGCAGCAGTAATGGAATATTTAGCCGCTGAAGTTCTTGAATTGGCAGGAAATGCTGCCCGTGACAACAAGAAGACCAGAATTATTCCTCGTCACCTTCAATTGGCCATCCGTAATGACGAAGAATTAAACAAACTTCTCTCCGGAGTTACTATTGCACAAGGTGGTGTTCTTCCTAACATTCAAGCAGTTCTCCTTCCTAAGAAGACAGAGAAAAAAGCATAAAATATCATTATTGCTTCATTATCAATCGGCCCTTTTCAGGGCCATCACATTATTATAACGAATACATACTATTTTTTTTTCAAACATTGTTTTATTGATAAACAAATATATTCTCAAAACGCATTTTACAATGTTCAACACCAAACAATGCAATACTCTGATGCATAAACTTATTCCTGAGTTTGGTTAACTTTTAACCAAGTACACCAGAACCTTAAAATTTTGAACATTACCTCATTTGTTGTTTTTTTTTAATTTTTCTATGTAAAAACAAAATTTCCTCAGCACCCCCTTAAAATTTGGTATTTTAAAGGAATTATAGTTTATTTTTTTTTAAATTAATTTTCTCATATTTTATTCTTTTTTTTACAAACGTAAATTTTTATCTTCAAGCACATCTAAATATCTAATTGTACAAAATTATCATATTTAATAATACATTTTCGATACGTTAATTTGTAATAAGGTAATTACAGTATACATTAAATGATAAAATATAAATAATGTACATATAACTATAGTAATTATAGCGTAATCACTGCGAATCATATACTAATAAATATTGGACAGTTCGTGTGACAAAAGGAAATTGGCATCCAGACTATGTATACTAATAAGCATTCAAAATTGTTAGCAAGTTTTTAAAAAATACGTTTTTATAACATAGTATGAAAGCGATTACGTTATTTCATATCCTTTAGGCATTAAGTAAATTGCATTTAACTCATGAGTTAACAATCAAAAAAATAATATTTGTTTTAATACGAATAAATTAATTATTAACGTTGTAAATAAATGTTGGCCCTGAAAAGGGCCGATTGAAATTAATAGTGGATATAATTTAAGCACGTTCTCCTCGGATACGTCTTGCCAATTGGATATCCTTGGGCATAATAGTAACTCTCTTAGCGTGAATGGCGCAAAGATTGGTGTCTTCGAAAAGACCTACTAAGTAAGCCTCACTGGCTTCCTGGAGAGCCATGACAGCTGAGCTTTGGAAACGCAAGTCAGTTTTAAAATCTTGAGCGATTTCTCTGACTAAACGTTGGAAAGGCAATTTTCTGATTAATAATTCCGTGCTCTTTTGGTAACGACGGATTTCTCTAAGAGCAACTGTACCAGGCCTATAACGATGAGGTTTCTTGACACCACCGGTTGCAGGTGCACTCTTACGAGCTGCCTTAGTGGCAAGTTGTTTTCGTGGAGCCTTGCCTCCAGTTGATTTACGAGCGGTTTGCTTAGTACGTGCCATCTTGACGTTTAACAGTGAAATGAGCTCAAAACCCGAAATCGCGTTTCTTTTAAAGACTCGCTTTACGTGATTCAAGCATTGTGATTGGTCGTTAAATTTAGGTGGGATCGATCGTTGAAAAAAAGTATATATACACCGTTGCAACCCGTCGAATTTTTTATTCTGCTCGTGTACTCTGTTTAAACGACTCTAACTTTGAAAAAATGACTGGACGTGGTAAAGGAGGAAAAGGTTTAGGAAAGGGAGGAGCAAAGAGACATCGTAAAGTATTGCGTGATAATATCCAAGGAATCACCAAGCCCGCTATCCGTCGTCTTGCTCGTAGAGGTGGTGTTAAACGTATCTCTGGGTTGATCTATGAAGAAACCCGAGGAGTATTAAAAGTTTTTCTTGAAAACGTCATTCGTGATGCCGTTACATACACTGAACACGCCAAGAGGAAGACAGTCACCGCTATGGATGTCGTCTATGCTCTAAAACGTCAAGGCCGTACTCTTTATGGTTTTGGAGGTTAATTTTAAAAATGAAAGATAAATCAATCGGCCCTTTTCAGGGCCATCAGATATTTTTTACGTACTACAAATTCATATTACCTGTTTAATAATTATACTTCTTTACCAATAGCATATATTTACGGCTCGTAACCAGAAAAGTAAAAAAAAACTTAGAAAATCGACTGTAGATTTACTTCCGAAACTGGCAAATTGAGATTTACAACATTCTTTATTTTTATCAACAAGTGCAGTTTAAAATTTCTCTGCTTCAATGGCAAGCACGTATTTTTTGGCTCCTGGAAGGAGCACGAGCTTTCTGGTCGCTGACCTAAAAATTTCCATTTGTGAAATACTTCTTTTCTGGTCTGCGGCTAGAAAGCACGTATATTTCCAAGCAAAGGCGCGTTTTCTCGCCGCGACAAAGAAAAATTTTATACGACCCTTGTCATTAAATAAAGAACGCCCCAAATCGCAGTTAATCATCCTCGGAACGTAAGTTACGTGCGATTTGGTCCATTCTTTTGGACTCGAGCCGTAAATATACTGTTTATTCAAGAGATATAGTACAATATAATTATCAATGTTATCCTTTTTTCAGTGTTTTTTTTTTTAAGGAAATTTTAGAGAACTGCACATATCACAAAAAGGGGCGGGGAATACTAATTTTGCTTATTTATTTACAAAATATTATCTTTTTAAACTTTGAAAAAGTACCTCAAAAATTACTTTTTATTAAATTTATTGAACATGTAAATGGGTCAAAATTTGTAAAGTACATACAGTTTGGATTTTTAAGTCTCAGAATGTATTCCAAAGTATGTTTGGTCGAAAGCATATTATATAAAAAAACAATTTTCTCCAATTTTTAGCTTTTTAGAGCCAATTCTCTATTTTTTGTTTTTTTTTCAATTTTTTGAAATTTTTAATTTTTGAGAAATTTGTGTTCGTTAATTCTTCTCGCAAACGCGTACTTGAGAGTAAAATTTTTTTTTCTTATAGTGCCTCATAGGAAATTCCCGTAGAATTCTATTCTGAAGTCCAAAATTTTTTTTTGAACTGCGCATGCGCAAGAAAATTAACTCTCTTGCTTGGCTTTTATAACTCAGCTGCAGACAGCTCAATTTTCATTTTGTTGGTCTCAAATTTTATGTTTTTTCATATACTTTCAGCATACGAAATCATTTTTTTGGGTAAATTTATTTTAAAAGCACTAAAATTGAAAAATAGTGATTTTTAAAAAATCATTTTTCACAAATTTTAAATTTCCCGCAAAGTCACGTGATCAAATGAAAATCTGACTGAAAATTTGGATTTAGCGCAAAATTTTACATAAGGATACCAATTTCCGTCTTTTTTCATTAAATAGTTTCTAAGATATCTCTTTTTAAACATAAAGATTAAAATTGACTTTTTTTTACAAAACCCTAAAAATGGGACCGAAATTATCATATCTGCTATAAACAAATAATTACAATAAAAAGACGAGTAAAAATTTTATGGACACTTAGGGCTTGTAAAAAAATTTTGAGGCCTATAGAACTTGTTTCTTTTAAAAATTAGAATTTTTGTAGCAATTTCAAAATTGGTCATTTTGGGGTAAGAATAAGCATTTGGTTTATTGACATGAGAGAATTAACAACAAATAATTGTGGTGTAAGGTAAATGAATGGTAACACTTATAACAAAAAAATGAGACCAATTGGAAGTATTTTGGTAAGCTGGCGAAGTTGCAGCTTTGTATTAAAGATCACGAAAAAATTTCTATAGCATTATGGAAACATCCAAATTTATAATAATTTGCATCTTTTGTAGGAAAAATATCAACTTAAAATTCATTTTTTTTTAGAATATAAAATATTTTGTATAAAAAATCAAAAAAATTTTTATTTTAGGACTGCACAAACTAGGTTTTAGAGTACTGCACAAATTTTTTCAGAACTGTGTAGAATAGCACGTTAAAAAAATCACTGCCTTTTTTACGTTATATTTGTCATACCTATCATAAACAAATTTATTTTTGTGATTTATTCTCAAAAGGCGATTTTCATTGTTCGTTCTTTTACTCCATATTGAAAAATAGATTTATAATGATCAGCTATTCCAATTTGTATTCAAAAGACTTTTTTTAATTAAACTTCATCTCGAAAATCGATTCTAATTTTCAAAAAGCTAATTTGGAGAAATTCAAAATTTACCTGCTGATAATTTAACTTCACCCCCAATATAAGTCATTTTTAATTATCAGATTATTGCTCTCAAAAATCCAATATTATTTTGAAAGGCTGCTTTTACCTGCAGAATTAAACTTTTAATATTCACCAAGAATTTTTTTTTTTAATTTCTGTTTTAAAAAAACTTGTTTTCAAAATTATCTTTTAGCTTAACATTTTGAAATTAACCTAAAAACAATGTTGCTATTTTTTCAAAAAATTTTCATTTCGGAGGGGCCCTGTATTATACCCTATGCCTAAGCCCAAATTAGTCCCTGAGGATGGATTAATTCTTCTAAGTCTCTAAATCCAGATTCTTATGCAAGTTTATAAGATTTCTAAGTCTAATAAAAAATTATTTTTATTGACAAAATTTTAATTTTTAGATCAAAAACTGTGTTAAGTAAATCTTGCTACTTACAGTTTTCAAAGGCTTTTGACCTAAAAATTGAAATTTGGTCAATAAAAATGATTTTTTTTCTTAAAGAAATCAATTGCCAGGAAAAAATTAATCAATTTAAAAAAAAAAATTAATTATTTTACGATGAAAATCAAGCGAATAATGCATGTTTAAGGTTCAGAAACAGGCTTTTTTCAATAAAATTTCAATCTTTTTTAAGACGAATTTGAACAAAATCTTAAATTGACGATAACTTGGCTAAATTTCATCGTAAAAAGATAAGTTTTTTTTTCTTCTGGAGTGGTTTTTCCCTGGCAATCAGATTTTCTTATCTATTTAAAAAACGTTTTTTTACCTAAAAAGTTATTTTAAAAATTTAGGGTAGCTCAGATACGAAAAACACGGTTTTTGACATAAAAGTGAAAAAATCTTTTTGGCACCTATCGCCGATTTCTTGTTCACGATTTTTTTCGGTTTTCTGAAGGTTCAAACTATCTGAAAACACGAGTTTTATTTTTGTATACAAAAAATTTCTTTCGATAAATTTATTACGAAATAAAATAAATTTTCTTGAATAAAATGAATAAAAAATTAGCACGTAACCTGAATATTGTTAATAAACAAATAAAATTTTATAAATATAACATGAATTATTCAGTGTTAAAGATACGATGGTTTTTTTTAATGTTTTTTTTAAATTTTGATTAAATATCATTATTTTTAAAATTTGGATATTGAATGTATTTTGATATTTTGGATATTTAATGAATTCGGATATTTTACGTTTGGATATTTAATGCGTTCGGATATTTTAGATTTGAATAATTTGGTTTTGATATTTTGTCCCCCAACCCTTCAAAAATTATGGCTCCCATAAAAAAATTCTCCAAATAAAAAAACAAGTAATGTCTTGGATAGTATGGTTTGAAGCTGAAAATTCTCAATTTGCACGAATTCGGAGATGTATAGGAGTCGCAGCCTTTGCGCGAAAATTTAAAATCAATGAGTCTTCTGTAGAAACCATAAGAGACAACAAAGACAAAATTCATTATAGATAGTTCTTCGACCTTGGATCAGTTTGCTCACCTAAGTAAATTAACCCTCCGCCTGTCCTCTATATTTTTACCTCCTCGGCCTGTCCTCTAGGTCGATATCGTCCACGTCATTTTTTAACACCTTTAAAAACAATTTTTTGCCAAAATTTTTTTTTGAGGTTTTACCTCAACCTAACCTTTCTTTTTCTTCTGTAACAATTGATTCTTTAACTTCATTTAATTTGAATTGAGCTTCTTCATATGATTTTGGTATTTTTGGATATTTTTTTTACGCTCATTGTAAATATTTTTATTTACAAATACTTGGAATATTTATCGATCTCAAACTATACATAGTAATTGATCTCAAAGTATACACTTTTTTTTTTAATTTTGTCTCAAACTATACATCGGTTATCAATTTTTAATCCGCTTAATTGTTTCAAACTAAATGCTACGTAATAAAGATTATTTTACAGATTAATGAAAAGACTATATACCAACTCGGCACATTAATATAAATATGTGCTGTGCAAACGGTGATAATATATCATTAGTGAATGATAGAGCAAATAATATTGTAATATTTGGTGCAGTTAAAAATTTAGAATTTTTGTGTAGCTGAACTGTACGAAATTTTTCTACCAATTATTTTCTATTCATGGCATTAAGAACGGTCATTATGTGCCACTAATATTCTGTTTATTGCCTAACAAGGAAAAATATTCTTATAAAATTGCATTTGAGCACATAGTTAGAAAATGCGGAGAACTTGGATTACTTTTTCAACCAAGAAAGATAGTCGCAGATTTTGAATATAGTATACATTTAGTACATATTTATATTTGTTCACGAATTATTAGAACTTCAAGAAGAAGTTTTCATTTTTATAAGAAGCAATGAACCCAAGATATTAGTCAGGCTTTTTTACTGTGCCGAGTAGGTAGTCTAAATCTAAGGATAATCTACTTATTAGTGCCGAGTGGGACCGACGCCCATTTGCCGAGTAGGTCATTTAATCGCATTAATTTAAGATTTTATCTTACGGATATGCCGAGTAGGCGTCGTCCAAAAAACGGACAGATTTGTCTAGGGACAAGCGGGTTAAGTTTACTTGGACGTTTTTTAATTTGTATTAAATATTTCCTAACAATTGCAATTTTTTTTTTAACTTTATACAAATAGGCATAACGTAAGTAAAATAGTATGTAAACATATATTCTTGTATTAAAAAATATTGGTCCCGATTTAGTTAATCCTGAGGGTGGTTTCATGTGATTTGGTAAGATAGAAAAACGGTGATTACAAAATTTGTTTACTTTAAATTCATATGATTTTTTTATTGAAGTCGGGTTAAGTTATAAAGTAAAATACAATGTTGTTTTATGAAGTATAAAAAATTTATTGTAAAAGTTTAAATAAAATATTTATTGTTAAAAATTACAATTTACATATATTATACAAATATAAATATCACTTAATAGTTTCTACTGATATTTTGTTTTTTATAAAAATGCGGAGCCAGTTCAAGTAACCAATCGGACTTAATTACTGTTACATCTCTCATGTACATTTTATTGGATTGTACTGCCTCACAATATAATAACCTAAAATTAAATGATAAATAATTTTATTATTAAAATTAATGCAAGTCGATTAATGAGAAAGGTATATTGTAATATGTCAAATTTTGAAAAATTTAAATTTATTTTTTAATTTAGAAAATTTTTATTAATTTGTATATCTAATTAGAATAATAAAACTAAAGCAGCCATAATTAAGAAATAAAAACTTTAGAAACTAAAATTTTTTTTATCTACAAAAACTATTGCTGCGAATAAGAATAAGAATTTGGCCCCCGAAACCAAACCTAACTTATTCAGTAGCATCTGAAAATTTATCAATAAACTCACTGATTCCTGTTGGCATTAGAACTTTAGACCTCGACAGACCTCCGAAAACCTGAAAAACCGTTTTTGTAGGTTTTTTATATTTTATTTGATTTCTTCGACCCATAAACAGCAAATACTCTCCTCATAAGTTGGAAAACTTAATATTTCATCACTTTTCAAGATTTCAAGTTATCTTAAACAGTTTATTATTGTGAAGTAATGTAAAGACAAAGTTACGATTGGGACTGCAGAATGTAACCTACTGTTAAAAAAAGTTTTATAACTATGCCTTTACATTTTTGCACAATTAAAGGCCCCAAAACCATAACTTAAAAAGTGGTGAAATTGTAAGTTTTCCAACTTATGAACAGAGATTTATCTGCTTGTGGGTTGGAGAACTTTAAAAAAATTTTTTTTTAATATTTTAAAAAACTTTTAAAAAGTCCCAGTACACCTACATTGCAATCCAAGGCGAAGTCAAGGTGGCCTAGGTTTTTGGGGATCTGTCGTAGGTTAAAGCTCTAATTCCAACGGAAATCAGCGAGTTTTTTGCTGTTAATAACCGGCAATAATCTTTAATATAAATTTTTGGTTTTTGTGGGCCATTAATTATTGACTATGTAAGTTTTTTTTTTTAAATATTCATAAATTTATTATTTGCCCAAAAAAACAAAGTCAAATCGCTAAACTGTACCTTTCTCGTAAAATGATTACATATTCCTATTAACTACTTTTAAATAAATGAAAACGACGATAATTCTCAGCCAAAATTCTTTTTATTTATGTTTAATAAAAAATCATCATTTTCAATTATTTGTTTGCAACATGCCCAGCGTTAATTTATTAATTTTAATCTTGCTTACCATTGAGGTTGTTCTAAAGTATAAATACAGCTATCTGGAGAAATATGCAAGTCTTTATTACCCCGTACTGTTTTGTAAACCCCGCTGTAATGAAGATATGCAGCATACGGGAAAAGGCCGGCAGTTATACATTTTAAAATCTGTTCAGTATTGCCTAAAAAACATAACGAATGTATTAAATAATTGGCAAACATCAACAAATAGATAGTAATTTTCTTTGTTATTAAAATTTTTGTTACCATTACAAGAACTAATTGGCAAATTTAACTTTTTCATCAAATCTAGCATTTGTTTTCGAATTTGTATTGCCCTTTTCAATGCTTTAGCATTTATGAAATATTTTTGGCACCAGCTGTAGGTTTTATTTTTGTTATAAGCTGTGTATACATTTAATAGTGTTAATAAATCTCCTTCTTCAACCTCAAATAACCGATGAGCTACCCGTGCTTTAATTGATCCTTGACCTGACGTAGGGCGGATGAATACGTTTTGGACTTGTAACATTGCTATTATAGTTGCCATTTCTTCTGAGCATCCCATTTGACCTGCAACGATAGTATAATAAAAGTAAATTTGTGGCTTTGTGCAAGTAAAAAAAAGATTTATTGTTAATACTTAAATTACGGCTTATTGAGCGAAAGAAATAACATATTACGACCCATGGCCAGAAAAATAAAGAATGGCCCAAATCGCACGTAAATTACCTTCCGAGGCGAAGCCGAGGATGGTAAACTGCGATTTGGGACATTCTTTTTTTATGGCCATGGGTCGTATATGATTTTTCTGCATCAGTGGCGAGAAAACACGGGACATACGTGCTTTCTGGCCACTGACCAGAAAAATAAAATTATTTAAATATTTAAATTGATCAAAAGCATATGGATAGACAAATAGAACTCCATTTTCACGTATCTATGATTAAAAGTGCAAAAAATGGACACAAATGGACTTAAAGGGAAATTGTGATCAATTTTTAAGAAATGGGGTAAAAGTTTCATTACCAACACACGAAAAAAGATGAATCTCACAAGAGCAGATCGATACCTGTTGAAAACAAATTACAATCTATATAGTTATGTATGATGCTAGCGTGATGAAAATAATTTTAAGAATTTAATTTTTTCAGAGAAAAAAAATTTATAACCGGTTTGTGTAACTACACAACCAACGAGCATGGAACATGTTCACTCATAACAGTAATAAATCCAAAAACTGAAATTACAATAAATCCTGAAATATAAATTATGCTAAGTCCATAAACTTAAAGTATTCTAAGTTTTTGTTGTTATCAAGGCCTGACTCCCAATTCAAATTATTCTAAGTCCCTAAATCGAAAATATTCTAAGTCCATTTCACCCCCCCTCCCTAAAAGCGTCAATTTTTGACCCCCCCCCCCTAAAAGCGTCAATTTTTCACCCCCCACCCCCTTAAAAACGTCAATTTTTCACCCCCCCCCCTGTCGAGCCAAACTTTTTCAAATACCCCATCCAATGAACATGTTCCATGTTAACTTAAAATTATTATTGATGGCAGCGAGATTTAAACTCGGGACCTTTCGGACGCCAGGCATAAACGCTAACCCCAGAGCCATAACCGCTCTTCATTGAGATTTATGTTTCTGAGCCCAGGTGCTCGTTAGAATCAATTAGAATAACCAGGGGCATAGAGGGAATTTTTCAAGATATTAAAGTCACCCATAACTATAGATTGTAATTTGGTTTCACAAAGGTAGCGGGCTGCCCTAAAAGAAAATTTTGATGAAAGTAGTATCCGAAACTTAAAAAAAGCATGTAACTAAGAATGGGCAAAAAGAGAAAAATGTGCTGCATTGGGAACTTTGGCCCTATTTTCAAAAAATAGACCAAAAGAATTATGATTAGCAAACCAAAAAATATTTACTTCAATTAAAACCTAAAGAATTCTTAAATTTTTATATAAATATTTAATATAAATCTTCTGATTTCTTTAAATCGACTTGTACTGGGCTGATAATGTACTGAGCAATTAGCCCAGTACAGGTCAATTTATAAAAATCAGATGGCATATATTTAAAAAACTATGGGCGATAGAAACAACAGCAACAATATTTGTAATAAATTTTTAAATTTACCAGATTCAATAAGGCATTTTGAAAAAACAGGTTCTAATGGAATTTCTGCCATCATTAGACCAATAGGATCTGTTAATTTCCCACCATCATCTATGGCTCCTAAAGCATACAGAAGTTCTAACCCAGCAAGCAAATTTTTACTTGGTGGTGAAGATGGAAAATTGAATCTTAATACATTATCAATTCCTAGAGCTTTTAATTGTAATATTGCTGGAGCAAGATCAGAACGTTGCATTTCAGGAGGCGTTGCTTCGAATAAATCAGAGTAAGCATCTTCACTATATAATCTGAATTTTTTTTAAAATTAATTAGTATTTGAAAATAGCACTGATCAAATTTAATAATTCGAAATATTAAATGAATAAAAATTACCTATAAACTTTTCCTGCTCTTACCCTGCCTGATCTTCCAGCTCTTTGGTCCGCAGAAGCCTTAGAAATCGGAACGATTACTAAACTATTCATTTGAGTTTCAGGGTCAAACCAAGGCAGTTTTACAAACCCACAATCAATAACTAGGAACAGAGAAAACATTTATTTTTATGCATGAATTAAAAAAATATTCATTTCACAAGAAAATGAATAAATAGTTTACTTACCAAAAACGACATTTGGTATGGTGACCGAAGTTTCAGCTATATTTGTTGATACAACGATTTTTCTTGTACCTTTAGGAGTATTCCAAAATACTTTTAACTGTTCATTATTTGACAGGGATCCATACAAAGCAACAGGAAATATTTTCTCTAAAAACAAAACCAAATACAATTTGTTAGTCAAATTGCATTTAAAAAATTGCGGGAATATTAAATTTACGTACGTTCTCCTTCTTTCACCAGATTTGCATGTTCTCGTAGTAAAGAAACAGCGCGGTCAACTTCATCCATACCAGTCAAAAAAGCTAAAATATCACCAGGTTGTTCATGTTGATGTATTTTTAAAGCAGTATCCACAACAGCCTTAACGTAATCTGGTACTGGTTGACTGACATAAAATATATCGATAGGATAAAGACGACCTTCAACACTTAAAATTGTTGCAGTATCCTTTTGTTTGTCCTTACTTGTATTTGTATTAAAAAAATCCCTTAACTCTTCTGCGTCAACGGTTGCTGAAGATATTATTATTTTTAAGCTATTCCTTTTCTAAAAAAAGAAATTGATCATAAAAAATTGGTCAATGATTATGTGCATTTATAGTTTAGGCACAGACTCCTACTACTAATAGATCCATAAAAATATTACCCTCTGTACTTTTTTTAGTAAACCCATTATAATATCAGTCAACATCGTTCTTTCATGAACTTCGTCCAATATTATTATACTATAGTTTGTTAGTAGAGGATCGCTCATCATTTCTCTCAACAATATTCCCTCTGTCAGATACTGAAAAAAATATGATATTGATGTATAATTTAAAAAATTTTTTGGCTCTAAATCACGTTTATTTATGTAAAATCATTCCAAAACTATTGTAAAAAATGTTATTTTGTTTCCTTGCAATTGATTTAAATTATCAAAAGAAAATTACCTTAATCTTAGTAGTTTCATCAACACAATTATCAAATCGTATCGAATAGCCAACATCTGTGCCTAAGATACAATTTCTTTCGTCAGCTACCCGGCTTGCCAATGAAGTTGCTGCAACTCTTCGTGGCTCTGTGATTCCAACAATTTTTCCATTCGATGCCCATCCTGCTTCTACTAAATACTGAAATATAAAATATTAAGTTTAAAATTTTAAAATTTCATCCAGAGAAATTATAAGCAATTTTTAAGGTATGTATTTTATACATATATGATATAG
Organism: Anagrus nilaparvatae; assembly: GCA_022575985.1. Taxonomy (NCBI): domain Eukaryota; kingdom Metazoa; phylum Arthropoda; class Insecta; order Hymenoptera; family Mymaridae; genus Anagrus; species Anagrus nilaparvatae. The sequence goes on from JAKSXM010000107.1 coordinate 5,496,884, forward strand.
AATTATATCATTATTTATACACAACTACACGTATAATAAGCCAAATTCCCTTGGTACTTTTAAATTCTGCAATACGCGTGCGCATTAGCATATAATACATTATTATTCAATTTTCTCATTCTAAGACGGCTTTCAAACAAAAAAAAAGTTTCAAAAACACGCTTATATTGAAAAGGTAAGAATGGATATTATTGATTTTTCTAAGCATAGAAATTATATATTTAGGAGAAGGGGCTCTGTTAGTATATTATATATGTTACACCCCAAACGTGTAATTAACCATTTCATGAATTGGTCAGAAATCTTCAATTTTTTTACACGATTTGGTAAATAATTTTAGATTGAATAAAAATAACATTTAAGTATACAAAAGCCGGTATTAATATATAGTCAATTACACGTTTGGGGTGTAACATATACAACGTTGCATCCTATCAAAGAATATAATATACTACTAATTATATTTTTTGGTCCTATGTTTGGTGTTTGTGTTTTATTGTCAGAATTATAAAATCCTATAGAAACATGAAAATTTTTTTCCATAAAAATGTTTTTTTCAACTTTCAGTACCCTCAGTAATGTCACTATAAAGTTCATTCTATTATTTTTTTCGTCCGCCATGTTAGAAAATCTAAAAATATAATGTGATGAACTAAAGAAAATTGTCATACATTCAAAGTTTTTCTCAACCTTAAAACTGTCAAGTGCATTTACCCTGTATAAATAGTATCTTACACCTATTACACAGAATTACGAAGAACAACGCATATACTGTAATTCTTTTTCAAGGTTTCATTGACAAACGTGTCCGAATATTACTATGTATATCAGCAAGAATACTTATAAATGCTTTAAGCACATTATTGTCTAAAGTTTTATTTATTCCTCGCATTTTTTCTTTGTATCAGCGTATATACAACTTTAAAACGTTACATTTTAATATTGATGTAAATATTATGTTTAATAATTTCCATATTTTAATAGTCTGTAAGTTGTTGGTGGGTATTGGAGCAGAAAAAAGTAATAAAACTGCTTTATAGTCGTTTAAAGGAAAAATGTAAAGTATTTGAAAAATAAAAATAAAAAAATAATATAATTACTAATCATTATAGATAACCTTTTAAGTAACATTTTAATTTTTTCTTCATAAATTTCTTATATATCACTCATTTTCATTTTTTTTGCAAAAATAGTGTCACGTGGTCGTATCTACTGATTGAAGTAAGAATTTACAAATTTTTTGGTCTTAAAGTTTGTATTTCAAAAAGTTGTTGACCATTAGGGTGTTTCTTATTTCCCAAACTGCCCGTAGAGATAAATAATGGCTCGAATATGATACTTCAGGTCATAAAACTATTATCTTCCCAAAAACTATTTCCTACTAAAATGTTCTAAAAGTTTGTTGATGAGAAAATATCTTTAAAAAACTGTAAATTATAACATATTTTATGATATCTGAGCCTAATTTAATATTTATGGTCATTTATAAAACAAATATCTATATGAAAATTGCAATTTGACTGTTTTATTCATTGATTTTTTTCCAAAATGCATATGAGCAATTCTATATTTTTTACCACTTAATTCGTTCCAGAAATCGAAAAAAATTTTTTTGAAGGCACATCGCTATGGCCCGGATTTTCGGAACCCTTGATACCCTCAGGAACACGAAAATATAAGTGTACAAGGATTTGGCGATGGATGCCAAAAAGATTTTTGCAATTTTTCGTATAAAACGGTGTTTTTCAGACCTCAGCTGCCCGAAATTTTGAAAATCTTTATTTACAGCTCCTCTGCTGTTTTCATCGTATCTATTAGTTGCAACATCTATAAAATAAAAATAATCGAAAAAAAGGTTTAAGCGATTGATCTAATAAGGATTTTAGCTTTTTTGAGACCAAAATGCTGTTTTTAATAGCTCAGCTGCCAAAATTTTTAAAATCAATATTTGCAGCTCCTCTGATGTTTTTATCTTATCTATTAGTTAGTTCCAACACCATTAATATAAAAAAAAATCATGACAAAGATCTAACCCATGGATATAACAGGTATTTGGGATTTTTTAAGATCAAAATGCTGTTTTTCAAAGCTCAGCTGTCCACAATTTTAAAATCAATTTTTTAGTTACTCTAAAGGTTTTTCCTTGATTATTTGTTAGTTCTAAAATCTTAAACATAAGAAAAATTAGTAGTAAAGGCCTAAGTGATAGATTTAAAAAAGGTTTTTAATTTTTTAAGTCCTACAGCAGTCTAACAGCATTTTGATCTTAAAAAATCCAAAATACCTGTTATATCCATGGGTTAGACCTTTGTTATGATTTTTTTTATATTAATGGTGTTGGAACTAACTAATAGATAAGATAAAAACATCAGAGGATCTTAAGATATTTATTTTAAAAATTTGGACATCTGAGCTAGTAATTTTTAAGTAGTTTGTTTTACGAGTTTAGAAGATGTTGACCTATAAAAATTTTAACTAATATCGAAAACTGTTCTATGACCATGCAGCTGAATTATTAAAAGTCCGAAAAATCAAATTGTTTTTTATTAAGCCAAAATTACATTTATTTGATACTTTTCTTTTTATTATGCTTACTTTTTGAGTTATTTGCAAAAAACCGTTCTGCCCCAACTTTAGCCCCCCTTGGGGGGGCCCAGCGCTGGGTTGGAATGTCCGATTTTGTTTCCCCTTCCAAATTAGCCCAAAACCAGCACATTCCAAAAATTTTTTGTCTCTGGAGGATTTTTGTCCAAGTTTCCCCTTAATTTAGCCTTTATTCGATGGTGTAAAAAATTTCAATTTTTTCAAATTTTAATTTTCAATTAAATGCGCATAGATACGCACTCGGATACGCATTTTATTGGGGACGCGTGAGTTAATCCCTCTGATTTTCGTCCTATTGCACTATTGTGCTTTTTATCAAAGGTCCTTGAGAAGCTTGCTCATGATCAGATAACCAACTTCTTGACCAAATATAAAATTTTAGATATGTATCAAACAGGCTTCCGTAAACATCATTCCACCCAAATAGCCTTAATTAAGCTCACGGATGATATACGTATGGGCAAGGAAAAGAGGTTGGCTACTCTGTTACTATCATTTGACTTCTCGAAGGCCTTTGACAATGTTTCCCCTTCGAAACTACTAAGAAAATTACAGGCCATTGGATTCGGTAAGTCATGTTTAACCTGGCTTTGGTCATATCTTTACGGTCGTTCGATATGTGTAACGTCCAAAGACAATACTTCTGATTATCGTGGCATAAATATTAAAGTACCTCAGGGTTCTGTTCTGGGGCCTCTCTTGTTTTGTGTCTACATGAACGACCTCAAGAATCACTTGGATACCTGTAACACGTACAGATTACTGTATGCTGACGATCTTCAGATCTATGTTCAGGTGCCTGCTCATTCAATTGAACAAGGAATCACAATGCTCTCTGATTCTGCTAAGATCGTAGCATCATGGGCAGACACAAATGGCTTGGCATTAAACAACAAAAAAACCCAAGCAATAGTCTTCGGCTCCTCTCAGACCTTAAAATTATTTAAGAACTTAAATATCCCTACGATCTCGGTCAACTCTGATGGTGATACTGTTCCTTTTGTTGATCAAGTTTCCAATTTGGGAGTCATTCTGGATAGCACGCTTTCTTGGTCTCCTCATATTAATTAAATAACCAAAAGGGTAAATAGAATACTTTATGGTCTCAAAATCATCAAGCCCTGTACCTCACAATTATTACGTAAGTGCCTAATTGAGTCTCTTGTGGTGTCTCATCTAGACTATTGCAACGTTGTATATTCAGATGCCTCCAATGGTCTACGTGCGCAATTGCAGAGACTTTCAAATGTAGGCATACGGTACATATTTGGCCTACGCAAGAAGGAGCATATCACGCCTTTCAGAAGAAGATTAAATTGGATGCGTTATGACACTCGCACAGACTATTTTGCATCCTTAGTGATGTATAGACTCGTCCGCATGAAGGAGCCGCCATTCCTTTTGTCACTATTTGAGCCCTACAAATCGGACAAGCCTCAACGCGGTCCTCGTAAGGATTTAAAGATCCCCTCTAATATAATAACTGACTGGGGTCTTGATTCATTCCAAATCAAATACGCCCACTTCTGGAATAACATCCCTCCCTGCATACGTGACATTCATTCATATTCACGGTTTAAGAGAAGTATAAGGCAGTATTTATATAGGACCGATGATATTTAACATAAACCATCCTATTTTATATTATTTTATTGACAGAATATTCTGACTTATTAAATTTATTATTTAAATTTATTATTTGAAATTCAGTGCTTTGTGCCATTGATATATTTACCAATTACTTTATGTTTTATAAATTATAAATTATATATTCTATTTATTGTGTATTGTATATATTATATTTTAATTAATTTACTACTTATATGTAAAAGAGTGTACCATATTTTGCCAGGCAAATAAAGAGAATAATAATAATAATAATAATGGACTGAAAATCTTTGAAAAATATCAAGTTTATGTATAGGAAGCATAAAAAAGTCATTTGAGTACAAATATAATTACAAAAGACTATAAGGCGCATAAAAAATGTGATATTAACGTTGAAATTTGGTTAAAAAAAGCCATTATTATGTTTCTGGCGCTTTTTAAAGGGCATATAACCATCCAGCGACATTTACCACATCAAAGTATATAGTAAATAGACCAATTCTATCAAGGTTTGAGCTCTATAAGTTTGGGCAGTTCCAAATCTCCCGCTCTAAGCCGAAAAAAGCAGTTTGAGCCGCCCAGGGGCAAATTTTCCAAAAACTAACCTTAAATTCGGATTAAACGGGAAATTTTGCAACTTTTTATGTCTTGGTACTATTTTTTTTAATCATCTAGTCGATTTTAAAAATTTAATTCCAAAAAAAATAAAAAATTTGTTGAAAAAACCGAAGAAATCTAAAAAGCTTCTTTTGGGTATAGTTCGGCTTCCTGAGCGCCTAGGGGACTGAAAATTTCACAGGAAACATACTTTGTATATGGGTGGTTTTTGCAGGAACGATATACATAGTGTCCCCACCATTTATATCCGAAACTAAAGCTCTTTTACACTTTTTTTTCTTTTAAAAAGTTCATAAATAATATTTTTTTAAAGTCACAACCTACTATGCATATATTGGTAACTTAATAAAAAAATTTTCTGGAGCATATTTGTTCAAATTGTCGCCACCGTCTGCTGTCCTTTTGCTTAACTGTAAACTTTGAGTATTAACAAACGGCTTAAATTTGAACTTAAATTTTTCTGTAGGATGCATATGACGTATTTAGGTCCCAAAAACTCATTTTTTTCAACGAAACAAATTTTCATGCAATTCTCTTAGGTTATCGTCACATATAAGTCTGTCTATTTTTAAGCTTCCCACCTTTTATGGGAGCGCACTCTATATTTATGCACTTGAAAGCACTGTTGTATTTTTTTTCTTACTTAACTACTCATTTAAGAACCGTGGAAAACTTAAAATTTTAAATATGAAAGCTTTAACTATGAAAATTCTATTAAATTTTTAAAACGCTTTTACAAAAAAAAAATGTCGCCGCCGTCCATGTCGTTTTCTCCAAGTTTATGTCATATATTACTTAATATATCTTGTTTAGTTATGTTTTGATGGAAAAATAATATACCCAGAGTTTGGTAGCGATCTTATTCAACACAATAAAAATTGAACACATCATTTTTAAGCACCGAAATTAAAACACGCAAAACTCAACACGCATTACTTTTCAACACTATTTTTTGCACACAATTTAAATCCAACACAAATTTTTTTAACACGTTTTATTCGACACAAAAATTAAATTTTTTACGCAAATCATGTAAAAACTAATTAAATTTCAGTTTGTTGTGTTGAATTTGTGTTAAATAAAATGTTTTGAAAAATTTAGTGTTTAATTTAAATCGTGTGCAACAATGAGTGTTGAAAATATATACTGTGTTGAGTTTTGTGTGTTTTAATTTCGGTGTTCAAAAGTGATGTGTTCAATTTTTTTCGTGTCGAGTAAGATCGCTACCCAGAGTTTGAGAAAATTTGATGGCTACAATACAAAGTTATTTCAATAATACATTCAAAATGTCGCAACCGTCTATGACGCCACCGTCTGCATAAATAAAAAAATCCCATAAGAATAACACGTAGAATTTATTTTTACATTTGAAGCAGTACCACTGAAAATTTTAGGTTTTTGGACATTAATAAACATTAAAATACAAAAAAAATTTTTTTTAAAATATAATTAGTGTTGTGCCGTAAACAATAAAAAAATATATAGTTACAGTGAAAACCACCCATATATAAAAAGATGGTGACAAAATCAGCCCGATCGGGAGACCTGACCTGGCAAGGCCATCACACGGTGTCCAGAATGACTCATGTAGAAAATTGGCCTCTTAAAATTGTATGTTTCTGCAGTAACCTTTTTTAATTTAACCCATGCCATGGCCTAATATTTTTTATTAAAATATCTATAAAAACTTAATTAAATTAGTAAACAGCAATTAAATTGCTTTTTTTTTTTCATTTTCCTCAATTAACTAAAAACAAATTCTTAGCTATAGCTTAGTATACTGAGGGGTAGCTCTGTAGCCCTGACTAACAATTTTCCCCTTGAAATTTTCAAATAAAAACATTTACATGCAAGTAGCATTAACAAAGGCAAGATTGTTATTATTAATAATTTTTTTTTTTCTAAAAGTTCTAATCATAAAATCCAAAGTTAAAAAAATAATTTAAAAAAAATTGTTCATTGATCATAATCTTATATGGGCGCTTTTCACAGGAACGGTATACCTAAAGTCCCATCCACTTATAACCGAAACAGGTAGAATTTATTTTTAAATTTGTAGCAGTACCACTGAAAATTTTAGGTATTTGGACCTTAAAAAACATAATAATGCAAAAACATTAAAAAAAAAAGATAATCAGTCTTGTACCGTAAACAATAAAAAAATACAGTTCCTGTAAAAAGCACCCATATATATTATAAAAAAATTTGTATTTCCAATTGTCATCGCACATAATTTACTACTAAAAGACCCCTTTTCATGAATAAAATAAAACTGAGAATTTAAATACACACTGAGGAAGCTTTTCAATCATAAAAAATAATTTATTTTATTGTACTCAAAGCTCGACTCAAAGTACGTTGAACTTTTTTTTTCTGCCGAAACTCCAAGCAATTAGTAGGCTAAACAAAAAAAAATTTTTTTTCAAGTCTTTTATCAGTGAATACGAAAAACTTTTTTTACTTTGTTAAATAAATGCAAAGAATATTGATTGAAATAATAGGTTACTATTAATAGAAAAGTAAAAAAAAGAAAAAACAATAAATTTTTTCCACATTTTCAACACGCTCGTTTTACTTAAAAAGTTAATATTTTTAATATTGATTTATCTATGTCACCTGTGTATTATAATAAATGTAATAATTATGAGCAATTATTATGATAATAAAAAAAAAATAATTATTATTATTTTACCTTGAAATTTTAATTGTGTTTACTCGGACTACGTGGGGTGATATAATTACAGTTAGGTGCATTTATAGCCCTAATATCTATGATCTATGATGATATATATACATGCAATTATTTTATTAAAAATGTGTGCAGAATTTTACTCGTCACTCGTTAAACACGAATCCAGAGTTCCATTTTTTGTTTTTAAAAAATTATTGAGAAATTAGTCAAAAATCAAACTGCTAAATTTTCTTTAGCTATAAGAGTTTGAAAATTAAAAAAACATTTTTTTTTTAAATTTTATCCTGTAAAACCCGAATTTACTAAATGCGAGGTACAATTGTTTTTTAAACAATTTTAAAATATTAAGTATCAAAAGCGTTAAATTTTAGCACTTGTGTTTGCACTAGCACGAGTTCTCGGTAAAGCCGGGCCACGTGTGATATGTTCTCACACTAGTTTCTAAGGTTTTCTGCCCATAGTGCTTACGATATTTTTTGCCTGCCTAGGCATACAATGAGTGCATAAAATTCCGTGAAGAATTTTACGCGCTAGAGGGCAAAAAAGAAATTCAAATTTTCAATTTGATTGCAACCTAGCACAAAAAAATTACATATTTTAATGTTTTTTTGTATTCCACTGAATATGCTTCAGAAGTATTGTACTATCCCGAAAAATGGTATTCTCGTAAAATTTTTCAAGAAACACGAAAATCGAATTACAATTTTTATTCAAAGACAAAAAAGCGTTTTCTAAAGACATTAGCCAGAATTTTCCTTTAATAAATGTATTTTTATTACCGAGGAAATTAATTTAAGGCCATTTTTAATTAGAACTTCAATCGTTTTACGAGTTTTTATAAAAATTGCTTATAAAATTTTCCCGTATAACAGTAAATAGATAATCACGTAAAAATCGACTATTTTTTTCCTCGTTAGTAAGTTACGTAAGTTCATAAATATGTTACGTAAAATTATTTTGATAATAAGTAGCAAAAGTAAATTTCGTTATTTTTTTTATTTATTATTTTAATTCGTTTATTTTTGATAATGCGTCATAGCTATAACCTAATGCGCCATGTAGAGGAACGTTTCACCTCATAGGTGAAATTTTGATGTAATGCCTCATTTTTTTCTATTAAAGTACTAATTTCTATAGAAATATTATTTGTACTCGATATCTTGGATTTTATAATTAGTTTTTTTATTTTATATGGATGTACTAACTTTAGAAAAATTGTTTTGACTCGATATTTCAGATCAGATTATTAATTATTTAAAGACTTTTTTCTCAAAATTTTTAGCTGTCAAAATATACAAAAAACACCATTATTTTTTTTTATTTCTGGGCGTAGCACCTAATTTTTTTTATGGTAGTGCTAGTTTCAAAAATATCGTTTTTACTCGATTTCTCGAATTTGATATCTAAAATTTTTTGAAAATTTTTTGCATCAAAAAATAAAAAAACCAAATTATTTATTTTTATTTTTGACGCAATACCTAATTTTTTCCCGTGGGATTTCTAGTTTTAAAAAATTCATTATTTCTCAATTTTTCGTATTTTATGTATTTAAATTTTCTCGGCCAAAAAATAAAAAAAACTTTTGGTGATTTTTGCACGAGAGCTCTAGTTTTAATACATTTGGTGTCACTTTATTTCTCACGTATGATACATAAAAGTGGTAAAAATTTTCAACTAATATAAATATTTGTCATTGCTTGAGGAACCGCAGTGCCAATAATTTGGCAGCGTTTTTTTTTTGCTCCCTTGGTTAAAAATGTCATTGCTGAATGGAATAACTTTATCTGACTCTAACTAAATAGTTTAATAATCAGGAAGTTAATATAAACTTGTATTATTTCATTGAATAAGAATGTTTAAGTGCTTGTTCTATCGAGCTCCAAATTCCGATCAGTATATGTATATGTGCATTTCTACGAGAAAGTACTTTTTATGAGCACCAAAAATGAAGAAAAAAAAATTTACGAGGCCGCGACTGCCACCATGATTTTCTGGTAGTTTGAACCCTATAGAATGCAAAAAAAAGCGTGAACACGAAATCGGCGATGGATGCCAAAAAGATTTTGCCACTTATATCAAAAACTGCGTTTTTCGAATCTGAGCTACCCAAAATTTTAAAAATAACTTTTTAATAAAATTTTTAAAAAATAAGTAAAGAATCTTTTTTTTGCATTCTATAGGGTTCAAACTACCAAAAAATCATGGTGGCAGTCGCGGCCTCGTAAATTTTTTTTTCTTCATTTTTGGTGCTCATAAAAAGTACTTTCTCGTAGAAATGCACATATTAAAAATTTTTTAATATGACCCAATTTTATTATCATATGAAAAAAAATTTTTAAATATACTTGAATAATTATTTTTGTATGATAAGACATTATAACGTATCGAAGCACATAAAAATATTTATAATTGCGTACTAATTAAAGCCTATAGTCATAATAATTACTTGGAAAAAAAAATTACGTCACTTTTAGCAGATAATTTAAAACTTTTAATGTATAAGGAAGTTTAATTTAAGATCAATTGAAAAAGTAAAAATTTTTTTTGTTCATAGATTTTTATTGATCTACAGCAGATATACGCAGAATATGTTCAGGAAGTGCAATAAGGGGAGTGTATATATCTTTGAAGCCATATATAGAGTCAAAATATCATTTAGGTATATAAAAAAACATTAAATGGTTTTTTTTTACTTGTATATATATACAAATTATAAATGATCTTAATTAAATGGGTTCTGTTTCCGGCTACTAAAACTGCAGGCAGGAATGATTGTCCAATTTTTGTTTCCATAATGCATGAAGAATCAGCAGAAATGTAGACTTTATTCTCGACTTTATTTTTATAAGAATGAAAAAAGCCCCACACCCGCTCTTTTCCACGATGAATGGCCACCGGATGTCCGGTACGAATTTTCTTTCCGATTGAAACGGCGCGACGCGGCGTATTGTCCTAAATTAAAGGTATTGATTACGTTTAACTGTATATCGTAAAAGTTGAAAGTAACAGGACTTGAAATATCAGTATTGAATATTCAGGAGAAAAACCCTCGTAGAGAAAAACCTGAAGCGAATTTTAATTAAAATTTAGGTTGGAACAGGAACTATTTATTTCTTCTAAGAAGCATTCCATCTCCCCAAGGTGGATCTTATTTTCTTCATACTATGTATTTAATTTTTTGAAATAAGTTCCTAAGCCAGACGTAGTGATATAACAGAAATTTTCAAGAAAAATATTTCTGCCATAATGGGGAATCGAACTCAGGACTTCGTGGTCACGAAGCAAGAATGCTACTCCCTAGACTTATCTCCCAATTTTAAAATTATACAAAAATTTATTCAAAAACATGTACATTTTTGGTTCACTTTGTCCCCTACTGGATCTGCGACTCTTTTTGTTAGTTTAAAGGGATCAAAGATTACAATAATCTAAAATGAGATTTTTTTAATTTAAAATTTTTCTTTATAAATGACGTATTTTTAATTCACAAATTAGAATAAAGTGCTTTATAAGTTCTCTAAAATGGGTTTCTAAACTGGTAATCAAAAATTAGGTAAAATATTTGAAACACTTAAGATTCACCGAGGGTTATTCATTTATCTAAATTAATAAGTTTTTGATTATTTTAAAATAAAATGTTTATCATATTTATGCATAATTTTACTGAAAAAAAGATTTTACTCGTAATTTTATAAACCATAGTTTTTTGAGATCAAAACATCAAACATTGTTTAAATTTAGGTCCAGCACCAATGAGAGAAGTTAAAAATTGGCGCTGTTAACGGAAACTTCTATAACTTTAGGTCTGGAATTTAAACCTGCCAATGAGAGAACGATAAAAAATAAACAGGTATATCAAATATAAATAAATATTAAAGAATTAAAAATAATCAGTTTGTTGTAAAAAATTATTTATTTTATTTTCTTATACTATATAAGAATATATTACATTATGTTATATGAAAATATAGAATATATTAACTATATTATTATATTTTTGAATTGATGATTTTACAAACAAGTAAAAAAAAAATTAAAGCATCAAGCTAGACTGAATTATAGAGTAAAAAATTATTATGTAAACGAAATAATACATAAATCTAAACATCAGTTTTAAAAAATTTGACTTAATTATTAAACATTTTTTGTCATAGATTTATAATTAGTTTGTCATGGATTTATAATTAGTTTGTCATGGATTTATAATTAATTTGTCATGGATTTACAGTGAAATGAAAATCACTTATTATGCTATTAAATGCATAGACTGATCTACAAGTTATTTTTATTTTGAAAGCTTTGCACTTATGCTTATATTTAAATTTCTTGATATGAATTTTTTGTATTTATAATAAAGTCAATAATAGTAAAGTATGCTTAAAAAAATTTCTGCACAGAAAATACCTAAACATTAAGATTTATGGATAAAACATGAATCACAATGACAAAATTATCAATATAAGTAAAATTAATTGTCTCTTATTTTGTGGAGTTTATAAATCGTAATAAGCATACAGATTTAAAGATAATATTATGTATAGATCAGCCTATATATTCCTAAAATAAAATAAATTAATAAAATTTATAATTCATTATAAAATTATATTTACATTATATTTGATTATAACTCATGTGTTTACTACTTAAATAATGTTCGAAAAGTATTAAACAATTTTTAAATTTTATTCTACTAATGAATAATTTTTAGAACATTTTATTAAAGTAATGTTATGCTTTATGTTTAACAATAAGTAATTAATTAGTTTAAATGCAACTATAACGTTAATAAAAATTTTCTTTAATAGCATTAATATACACTGGGTAAACTGCTTTTCACTTTTAATCACATTGAACTTCAAAAAAAATGCTTTTAACATTTAAATTTTATTTCATATTATGAGGTTATTTCTCCATTATTATTCCTTTAAGTAACTCTTCTATTTTTAATCATTTGCTGTCACATAAACACTATCACATTTTAAAAGTTTCGCTTACTGAATTATTTTGTAAAATACCTGAAGGTGTACCTAAATCACTTGATCCTCTGTAAACATAAGCGTATGATTCTAAAAAATGAAATTCTGTATAATAAACCACAATTATTGATATAAAATATCCTGCTAATCTAAGGCATCTCATATATTCCCATAAACGATCAAAAAATATAGCAGCAAGTAAATAGTCCATTGAAGAGTGAAAATTAATTAATCTTAAAGATACTGATACTACCCTGAAAAATCCAGATCTCATAATGTTACTTTGTCTGATATAAAGTTCTTGTCTACTAATAGATACTGAAGTACTGTCATTTTCTAGTAAATCTTGATAAAGTGCGATATATCTATTCCAAGCCATTGATGCAATTAGCAAATTTCCAATAACCAAAAGAATAGTCCTCAACATAGACCTAAATCTAGTTTTTTTATATATAACTTCTGTTAAATTCACATCTTGGCTTTCAATGCATGATTCGACTCTTCTAAGTTTCTCATACCCTCTTCTGGGAGGATTTTTTTTTAAAAAGAAAAATACACCAATCATTAAAGCAATACAACCAAGAGCATCACAAACACCGTCAATTATATATCCTGTGGATCCTATGTCTGAATGTTCTCCAATTATGTGTTTTCGTTTTCTAGCTACATGACCATCTAAGTCATCTAACCAAGTACGAAACTCAAACAATAAGACACCAAGTCTGCGCTCTGAAATCGAATTACTGGCAACACATCTGCCAGCAATAATAGCTACAAATACATGAAATCCACTGATCATATTGGGAGTGATCCATGACCACGAACTTATACCTATAACACGATCTACAAGTGCAGCTAAGGGACTTAAAATGTAGAAATTTGGATAATCTAACATTAAACCTTTGACCGTGACGATACAAAATGGATTAAGATCACATGGTAATTTACTTTCATAAGTTTTTTCAGTTTTAACTGGCCTGATTGCATAATTATGTATTCGCTTATATAGAAGGTATTCCATAAAAATAAAATAACCAACTAATATAAGTAAGAAACTTATAGTTAAGCGAATAATTGGTGAGGTTGGACAAAACATGTATTTAGATAAAGAAATCATTGAAAAAAATTGAATAAACATAAATATCAGTATTTAACAGATATCAGCTCTGCATATTTGTCTTGGAAACAAATATTTAAACTATAACTTCAATCCTTTTTCACTGAACATTATCACATATTTTTATAATTAAAATCACTAACACTATAGTCCTCATATTTTAATATAATTGTAATATACTTATAGTAATAAATAATTTCTTGAAAGAATTTTTTTTTAAACTTACACATTTAAAAAATATATATTTTAAATATATGTAAAACAGTTATTTTATATAGAAAGATTTAAAAAAATAAATATATGAGTTTCAAATTTAACATTCAAAATATATCATTTAAATGAAATAAGATAATAAACGTACGTCCACGTCGAACGTTAATGAATGACTGAATAAATTTCAAGTTCAATATTGTAAACACGAAACTCAACCGCGCTATTTACGTTACATTATTTTCGCGTATCCAATATATCTTCTGCTATAACGTCACGTGATAATAATAATAATAAAACTAACAAATCTATATGTATATTATTAGGGACGGATTTTGTTTTGTTATTTTCATAAAATTAATTTAATAAGTATTTCTTCTAAATAAAAATAATTAATTATCTATCTTATTCTGCCTTTTATTATTTTGTCTTGCTTCTTGCATAGTAGATGGTTGGAAGAAGTATAGAGTTGTAAAAATTTTGTTTTCCGATGACTTAAAATTAAAAATAATTCACAGTTCATATTAATAAATCCAATGCTAATTAGTTATTTTGTCGCTACAGATATCCATAGAAGTTCTCCTAGAATCATATTTTAAAGTCAATTTTTAAAATTTATTCAAATGAAAAATCGGAATCTGTACGACAAGTTAGCACTTTTTAAAAAATTATTTTGAAATAATTTATTTACTTATTTTCTTTTTCTTGAAAATTTAAAGATGAATTAAAGTTAACAGATATATTTTAGATTTTAATTATTTATATTAAATGTTTATTTAATGTATTCTTTTTTAGTTGTTTCATGAAATTATTTTACTGATTATTTGATTCATAACTTAATTTTTGACATCTATGTTTACTCAATTTTAATTCAATTACACATTAAACTAAAAAAATCTTACCTGTGGAATTTGTGTACTTTTTCCGCATCCTGTTTCTCCAACAAGAACAAGAGTTTGAAATTTTTCCAGTAAATAAATAATATGATTTTTCAATTTAAATATTGGAAGTCTTTTTCTTTGGATTTCTAAAGCTAAAGAATTATTAGCATTATAAACAAATTGAGTTGAAGAATGCGCATCAAAATCAGCTTTGTCTTCTTGCCAAATATTTTCACCTAAAAATATTATAATTATAATTATTATATCAGTTTATAGATTATTAATGTTAATTCAAAAAATGTTAATTCAAAAAATATGAAATAGAACAAAAATAATTTGGATGAATGATTGGAAATCTTAGAGCGTAATGGCAGTTTAAGTAATTATCTGTAACATTCAATTCAATAATTTTTTACTTTGTTTAAATTATAGCATTTTCATTTTAAAACATTTCTAAAATGATATAAAATTAAACGTTATGCAAAGAATAATTCTAAATAAAGCAGAAATTTTTTCCAGACATATCTGGCAATAAAAGTAACCTGAACAATATGATACAGAAATAAATATAAAAAGATAATTAAAATAATTATAGTGAAATGATAATTGCATGTTAAATAACAATAACAAAAATAATACTTTTAAAAAGAAACACTTTAAATAAAGATATTCATAACCAACAAAAATATTGCTATTACTTACCTGGAGCTAAAAATTTAGCTTTAAAGCTCATTTTGTGTATTTTGAAATATTAATTTCGACTCTTACAAAGCACATTATTAATCCGAAATAAAAGTTGACTTAATAGGTAATGTTGCATTAAACAATAATCAAGTAAAGATTTTTTTTGAAAAAATATTGCACTAATCCGACGAAGTTGATGGTTTCATTATTTGAAACTGCGAAGATTTTATATCACGTTGTGTACGTTCATGAAGTACGCACGGAGTTTGCAAAATATGCAAATATTTTTATGCCAAAAAACTTTACTTAAGTGCACTTTTGAGAAAATGCAAAAAAAAAAAATTTACCTATTTTCATTTTCCCACAGCAAGAGAAAAACTTTTCCGTGCTGTGTGTAAAAGTATGAAAATTCAAACCCCTTTATCTTTTTTAATAATTGTTGTAAAAAATAGCAATTAGTTTTAAAAAGTGCACAATTAAAAGGTTAAATTATTGCTGCTATTTTTTTAAAAAGTGCACTTTTTTTTTAGCCAGTAAAGAAAAATTAAATTTTCAGTTTATGGGCTTGGAGTATAATGATGTACACGGTGCATATATTTTTGTAAATAGCAGGCGCCGAAGTTAATATGCGGCATACGCTCGTATTATAACTGTCTTATGTCACTTTTGTCATATATTAAGTATTGTGACTGGCGCGAATTAAAAAAAATTTTTAAGATTAAATAGCAATTTTTATTTTTATACAACTAATTTTTGACAATCAATTTTTTTATTATTCATGAAATAAATTTATTTAATCTTTTCCTTTTTTTCACTAAAACTTAAAGCAATAAAATAGTATTTTAAGTATCAAGGGCGTAAAGTTTTCGGCACTAGCGTGAGCACTAACACGAGTGCTCGGCGAAGCCGGGCACGAGTGATAAGTGTTCACGCTCGTGTCTAAAGTATTTCGCCCATGATGCTTACACTATTTTTTGCCCACCTAGACGTAGAACGAGTTCAGAAAATTCTTTAAGGCTGGTTCTACAGACCTCCGCAAACGCATAAACGCAGCCGCAACGCAAAGCGCACAAACCAAAATCGTGTTGTGCACATGCGTGTTGTGTTGTGCGCATTGCGTTGCGGCTACTTACGGAGGTCTGTAGAACTAGCCTAAACACGAGTTTTACGCCCGGGAGGGCAAAAAGACATTTTTCGACCTAACATAACTTAATCTGAAAATTTTTTTGATTGATTCGGAATTTTTATTCTTATAAGTTTTGTTACAGAAAGATGTTAATTAAACTAAAAATTTAAACAAAAACATTCATTTGAAAGTACAAAAGTATATTAAGTATCAAGGGGGTAAAATTTTAGCGCGAGTGATATGTGTCCACAGAAAGTTTTTCGCCCCTAGTGCTTAAAATATTTTTGCAAACCTAGGCATATAATGAGTACAGAAAAATCCGGGACAAGTTTTAAGCCGAGTTTTACGCCCGGGAGGGCGAAAATTTTAAAGAACTCACGAACGTTCGTGGAACACGAACATGCACATTTCACGCCTCGGAAAATTGTTCGTGTTCGGGGCGCAATACAAAAAAAAATTAAAATAAAGTTTTAAATAAATTAAAATAAATTAATTAATAATAACTTTTTATTTAAATTAATTTAACTTTTTGCAAAAATAAAAAGTGGTATAAAATAAAATGCGTACAGCTTTGGGATTTTAATCCGGACCTTTAGCGTAATTCTTATGAATATACTAACGTCAATAATTGTTAAATTAATATTACGAAATATTTATATTTTCTTTAAAAAAATATATATATAATTGATAAAAAAATTGTTTTTTTTTTTTAAATTTTTGTATTATATTTCTATTTTTTTTGTATTTTAAAAAAGATTTTAGAGCGATCAACAAAATATAGGGTTTACTGGGTAATGTGTAAAGTTAGGATATTGGGGCTAAACTTTAGAGGGTAGAATGTTAGAGTTAATTATGAGAGGAGCTTCTGTTTCATAAGTAATCCGGGTTCAAATCCCGAAGCAGTGCGCGAATTTTTTTATTGTTTTTTTTAATGCACTTTTTATTATTGAAAAAGGTTAAATTAACTTTTATTTACATAAAAATTAATTACTAATTAATTTATTTCAATTTATTTAAGATAAAAAAAAAATTTATATAAAAATTTCATGTTAATTTTTTCATGACATCTTTTTCATATTAAATTTTTATGTTATACCCCATCCTCATATAACACATGGTATAAATTTATGTTATAACACATGAGAATTTATAGCTGGGTTTGATGAAAAACTTTCTCTCAATTAATTTTATTTTTTATTAATTGTTGTTTTTAGGAAGCTCTATCCAATGAATTTCCCAATTAAAACATATACAGTTTGTCAGAGAAAAGCCTCATAATTTTGCGATATAAGGGTAGAAAGATAAGTAAATAATGAATTAGTCTTATGATTGGAATCTTATCAAATCAATAAATTCCCAATGCAGATAGAGAAATTAAAAGTTGAAAGTCTAAAGAATTTATTGTAAATTTTTGAAAATGAGGTATAGTGTGAAATTTGCATAATTAATTAAATTGAATATTTTATTTTAATTAACAGTATAATTTATTTCTTGTTTACTATCATGCGATGCAATGGCCCATATGCTATTAATTATAGCGTTACATAACACGAATGATTTTTTTCTTTTAATACTTAAATCAAAATTATTATTTGAAGATGTTTGAAAATAAATACGTCAAATCTGTTTCTCACGGAAGTACCCCCTACAAATAGGATATTATAGTATTATGTAAACCATATGTATTTTTTAAATATTAATTTATAATTTCTGAAAAGAATCTATATAATTATATGAATTAAAAATTTTAAAGGGCAATATTCAAAAATTTTTGAGTAATAATTTCGTATCTCTGTATGCGTTGATTTGGACGACTACCAACTCGGCACTTCTTTTGTTTTACAAATCGGATTAAATAGGATTAAAATACCAACTGGGCCCTTTTTACTTTCTACCAACTCGGCACCGGATTAATGTATTGTCTGGGCAAAGATTTAATGATTAGCATTCGAAAAAAAAAAAATATACAGTTGAACCTAGATTTTCATTAAAAATATATATATTTGTTAAATATTACATTTACTTAAACAAAATTTGAATTATAAAATATGCTTCTTATTTACATATAAACACATATATACGTCAAAACTTAACAAAAATTTATTTTCGATAATGATATGAAACATTCTGTACAAATTTTAACCGTGATATTTCGTCTGCTTCGTACCTTAATAAATTTAATTGTAGACTAGCTTGTTTTTGTATAAAATGCGAACTAAATTTTACTTAACATCAAATACATATTATTATTTTATATAATATTTTTGTCAACAAAATTTAAATAATATTTAATAACTGAATTTTATATAGCAACTATCTCGCAATAAACATAAACAAGTTATAAAATTATTATTATTCCCCACTATCAAAATTAAAAATTTTAATAATTCATATTTAAATTCGTAAATTTCGTAAAGTGCGCAGTTTTCCTAATTTTGATAGATTTTTAAAGATTTGTTCCCCTTCTTATTATATAGGTGTATAGACAAAGTCAAAATATTATTACTAGTTACAAAATTTTATTCGATAAAAATTTAAAAAAAAAATTTTACTGTATACATTTTTTGTATTTATAATTTATTCTATCTTAATCGACTTAAGAGCTTGGTGCCGAGATGGTAAGTTTGATTTGGGCCCAGATTGCCGAGTTGGTAGTGTTTTTAATCCTCAAGTGCCGAGTTGGTATTCTCCCGTTGATTTAGCCAAAAAGGTTTAATTTGACTCAATCCACGCTTCAAAAAAAAATACTAATTAACCACAAATAAAATTTATTTTAATAAAAAATATAATTTTTTTGTAGTTTCTGGGCATAAAAAAAATAAAAAATAAAAAATCATTACAAATAAATATTTGTTGTGCATGCAAGAACCCTATTGTTAATTTGTTTTCTTATATTACCAGAGTTTTTGTACCTGTTTGATAAATGAGTCAAAGCGGGTTTTCAAAATTTTTTTTTATCTTGCTTAAATTATCTTTGCTTAAATTATCCTTTGCAATTTAAAAGCATTTTTCAATTCTGCAAATATTTGGTATAACAGCACTTACAGAACAAAGCGTTGCTGTAATGTTTTTACAGAATTAACATATAAACTAAAAATGCAAACAGAAAAGTTTGTAATAAACGTTTTTTGGCTTCGCTTTAAAACCTTTTTTGGTCCAAAAACTATTTATTTTTTTGCTAAGTGATTGTTATAGTCTAGAATCCGAATATGCATGCAATTTTTTTCTATGTTTTGTGCAAGGCTACTCATATATGGTAGGTAAGTTTTCGATACGCTTATTTCAAATTTTTAGGTCCCGACCCAGAGACAACAGCCCTAATGCCGAAAAACTGTATGTTTCGGTCAATTTTGAAGGTTATTTTGACATATTTCTTAAGAATTATTTCTAATTGTCCTTAAAATAATTGGTTGTTTTCGAGATCGTCGAAGAAGAATATTTAGATTCCGACCCCGAAAACTTTCTCCGAATGTCATGTATGGGAATCTATTGGCTCGATTTTTGGTTTTTTCTATACATTACCTAAGATATTTATCTAATTCACAAGTTTTTGAGATCGCTGGTTCCAAATATTGGCAAGGGATTTGATCAACACAAAATTATTTTATTAATGATTTATCAATGATTCGATCTACACAAAAAAGTTTTGCAGATTCGTTGTACACCAAAAATCGTTGTGCTGAAAAGGTCAACACAAATTTTTTTTAGTCAAAGTATTCAACACGCCATTTTAAATATTAAATAACTTATTCCTTTCGTATACTGGCATAAATAAATATCACTTAACACAGTGTGTTGAATATTTGGATTAGAAAAAATTTGTGTTGATCTTTTTGGCACAAGAGTTTTCGGTGTAGAACGATACCGCTAAACTTTTTTGTGTAGAATTATTGATGTGTCGAATAATTTTGTGCTGATTAGATCCCTTGCTCAAATATTTAGGTCCTGATCTCGTAAAATTAGCTCTAATATCGAAAAACCGTATATTTTGGTCAATATTGAAAGTTATTTTGACTTATTTTATAAGAAACTTTTCAAACGATGGTTAAAATTTTTATTCAATGATTTCGAAAGCATAATACCTATATTATAAAATGACATTAAAAATTTAAAAATACAGTTTTTCGGTATTAAAGCTGTTTTCTCAGGGTTGGGACCTAAAAATTTGAAATTATAGCTTATCGAAAAACTTACCTACCACCTTTAAGTAGCTTTGTTTAAAATCTCTTTGTAAAAAAGTGCATGAATCTAAAATATATGGCTTCTAGAGTTTAAAAAAAAAATTGATACGTTTCTTCGGGTATCTTAGACCATATAAAGTGATAAACAAGCTAGAAATAGAAAAATTTTTGCTCGCCACATAGTTTTTTTTTTGAGTTGACAGCCTCAGAATCACGGTTTTTCAATATTTAAAAATAACCAATTTTGGATTTTTTTTGTTAGAAATTAAATTTATTTTTCAAATGATGGATTTATGTGTTTTTCACTTTTCTTACATTGACAATTTACTAAAAAGAGTATATTTAACACCAAAGAATACAAGTTTTCAATTTTCAACGTCTTGGAGCAGTTTAAATGTTAGATATTGGGTTTTTTAATAATTCATCAACTTGGGATTTTTCTAACAGATTCAAATGATATTAAAAACTGGACTACAAAATTTGTAGTAAATTTAATGTACTTCGTTTTAGTTTTTCCCGTATAATCCGAAGTCACTATTAATTTTAACATTTGACGACATTTTATAGGAGAAAAATTCATTTTTTTTCGTTTGTAGGGCCCCAGTTTTCAGGGAGCCAATATATTTAAAGATTCGCATTTTTTAAGAAAAAATTTTCTGAATTTACAAGAGTTAGATAAATTTTTTTCTCAGGAATTCGATGAAATGCTGATGAAATCATTTGACTCTGCTATAAAAATCCCAAGATTTACCTTTGAAAATTGAAAATTTGTATTTATTGGTCTTAAATATACTCTTTTTAGTAAATTGTGAATGCAAGACAAGTAAAAAAACATAAATCCATCATTTAAAATATTTTTAATTTATAAAAAAAATCATTCAGAAATCGGTTTTTTTTGAAATATCGAAAAAACGTGATTTTGAGTCTTCCAACTAAAAAAAAAATATAGGGCGAGCAAAAAATATTTTCTGTTTCTCACTTGTTTGTCACTTTATAAGGTCTAAGGAATCCAAAGGAATGCAACAGGAAGGTGTGCCTTCAATTTCGCTTGCTTTCAAAAGTTGATCATCCTAAGCCCAATCATTCTACGGATTTTCCATATAGTAGTTAAAAATGAGGTTTCACGTTCAAAAAATTATATAATTCAATATGTTGATTAATTAAATTTATCGTTGTTTATGAACTAATTTAATACATTTTTTAAGAATAAATCACTTTCTTCAAAATAATTATTTATAATAAAAGTGTTAGTATTTTCATTATTATTAATAAGGAAAATAGATATTATATTGCGAAAATTAAAAGAGATTTTATGAAATAAATGAAGTCCTTTGGTAGGGTATAGGTGAAATATCATTTTTTTATAAAAAAATTATAAGAAAAGCATAAAAAAGACCATACAAAAGCTAGTTTTAGATTTAAAATCAAATATTAGATGGTATGATAAAATATGCAAAAAATAAAACACGATTTCTTTTACATAATCAATTACGAGTGACGCACCGTCAAAGCTGCCATTTTTCCGACGGAATTTTGAAAAGTAGTCTTAGACAAAGTTCCCTTGAGCGCGAAAAAAAAAGTTTTTCCTCTATCCTGAGATATTTCAATTTTTAGACCGTCAAAAAAACCAAAAATGACGTTTTTCGAAGTTTTGAACCTCAAAATGAGTTCAAAAATAAAAAAAAATTTTTTCGGTATATTTTTTCAAAACAAAAATTTTTATACTAATCGCGCCTCAATCGGATGATTCGGTCCGAAGATATTAATTTTTAGTAAAAAACACGTTTCAACCCTCAACGCAGGCTTGGTGCTCGGAATCTTATTTTTTATCATAAATCATCAAATTGATCCAAAAAAATGCGAAAAACATGCTGGGGCCGGAAAACATACCTTATTCCGCAGTAGTCTTTGAGGAAAAAAAATTGGAAAAATTCGGTATCAGATCCAAAAATTACTGTAAACAAACTTTCTAAAACTAGTACTCTCATAGAAATAAATTAGGTACTACGTCCAAAGAGAAAAAAACTTTGGTGTTTTTTGTATTTTTTTGTAAAGAAAATTTTGGGAAAAAAATATTCAAAAAATTAATTATCAAATTCGAGATATCGACTAAAAATCTTACTTTCAAATGTAAGTACTTTTATGGAAATAAATGAGGTGCTACATCCAAATTTAAAAAAAAAAAGTAGTTTGAGATATTTTTATGAAAAAATTTTTTAAAAAAATTTATAGGTTTTAATTCCATAATGGTTGTGAAATTTCACCGGTTACACACACACACACACACACAAACTTTTTTAAAAAAAAACCGGTTTTTTTAGCTTCCTGAGGTCCCAAAACGTGCTTATATGCCAGAAAATCAAAAATTAAAATTTGACACATCACAATGGTACCTCATCGAGGAACTAAAAGTTATAAAATTTTAATCTACTTAATACATGTTTACTCAGGCCTGCGTATATTGCCCATTTTTTGATATTCTCTCTTAAGCTTTTTCTAAAAAAAATGAGATCTCAAAAAAATGACTTAGATTAGGGCCAAGGATGGGGTTTTAAAAACTTTATAGAAATCCGTAATTTAAAAAAGTTGTAAACTTTTAGGCATAGTTTTGGCTAATTTAAGGGTCAAGCCCCAATTTCTCATATAAAAGACCCCGATTTTCGTATTTAGCGACCCAAAAAACCTATAGTAGACCAAATCTGGTGGCGGCCACAAACAATACAACAACCCCCCCCCCCCCCCCCCCCTATTTTGACTGGAGTAGAAAAAGAGTTATTTCAAATGCTCGTCGGTGCATATTTTAACAAATTTTGAATTTTGAATTCACGCTCTGCGAGTCCAAGGACCCCTAATAGTGTTATTAAATTTTTTTTTCTTCATTTTGTAAAAATTAACCATTTTTTCAGTAATTGGCCAATTTCCAGTCCACAACTTTTGAATGTTTGAATTTCGAAATTTCGGTGTTAGATTCGAGTAATCTTTAAAAAAAATTTTGAGGAAAACTGAAAGAGCAAAATTTTTGGCTAATTTTAGGCCTAATTTTAGCGCTAAAGAGATCTCTGAATTTATACTGAAAATCATTGCTAAATTAAACATCTAAAATTTTCACAGTTTTTTGTACCAGGGCGATTATTTTTAACAGTCCAGACTGCTTTTATATTTTTTAAATTTATTGGTTTATGTGCAGATAAAAAACCTTGTATTATAAAAACTGGGAAAATTTTTTTTTGTTTTTCGGCCCTTTAGAAAATAATTATACCAATTTTTGGCTGGTAAATTAAAAATTCTAGTGTAAAAAGCCTACTCAATTTAACTATTAGTAGAGAAAAAGAAAATAATCAATTATCCGGTCATACTCATTATCTTAGTTTTTAGGCTCAAGACAAATTTTTTTTTTCTTGAAATCGGTGTATAAATAAAAAAAATAAATATAATTTAGAAACATACTATTTAATTCCTAATCTTAATGAAAAATTAAAATTTTTAAATTTTTTTAGAAAAGTTTTTTTAAATTCACTAAAAAATTTTTATAAAAATTAAAAAAATATTTTTTTCCATCAATTTTTCTAATAAAGTAAAAAATAACATCAATTAATTAAAAAATTAATAATAAGTAAACCAAAAAACGCCTTAAATATATCCTTCTTAAAAAAAAAGAAACACACACAAAAACGTAAAGATTTTTTTTAAATTTCGATTAAATTTTTTTTAAATATTGAATTTTAATAAATGAAGGTTATAAATGCATGTAAGATTAAATTTAAAATTCAATTTCTCTAAAATATTCAATCGAAATTAAATAACAAAACTTATAAGAATAAAAATTCCGAATCAATCAAAAAAATTTTCAGATTAAGTTATGTTAGGTCGAAAAATGTCTTTTTATTGCTTTAAGTTTTAGTGAAAAAAAGGAAAAGATTAAATAAATTTATTTCATGAATAATAAAAAAATTGATTGTCAAAAATTAGTTGTATAAAAATAAAAATTGCTATTTAATCTTAAAAATTTTTTTTAATTCGCGCCAGTCACAATACTTAATATATGACAAAAGTGACATAAGACAGTTATAAATACGAGCGTATGCCGCATATTAACTTCGGCGCCTGCTATTTACAAAAATATATGCACCGTGTACATCATTATACTCCAAGCCCATAAACTGAAAATTTAATTTTTCTTTACTGGCTAAAAAAAAAGTGCACTTTTTAAAAAAATAGCAGCAATAATTTAACCTTTTAATTGTGCACTTTTTAAAACTAATTGCTATTTTTTACAACAATTATTAAAAAAGATAAAGGGGTTTGAATTTTCATACTTTTACACACAGCACGGAAAAGTTTTTCTCTTGCTGTGGGAAAATGAAAATAGGTAAAATTTTTTTTTTTGCATTTTCTCAAAAGTGCACTTAAGTAAAGTTTTTTGGCATAAAAATATTTGCATATTTTGCAAACTCCGTGCGTACTTCATGAACGTACGTTGTGTACACTGTAAATGATTTCGTCCTAAAATCAAAACTCGTAAAAAAACTAAACGAGACTCAAACAAAATGAATTTATATTTTACAGTGTATAATAAAACAGATTCCTGTTTTGTTGATTGACGTCAATAGTTTTCTCTGTAATGCGATGTTGATTCAAGGTTTTTCGCTAATTCGCGGTATAATTAGCATAAGCAAAGCACAGCACGTAATTTATGGATTATTATTAAAAATATTATAAAAAATGTAATAATCATGATTTAAATTTTTGCCTTAAAACGAAAATCATAATAATTATCATTCAAAAAGCAATATTCAGTGATCAAAGTTTAACAAAATGTCACTTGATCAAACTGTTTGTGAAGGTAAGTTTATTTTTAAGCTTTTAAATTCATAAATACTCAAATCTTAAGTATTTTTTTTTTTTTAAATATTGGGTAATCTTTCGATTTTAAAATTTGATACATATATTTTTTAGATTTAAAAGCCTTTGAAAGAAGGCTAACCGAGGTTATTTCTAGTCTGCAACCAGCAACCTTACGTTGGAGAAGTATATGATCTTTTATTTTTTTTGTAACATAAAAGTGTAAAAAATACATTTTTTTTTAGTACTGCTAGGATTTATCTCTGTATGTACAGCTGTTGGAGCATGGTATTGGCTCACAGATCCAAACACTTCTGCGGTATCATTTACACAAAGCTTATGGAACCATCCTTTTTTTGCCATTGCTAGTTTTTTGTTAGGTAATTTTTTTTTTTTCAATTAAAACAAAAATTACAAATAATATTAGTATGCAAAATAAATTTATTTGTTTACAGTTGTACTTTTTATAATTGGAGTCCACCGAAGAGTCATTGCTCCAAGTATAATAACGCAAAGAGTAAGAAACGTCCTAGGTGACTTCAATATGAGTTGTGACGATACTGGTAAACTTATCTTAAAACCAACAAGGCCACCTCATCTGCATGAATCATAACAAATAATTCAGTTTTAACTGCTTATTTAAAATGATGTATAAATAAGAGTTTTAAAAAAAGTGAAAATAATAGCAGTGTAAATATTAAATGGTATTTAAAACATTTTTGTAAATGGATTTCAAAATAAGTTGATATTATAAAGCCACATGATTTTAATATAACTGATGGAACATTGTAGCAAAATAAATTTAATAGAGATTGCTTTAAAATAATTTGTTTATTTTGTAATTATAAAAATTTATTCAAAAAATATTTAACAAGATTTGAAATATTATTTAGCTGAATGCGGCTACAATGTTGATTAGGGTATACCTGATTATATTCTAGTCTCAATAGAAAATTTAATGTACAATAAGTATAACTTAAAAAAACATTTAGTTTGAAATAATGTGTAAATAATCTTGACAATAGAATACTTGTATAGAAGCTAACACATACATAATTCTTGAAATTTTTATAATTTTGAAGAAAAAATTTGTTATGCTTGACAATAGAATATTTTTATAGAAGCTAACACATACATAATTTTTGAAATTTTTGTGATTTTTAAGAAAAAATTTGTTATGCTTGCAAAAAGACATAATAATATATAAATTTAAAAGTTTTCAAACAAAATAAAGTTTGTAACCATTCTTTGAAAATGTGAATAATTTGAAAGAGAACTAAAATTTTTTTTTTCGTAAGTATTCTAGAATATTTTCTTTAATTTAGATAAATCTGAAGGACTCATGATTATAATAAAAAATGCCACAAATTGTCATTGTTTATTTTTCTGGCTATAGGTTGTAGTATACTATTTTTATCAATAACTACTGTAAATATTTAATCTTTTTTTATGTACAAAAATTGTAAATAAATAGTTTTAAAATTAACCATTATTTTATATTTATTATCACAACTAATTTTGGGTATACTTACCCAAAGTGCATCATACCTGGACTGACTCTGTATTTACCATCCTTATCTTTACTTCAGAATTCAGTTTTCATATTGTAACAGTAGCTATTTTATTTAAATTAAAAAAATTCTAAAGGGTTCAAAGGAATTAGCAAATAAATAAAAATGTTATACTTAGAGTAATAGAATTTATTCTGTTTAAGGTACTCGATCTGCTATATCAGCATTTACAATATTGAAATTATGTTATTACAATATTTTTTTTTACACTTCATCGGCTGAAATTTATATACTTTAATCGTACAAATTTAT
Source organism: Anagrus nilaparvatae (assembly GCA_022575985.1). Classification (NCBI taxonomy): domain Eukaryota; kingdom Metazoa; phylum Arthropoda; class Insecta; order Hymenoptera; family Mymaridae; genus Anagrus; species Anagrus nilaparvatae. The sequence goes on from JAKSXM010000107.1 coordinate 5,524,246, forward strand.
TTGTCGGTACTTTCAATGGTTCAACAACAATTTATATTTTGATATCGATAGTTATTGTAAGTATATATCGAGCAATTATTTATAACTCTCACCAATAAAATTTTAATGCAATTATTATAATATCTTCCTTACTTACAAATTGAATTTATTATAACTCTTTTTTTTTGTTTTTTTTGTTTTTTTTTTTTTTAATTTTTACATATTTTTGCGAAAAGTTTTGTTTTTCAGAATACGTATATCTTATATAATTTTTCTTTACTATATATATATAACTATAATATTATTACTATATATTATTATCATTTATTATCATTAATATATATTCCTAATTATATATCATGGAATGTTTTTGAAGGTTAAAACTTATTTTATGTATAGGATATTTTAAGAATAAAACTATAAGCGTAAAGAAAAAATAAAAATTAGGCCCGATAGATATATAGTATATATATATAAGCTGAATAAAATATTTTAATTAGGTCATCAAATCTTTATAATTAAAAGACAACAAATGTTTTGAAAATTTTTAAATATGTAATGTTTAAAATATTTATTAATAAATTATAACGTTATATATATATATATATATATATATAAATATATAGATTTAAAATGACAAATATATATATATATATATATATAGATATAGATATTATTCGCAAAAATGGTTATATATATTTGATAGCGATAATATACATAATTAACAACAATATATTATTATAATGTACAAATTCTTCGGTTTCTTTAAAATCTTAATATTTAATAGTAGTCTGGGATTTTATTTGTTTGTTTGTTGATATATATCATGATATTTTTTGCTTATTTAGCAAGTTATACATAAGAGCAAAAATTAACGCACTGGTCTATAGTCATATTAATATAAAATTAAATGGAAATTAAAAATTATAATATTTGCTCATTTATTTATCATTTAAAATTATAAAGCTTTGATAAGGAATTTCTTCATTAGCAGTTTTAATATGCTCAGTTAAGCTACTAGTGTAATTGAAATTTTAAAGATTTGCTTGTAATTTCAAGTTAATGTCTAAAATTATATAACACAAAATTAATCTTTTTTTAACGGTAATTTATACAATTTTGTAAGTTTTAAAACTTCAAGCAAATTCTTAAAAATTTTGTGTTATTACTTAACCATGATTATAATATTTTTTCTCAAAAATATTTATGTTGAAAAATGTTTTTCAAAAAATTATTTGTGTACACCATGAAAGAAAAAGTAAATTAATTGTGATGTACGTTTCATATTTTATATGTTTTATATATAATGACAAAGAGAGACATTTATAATATTACAAATATTACCTATATATATTAAAAACATTAATTATTCTTTTATGTAAATTATCAAGATTTTTAGAAATTCTTTCTATAGTATTCGCTTATCTACTAAATAATCCAAATAGAAAATTTACATAAACTCAGTATTGTTAATTATTTTTCTTTGGTAAGCAAATTGTCATTACAGAGATTTATAGCATTAATTTCATATTGGTGTACGCATACTCATTTTTGTTGTGTATATTAGTAAGCATGTAACTCCCTAATTAAAAAAAAAAAGAAAAGAAATATCATTTCTAATTTTAACTTAAAAGAAATATAGAAAATTATATTAATTTAACATTCCTCGTTTTAAATACATCACCATCGATTATAATTATTGCTTTTTTTTATTTAGTTTTCGTTGCCTCCATATTTAGTACAAGTAATTAAATAGATATTTTTACACATTACTTAAACTATTAATAAATTCAAGAAAGGCCCATATATTTTCTTTTAGACATTGTGCGATATAATAATTTTTATTTACATAAAGATATCATATGTATTTAAGACGGAAATCTAACAATTACTGAATATACAAAAATTAAAATATATAAATAAAATACAATTTTACAAATATCCAGTAATTGTTGATATTTAATATATAATTTGGACATATATATTTTTTTTATACATTTATTTATAACATATTTATTAACAACAATTTAACAATATATAAAGCATAATTTAAAAGAGAAAAAATTAATTATTTAAGATCTTCGACATCGTTGAGTAATTCATCGATTTGTCCATCATCCCAATCATCCTGCGTTGAACTTTTTAATCCTTGATTACCAGGTACAACAACTTCAAAGTCTTTTAATTCCATTTCTAATTCACGTTCCCAATCTTCTTCTGTTTAGAGATTTTAAAAAATATTTTTTTATCCAGTACACAATTTATTATATTTAGAGCTTTTTTAATTTTTCTTTAAAGTTGTTTTTTTGTCTTAAAATATGCTTTTAGTTTAATTTTTTTGTGTCTCTTTTGATATATTAGACAGTCTTTTTAATATATGGATGTAAAAATGTCTCAAGTCAAGTATTTAACAAAAGTATAATTTTTTTAATGTCAATTATAAGTCTTTTTATTTATATATATATATATATATATGTCACTGTCAAATTAATAATTAATATGGAAAGAAAGAAGAAAATTAGTAAAAGCAGTTTTTATTAAAGCAAAAAATCTTTTCTTATAACAGTTTTTAAAAAATTAAGAAATTGAAAGGATTATCATCAAGTTGTCAAATAAAAAAAAACTTTTTAAAAAGTTTAAAACTTTCAAAAACCTTTTTAGATAAAATTAGGATAATTTAATTTTTAAGTATTTCATCATTGCGCCTTTATAACGAAAATTTAATTAAATATAAATAAAAATCTCGCAATTTTAAAAAATTTACCTAATTTGGCAATAATAATTGACTGTTAAAATTACAAAATGGAAGAAAAACCAAATAATTCCACCAGATTAATTGGTGTTGATTCAAAATTTTTTGCCTTATTTGTATTTGAGAAGGCAAAATTTTAAGGCAGAAATTTCATGTTAATTAAAATTAAAACATTTGCTTGAGAGATGAATTTGCCTTTTCAAGGCATAAAAGTTTATGAATTGTTGTTTTTAATTTATTTATAGTGTTTTTTAAAACACCAATATATATTGTCATATTCATAAATACATTTTAATTACACATGTATATGTTATAGACCATACGTATAATTATACCAAGATACAGTAGAATTGTTATTGAGCAACATAAAGAAAAACTTAACATGCAATTTTATCATAACTTCTATTTATGATTCACTTTAAGATTATTTTTGCTGAAATAGTACAATATTTTTTTTTTGTTTAAATATGACAATATATGTTTCACGCCCTATATTTCATATAATCAAAAGCGTTTTTAGCAGTATTTATAGGTTATTTGTATGTTTGCGAATAAGTTCATCAAAAAATACAATAACTCATCATTTTTTTCATTTTTTTACGATTTTTTTGTATTATTTGTTTGATAAAATTACGAAGATTTATTATTATACATAACAGTTATTAGACAATCAGAGAGATAGTTTTTTTTTATTAATAAAATGTTTCATTATTTATTTTTTGTTTTTTTTTTCTCTTTTACTTATATTTTTAACCCTTTTTCGACAAAAATAGCACTTTTTTTCTTTTTAAATTTCAAAAATTTTGAAAAACAAAAATGGAGTCGTTGGTAAGGTAGTAACCTGCAGATAACCTAAAAATCGATTTTTGAATAATTTTAATTTGTACTAATTTGAAACAAAGTAGATTATAACCTTATAGATTATAACCTTGAAAAATGTCAGCCATCATATGAAAATCGTTTTCAAAATTCAAAATTATTAGAACAAAATTATCCAAAAGACTTTTTAGGTTATGTATACATTACCAACAAATCCAATTTCCATTAAAAATCAACAAAAACTATTAAAACTGAATAATTTTGCTTTTTTATTGTTTTGAATGAAAATTAATTTAATTTTACAACTGGTATTTGATTTTATTTAAATGGGCAGTGCTATAAAATACAAGAGTTTTATAATTTTGTAGTTTATAATATTTCTTTTAAATATTCTTTATTTACAAATACTTATTATTTAATTAATAATTAATCTTTATTATAACTTTCTTTTTCATTTATCTGTTAAAAGATTTTGTTATTTTAGTTAATTACACAGGAAGAAAGAAAAATTAAATTTTGAAGTTTACTAACATTTTTTTAACTCAGTCGGTAAGAGCAACAATTACGCATCAATTTTTGGAGCAAGTACTGTTTTACCCAGTGTTTAAAGCAAAAAACAATGCGTAAATCATTACTTTTAACCACTTTAGTTATAAAAAATAGGTATTTCAAAACTGAAAAATGCCAAAAAAGACTCTAGTTTAAAAATCAACTATTTTCATTACTCTTTTTCTTAAACAATTTTTTGTATTTTATTTTCATATCAACTAGCTACTTATTTAGATTATATCAATAAATTATTTAATAAATAAAGGCAGAAATAATGAGTATTATTATTATTATGAAATTTAATGTACATGAAATAAATATAATTTTTTTGGTTAAATTCTAATTTTCACGATGAACGTTAAAAGAGACACTGTTGGCTTTTATTTTATTTTATTATATTTAATTTTTATTTTTTTACTATAACATCATAATTTAATCCTCCCAAAACAGAATTAATTATTTATAAGAGATTATTATTGTTATTATTTATGCTATATGGGAGATACTTTTTTAACAGAAAAATAATAATTTTTTTATTTAACAGAAAAAGAGAAAGATTATTTTTTTTTAATATAATATGCTCTGGATATTTTTATTTTTTTTTTACTATAACACAGAGACTGGATTATCTCTTCTTCCATTTTTTTGTATTTAGGCTGTTGACAAAATAAAATAAGAGAATTTTTTTTTGTGCTTTTTATGATGAATTTGCGAGATATTTTTTTTTTAATATGAAAATGTTATTATATTTTTCTGCTTTTTTTTATGATGAATTAATGCATTTTGCCTACTTTTTTTTTTTGTTTTATGGAATATATGAATGATAATAAAAAACATTCACGAAATGAATATAATTAAATATTTAGATTAAAATAAAACGTGAGAAAAACTGTTTTGATATATAAATATACTTTTTTAGAAATACTTCAACCATTTTTAGAGTTTGGGGTTATTGGTACTGTTTTGGGGTAGCTGAATTATTTTTTAGTCATTTTAGAAGAAGTCAAAAACGATTTTTCTAAATTTTAAATACTGGGAGAAATTATTATGCTATTTGTCAAAAAAAATGAACTAAAAACCAGAATATTTTTACCAAAGGTTTATTTTTATAGTTTAAAAAGTTTTTGACTGTTTTCGCTATGAAGAAAAGATTTAAAGATATTAACTTAACCTAAAAGTCACAAAGTTAAATTTTAGATATTTTGCTCTAAATTTTCCAGCCTCGAATACTTTTTAAAAATGACTTTTAATAGCTAAATACAATTTTATTCCTCATTTTTAGCTAATCTAAATATGAAAGATAAAAAACTTTTAGGTTAGGATTTGTCAACTGGAGACAAAAACAGAAAAAATAAAATTTTAAAGTCACGTGCAAAAAATACTTTGGATCCGAAATTCAAAATTTGTGAAAATAAATTTTAAATTCAAAAATTCGGCAAGATAATAATTTGCTTTTTTTCAAAGATATAAAGCCCTGAAATTACCGAAAATTGACAATTTTTGAACTTTGAGGTTATACTACCCCAAAACCCTTACAGGCAATAGAATAAAATGCGAACAGCATTCATTAAGCCAAAACTAACCCTTAGGATAAAGTATAGTCTGGTTTTTTGAGCAGAGCTAATTTTATTTTTCATAGTTAATCTGCAAAAACAGAACAAATAGCAAATTAATGACTAAAATAGTAATTTTTCCTATTCTTGGTAAAAAATGGTTGGTATTTCTGTGATTATATTTATACTTAAAATTTTCGCTAAAAGGTGCAATGAATGATTAAAGCAACTAAAATTCATTTATTATAATTATAAAAAATAAAACATGAAAATGGACCAAACGATTTTGTATTATATGGTAATAATTATATTGTCGCTGAGATTTATACGAACACATGAATACATCCAACAATACAGGCAGTGATATTTTATATCAAAGCGAATGGATTACATGCAAAAAGGATAAAATTTACAAAGAAAAGGATCTAAAAGCATTGTTCATTACAAAAACTTTTTTCAGTCCAACTTGTTACTCACAAATTTTATATTCGATCGTATTGCAGGTCTGTCGTATCAGTCTTCTGTTCTACTTTTTTTTGGCCCTTTTAGATATAAAATTTTTCTCTTTTTTTAGTTTTTTTTCTTTCTCTTTTTTTAAAATATTGATTTTTATTGAAACGTATCAGTTACATTTTTTTTTCTCTTTTTTTTATTTAAGTAAATTTTATTCAATACTCTCATTAATTTAGAAAAGTCAAAATTTTTCCTTTGAGATTGCCAATGCAAATAAATCTTGAGTAAAAAAAAACTAAAAAGAGAGAAAAATGTAGAAAAATTTAAAATACTGACCTTTAGATGATTTAATCTGTAATTTTTTCATACCTTCCTTGACCTCATCTGCTTTATCAGTCTTATTTAACGATACCTTTGGGTTTTTACAACTAACAATATCAGTACTATTGGGATTATCCTTTGATTTTTCTACGTCCCTTGCTGATTTTTAAATAAAAAAATTTTTTTACAACATAAAAACTACTTAACATGCTCTAAATTGAACACATTCAATGATATTTTAATGAACAATGAATTTAATAATTATTTTTAATACCTTGAGGTTGATCTACACTATCACTTGATGTGAATGACTGATTTGGATTACTATCTGACTGTTGATTCGCCATTGCGTTTAATTCGTGACTTTGACGTAAAAGTGATACTCGATAAAAGTAATTACGCCAAAAGTTTTCTTCGCTTATTCTGTAAAAAATTTTTTGGTTAATCTTAGTTATTCTTGTATGGTAAAAGAAATAATTTAAATTTAAATTTTTAGCTCTTCACACAGAATATAAAGTGTAAATTAAATTAAAATAACACAAACAAACTACTGTACAGTTTATTTGTATGCACAAAAGCGAAGTGCTTTTTACATAAAAGAAAACTTGTCTTGATGCTTTTTTAGAATACTTCATAAAATGATCAAAGTAAAAAAATATATAACACAATTTTAAAACTCTTTTATTCTTCATTTTTTTTAGTTTTATTTGTATTCCTTTGTTTTTGTGGTACTTGTTTTTATGTATGGTTTAACACATTTCAATATTGTTTTTTTTTTAATTTTTAGGTTAGGTATTAATTACGTATTCATTTGTTTGGAAAATATTTATTCAAGAGTTACTCAAAAAAAAAATATTAATTGATAAATTAATTGGAAATTGGTAGTCAAAGCGAAATAAATATTAAATGCTTCAAAAAATTTTAATTTAGTAAAACGAATCTATCTCAGTGGAACTGCGTATATTTTCGACTATCTAAAACAATTTTGAAGGTTTCATTCATCCGTTTTTAGATAGCCAGTTTCGAGTGGTTAACGATATTTCGCCCAAAATAATAATTAAAAAGTAAATTTTGGTATACGTTTGGGATTTTAGAAAGTGATCAATGATCATAATAATTTAATTTGCTTAAAGCATTTTAAGGTAAATTTAAAAGTTTTTTTTTGATCACTGATTTCCGAATCCTTACCAACGACCCCAAAAACTGTAAATCAACTATAAATGGCACGAAGTGACATAATTTACTAATTTTGAGGTTAGAAATCCGCCATTTTGAATTTCAAAAATTTGAATTAGCTGGGTTTCGTTGTCCCGAAACCCATGCAGGTATTCAAAAATTTAACTCAATCAGGAATGATTTTTAAGAGTTTTGAGTTTAGCTAATTTTTTGCTCATTTTGGGCAAACTAGCTATGATGTGTTTCGCCGGCCTTTAAAGTGTGCGCTCAAAATGTTAACAGAGTATTGTTATGTGCAAATAAATATTATATTTATTATACATTTTTTATACTTTTTATATAAATAGTGTTAAATGTTAGTGTTTTAATACACCCTGATGATGGAACTATAATTGAAGTTCCGAAACGCATCGGTTTTGACGTTAAATAGTTTACGAAGTCACTAGACGGATTATTAAGGTAAAATATATAAACTAGCTATGGATGAAATTTTCAAAATCGTTTTAGTGACAAAAAATGTACCACTGGAATGGTTAAACAGTGCTGTATACACACGCGCAGTTATTTTGGGCATCTTGTATTGATGCGCGGAGACAATTTTACGTAGATTGCGCTATGGTTACTCCTAGTCCAATATAAACCAAAAAAATAATTTCTTGAAATTTAATTAAAAAATTTTGTACTTACACTTTTGGTACTAATTCAAACCTCATGGTTTGTAAATTAGAATCTACTGCAAGTGTCGCTTCGGCCATTGGTTGTACAGCTTCAAAGTCCCATGGAAAATCAACACCTGGTGGTGGCGCTCTTACAAAATTACGTCGGTCCTAATCAATTAAAAAAATTGCATTAATTATCCATTATTACGAGAGTTTTTTTAGGGTAATAATTAAAATAAATATTTAATTATCACTCATTAATTATTCAAAAAAATTCATTAATTTCAAACCAAATTTTTTCTAATTAACATGGAACATGTTCATTGGATGGGGTATTTGAAAAAGTTTGGCTCGGTAGGGGGGGGGGGGTAAAAATTGACGCTTTTAGGGGGGGGGGGGGGTGAAAAAGTGACGTTTTTAGAGGGGGGGGGGGTGAATTGGACTTAGAATATTTTCGATGTGGGACTTAGAATAACTTGAAGTGGGAGTCAGGACCTGATCAGGCCCTGATAACAACAAAATTTAGAATACTTTAAGTTTATGGAGTTAGGATAGTATATATTTCAGGATTTATTGTAATTTCCGTTTTTGGATTTATTACTGTTATGAGTGAACAGTTCCATGCTCGTTGGTTGTGTAGTTACACAAACCGGTTATAAATTTTTTTAACCTAAATATGTCAATTGTTGTATAAAAGTTTAAATTTCAAAAAAATTAATAATACTAAATCTAATATTTTTTCAGTAATAATTATTAAAATTAATTAAATTCTGCCAACGAATCCAAAGCAACGACTATTATCATTATTTTATTAATTAAACTTATTCAACATATAAGATGCAATTAAATTTAAGATCAAAGGGATACACTATTTAGTGTCTTATAATACTCGAGAAAACTAAATTATCAGTAAACCTCAAATATCTTTGAAATTTATATATTCAGTAGTTAAAAGACGTTTTAGTCAGACTGGCTGACTATAATCCTTAGATTATTTGTACTACTTGAATCTTATAACACTCAAAGAATATAATTTCTTCTTATATTAAATTAATTGATACTGTTTTATCTTAATTTTGTTAATTACACTAAAAGGTGGACAAAATACAGTAATAATTTCCAGGTTTTATTATTAATTAAATTTAATGGTACAAAATTAATTTAATTTTGAAAATTTTTTAATTATTTATTTTAATATTTTTATTTTACATAATTATTTGCAAAAATATTTATGAATTCATCATGTACTAAAAATTTTCAGGATTGACGTCAGTGAAAATTTACAATATTTAAATTTTAAATTTAATATATGAGCTGGTTTTTCAATATTTTTAAAAATTGGGGTAAAAATAAAATTTACTCCAGTTTAAGAATAAACTACTCCTTTTCAGTTCTACGAAGTTTTCATGATTAATAAAATATTTCACCTTTATTCCTCAGAAAAATTGCACGTCAACTTAAAACCCAAATTTTGAAGTTTCTTAAAAATTATTTAACAGGCTCATATATGAATTTTAAATTCTTTTGAATCCTATTTTTTTATTAACATTATCCTAAAAAGCTCGTATAAAAAAAATTAATTTAAAAAATTAAAATATTTTACATGTATGTGTAACCTGTAAATGTATTCAAATTACCAAGCAATTTACATTTAATTACACTTAATGGAATAATAAAGTTCATCTAAAATTTTTTACTTCATCAATGGTTCATTTTCTATTAGTCTGGCAGTAAAAAAAATTCAAACAAAAATTGAAAAATCAAAAATACTTACAGTTGATAACGCTAAACATTCTTCACGAAGTGCATCTTCATTCGCTGCCCCAACCCAAGGTGGAGCAGTTTCGCCTTTATCTGACTGTTTACCTGCAATAAACGCTTCTTGTTCTTTGTTTAAATCGGAAATCAGTCTCTGTAAATGAAAAGAAAATTAAATTTTACATAAAATAAATATAATTAAATTATGTCTAAAGGATTTTAAATAAAAAAAATCTTTTTACCCAGTAAACACATTTTTTCCCGATAATTAATATTCCAATAAATAAAATGAAAATATACGCCTATGTAAACTAAAACAGGAAATTTAGTTTAGGAAAAGAGCTTTTAGTCGACCCTGACGTTCATAATAAAATTCAAACTGTTGCACGTGCGACTTTTTCTCAATTATCATTAGATGATTTAAACGTTTTAATGTACATAAAATAATGTCTCAATTTTTTTTTCTCATGGCCAATAACAATTAATTAACTTATTTTTTTTTTTTAATTAAAAAATTTTAACACATTTTTTTTAATTTAAATTATTAAAGAGGAAAAAATTTTCAATAAAATAAATTATTTCAAGCGTTAAAAAAACAAGAAGATAAACAAACATTATTGAATTTTGTATTATTTTCACTAAATAATGATAAAAACATTTTTTGTTGATTTTAAAAGAGGATTAAAAGATTTTCTATTACTTTTAATGGTTTTTTATATACTTTTGATTAAAATAGATAAATAAAATTTTTTTTTTTTTAATTGTGTTTGATATAACAAAAGAAATTATTTAGTTGGCTTTCTTTTTTCTGTGTGTGAATTTTTCAGTCGCATGTATAGGTTACTTTTAAAGAGCGATAGGCTTTTTAGTGATCATTTAGTTGAGAATGATTAATTTGTAATTAAGTTGGGAAAAACACCCCTTATATTGGGGGTGATTTTTCAATATTCTCAAATGGTAAAAAAATTTTCCTCCAGTACATACGATTTTTCGTAGTTTTGGGTCGCTGATTTCGAATTTTTAAATTTTGCCTGTGAAAAATTCTAGAATCGTTCAAAGAATGCTTTGAGAATTTTTCATGTTCAGGACCCTAAAATACGAGATCAGTGAATCAGCAAAAGTACTGGTGATAGAATTTCCGTATGATTAGTGAATATTGAAAAATCATACCCTAAAGAGCTAAATCTAATTACAGTTTGTAAATATTGCAAAAACACTCTTAATGAGGGGCAATTATTATTTCATTTAAGGTTGTTAGATAAATTCCGCACGAGCAAAACCTCCAGACTGAAAGTGTGAATCCATCAAAATACCCCTTTGTAGGGATAATTCTTGAAAGCCCCAATCTCTTAAAGAAAATTCTTAATTTACAGGGTTAGTAATTTAATTTAGCGTAATGGTTATCAATACTTTATTGTATGTTCGTTCGAAGATTTATAATTCATTTAAAGAAGGATTAGGATTAAGCCAATAATCCTAATTGAAGAAACGTTCATTGAAAAATTAAACAGAGAATTTACTTTCTTTATTAATACAAGTCCAGTTAGGTAATTTAAAACTTTTATTTTTCGTTTAGTTACAAAATTACTAAAAAAATATTTTTCTAACCTAGTTGATATGTTATTTCTGAAAATAAATTTTATTGTAAAAAAATTACATTAAATTTATTAAAAAAATAATAAATTTTACTTGCTTAATGTCAATCAACTTTAATTTAAGAATACAAAGTAATTATACACTGTTGGTTATGACTGCTCAAATACTCAAGCAAGTAAATTTTTAATTTCTCAAGCAGAGTAATTTAAAAAAACGAAAGATCAATAATAAAAATAAATTAATTATTTTTAATAAAATTACTTGCAAAAAAAATAAATGTGAATGAGGTCACAAGTAAAATTTAAAAAATAAGAATCATTTTCTAGATTTCTTGTTTTAAGTAGTAAAAAAAATGTTATCGATCTTTAAAAATAGAAGAGTACGTGCAAGACGTAAAACTAAACTAACTATCAATAAAATATTTTTTTTTTTCAAACAAAAAAGCTTTTAGAATTTTCATGTACTTTTTTTTCATTTATTATTATTAGTATGGTTAAAACTCGTATATGGATAAATATGTGCAAAGTGTGCCCTGTTGGAAAAAAAAAGTAATAACCAAAAATAGAAAAAAGGGCAAAAGTTGGAAACTTTATTTAAATTCTTTCAATAGTTTTTTTTGAATTACCAGTTGCCTATGTGTCAAATTTTAGTAGCTGTTTTAGTGATTCTCAATTTTGTTAATTTTTGAACTATAAGGTAAGTTAAAATATGGAACTAGAGGTGTGCAGTTCAAAAAAATTGTTTGATCGAATCAAGTTCCAGTCAAAGGTATTCGAAACTAGGTTATGTAAATCAAAAACATTTCAGGCTAAAAATCCAAATTCGGGTAACCACACTTTTCTACAAGAAGCTTACTGTGAAGTATGGTATGTTCCGAACTGGATTTGATTAAAAAATTGAATTTTATTTAACTACTTAGAATATTTAAATGAAAGATTTTTATGAATAATAAGTCTGAACATTATTACAGTGTAGAAGAAAATGTTTAGATTTGAAATTTGAAATTTATTGTTTATTGTTGCTATGTTACTTGGTTACGGTTTTTTGTTTAAAAAAAATAATAATATCGTCAGAAAGAAAAAGAAGTTGGTTGAGGTTGTTTAAAAAGAGAAATATTTTTTGATTCGAATAAATTAAAAATTTTATTGAAAGATTTCATTTAATTTAAAATAAAAGTTTTTAATAATTATTAATATATATTAATTGAATAATTTGTCCTGATTATTATTGTGATTGTGGTGAAAGGAAAATATTATCTATTATAAAAATTTTTTAAAAATGAAAGGACGTAAATAAAATTTCAAAAATTTATTTTAAGATCATCGAATTTGAAGAAAAAATTAAAAAAAAAAAATGTTTGTTATAAAATTAAATAAGGTCTTGTATCATTTGGTATTTATAAATTTTTATTTTTATAACCTTAAAATTTTTTTTTTTTATTAAAATCAAAAATAAGTTTGTTAGTTCATTAAATTTTTTAAAGATTTAATTTCAATTTTAATTTAATATATTTAAAAAAAAAAAATAATTGTTTGTTAAAATTGAATTGTTACAATAAATATATTTTTTGTTTGTTTTGAATTAAAATCATTTTCTGTTAATTTTCTTTTACCATCATTCTCTACCGTTCAATGTTTTTACTTTGAATAAGGTAAAAGCTGATCAAACATGGTATATTTAAGCCTGTAAAAATCATACCGTAAAATTCGATTATAGGTTAGAAAGTTAATTTAAACGACGCATGCGCGAAATCGAGATTCTTCCAAGTCCATTTAATACATATACACACTTAACGCGAATTTACCCGTATTTCAAAATATAAAAAAATTTATAATAGTTGCTTTAAATTATGTTTTTTTTTTCCTTTTTATGCTTCAGGAAAGTATCAGATTATATAAAAAATTTAATATGCGTAATTTAAGTAAGCCTTATTTTTTTTATAAAATTATGGTTCAAAAAATGTTTACTTAAACCACGCATATAATAATAAAAACAAAAAAAATTTAAATTAGCGTAATAAAACAAAATAATATTCAGCTGCTTTTAAGAATAAATATATATTTTTATCTCAATTTTGCAGGGTTTAAGTAGGCAGAAAATTAAAAAGATATCAAAATATTTTTTAGCAATTTTGTGAAAAAAGCAATGTGTCCTAAATAGTCAAGGCGCCAGCAATGTTAAATGCATCCAAAAATTTTATTAAAATGAGAATGGATCCACCTCAGTAAAACGTAACTATTTTTGGTCACTGAAACCGATTTTGAAGGTTTCATCCATTTTCGGATGGCCAGTTTTGAGTAATGAACGCTATATCATAAAAAATCGACAAAAATTTGCATGCTTAGTAAATTCTTGAAAGCAACTGATAATTGAGCCTATTTTTGGTATCCCTCTTAGGTTTTGGGGTTGTTTATCATGGTTTTGAAGACAGATTTCTAAAAATCAAAATACCGGGCTCAAAATGGTTATTAAAAGTCTGAACTCAAAATCGTGATCACCAATCCCAAAACTTATTTTTTAACACGTTAAAAGGCTTAAAATAGCATTCATTGCCGATTTTGAGGTTATAAATTTACCATTTTGAGCCCGCTATTTTGATTTTTAAAAATCGATCAAAATTGGGATCAACGACCCCCAAACACAAGAGGGTTATAAAAAGTAGGCTCAATCAGCAATTTTTTTCGAGAATTTACCTATCTTGTAAATTTTTTGTCGATTTTTTATGATATAGCGTTCTTACTCAAAACTGGGCATCGGGACCAAAAATTTACGTTTCACTGAGGTGGATCCATTTCCGTGAAGATAAAATTTTTTGATGCATTTAACATTGCTGACGCGCAAAATCCGAATCCCTCCGCCCAGCACTCAACAAATTCTAGTTCTCAAAAACTTGTTGAGAAATTTACATAACTTTGCTTCCTAACCGTTAGGAAGCTTAAAATATAGCTATTTATTAAACAAGGGATAAAATATTGGTTTTGGCTTTGCATGCAGTTGTATGCACGAGGGAGCGTAGCGAGCGTAGACAGCATGCAAAAGTCGAACCCCATATTTTATCCCGTGTTCTAAAACATAGTTTTACATATAATGGGCAAAAAAGCAGTCTCCCTAGGGCAGAAAATAGGCTTTTTTTGCCCTAGATATGTAAACTATTTTTATCGATTTAACTCTATTTAAAGATTCCTCCATATACAATAAACCATCATAAAACTTTATTTTTGCTTATTTACTTTTGCTGTAAATCTTAGAAATTATAAATTGAAAAAATATCAGTAAATATTAATTAAAAGTAAATATATATATATATATATATATATATATATTTTATTATCTAGTATTTAACAAAGCCTTTATTTTATTTAATTATAATTTATTGAAAATTAATTGAAGCATGATTTTCTAGGTTATGTAATCTCCTTTTCTAAAGGATTACGTATATTAATTATGTTTTTTTTATAAATAAATATTTAACTTTATATATATGGGCACGACCAGAATAGAACGACCAGCTGAAAAATTAAAAAAAAAATTTTTTTTTGTGTAACTCTTTGGGATTTGTGAAATCATTTCTATACTTTACACTTCCTGATGCATAATTTTGAGATGCTCCAAAATTGAATTTTTTCAATATTTTGATTTCAGCTGCCCAGTTCGATCTGAAATAACTAAAAACCATGAAAATTTTAATATAAACATTTTTTTTCAGGTAGTTCAGATAAAAAGAAAAATTTTTCCCAATTATATGTATATATTAAAAGTTTCATAGTTTTGAGTTATTTAAGGGTTTAACTGGGTAGCTGAAATCAAAAAATTGAATAAATCCAAGTTTAGAGCAGCTGTATTTCAAAACTATGCATCAAGAAGTGTAAAATAGGAATGGCTTAACAAATTCCAGCTAAAAAGTGACAAAAAAATTTTTTGGTTTTATTTTTTTACTGGTCGTTCTATCCTGGACGTGCCCATATATAAAATATATACCTGAAAATTTTGTAATATAGGTTATGTTAAAGTGAGGTTAGAGTGTACGCACCCCTATTTTCTCGAATTAAGTCAATTTACCACTCGATTTACCAGTATAAGAAATTTATAAATGGTTCTGTGACTTAAAAAACCATTTTATTTAAATAAGAAAATGTTAACCTTTTTTTTAAAAGTATATTAATGATGTACATAATTATTAGGAGACTAATGAAAATGAAAAATGAACTTTTTAGAGCTGTATTTTAATTATAATAATATTTTCTAAATTATTTCCTAAATATTATATTTCATTAGATTCTTGAAGCCAGTATTATAAATATTTTTAATTAAAAACTTGTTTAATTTATTATTTTAAATTTATGTATTATTTTAAAATAAAACTAATTCTGAAAATTAAAATTTAACAGATCATTTCGAGATCACGCTCATAGTTACTACTTAGAGTATAATTTTAAAAATCAATTTCAAGTGTCTGACTATTTTTAAAGTCATACTACTTAAATATTCAGTAGATAATTGATATATTATATGAACTATCTAATAAATTAGATGTAAGGATTTATTTCACGTTGTGATAGTTAAGAATTTAAAGGGTACTCACGTTGCTGCCATAAAAATACATAATTTAAGCTTTTTAAAGTCAAAGATATATTTGGTATTTTAATCTATTAACGCCTAATCATGACATTCATGCAACTTGAATATTTTTTTATGAAAAAATCAATATTTTGAGCTGAAAATGACACCTAGAAGGTTATTTGGGCTCCTCTTTTCATTTCTAAAGTCCATTTTTACGTACAACCCCTAAAAAATGTACTATCATCCCCTAAATATGGGGTAAATTTTAAACATTTTTTAGTCGTTTTATAAACTGATACTATGCACAATTTATTCATGAAAAAATATCCAAATGATATGAACGTAATGATTGGGCGTTAATGGGTTAAGTAGGCTGTACCCTGAATTTCTATGTTCATAGGGAGAGGTACCTGGAAAATACCTCCAAATACAGGAGTTAATTTGATGGATTTGGGGAATAATTTAACGAGTAGAATAATCCTGACTTAAGGGCTTAGTAAACATATTCCATGACCGTATGAAAAATTGACTTTTGTTATACTAAAAAAAAAATGATTCGCTAGTAATAAAATATTAATATTTTGCTGATACTTATTTAAATATTAATCTTTTAGCCTCAGGTACTTTTTTATTGAAAACCTTTTATTTTATTCAAAAAAAGTCAATTTTTTATTTTAAGAAATTCGTATTGATTTCAAGTAAAAATGTAAAATTCACAACATGAATAAATATTAAAGTTCAATCATACACTGTAAAAAGTAATCAATAACAAAATTTTTACACGAATAAATTGTAAATACGAAACAGACGAAAAAAAAATTAATAATTGCCCCTAAATAAAAAAAGTTTTTCTAATCGACATGATCCTCTACACGTCCATAAAAATTTATTTTTATCACGAGACTGACAGCTCTGTTGACTGACAAACTCAGTGACAAAGTTTGCACAGGATTTAGCCTTAATATTTATTTAATATGTTTATAAAAGATAAAGTACACACGCTTATAATAAAAATAAGAAACATTTTATCGATTTTTAAATTGACATTTTTTCTTACGAATATTAAAAAATGACGCGGGTAAATTCGGTAAATAAACCTATTAAATATATTTGGAATATTTATTTTATTAAATATAACTAGCAGTGTTATCGATCGTTTAAATTTCGACACTCTGAGGCAGGAAGAACAAGAGAACCATACTTTTATAGTAGTTTAACCTAGTTTTTCGTGTATAATAATACTTGTATTACTAAAAAATGTTTTACTCAGCAAAGGTACGTTTTTTTTCTTATGTGTTGGTGTCGTAAGATTTTTTAAGAGGAAATACAATATTTTTGAATATATGAAGGATTCTACGGTGGGGAATCCGCTTGGCGTATTTTTGAGAGTTTGAAAATTGCGAATCTTTGTTTTTTTGACAGGGTTGAAGGGAAAAAGTTTTGAATTTTAAACTCGATTTTAAGAAACTTTCTACGAAGTCCCAATTTTCGTCAAATAAGCATGACCGAATCGACAAAGGATTTTGTGTCAAAGGTTTTCTCTCAACTTTTTTTTCTGCTGAATCTGCAAATGACAGAAAAGATTATTAAACCTAATAATAAAACAGATTATTTATATTTTTAAAAATCAGTTTCAGATTTCATTCATTTTTTAAGCAATTTTTATTGAAAATAATTGACATTTTTCTTTAATAAACTGTAAAACAAAACAATGTTTCATTTTATTCTGACAAATTGATGAAAGAAAAAGAGTAATGAATCAATTTATTTTATGAACGTAAATAAATATTAAATAAATTGATTTTATAAATTGACAGAGGTTTCAATATTTGCAAAAAATAATTTTTTTGTTTTCATATTGTAAAACTAAAATAATTTTTTATAAACACTCAATGCCCCAAAAGTTAAATTTTCATTTAACAAAGTTTGTCTAAAACGTTAACTTAATTTATTTGCTTTACAAAAACAAATAGAATTATTTTAAAATCTTTTAATTAACTAACCAAACAGTTAATTATTAAAAATTACAACCGGATAAGGACTAAATGTGTAGACAAAACATAGAAAAGTAATTTTTAAAACTTAATACGCATTCTCTTGCACACAATAAAAGTTGTTAAATTAAATTATAAACTGTTTTTTAAAAAATAAAAAATATTTTTTTTAAAAACTTATTTTAAATTTTCTATTAAAAAGTGAAGAATAATTTTAAATTTATAACAAGTCGTTAAAAGTTTATAATACTTTAAAAGTTTGTTAAATATAAGAATTTTGGAGATGGGGGAAAACTGCGTCATTTATTTGGTCAGTTTAACAATAACACTAAAATTCAATTCACATTCTGATAATTATTCGAAACACACAAACCAAAATACACGTGAATTTTAATTAAAAATTTAGATACTAAACAGCTAAATTGTTACAAGTACTCTCGTTAAAAGTTTAAAAAGTGTGTTAATAAATTTTTTTTACGAAAAATTATTTATTAATCGATTCAGTTTTATCTAAAAAACTTGATCTGACCTAAACATATAATTTAGTTTCGAGTTATAAAATTTCAATGTCAAAAAAATAATAATAAAAATATAAAATAAATACTTGAGCCACACTAATAATAGTTTTCATGAAGAGAGCCACAAGTAGTACAAGTAAGTTTTTAGTGCGCCGGCTGAGATATTTTCAGTGGCAGTGTACTTCTCTGAATCATCTTTATTTTTTATAGTTTAAATTTTATGAATTTTAACCGATGTCATGTAGGTCAAAACTTTATGCCGGAATCGAGTCATCCTGACCTAAATAAAGATTTTTATGTGTATATATGGGATATTCCATGTAATTTTGGTACTTTTTTACAAGACTGAAACATGGTCCAATATACGAAATTTATCCTAATTATTTTTTCTGTTGGAATCAGCTGGATTAGTCCATGTATACTTTACAATTAACTTTTTTACACGAATGACTGTTTTGGGATTTTTTTAAAACTAAAAAGTACTCGTTTTTTGCACAAAGATTTTATTTTTTAAATGATACCTTGAGGTTGTAAAAAGTCTTAAGAGCGTGAAATAATTTTGAAAACAAATTGTCTCTTTTATCCCTTAGGAGTAAAGACTTTAAAATTCACAAATACCAACACGAGGTTTGAAAACCAAATATTCACTAATTGCAGCTATTGAAAATATAAATTCATAATTTTCAAAACTTTAACTCAAACTATCAAAAATTTTCAAGCACAATAAATTTCATTTGCATTTATGTAAATTTTGAAAATATCATTGAATCAGAAACTTGATATATTTTTAAATTAAAAAAGTCATTTTTAATTTAAATAAATATGAAAAAAATACTTGTCATTTATACTTGATAGTTATGTATTATTTTGACAATTTTAGAAATATAAATAAATAAAAATCAATTATTTTTCACTGAGAGAGAGATATTTTAAATTTTTTATGTCTGGCTTTTTTCCAAAAATGGGCTAATTGTGTTATTACAGTGAAAATAGTGTAATGAATTAATTTTGTTATTTATCTGTTTTTTTGATAAGAAAAAAATAAGACCTAACGTAATAATAAAACTTTTTAACCCAATAAAAAAATAAATAATTTTTTAATTAAAAATTTTTTTTGATCTATTCAATAATAATTTAATTAATATTCATAAATTTATACGCTTTCACGATTTTATTGTTTGTCCTGCAGGTAATAAAATCCAAAACGTTTTTAAAATTTCATGGAATCATTAAAAATTTTATTACTGTTTTTCATTATAAAATGTATTTGATTCATGGCCTAACCTATATTTAATTTATCGTGAAATTTATATATTTTTAAAAAGGGGTCGAAGGATTAAGCTGTGTGCTTTCAATCAATCAAACTGTATTATCATTGCTAATGAATATGCGTCATTCTTTTATTTTTATTAGATTTTGGGTTTGGTTGTGATTGGATTGATCTTAACTGGGGTAACAATTATTTAGTAATCAATTTTTAATTTGCTGCCATGTCAAAATTTTCTACAAGCTTAAAGTTTCCAAAAATTCTTTAGTGATCCCATTCCAATCATTTGTTTGCTAAATATGATCAGAGTCCCAATTTCAGGATTTTGGTCCTATTTGATACTGTCTAAACCTATAAACCAATAACATGCTCTAAGACTTGAACACAAAATTTTTGTTTTATTCTCTCGAAAAGTCAGTATAATTGAATTTCTTAAAATCAAACTTCAACAACAAATGAAACAAACACCATAACCACTTATGTTGAAAATAAAAGCCAGCCTTTAAATAAAAATGAAATAAAAAGACTTTAAAACAACTAAAATTATCTTAATCTGTTAATAAGATATGAAAAACTATTTGTTTCAATCATTTAATTTTCGTACATTTTAAAGTAAAATTACATAGATAAAAAAGTACTAAAACTAATATCTTGAGTATGTAAACCTGACTAATAATTGTGCATTTCGTAGAAAATTACTTTATCTGATACTACTAATTTCAGAATAAAGTATTCTAATTCTGGGTCTTCAAATTAGTGCTCTAAATTACTTTAATTTTGAATATTATCTATTTATCCTTTAATTACGTTTTTATATCAGTAAAAAATATTCAATATGAGCATTTCTTTTAATTTATTCAAATTTATGTTCATATTTAAAATATGAAAATTCCAATAACACTAAAATATTATGCATGCTAGGAAATAAAATAAATAGATTTTAATACAAAATACATTAAATATTTATTATCAATAAATAAAATAAAAAAAACATTTTTCCTAACCTAAAAATCAATATAATTTGAAGTAAATTTCTAAAATGCATAAATTTTTATAAATAAATAAGCTATCGGGGCGTGTTTTCTCATATACAAAAAGTATAAATTTATACATTCGACATGCACGTTTTAGAAAAATATATACTCAATATACTATTCAATATACATGTAATATTCATGATTTGTATAATATTTTGAATAAAAAATTATTATTTATTCATCGATTTTATTCTTAAATAATAAATTTTAGGTTATGTTACAAAAAAACAGAATAAAGTTTTTAATTTATCTAATTGTTATTTGATTTATTGTACATTAATAAAATTAACTTCAAACTAAAACGTCATGTATATCTAAAAGTAATATACTTTGCATACCAATAAGTATATACATGCATAATTAATCGTGTATTTATTCAAAGAGTGATATTACAAGTAGAAAACAATAATTGCAATTTGTTATGTAAAGTATTATTTATTTTGGTAATTTTTGGATTATCTGTCACGCAGGTTTATTAAATTGATTATTAGGTTCATCATCTGGCCTCGTTCAGTATTGTCACTATTCACAGTATTTATGACTATTGTTAAAAAATAATTACTTTGCAAACCTTAATTTTTTTTCTGGCCATCTGGTCAACTCTCTTCCTGGAGCCAAGAATTCTTCCAAATATATCAATGGTTACTACAGTAGGTTCTTTATAAGTTGCATATTTTATCGACAGCTAGCTTTTGTATCTTTATTACTAGTTTATGATTAATTACTTTGCTGGATTTTGGACAGTATAATTGCAAAATGACGTTTAGTCAAATATACTGAGCATTACGCTGCCAGTACCTTTTTAGAGATTATTCGTATACTCAAACTCTTTAAGTTTGATTTTGGACTTTTATCTTCGGGTTCTCAGCAATTCTTACAAAAATAATATACAAAATTTTACTTGCAAATAAATGTTTTTCCAACATACACACTAAACTATTCTAATAAATTTCAATAAGTAAACTAATTGACATGTTACAAAAATAGATGCATCATCAACTAATCAAATAAATACTAAGAAATTACCAGCCTTAAATTTCAATAAATTAGTTTAATAAAATTATATACAAGAAATTTTCTTACAGTAATTTAATATCTAAAATTATCCATAATAAAATTAAATGAAGAATATTGGGATTAATATTAAAATTACTCCATGAATAGACTAATCAAAAAAATACGAAGAATTGAGGTATTTTCTTGCCTAGTTTCTGAGTGAGCATAAACTGTCCGAAGTATCTGAATATTCAATTTAATACTATATAAGTTTCTCATACTTTAATAACTGTACTTAATCTGTATGGTCATCAATATGATTCTCTCCCAAATATTTAAAATATTGATTTTAGGTTAAAACTTGCAATTTTGATCAATCAAAAGTTTTATATTCAACGAATAAAATCGTGAGACAATTTTGAAAGATTTTAATATGACATTCACTAAAAAACTGTTTTATCCTGACGTTAGGTGAATCTCATTAATTTCGAAGATTATTTTAGTCAGTTATTGACACTTACAACAAAAAACACGTTTAAAATAAACTCAAAGTTTAGATTCAGCAAGAATGTTAAAACTTTGATCCCTTGATACATAATATACAATTTTACATACAATCCCGGATGTAGTTAAAATTTTACACTCTTGCTGCTCATAATTATCTTAAATATATTTATTGCATTAATGTATAAAGTAATACTAGTACCTTTTTATATTATTTAAGTAATTGAAAAATTATTTCCATACCCATTCGTCCAGCAAGAAAAGAATATTTAAATAAATAAAAATTACAATAAATCTTTCACTATTTAATTTATACTTCAATAATCCAATAAAACAATAATTTACAGTTCGTAATCTGACGTTAAATAGATTATTTAACATGAGCATCAAGTTTAATATATTTTTTTAAAAATCCTTACTTATTTATATATAATATTATATTATTAAAAAGGATAAACTACGTACATGTGTGTGTGTGTGTGTAGTATATAAAGAAAAAATGAAAATAAGATAAGCTTGTATAAAAAAGTATAATACAAGGCACGTAGTTTAATATATATTTTTTTAAAAAGATCCGAAGAATAAAAAATTATTGATTCTGGCACTTATTTGATTCTTGGGCGCCAAGGACGTGTATGTATTTATATTTTATTTAGACGTATAATTTAATTAAATAAATTTTTAATTTTTAATTAACTGTGCGACAATAACATCCTCTTAACTTTCTTGATGAGAAATTCTAAAGGATTAAATAGTTGTCAACTTGAGAATTGTTTCAATCCGAGTTTTAGATGCAAATGATATAATTTATGCTATTATTATTATTGTTTTCTTGAAAATTAATTGTCAAATGGAAGATATTTTATTTTAAATAGATTTTAATTTACTTTTTACGCGTCTTTTTTGGTTCAGAAGAGAAGACGAATTTTCTTGAGGAAAGAAACTTGAAAGAAGAATAACGACGGTGAAATTAAGATAATCACCAAGTCCAGTGGACTGTATTTGACAAAGATAGATGCATGAGCTAATCTTGTCTAGTTCCTGAGTGAGCATAATGCTACTAAGGAGTATGTAAAATTTTATATCCTCAAAGAAGCGCTAAGCACAGAATTTTCGGTTTGCTCAGTATAAAATCCTGCTTCCAATATCTTGAAATAAGCGTATATATCAATATTTTGAAACCAACCAATCACTTTATTACAGGCATAAGATTTAAAAGAAGCGGATTCGCGTCAGATTTTAGCACTGTTTTCCCATTGTTCCAATTTTGAAGTCGTTTACCACCTTGGAACTACGTCGAAATTATTGCTCCTTCGAATTTATTATTCGTTTTTATCCCGACTTTATTTTAATGATTCAACAAAGAACACAAAAAAACATTCACTCATTTGTAACGAGCAAAGAACTCGATTATTCTGTGCATTTTAAATAAAACTTAAATGTAAAGCCGACCTCAAAGCTTTCTGTAATATAATGTACAAAAGTTTAATTAAAAGCATACTTCTTTACAACAATATTTCTAGAAACTTGCATCTATGTATTACAAAACTTACATAATGCAATACAAATTCTTTTGTCTTTTCGATTAATTTACAGCTGGATAGTTTCACAAAACATTTATTTGTTAAATATAAATTAAAGTCGTTAAAGACTCTTAGAAACTTTCTAAATAGGTTTTACTAACAATTTCCCAGTCTGTTTAGCAGAAAATTCTCATCAAATTTTATTTTTAAACTAAAAAAACAATTTATTTAAACAATAATTACTTTTTTGTTGAATTGCACAATTTTTCAGGTCGATATCTAATTTCAAACAAAATTGTTATTCTATTTTACAGATGTTTATTTAATATTGTATATTCTACTTGTTTGTTTATCATCTATACTAAAAACCTCTAGGGGCTGTTGATAGAGGTCACCAACAATTACAATTTCAGCCACATCATTGCAATATTTTTCAATTTATTTGTTGAGGAACCGCTATACATCAATTATAGATGCAAATTTACTGGCTATTTTTTCTCATAGTGCATTTTTTTACACTATGCTGAAAAACACATCCTAGAACGCGATGGAAATAATTTCAAGAATTTAATCCTTTCAGAAAAAAATCTTGAAATTATTATTGGTGGCAGTGAGATTTGAACCCGGGACCCTTGGGTCACCAAGCACAAACGCTGCCCTAGAGCCATATACGATCTTTATTTATTTAATATACTTAAAATTAAGCTACAAAAATATAAAATGTGCTTTACTTCAGACGATTCTCCTCTCGCCTTGGTCAATTCCTCCACTGGACAATTGTCCCCTTTAACCAAAGTGCTAGCAATATTAATTGCATCCAAAAAATTTAAATGGAGTAAAATGGATCCAACTCAGTGGATCTTACGTATTTTTGTTCGCTGAAAATGATTTTGCGGAAGATTCATCCCAAAAAAGCCCAAATTTAAAAAAAAGAAACCAAAGCAACTTTGAAAAAATATAATTTGAACAAAATTATAAATAAACTGATTTTTTATGGGTTTTCAGTATTATAATTGTCCGGTGTATAATTTTTATGGAGGCTCAAGGCCGCACATTCAAAGTAAAAAGTTTATAATTTAGATCGACTCAGCCGATTTTTAATAATATTTTTTAACACATAAAATAAAAATTTTGATTAAAATCTGTCAGTTAGAAGCTTAACCTATAAAAGATCCTTAAAAAATAAATTTTATTATTTAATTTTCAATATTTATTTAAATAACAAAAAAATGAAATTATTTATTCAAATATCAAAACTGACAGATTTTAAATTATTCTAACAATTATATCAAATTTTAATTATTTCCTTTGCACTATTTTGTAAATGCGATTTAATTTCATAAATATTTAATTTTATTGATTCGCACGTTGTTATTAATTAATAATTTAATTAATCATTTCTCTTGTTAAGGTGTTTGATCAAATATGGCAGCCAGAGTACCGAGAAAAAACTAGTGCCATAAATCATAAATAAATTGAAGAAAAAAATTATCTTTTAATACAAAAATATATAAAAACTTTTTTTTGTTGCGTAGTGTCTGTGAAAAATTCGCCCTTGAAAGTTCAAGGGACAAGGTATATATTTATTGATCAAGTAAGTTTTCTTCACGCTTCTATACTTTTTCTATTAAAAAAAATGTATTAAAGAAATTTTTTTTTATTTAGATTAAAAAATAAGATAAAAAATTCCTAAAATTAATTTATGAAATTTTGTTAGCTCAAAAAATTACACATTTTCTGATTTTAATTTTATTTACTCTTAGCACATTTAAAAAATCTCGTTTATATTCAGTTCGAGTAAATTTTTTATTTTATTACAGCTAAAAAAAAGTGCGAGAAAGAGATTTTATTTAATTATTTTATTTTACTGAATAAAAAATTAAGGCTTAATTTTATTGTCTTTTGAAAAGTGACTAATAAAAGTTTATGCCGTTTTATGTTGTTTTTTAGTAATTTAATTTCTATTGATTTATTTTATTTCTTTTAAAAGTACCTACAACTTTAGTCAAATTAAAGACAGACAGTAATTTACTTATTTTTAATATTATTAACGCTTTTGTTTAGTTGTTACATAACAAAGGCTTTGGTTTTTAGTACTTTTTAGTAATTTATAATAATTTTTTTAAAAATAGCAGTAATGATTAGAGACCCTAGATTACCAGAGACAGACAGATAGGGGGACCGATTTTGATTGTTCAAAAAAATACATGCATTTTAAATGGGAAAGTCGCCATCTTACCTAGCAACCTTTTTTTGAATACATGTATTTAAATGAGAAGTCGCCATCTTACCTAGCAACATTTACGGAACCACGTGCGAGTCTGTCTGTCTCTGGTAATCTAGGGACTCTAGTAATGATTTACGAGCCACGCCATCTACATTTTGTTTTTCAAGAAATTAAAGGTTCTTTCCTTGTTTTTAAATCGATTTTTTCATTTTTAATTAACTATTTTTACACTTAGGATAAAGTTAAATATTATTTATTCCCGTAAATAAGGACGCTCTTGCCAACTTCAGGATGTTGCGCTATGAGAAAATCTTCAGGATCCAAAAGTTGGTAATCATGGAAAATCTCTATATTATAAAAACAATAACATGCTAATAAAAAATGAATAAAACCCAGAATTACATTAAAGATCATAAGTTTGAATAAAAAAATAGCAGTACTCCAATATCAATTTAAACCGCATATTGATCAGTTCGATTCATACAGATATACATATTTATACTTAAATTGAATACTCGAAAAGTTTGAATAGTAGACAAGTATATACGTACTTTGAATAAATTTTTAAAAAATTCAATTTTAAAAGCTTTGCAC
Source organism: Anagrus nilaparvatae (assembly GCA_022575985.1). Taxonomy (NCBI): domain Eukaryota; kingdom Metazoa; phylum Arthropoda; class Insecta; order Hymenoptera; family Mymaridae; genus Anagrus; species Anagrus nilaparvatae. The sequence continues at coordinate 5,551,081 of JAKSXM010000107.1, forward strand.
GTTCGCGTTTATTTTCATATTCTGTCATATTATAAGGATTTTTATATCTTAGAAATGAAGCTTCAAGCTGAATATCTGACTTTTTATGAGTTTTTTAAAATTCAGTTAGATTTTTCCATGTACATTTTAATCTTCTCGTTTATTATAGAAGCTTTTATTTCTGTCCTTTTCTATCACGAGTAAATAAGCGTATATACACGATCAATACAAAATGTCCTTAGAGGTCTACCTCAAACCACTGTATATATAACTTTTCCTGATAAATTTAATTATCAATAATAAATGTAAAAAAAAAATTAAGAATTTTATTTTTCTAACAATAGAAAACTTTTTCATTTTATTATGCACAATTGCATGACAATAGAATTATTTAACGGTTATTAGTTAACTTAGGTCTGACTATATCAGTGTTTTACTACTCGTTTGCTGAAAAACTGAAAGTTTTTATAGTTAATACTGAATTTTTATTTTACTTAAAGAAAAAAATAAAGTCTTGGTAAAAACAAGAACAAGTATAAAGCTTGTTAAAGAGTTCTGTTTGTTTTAGATACTTAACCTAACTTTAATGTATATTTTAATGGATCTAACGGCTATTTTAAATTTTTTACTAGTAGAGTACTACAAAGTATTGATTTTAAAGTTACACTGTAAAAAGTAATTTTCTTATATTAACAAAAAAATTAGAACATTTTCGAAAAAATTTGTAAATATTTGAAAAAAATCGTATATATACTAAATTTAGTAGATTAACAAAAAATTCGAGTATTTTTGGTTTTTTTTTGTGAATTTGCAACTTTTTTCGTAAAATCACAAAAATAAATCGAGGATTCTCGAATTTTTCGATAATATACTAAATTCAGTAAATTTACGATTTTTATCGAATATTTACAAAATTTTTTGAAAATTTACTAATTTTTCGAAAAAATTTTATTTTTTTTGTAAATCTAAGAAAGTTACTTTTTACAGTGTATTTTTATTCTGCTAATTTATCTAGTTGATTATTGGAATTAAAAAAAAAAAATTGTTTTTTAAAGCCAAAAATATAGATAATTCGACTTGTTAGACGATTAATTTTTCCTGTAAGAAGCCAAATGTAAAAAATATTTGAGCTTCACTTATTAAATTAAATCCTTTAGCATAATTTAAAATAATATTTGAAATAATTTCACAGTAAAAAGTTTGTACTTACATTCTCCTCAACGGTTTTCTTGATTTTAACGCTTGCTTCTACAACAGATTTTCCAGCTTTGTTTACGGCACTATATAAGAATCCACCAAAACTTTTAGCACCAGCTAATGCTTTTCCAGCTAAAAAAACAAATAAAATTAAAAAATATTAATAAATGCTGTAATTGTCAAATCAAAAAAATGAATATTTAAATTATAGTTTAGACCAATATCTAATAAAATATTAACCTATAGCGTATTTTAAGGCTAGTTCGCAGAGAAGCCGTTTGTGGCAGGATAGAACAATGGTAAACTTGGGTTGGTGACATTTGCTCATATACGAAAAGCCATAAAAGCATAAAAAAATGTTAACAACTTAGTTCTATCCTGCATGAACGGCTTCTGGGTTCCCTGCAAGTTTGTAAACAGTTTTTTGGATACGGTATGCATAAATTGGTGCGAACTGGGGAAAGAGATGGGGGTGGGGGCATATGTCAAAACCTGTATAAAAAATCTTTGTTAGGGTAAATTTAGATGGGCGTCTTATCTTCTTACTTCTTATCCTTTTTGGAAAAAGGATAAGAACTAAAATTTGAATTTAATTTCTTTTTTTGTAAAAATTGCATCATATATTATTAAAAAATGTTTTTTTGCAAAGAGTGAGCTTAAAACAGCAGTAAAAACATGAGTTTTTATTAAAAATGACAAATAAAATCATTTATTTACAATTGACTCAAACACATAACCTAACTTTCTGCTATACTGATAATTACGTTAAAACTTATAAAAAAATTAACTTTAATGATTTATTTGATTAATTACGAGTTAATTATTAAATTAAAATTAAATGATAAAAATTTTTCCGTGTTAAAAATAGGAAAATTGAAAAATTTAATGAAATTAGTTAAAATTTTTGCGCTAAAAAGCATAAGAAGTAGGAACATAAGAAGCCCATCTAAATTCACCCTTAACCTATAATATTCTTGCCAACATATTCAATTTTCGAGAGGGGTATATTTCCTGAAAGTTCTCATTATCGGAGTAATTTGCTTGATGTAGCAATTATTTTATTGCTCTGAGTTTTAAATGTCCATCACGTAATCAGCACTATACCTAGGTCCTTTACTTCAGAAAGTTTGTTAATAGAGATACCTTTTACTAGATAATATATAAATTCTTTTCTTTTAGTAAAACTAATAAATAAGACCATTTTCAATGAACCTCATTAGAAAAGATTAGTTGTATCACACTGTCAACGCGCCAACAATGTTAAATGCATTGATTTTGAAGGTTTTAACCACTTTTCGATGGCCAGTTTTAAGTAATGAACGCTGTAAAAAATAGACAAAAGATTTGTAAGATAGGTAAATTCTTAAAAACAATTGCTGATTGAGCCTATTTTAGGTACCCCAATTAGGTTTTCGGAGTCGCTGATCATAATTTCGAAGTCCGATTTTTAAAAATCAAAATGGCGAACTCAAAAATGCGTATTCCTAACCTCAGAAGCGGTGATTTATGCTGTTTTAAGCACATTGTCTAGTAAGTCTTTCGGACCAGTTATTACAATTATGAAGTCAGTTTTTTAATGATCAAAATATTGGGCTAAAAATAGTAGATTTCTAACCTCAAAATCGGCAATAAATGCTATTTTAATCATTTTAACGTGTTGCATAATAAGTTTTTGGGATCAGTGGTCAAGATTCTGAGGTCAGATTTTGAACCAAAAACTTACTAGAAAACTATAAAATGCTTTAAATGCCATTGCAAATTTCGAGGTTAAAATTTTGAATTTACCGATCCTAAAAACTTATAATGCAACACGTTAAAATGCTTAAAAGAGCATTTATTGCTGAATTTGAGGTTAAAAATCTATAATTTTGAGTCTGTTATTTTGATTATTAAAATTCTGTTCTGACTTCAGAACCAAGATAAGTGGTCCCTATAGAGAACGTAAATACGCTTAAAACAACATAAATAACCGAATCTGAGGTTAGGAATACGCAATTTTGAGTCCGCCATTTTGAATTTTAAAAATCTTTCTCCAAAATCGTGATTAGCGAACCCGAAAACCTAAGTGGGGTACCAAAAATAGGCTCAATCAGCACCTATCTTGCAAATTTTTTGTCGATTTTTTATGATATAGTGTTCATTACTCAAAACTGACCATCGGAAAATGGATGAAACCTTCAAAATCGTTTTTAGTGACCAAAAATACATAAGTTTCACTGAGGTGGATCCATTTCTGTGTAGATAAAATTTTTGGATGAATTTAATATTGTTGGCGCATTGTCTATGAAGAAATATATTCTGAATAGGTGATAATTATTATAATTTTTCTGGTCAGCGGCCAGAAAACACGCATTTCCCGGCCGCTGCGCGTCCTAAAAAACTCAAGAACAGAATACTATATACGACTCGGCAAATCATTGTTAAATGCCAAAAATAAAAGTGGCTCAAAGTGTGACCATTGCGCAACACCTGATGTAGCAGCAAACCAATGTGAATAAGATCCTTTTTAAGGCACTGCTAATTTTTTACCAAATAAATAGGATATCATCCAGATTAAGGTTTTATTTATAATTCCCATATAGACCAATTTTTTATCATGAGATCTAAATCAACATCAGTTTTCCAATACACTAACTGAATTATAATAAATAAGGGTAAGATTAAATTATTGTAGCATATTTTAAAGAATTCTGGAATTTGATGCTTTGTAAAATTATAAAAAAATGAATTTTTTTTTTAATTAATCACCCGATAACTCTAAAAATAACAAATTTTGATTTGGTAAAAAGTTTATTCTTCCTTTGCTTAAATATTCCAAGTAAATTATCTCGCGATTTAAAGAAAAAAATATAAATATAATAAAATATCACGATTATAAAAAACAGCCGTAATCTCGTTTAATAAATTATGATAAAGAATCATAAAACTTTACTTGATTAAAGTTTTTATTGACACTTTTGGATATAACATAAAACTTAGCTACATAAATGTAAAACTTTAGAAATAAAACTAAACACAAAATTATAAAATATTGAGATTATAAAATATATTTTATAGTTTAATTTATAAGTATTGATTGTTAGATTTTATATTTTTAAAAAAGAACTTTTTAAATATAAATGATAATAAAAACAGCTCATAAAATCAGGCATAAAATATATTTATTACTTTAATTTGATTTTTTAATTTCGAGTGAAAAATAAAATTTAGTACGCTTATTATTTAGAGGTCAAAGTATATAATAACAGAATGGAAGTTACTTGATTAAAGTTAGACTTCAATGACAAAAATTAGATTTTTAAAATTAAATTTCAAATTTTGAGGTTAAAATGGTCTATTAAGGATAAAAATGACTTTTCCGGGAGTTCTTCTGTGAGTAAAAATTTTCAGGGAACCACTGGACTTTGGTAATGGTAAAATAAGCTTCTAAGGGCCATATTAGACATGCAATTTATTGATCTCAAACAGAAGAATAGATTTCAAAAATAAAATATTTAGACTGCCAGGAAACAGGAAATTTATTTTAGAAAAATTATACGATTAAGTCTTATATTTTTATGCTGGACAAAAATGAAAAAAATGACATTGATAATAATTATTGTACATCATTCCTAGCAACCACAATAGAATTTACAAATGTACACCGATTCTGCAGAATCCTTGACAAAGACCCAATCTTACTTCAGCAGTACAAACCGAGCCTACAATACAAAGAGTAAGAGAAGTTTAAGCCACGGTGCCATATTGAAAAAGTGAAGTAAAATTCGTAAAGTATATTTGTTTTTCAATTTTAACACGTTCGTTGCGACCTGGCTGCTGAGAACCATATTGACCCGTGGCCCAAAGTATTTTAAATGGGATTCAAAATATACCACAGCGAATGTGTTAAGTTATGACTAGAGAAAAGTATAACTAAAAATAGTAAAATATTTTTCATTAAATTCATCTAAATCATAAAATATTCAATGTTTATTACTAATGCTACTATATTTAATATAAATAGGGGGGATGGACGCCGAAGAGCGTGACATGTTTATAAGAGCTTTAGAAAGATTTAATAATTTTTAGTGAAATAGCAAAAGTTATTGGAAAATTTAAGAAAAAAAAATTATTAAATTTAAAACTTTTTAAATATAAGTAAAAAAAAGCAAAGCTCCGGGTAAAATTAAAAAAGAAAGAAGAAAGTAAAATATTGTAAGGAAATTGAGGTTAGAACGCATGGCGAGTTATGAGCATAAGAAGGAAATAGTGTAAAAAAATTTTTTGTATACATATTCAGATTTATTTTCAAAAAAGGAGCAATAGAGTTTAAAGAAAAAGAAACTTATAACTGGTTTGTGTTTTCAAGCAATCAACGATCATGGAGCATGTTCACTTATAACAGTTTTAACGCAGAGTCCCTAATTATTATAAGTCCTAGATCCGAAATTATAATGAATCCCGAAATATAAGTTACCCTGAGTCCATAAACCTAAAGTATTCTAAGTCCTTGTTCTTATCAGGACCTAATTAGGCCCTGACCCTAACTTCAAAGTAGTCCCTAAATCGAAAATATTTTAAGTCCATTTCACCCCACCCCCTCAAACGGCACATTTTCACCCCCTCCCATCCTTGCCGAGCCGGATTTTTTCAAATACCCCATCCAATGAACATGTTTGATGTTAATATTCAAGATAAAATATATATAATATATGTCAAATAATAATATATCAAGTTATCCTGGTCCTCAGTTAACAATAGTTTCTTCATTTAATATTTCAAGTTAAGAAAAACAGTAATAAATTTAGTTTGATAGAAATGCCGTTTTTCGCTTATATACATTTTGAATAGTTAAAAATAACAGAAGCAGGGAGTCATCCCAAAAAATTAATTTGAATAGTGCAGTGTAAAATGGTAATTTTCATATAAACAGAGCAAGTAGCTTATAAAATTCTTTATATCATTTTGAATGAAAAAAGAAATTTGTAAGTGAACATATATTTAAAACAGTAAAAAGACACAACAATATAAACATATAAAAACAGTACTAACAATTACAAAAAGGCTGTCAGATCCTCAACCCATTAAAATAGAAAGGAGGAATTTCAGTTTAATAGGAATTCCTTGAGAAATAAATTAAAATAGTGCAGTGATGTACCAGCATATGTGTAATTGTTAGTGACCTCCATCAACAGCTACAGATTAAGAAAACAGAAAATTTAAAAAGTAAAGAAATTCAAAATAATAGGAAATCGAAGAAAATACAAGAAATAGATCTGAAGAATACCTATGGAGGGAAATAAATATTAAATAGGAGAAATAGCTTTTTCTATTTTTCAGGAATATAAAATTTTCAAAATGCATACTTATTATAAGGATATCTGCATATAAATGCAATGAATATTACTTGAAAGCTTGGAAATGATTATAAGCAAGAATAAACTACTACTACTACTACCTAATATAAATTCATTAGCCTGTGTTCATTATTTACTTTAGTTATTTTCAATTTATTAAAAACGTAATTATTGGTTATTATTGTAATTTTACTTTTTTCAAAATGAATAGAGCTTTTTGCGTAATAAAAAAAGTATTTGTAATGGAAGATAATAATAATAATAATAATAAATGTTTACTTTCATTATAATACATACTAATTTTCTTATTGAAATTTCCAATAGTCATGGAAATGTTTTATTTTATAGTTTAAAGATATTTTGTCTAAACATTGAACGATTCAATTAAAATTTTAATACACGTTTACCATTTATTTAAATGTTTCCTTTAATTTCATCAATTTTTCTAGCATTAAGTTAAAATGTTTTTAAGCTGGATTAGCTGTAAAATTAGGGGGTTTTTAATTTTCATCTTGATATTTTCCTTGCTAGAGTTCGAAGTTTTTAGATTATTAGGCAATTTTTTTAAATGTTGATTAACAGTAATGTGTTTTTTTTTAAATGCAACTGGTTTACAAGATTTATACTTTGATTTCTTGTATTAACAGGATAAGTTAAGAAATTATTTTTTAATTCCTCATAATACATCATAATGGAATTAAGCATAAAAGCTTGCCTATGATTTAAGTAAGTGTTGTTATAAGAGTTGTTGAAAGAATGAATAATTTTTAGCAACCTATTTCTTGAATTATTTAGGGGTTATATAACGTTATTATAAGCTCCACCCCATGCAATGGATACCATACAAAGCAACATTTAAGAAAAGAGCATTTGCAGTATTTGAAGGTCCATAAAATATTTCATTTTTTTAAAAGTAAATAGCAAAAACCTTGTTTTGCCCACAATCTGCTGAATATAAATTTCCCATAATAGAAAGCAATCAGAAATTACTCCTAAGTATTTGCAGCTGTTTACTTGTTTTAGATTAAAATTACCAATTTGTAAATTTATTTCAAGAGGTATATTATCTATTCAAAAATAGTTGGTTAACATTCAGCCATTTGTAAGCAAAGTTAAGGTATTGTGCTATTTTATCCCGTGCTAAAGAATATGTTTCTCACTCATAATAATTGCTGTATCATCGTCATAAACATGTCGTTTTTGTATATAATAAACAATCGAGGAATCAATATAATTCCCTGAGGTAACCTTAGCAAAATTACAATGGGTTTCATTTACTATAACATTGTTTTCTGATGGAAAGGTAAATGAGTAAATCCAGTATTTTACCTCTCCAACCATAAGAAAAAAGTTTCTGCAAAGGATATTGTAATTAATGGTATCAAAAGCCTTAACTAGATCTAGATAAGTAAAAATGGTTGGGAGTTTATTATCAATGATATTAAACAAGATGTTAGCGATCTTAGCCAAAGCTTCCTTTGTACCTATATTCTTCCTGAATCCAAATTGACAATCTGACAAAATTTTAAATTTACTTAAAAATTAAACAATTCTAATATGAATTATTTTTTCAAAAATTTTTGCAATATTAGAGATAAGAGAAGTAGGTTGGTAATGCGAAGTTCAATGTTTATCCCCGTTTTTATATACATCAAGGATTATTTCAGCTTGTTTGAAACAATCAAGCCATTTTTCATAAAGAATACACATACTAAAAATGTGTTGTAGCGAATAAGCTATTAGATTAGATGTTTTTATGATCTTCATACTAATTTTATCTATACCACCTGTTTTATCTCTAAATTGTTTTATGACTGAAATAATTTCTTGCTTGTTAAAGGGGTTTAAGTAAAAGGTAATGTTACAGTCATTTACTAATTTATGATTCATTGTTTTATGCACATTTTTCTTTGCAAGATTGATTCCAATATTTCTAAAAAATTTGTTAAGTTTGATAGAGATTCCTAATTTAAATATTAACATTGCGTTATATCCTCCTCATGAAGCCATCATTACTTGTAAGGTGATTATATATCTTCTGAACTTAATCTTCGATCTTGAATTATTCTGTCAAGAAGATCCGGCGAAGATAAACTGGTAAAGAATATAGAGTGGTATTTTTGTGTGGCAGCTTCCCTGACTTTTCTCTGACTGGACGTACTACAAACCTGTTGTAACGTTATCTGTAATTTTTGTAGCAATTTTCTTTACTAACTTTTAATAGTTCTATTGCTTGAGCACTCCAATATTCCATTTCATCTGGCTGTTTATATAAAACAGGTAGCCTTCTTCTTTGCTTCTAAAAATATTATGTATAAGACTCGTTGTTGAGGGAGAAGTTGATGGTATTGTTGTTTTCGAATTTGATGGATAACTTGTTTCTTTTCTCTGGCCCTTACCGACTGATTTATAATTTGATATTCTATGGCTAATACTGCCTCAATTCTTTGTGTAGTTATCCTGACCCATTGTTCAAATCTGACCAAAGATTCATAATTATGTATTATTGGTTGTTAAGACTTTGGCTACTGCAGCTGCATAGGTGAAATCTATAAATACAGTGGCTAGATTATTATGTGTGGATGAACAACACTTGGTCTTTCTACTTCCTTTTTTTTATTGTGTCTTTGACACGGCTGTAGAATTCCCAGTATCTTGGGTGATTTCTTTTTAAATGTAACAATTTGCGACTATTTAAATATTAACCTCGCATTATATACAAGCACACGTCAAGTAAATAACGCTCGTCTTCGTGTAATTACTAGTAAACGCGGAGCACTTGTTATTTTGGAGAATTTCTACAATCATAAGGTAAACTCTTACGATCCTCCGTAAGACTTCCACATGTAAGCTAACGTGTCAGTGTTGCCAACTGTACATAATTAATCATAAATAATCATTTATTTTTAGTTGGCGCCACTACCTCACAGAGCTCCACAAGAGCTCCATAATTGTAAGAAGTCCATAAAATTCAATAAAAATCTATTTGTAGTAAAATTTATCAGGCATAACCTAATTTCTATTCGATATTTTCTCAGCAAATACTTAATACTAATTAATTAGAATAAAATTAATGATGTTTGAAAAAAGAGCGATTTTAAATAGAAATTTTGTTATTGAAAAATTATTTTAATTTTATTAATATAATATATTTACTTAAATTTTATACGCTTATGTATATTTTCTTTGTTCTAGGTATATTGCATTAAATTAATTTTTTATATACATCATTATAAAATATAGCATTCAACTTTTTGTTATGGTAATAAAAAACTGAATGGCATTTTAGACATTAAGTTATTTTTATAACGTTTCTATTTAAATATTCTTTTCCATAGTAAGAAAAAGCAGTTAATATAATTGTGAACTTTAATTTTATATTTATTATTATAAGAAAAATAAACTTTTTTAAAATAATTATGCAAATTGAAAATTGCTATAAAATACTAGGACTTTGTAATTATTATAATTATGATTCACATTGACCTATGATCCCATTTTTTTGTTTGTTTAGTTGTTTATGGTCAATAGTTTTTTCTTTAAATTGGTGGACGGTTGGGGAGGGGGGCCAAATCACTATGCTTTAAGCTATAGCCTTTAAAATGAAAGAACTTTTATTATTGATAATAATAGTATTACTTATCTTTTAATAAGAAATCATAATTTTAAGCTTTATAAGGAATCATTAAATAAACCTATAAAATTACAGATATCAGTGGCTTCGCTCAGTCTCACTAATGTTCGCGGTAATCTAGTTTAATTTAAAAAGGATAAAATTTAACTGTAATAAAAGAGCAGAATTTAATGGGCGATGAGTGGAATATTAATTCATGGATTTATTAATCTAGAAAGCTAATTAAAAAATCAATTATTTATTAAACTCAACATCGAGCTCAACATGATACGTGGATGCAATGCCTGCAATCACTTTTTTTATTTTAAATGTACCAAGCAGTTTTAAATTTTGGAGTGGCTAGATTTTAGAGTTTTTACTCAAAAAAATTTAGGGTACTGGGATTTTTTAACTAACAAAATATTTAAATTTCAGGAAAACAAGATGTTAACTACTAATTTTTTGCAGAAAAGTTAATTTTTACTCAATTTGAGTGTTTTTGGGACAGCGAGATTTAGGCTTGAAGAATAGCAATTTTATTCAGTATGAAGATCTTTATATATTATTTAAGAAAATCGTTTCCTAAGGCTTCGGAAAAGGAATTTAAAATTAGCAACCAATAAAAAATTTAGCGATGTTTAGAAGCGTCTTGAAAATCGAGGTGCTATAATGCGGTATAGTGTTGGTAATTCCTGAAATCCCTATTTTAACATTTTTATAAGCGCAGGAGTCATAGTCTAGATATTCATATTGATTAGCATTGTCCGATTTTATGAAAATTGTAGGTAAGTTTTAAATGCTCTAGATAAAAAGATAATTTTGAGATTACAAATCAATTTACCTGGTGATTGCTTCTAATTTTAGGTTGGGATATATGCGACAATAGGATATATTATATAATGCGATATTATAAAATGTTTAATAGTCGTTGCAAACCTATAGGTTTTCGGGGTAGCTGGATTCAAATTTTAGATCAAATGACAATTTTTCAAAATGGTTGATTCAAAATGACGTCATAACGTATTAGAAATTTATCATTTTAAAAGATAGTAATTTCGATTCAAAAGTCATTATTGAAAATAAAATAATACATGGGACATTTAAGTCCAACAATAGTACATAGGTTTTATTGCATTACCAAACCTGGAGGCGGTTCTAACATGCACTTAATCATATATTTTGTATTTTTTTTTAAATAATTTTAACTTTGATACATAAATATTCAGTCTGAAATAAATTTGTATGGCAAAAATTTGAAAAAAACCATGTTTATACTAAGAGTTAAAAGATAGTCATGTTGATTGTCGTTTTATAGGTTTTTGGGGTAGCTGAATTCAAATTTAAGCCAACTATCAATTTTTCAAAATGATTGATTTAAACTGGCGTCATACTAGGTAAGAAACTAATAATTTCAAAAGGTCGTCGTTTTTGTAGCCTTTTCATAGGCTAATGAAAACGATCTTAGTATTTAGCAACCCAAAAAACAGATTCATCTATTTGAAAATTCTATCGTCTTATTAAGAATAATAAGATTTTATGAATCTGGGTCTACCTAGCGTCTTAAAAGTTGGATCTGATCTAAACAAGTACTTAATAATAAAATTTAAAAATATTTTACCTGCACCAAATTGGCCTTCTTTGTCATCTGTTGGTGTACCTCCTGGGCTTCCTGGACCACTATCTGCTCCCCCAGTTGCACTAAAAATTTCAATAATAATGAAATAAATAAAGTAAAATCGACAATAAAATTAAAGTATAGTTTAAATGTATCAAAATGTATTATTGAAATATTTATAAAAATATTGAAGTGAAATGAACAGAATTCAAAAGCATTGAAAAATTATTGCAATTAAGTATAATTTTATATTTTGATAAATTTCATTCTTAGATAAGTAATATTATATATAGCCAAAGGATGAATGGTTTTTTGTTTGAATTGGATGCTTGATTGGATGTTTTTTAATTCTATTGTACTTATTATTAAAATTTAATTGAATTAAAAAAATAATGAATCTAAAAATATTATTATTTATTGAGACAAAAAAAAGTTATAGGATAAGAGTATATAAAATATATGCCTGAAGCATCATTTAATTCTATATGATTAGTGCCAAAACAAGCATTAATAATATATTTTGTAAAAGAATAGTATAATAAAAAATTTTTTTGTTGTTAATTTTTATATTAAAAAAATGATAATAAAAAAAAGCTATTATTTCTAAATCTATATAATTCTGATTTATTAACTATCAGTTGACATTGTTTAATTAATGTTTATTAAAAATGAAAATGAAAATCACAATGTTTGTAAAAAATATCTCATTCGTTTATGATTTAACATGCCTGAAGCCAAATATTATTACTGTTTAAACAGAAAAAAAAGTAAATAAAAATCCAATAATAGTCAGAAGTTTAAATAAAAAAACAATTATTATTTTTTCCATGCTGTATAAAGTAAAAATCAATTAAATTTAATACCTACTAATATTACACGATAAAGTTTTAGTTGTGATTTCGTGCGTTTTTTTATTACATGTATTGATTTATTGATACATTTATTTAGTTATAAGTACTTAATCTCTATTTATTCATTTATTTTGTTAACAAGAATTTTTAAAATGTTTAATTTTTTATATTCATTGATTCCCAATAGTGAATGCAGAGAAAAAGATATACGTAGGCTTTAATTAAGGTAACTCTCGCATAAGAGTGCAGAGGTAAGACTTATAAAATATTCTTGTAAGATTCACAATAAACGATGGTATCAAAATTTTAGTCTCAAGCCTTCCAAATTTTTGAGAAAAACGAGATTAAAGTTTAAGCGCTTGAATAAAACCCGTGAAGTTTTAAACTAGAGAGTCTATAGCTTCAGATTAAATTTTAGTGTACCCTTGTAGCCATGTAAAATCTAAAGATTTCCGAGAATTAACCCGGTTTAATTCTCGGAAATCTGTGAAAAAATAATTTTTTTATAATAACAAAATTACGTAATTTAAAAAGAGTTTAACATTAAATAAAACTTGAATTCTGGACGTGATTGTGGATTATAAATAATTATGACGCAAGAGCCACCTTAAAAGAGAACCTTATATCCTAAAATTGTTTCAAAACTTCTTTGCAGACAAAATGCAAGAGGGAGGGAGGCTGACATGAGCTCCGTTTACACAGGAGTTAATTTGAAGGGCCAAATTAGGCTATCAACATGTGATCAACAGTCGGTTTTGGGGCTCTTGTGTAAACGCGCTTGGGACTGAATAATAAAATTCGAAGAAAAAAAACTGAAATTAGTTAATTCTCTTTTATATTTACATTTTATTTAAAACAACATCATTTACGCAAAGAACTATGATTAAATTTAAGATTTATAATGAAGATTTTAAAATTCAAACTTACAAGGGGAGTTCAATACATTTGGAACACCGAATTACAGCAAATGGTTATGGATGAGTTTGTTATGTTGAAAAAACATGCCGACTACCCTCCGTTCCATCCAATGGGCCTTCTGAGCCTAGAAATGCAGGGCTCAATGTTATAAAATAGGATTTTTTGGTAATTTTCAAAGAAACGCCAAAACCTCGGAATTTAACCAAAACTCTTCTGGTTGGTCTCATTTTTTTGGTTTAAGTATCACCTTTCATACGCCGTAAACCGCAATTTATTATCACTAATTCTCTTATCACTATAGCCAATTAACCAAACGGTCATTTTTAGCTAAAAATGACCAATTTTTAAAATGCTGCCAAATTTGTAATTTCTGACGAAAATGGGTTTTATAGGTCTGAAAAAATTTCTACAAGCTTCAAATTTCCAAAAATTTTTTGCTCGTCTCATTTCCTTGATTCGTTTTTAAGAAATGGCTCTTCAAAGTTAGCATTAAAAATGAGCTTTTTTAAAAAATCGTAAAATTGGGACTGTGACTTCAAATTATCATATCTGGTTAACAAATAATTGCAAAAGGTAAAGTCAAGAAGTTTTGGAAACTTGAAGCTTGTACAAATTTTTTCAGAGTTATAAAACCCATTTTCGTCAGAAATTACAAATTTGGCAGCATTTTAAAAATTGGTCATTTTTAGCTAAAAATGACCGTTTGGTTAATTGGCTATAGTGATGAGAGAATTAGTGATAATAAATTGCGGTTTACGGCGTATGAAAGGTGATACTTAAACCAAAAAAATGAGACCATCTAGAAGAGTTTTGGTTAACTTGCGAGGTTTTGGCGTTTCTTTGAAAATTACCAAAAAATCCTATTTTATAACGTTGAGCCCTGCGTTTCTAGGCCCAGAAGGCCCATTGGAAGGAACGGAGGGTAGTCGGCATGTTTTTTCAACATAACAAACTCATCCATAACCATTTGCTGTAATTCGGTGTTCCAAATGTATTGAACTCCCCTTGTTAGTCCTTGGCCGTTTACGCAAGGTCCTAAGATTTTTTGTGGCTTGGCTTTGAGTAAGAAGTCATTAATTCATCCTTTTCCCCAAAAAATTTTGGTTCCACTCACTCAACGCAGCCAGACATGGCTCTCATGTAAACGCAGTTATGCGGCAAACTTAGCTTAGATTTGGACTACTGTTTGAAGTTTTGGTATACTAGTAAAATTTCACGAAAAATTCTTCCGGTGAAATCGCGCTTTGATTTAGCCTCGGACTTAGCTGACATGTTAGACACATTCTACAATTAGACGCTTTAGATTAAATTTTCACACCAAGTTTTGAATTAAATTTTTGCGAACTTGTTTTTTGCGCTGCCGGCGTAGAAACGCAATAGGTATAATATAAATATTTTTAGAGTATCTACATAAAAAAATTGAAAATTAAAATTCCAGAAAAAATAAGTTATTCCCTGATTTTCCTTACCCTAAAATAAATTCGCAAAATTCCATATAATAGAATAATTAATTAAATAAGCCAAATTATGGGTAAATTTAAGCAAATACAACCCTTGGTACAACTGCTAGTGCTGCTTGGTACAGCTGCTAGAATTAAAAATTTTTCGTATTCTTTTTTCAGTAAGAAAAATTTTAATGTTCCAACCCATTATTAATTACGTATTTTATAGACGGTATTTAAGTTCACAAACATGCAAAAAATTTCTTCAACAAATCTTTTGGTATAAAAGATATTAAAAAAATAATCGTGCAAAAATAAAAAAATTTTGAAAGACCATACTAGATAAAAAAATTTCATTCAATAAAGTGCTTTTCGTGAAGAGAAAAAATAGTTAATCTTATTATATAACTTTAAAAAATAAGTGTATAATCTCGTGTAAGTATAAACTATAATTAAACAATGTCATTATAAAAAAAAGAGACTTTTACAATAATTTACCTCGTACAATAAGTCATTAACAATATAATGAATAAGATAAAAGGAAATAAATGTGATTATAAGGTTGAACAGATGGAAATTTAAAGAAAGGATAATATTTTTTGGAGAAAAGATTGACAGGTATCTCGGCTGTCCACTTTCACGTACCCTGCAACCCACCTGCTTGCATCATCATCTTTTACGTGTTCTGGCCCAGGGGCCACTGTTTCCCCCGTTGCTGTTTGAGTACTATCACCAGTTTCTCCTTCGCCTTCAGTCTGATTAGCATTACCACCTCGATTTAATCCAGGGATTGTTGGAATTCCACTGCTTAACCAGCCACTCACTTGGGACATTTGAGATTTAACCCCAGCTAACATTTCTAATTTACTGCTTCCTTTGGTTGGACTGCTAAAAGAATAAAAAATTTTCTAGATTTAGATGCGAGTTAAGGCGTTTATTATAATATTATTTAAACTCTTTAAACTTCTAGAAATAACACCTTATATTATTGACAAATAAGTGTTTTAGTCAGTTAGGTACAGTTCGAGGTACATTTTTTTAGCTTTGCATCATCGTGGCAAAAAATTAGTACCAAAGTTTGTGTAAAAATTTTCAAATATGATTTTAAAATTTTCTGTTCTTATTGAACAATACTGAGCTAACTCGTGAGCTAACCATTAGCCGTATATTCTTAAAATCATAAGTAATATTGGTCAAAAAAAAAAATTTCTTTGCAGTGGCTATAAAGCTCATATTTTCCAGCCCTCCTAGCAACCACTATGGGGCCCGGTAACCTAAGTTTTCTCTTTACTAATGAAGAAAAATCTGAGAAAAATCACATATGATCAGGGACCTCAAAAAAAGGAATGCCCCAAAATATATTTTACGAAGCAGTTTACATGCAGTAAATTTCGTGATGACTACTACCTGAAGTACTAACTGTGGATTAGCGTGACTAAAAAACTATGACCAATGATTTTTAAATTACTTTCTTTTTAAAAATAATGTTTAAAAAATTTTGAACAATTGCTTTTTTTGCCATAGCGTGCTATTCTTCTAAAAGTTCAAAGAGCATAAAATTTAATAAAAATCTGAATTAGCAAGATAAGCCTAACGTTAAAATTTTCGTAGTTTTTTCACAGCTTTTTAATGAAAAGATACTAAAAAATAAATAAAATAAAAGAATATCCCTTGCATTTAATTTAGAGATAAACTCGAGATAAACATTTTAAAATAATAGCTTAATTATAATAATAAGCTGAAAAGTGAGAAAAAGGAAATAGAATCTAGACTCACTGTATAATTCATAAAATACGTGAACCAATAATTTATTTATTTTCAATTTCTAAATGCAAATTGTTTAGTATAGCCAACAGGTTTCATGAAGTGGTTTTGTTGACTAACTTTATTTTTTTATTTTTAATAAAAATCATCTAAATTTTGTTTTATTCTAGCAGTTTTTGGGGGAAATTAAAAATTTGAATTGTTCACTGGCAAAAAAAATTAAGATTAAAGCAACAGAATTTGCGAGAGAATATATATGATTGTGACAGATACTAGTAAAATTGTTGGGACTTGGGACCCGGTTTTCTGTCACTAGATGAAATTTGAAGATTTTGGATTTTTTGGGAAATTTCTCGGGAAATTTCTCGGGAAATTTTGTTTATATGCCACTTTTCAGATATTTTTGAAACTCTGTAAAAAAAAAAGAAAATAAAAAACAATAAAATTTTTCCAAAAATTTTCCAAGGAATCCAAAAATCTAGTCAGGGTTTTCCTAAATTTTTCTTGAAATTTTTATCTAGAAAACCGGGTCCCAGAAATTTTGACCAGAATCTGCTCCCAAAAATTCTGTATAGCTTTTATATTATAATTTTTTACCATTTTTGTGAAAGAATAATTGTTGAGCATATTACAAATTCGTTAATGAATTTCCCATTTTACTTATTTTATGTAATTAAAAATAGTAAATTATTTTGGTAGAAAAATGAATAACAAAATGAATTACAAAACAATTTAATTTAGAAAAAAGGACGATTAGGGCCATTATTTGCTAAATTTTTCCCGAAATATTTTTAATTTTGCATGATTTTTAGTTTCAAATGGTTTTGAATTTCAATTTGCTTCAAAACGGATTAGTTTATTTTATAATTTAATAAAAATAGAAAAATTTTAAATTTGATTGAATAGAATTGACTCGAGAATTGTTAAAACTAATCAAAGTTACAAAGAAATAAAGTTTTTCGATTAATTTTGCAGCATGTTTCCTGAATACACAGTGAAAAAATAAACAGGGTGGAATAATCGAGTAAATAAAACAAAACTAAAATAAAATATTAATTTAGCCTGAGTGACAAATTCTAAGAATTTTAAAATAACAAAATTTACTGAAAAAATAGAAGAAATTATAATTCTTAGAAACTGCAGTTACAAAAAATATCAAGGTAAAGAATCGATTTAAAGCACAGCTGGTTCTTCTTCAAGAGTATAAATATATACATATATGTGCAATGTAAAGAGAATAAAATTCGCAAATATACACACACGCGCACGCGAGTCAATACTTTTGCACGCGCGCGCGCTTTGGTACCTATTTTTTCATGTGAAATTCTCATACGAACACATGTAGCGGATGTAACTACATTTTAACACTATTTTATCTAATAACATTATCTGAATAATTATTCAGTTTTTCCTTAATCCCATTTTTCTTCTAAATTAATTTAGACTCTTTACTTCACCATATAATTTGCTAAATTAGTTAATTACACTGCTAATTTAGATAAACGTTTGGAGAAAACTGAGAAGAAAATAATAATAGAGTTGGGATACAATTAATTAATTATATTATTTCTTGTAAAAAAATCAATAACTTTTAAGTACCTTAATACAAAAGGTTGAAGGTTTATATAAGTTTGGCTAAAGTATTGGAGTCAAAAAATCATAAAAACAATTGATTATTTTTATTTTTTTTTAATATCATGACGTCAAACTAAATTTCTTTCATTTCTGCTAGTTTATTTGTGTGTATTGTTTTTTATGAATTAATTTATGATGTATCTAAGATTTTGAGGTTATAAATATTATTACGATAAAAGCCTATTCTTTATGGTTTACTATCAATAAACTGTTAATTACCTTATTATTAAAATTTTTTAAATTAGTATAAATTTTTGAAATAAAAGCATTTGTATGTAATAAATATTTTATGCTTCAAATTATTCAAATGCAAATTTGATATATTTATATATAGAAGACAAAAAGAGAGCAAACTCTTCAGCCTTTTAAAACAGAATATCGATTTTTCCTAAACTATTCATCACATCTTTTTACTTTAAATGTCAAAAAGTATACAAGGATTTGCAAATTTTAAAAATTTTAAAATTTTACCAATATAAAATTGTTTACCTGGTCTCTTTTTCAGTGGCTATTTCAGCTCCAGCTTCAGTTGCTGCAGTTTCCTCAGCCGGTAATTCTGCTCCATCTTCACCTTTTTTTCCCATCCAATTGGATACTTGATTTGTTAGTCCGGTAAACATCCTGGACTTTTAAGTATTACGTTTGTTTAAACCAGTACTCGTGCTCTCTTTTGAGAACACCAAATCAATAACTTCTTAACGGTTATGCATATACAAACACACTCTTATTTAGAATTCACAGAAAATTATTTTTTAGGCCTTTTTAACTTTTTTATTTTAAAGGCTTTAATTTACACGAATATTTTATTCACAATAACTCAAAATCTTACAAGGATTTTTAGTTTATTAAAAACGCGAGGGTGGAGACGCGTTTCGAGGACTTCGTCAATAATCACGTCTACTTTAAATGCACATTAGGCACTAAGGGTTTTTATTTTTCATAAATATTCTTTTATTTAGTTAATATTAATTAGGAATTTAGACTTTTTAGCAATAAGTCACGCACAAATTCACAAAATCACCACTAAAGAAACACACTTGTTCTACTCCGATTTTAGTGCGCTTCTGCTGGACAATCAAGACGGATAATTTTAATGTAGTATATGTAATATACATACACACTTAAACGAGCAGTGTGTTTATTGTAGAGTAGAGTAGAGGGAGAATGTGTAAAATTAGAAAGGGGGAGAAGAAAGCACGCATTTTGGATTTCGCGCATTTCGTAATAAAATGCCAAAAAGATGCGGAATATTAGATAGTGTATATGCACTAACACACAAAAATATAATGACATAAATTTGCACACTGTTAACATATTTTATATAGATGGCGATACTTATCACTAACAAAATGGTCTGCTATAGTATATATACAAATCGATTAAGTGGAGAATTTTTTTAAGCAATAAAATATATTTGTTTATGTACTTTTTCCATTTTTTAATGTCAAGTGTTAAAAAGTTCGTTTAATAAATCTTTCAATAATATTTTTTAGAAGGAATGAAAATAATTAATCAAAGTTTATAATTATTGGCAGCAGGTAATTGTTAAAAAAAATGGAAAATTAATATTTTATATGAATTTTTATATAATATGTCCTTTTGTTTATTATTGTTTGATCACGTGATAAATTCAGCGCAAGTTATAAATGTTATAATATTCTCAAAGTCATAAAATAATATAATCAGCAATTATATACATATATATAATATATAATTGATATATCCACACATGCATGTGCATGTAGGTATATTATTTTTCAAAGTTGTATGCAATGAATTTTTCGAATGCAATAAAATTATTTAATTGATTATATATGATTATTGCATAAAGCTTCTTTATTTTCAATTAGTTATTCAATTCTTAGAATCATACTGAAAGCATGTTAAAAAGTTTGGATCCCTAAATACTGGTAAGACTATTACAGTTGATAATATCAAAACTTAAAAAAATTATAGAGAACTTTAAAATATTTAAAATAATTAATTTTTTTTTAAAGCTTTTAATTTTTATCTCTTTGTAGGGATAACTATATATACTTTTATTTTTAAAGATTCGTTATAAACAATGGCATGGTTTGGAAGTCTTGCTTCTACAGTACTTAGAAATGTTTTTGCTGAACTTCCTGCTGACAAAGTCATAGAAGTTAATATAGATGATTATTACAAAAGAAACATACATTGCCGAGAAGATGGTATAGTACTGTATAGTCCAGGAAAAGATAAAGATAAATTTGAAATTGTATTGCAAAAACCTTACACCGAAACACTGCAAAGTGCTTATTGGTAGGCATTAAAACTATTTATTTCAACTTGTTTGCTGTGTCAAGTTTTAAAGCTCCATTTCAAAAGATTGTGGGTAGTGAATCAATATGATTAATGACATAGTGAACAAGTTAATATTTTGTTGTTGATATTTTAATAATGAACATTTCTACATTTTTGACAGTCTTTACCGATCAATTTGTTTGGAAGAAGCAGAGAATCATTTTATACTTTATAAAGATAAAGTTCCAGTTCTTGTTCAACTATGTCAAGAAGTAAGTAACTTTTACTTCTGTTTTTAATTAAAACTAAATAATGCATTTAACTTTTATAGATATCAAATCCTGATAAAATACAAAAATTATGTGATACCATAGTTAAAAATCCTTCATGGACCTTAGCACATCTTGCAGCACATTTATTATTATATGATGTATTTAAAAATGATGCTGTAAGTAAATACTTAAATAGTATCGATAATGAAACTGGAGCATCTCCTTTACAAATAGCTATTCAGACAAATAATTTAAGAATTGTACAATTATTATTAGCTGCAAAATGCTCCTTAGAACATTTAGATTATAAAGCTAATACTGTTTATCATTATGCAGCAGCTTCTAACAAAGATATAATTCTTGCTCTTGGATCTTGTTTTCCAAATATATTAAACAGTAGAAATAGTGATGGCTATACTCCATTACATACAGCTTGTCTTAGTGATAAACCAGAATGTGTAAAGGCCTTATGCCTAATTGGAGCAGATGTAAATATTTCTGCAGCAGAAGGAGGAAAAACTAGTCCAGGGTATGTTGGTGATTTCCTTCATGAGAAACCTTACAGCTTAAAACATGAAGACATGAAGTATGGAGGAACACCTTTACATTGGTCATGTAGTCGAGAAGTAGTAAATGCTTTAATAGAAAAAAATTGTGATATTGATGCTTTAAATTTTGATGGGAGAACTGCATTGCATATTATGGTTATACGTAAGAGACTTGAATGTGTAGCAGCTTTACTTAGTCATATGGCAAATGTTAACATAGCTGATAAAAATGGTGATACTCCATTACATTTGGCAATAACACAGGTAATTAAAAAAAACAATGAGCAAATTATGTTTGTTTTATACTAAAATAGATTTATTAACTATTATACTGTATTGCACTGTGGTATTCATTTCTTGTAATACAATGTATAAGTTAAACAAGTTAAATAAACTACTACTACTAAAATAGCTTTAAGATTTCTTGAAAACTTTTAAATTACATTTTTAGGCAACACCAACAATTATTCAGATACTGATAGCTTTTGGTGCAGATTTAAATGCAACGAATTTCAAGTCTGAAACTCCTCGACACGTTGTAAATAAAGATACAGCAGTCGGGCAAAAAATATTATACATTTTACATGCAGTTGGTGCTGAACGGTGTCCATTAAAAATGGTAGACTGCCATGTTGGTTGTAAATATAATGAAAGTTTTAACGGAATTGCTCCAGCCGAGCCGCCAACTGCTGTTCCAAGGACTGTCCTAGACCAAATGCTTTACGTCTCAAGCATGGAAAAAATGGCATCAAATAGAAAAAATTTGGAAAGAAAAAGAAGCAGACTTTTATGTTTAGATGGTGGTGGAATTAGAGGATTAGTACTTGTGCAAGTATTATTAGAAATTGAAGCCGTTTTACAAAAGCCAATAATGAGTTTTTTCGATTGGATAGCAGGCACATCAACTGGAGGAATATTGGCTCTTGGTATTGCAGCTGGGAAAAGTTTAAAAGAATGTCAAGCTCTATATTTTCGTATAAAAAATGAAGCTTTTGAAGGAAAACGCCCGTATAATAGCGAACCTCTAGAGAATGCTTTGAAAGATTGTTTGGGAGAAGAGACAGTAATGTCCGATGTAAAGCATCCAAAAATAATAGTAACCGGAGTATTAGCTGATAGAAAACCAGTAGATTTACATATATTTAGAAATTATGAGTCTCCTAGCAAAATTTTGAAAGTACCTGTATCTGATAAGTTTAAAGCTACTTTAGAACCAAACGAGCAATTGATGTGGAAAGCAGCCCGAGCATCAGGAGCTGCTCCATCCTATTTTCGAGCTTTTGGCAGATTTTTAGATGGTGGGCTTATTGCAAACAACCCCACCTTAGATGCGATGACAGAAATTCATGAATATAATTTAGCTTTAGAAGCAGAAGGTCGCAGTAACGAAGTGATACCATTATCATTAGTCGTATCTATTGGAACTGGGTTAATACCAGTAACTCCTTTGAATGGAGTGGACGTCTTTCGACCAGAAGCCTGGTGGGATACAGCAAAACTTGCTATGGGTTTATCAGCTCTTGCTCGACTCTTAGTTGATCAAGCAACGTGCACCGATGGAAGAGTCGTTGATCGTGCAAGAACTTGGTGCTCAATGATAGGTGTACCTTATTACAGATTTAACCCTCAATTGTCACTTGATGTACCTATGGATGAAAAAAGTGATATTGTATTGGCAGAAATGATGTGGACTGCCAAAGCATTTATGTTTGCTAATAGAGACCAAGTAAAAGAATTAGCAGCTGTTTTAGATGAGATTTCAAAATAAAGAAAAGATTATTTCAGTATTATGGGTATATCTGTTAATAATTCATACAATTAATTATTTATGAAAGCTGATTACAATAATTTTTAATAGATTTTGTCCCTTTTTAATATTTTTTTCAGATTTTATAAGTGGTTAGTTTTAATTAATTTTTGATAAATTTTTTAATATTTCTATATACTTATAAATGTGCAAATATAAGATAAACAAAAATAATACTGTTAAATTTTTTTGTATATAAATGTAATAAGTATCTTTATGTATGATAAAGTTTATTTTTTTGTTATTTTATAGTAAAACAATGATAAATAATATATATATTTATTTATTTCTTTTTAAAAAATTGATAAAATTTATACTTTATAATGTAATAAATTTTTTAATTCGTAGCTATGTATTTATATATACCACTTTCTGGGGGCTGATTCTGTAAGCTTTTCGTCCGATATACGTTATACTGTTAAATACGATAGACATTTACCGCGCCGGTAATCTAAAAAAAGTATTAACTTTTCAGAAAACATGTAATTTTTTCGCAGTGCTGACAACT
This sequence comes from Anagrus nilaparvatae, assembly GCA_022575985.1. Taxonomy (NCBI): domain Eukaryota; kingdom Metazoa; phylum Arthropoda; class Insecta; order Hymenoptera; family Mymaridae; genus Anagrus; species Anagrus nilaparvatae. The sequence continues at coordinate 5,574,831 of JAKSXM010000107.1, forward strand.
TACACTAACTAAATAATTCTTTTTTTTGTTTTAAAGTTGGACGTAGGAGTATTTAAACTGGCATTCATATTTGAAATTGCCAATAATTGATATTTTTAATTAATATTTTAATTTTAATTATTTTATTAATTAATATTTAATAAGTTTAAAAATTTTAAATTAATATTAAAAATAGTTAAATATGTGCGTAAAAAAATTTAATAATTATAATATTTAGTATTATTTAATGTATTTATTGAATAAATAAAAACGATTTTTGTTATAATAATCAAGTAGTTAAATGGTTCTAACTTATATTTTCTCTTAATTATATTTACCCAACCGAACAGAAGCAAAACTAATGGTAAATTGCGGCCCAAGTTTGGTGCCGGGATTTAAAGTTCCGGCCATGACCTGTTATTGCACTGCCACCGGAATGGGAAAAATTACGGCGGCAGATCCGTGCCTGGATTATTTTTATTACCTAAAATTAATTTAATCTTTCAATTTAAAATTTCGTAAAAACATGAAAAGATATAATGTAAAATTTTACGCGGAATCCAAATTTTTGGTCATATTTTTAATTGGTCACGTGACTTGGCGAAAAATTCGAAATTTGTAAAAAATGAACTTTTAAAAGCTGATATTTTTTGATCTAGAGCTCTCTAAAAGCAATTTTCCATCGAATTTTTTTTTCTTTAAAAAATATATAGTTCAAGGAAAAATTTAAGCCTGGTTAGAAGATTTTTATCAAATAGGCATTAGAGAATTCGACTTTTGAAAAAAAACAGCCCATTTTAGCGATTTCTCGCGCATGCACTGCTAAAAAAAAATTTTGACTTCAGAATCAGATAGCCAGGGAAATTTCCTATCCGGATGAAAGAGGAAAAAATTTTTTATGTTAATGAGAGTTTTTAACAGAAAAAATAAGAAAAATTATCTTTCATTTTGCTTACTTTTGGTTCCTCAATGAGGAACCATTTTGATAGGTCAAATTTCGATTTTTGATTTTTTGGCATATAAGCAAGTTTTGAGAACCCAGGAAGCTAAAAAACGAAAAAAGCTCGAGGTACTTTTTTTTTTTTTAATTTGGATGTAATACCTCATTTATTTCCACGAAAGTACTAATATTTGAATGTATGGTTTTTACTGTATATCTCGAATCTGATAGTAAATTTTTTTAAAATTTTTTTCACGAAAAAATACAAAAAACACCAATTTTTTTTTTCTTTTTGCACGTAGTTCCTAATTTATTTGTATGAAAGTACTAGTTTTAGAAAGTTTGTTTATAGTCATTTTTTAGATATGATACCGAATTTTTTCAAAAATTTTTTCCCAAATTTAAAAAACAAAAAAAATAAAAAACCTGCAATATTTTTTTTTTGTAGTGTAATACCTCATATAATTCCATGAAAGTACTAATATCTGAAAATATTGTAACCGGTGATATTTCACAACTATTATGGAATTAAGAGAGAAATCTATGTATGATTGCATGCTTGTAATTGGTGATATCTGTGGCATATTAATGTATTAAGCTTATTGTTTGAGGAACCTTAGTACCAGCTAGTTGGCAGGGTATTTTTATAAGAGTCCAAAACACAAAAATGGCTGTCAAAAATCGAGATTTCGCTCTGGGAAAAAAACAATTTGGGGCAGTTTTGAAGACCCGACCATACATTTCAAACACATTTCATTTAAATCTACCCATGTAATACCTCATTTTTTCTGGGAAAGTACTAATATCTAGATACCTATGTTGTTCTTACTCAATATCTCGGATCTAATTATTTTTATAATTTTTGGAAATTTTTGTCTCAAAACTTTTGCTACCAAAAAATACAAAAAATACCTGACTTCTCATATTTAATACGTACCCGATATTTAATTTTTTGAAAATTTTTTTCTCAACATTTTTTACATAATAAAATAAATAAAAAATACCGTTATCTTTTTTCTTTTTGAACGTAAAACCTCATTTTTTTCTATGAAAGTTCTAATATCTAGGATTTAAAAATATCATTTTTACTTCATATATGTCGAATCTGATAATTAATTTTTTGAAAATTTTTGTCTTCAAAAAATACAAAAAACAGCAATGTTTTTTTTTTATTTTTGAACGTAAGTAGTACATCTAATTTTTCTGTATGATAATATTAATTTTAGAAATATCGCGTTTATTCAATCCCTCGGATCTGATACCAAATTTTTTTTTTAATCTGCATCCAAAACAAAGGTCACACGTTGAATATAGGGAATCATAAGCATTTTTCGCGCTATTGGTCTAAGGAACCAGAGATCCAAGCTGGTAGTAGTTGGACTTATTTGAAAACTAAGAACCCGTAGAATTGCGTGGTTATAAATACCTATTTCCTAAATTATTCGCTTGAAATAATTTTTTTTTACAAAATATTCTCTGAATTTGTATGATTATGTTGTCAATCAATTGTTTTTGTTTTGTAACAAAAAATAAGCACATTAATAAACGAAAAAATAGTATTTGCAATATTAGCCTTTTTTAAGTAAAAATTTTAGAAAAATCTTATAATCACGCAATTACACCAATTTTTAGCTTACAAATAGGCCTACCCTCTACCAGCTTGGTTCTATAGTTCCTCAGGACCAATGGAGCGAAAAAATTGCCATGATTCTCTATATTTAAAACGTGACCTTTGGCCCCTTAAAAAATTTTTAAAAATACCATTATTTTTTTTCTTTTTGGATGTAATACTTCATTTGAAAGTACTATAGTTTTATAAATATCATTTTTACTCGATTTCTTGGATCTAATCCTTTATTTTTTGAAGACTTTAGTGTCAAAACTTTTTGCATATAAAAATATAGAAAACTAGAAATTTAGCGTCACTTTTATATCTGAATAATTTAAAAAAAATTTCTCATTATTTTTTCCGTCCAAAGTAAATTATTTTTTATTATATTAATTTCTTTTCTTTATGAGTGTATACTCGTGGGTGTAATATCTAATTTTTTCCATGAGATTTTAAAATGGCAATATCAAAGGGAAAGATAATTTTTAGTTTTTCTTATGCCATGCCATTTTTCTTTCTTAGGAAAAATGACGATTAGGAATATTTTGTTATTTCTTAAAGAACCGTAGTGCCAATGATTTGACAGCTTTTTTATTTTCTGGCGTTGTACCTAATTTTTTTATGGGAATTTAAAATGACAATATCAAGAAAAAGATAATTTTTAGTTTTTTTGTTATTTTATACTTTATTAGATGAAATCGACCATTAAAAATATTTTGTTATTGCTTGAGGAAGTGACAATAATTTTGACAACGTTTTTTCTATAATTATAATTAACAACATTCAATAATTATTTTATAGTATTTTTTTTCTTAATAGGGTTTGCATATAATTTTTTTTTAAATAATGATTTTTAAATTTCTTCTAAATTTATTATTTAAAAAAGTTAACTTAAAATATTTGTAATTATTTTTTAATTAAGATTGTCGCTACTTATTAAATGCACGCGCGTTGTTCGATATGGTTATTTTTCTAGGAGGTGAAAAAAAATCCCAACTACGATAAGGGCTTTATCACGCCATTTCAAAGACTTATCCTACTTTGCTGGCGTATCAACTGATTTTAAGGTTATGGTCATGAATATTTTATCGAAAAACATATTCTCGTTCCTAAAAACATCAGTTCGCGCATGCGCTTTGCGTCTAAACTTATGATAGAAAGCACGCATATCACGATATACATCGAAACGCTTACAGAATCAATTCAAGATATTGTTATTATACGTAAAACACAGAAATAAAATAAAATATATGTTAATATTATAGAAGGCCCCGGAGCCTGATTCTCTATTTATATCAAGTTGATAAAATAGCGTATCGTAATAAATTTTAGAAATCCGCATGCGCCAGCTTAATGTTTTTAGAAAAGAGAGTACAATTTTTGATAAATTTGGTTTATATCACTGTGAAATCAATTGAAATAAGAATAAGTTTTTGATGTAACTCAAATTTTGCCGTATCGCACAAAAAGTTAGTAGTCAATTTGTATCTCATACTAAATTATTATGCGATATAACTTTTAAAAGTTATTGTAATATGGTTTAGGTATTCCAAGTAAAAGAAATAAAACTTATAAAAAACGTGATAATTATTTATTATAAAATATATGCGCTTTTATTTTAAAGTAATTTAATTATAAAAATGTAAACCAAATGAAAAAAATTGATTTTCATTATACGCTGCAAAAAAGATCTACTTTCTTACTTTCGGGCGACCTTTTTTTTGCTTTTAATGAAAAACTATGTGTTGAACACGGGAAAAAATGTAGGAAATTTTACTTTCAATGCTGTCTGCACACGTTCGCTACACTCACTCGTGCATACAACTGCATTGAAAGCCAAATCCTATTTTTTTTCCCTTGTTGTGTTACGAAGTTTTTGATTATAATTTTTATTATTTTAATATTTATGATGAGTTATTGACTTTACTGCGAAATTCGTTACTAATTTTAATTTTGCTATTAAATATCAAGTATTCGTAACTTTAGAACAGTTTATTTATTTTGCCTACTTTAGTGCTCGTAACTAATGCAGTTACTCGCACACGGGAAGGCTTATTTTTTATTAAATTAGCAAATCTAACTAGAATATACGTAATTGTATATATATGTATATAAATATATGTATATATACGTGATAGGTAAGTATATAGGAAAGATTAGTGGTATAGAATAGAGGATAGAAAATAAAGAATACTATTTTGAATTTACTAAAATAACTCTTTGAAACAAAGTTATTTATTGATAGATACAAATGTAGAAACTTAATAAACTTATTATAAAGATAACTAATATAATAATATAAATATACCTATTATTCATAACTAACCGTTTCAACTAGTTAGTTTCTGAATTCCAATATAAAACGCAATGCTTTTTAATTAATAACTTTTTTTGACACTTAGTAAAAATACAGGTATATTTTAACAAAACGTGATAATGACCTGCGGCTAAAATTCCAAAGACAATTGAGAGTGTTTTGACATTTTTGGCTACTATTTATATGATTGACAGATCGACGTGTTAATCTTAATTCGTCATGAAAGAGGGGTGCCCCTTGATTAGCAATCTTGTGGCGTCTCTCTTTGTCCTTTTTTAATAATCAATTCTTGGACTTGTAATAAGGCCAAATTAATTAGCACCTATATTTATTTTATATCCGTTGATAAAACCATGAGACATACAATTTGTTACTCATCTAATGCGTTAAACAGAGAGTTTAACGCTTTTGCGTTAATTCTATATTGAGCGCCTTTCTCTTTAGTAGTTAAATCTAAAATGCGTTCAGGCAAGCTTTATCGCATTTGCGTTAACAGTGCCTTTTATCGCATTTGCGTTAACAGTGTCTGTTAACGCCTTTTCATATTTCACTGCTGTTACTTTATCTCGCTCTAACAGTTGAACAAATAGATATTTTTTGGTTTGATGTAAATTATATATGGAAACATCCAGGATAGAACGACCAGCCGAAAAATAAAAAATTTAAAAAAAATTTGTGTGTGTGTCATATTTTACCTGGGATAAGTGAAATAACCACTCCTATTTTGCACTTCCTGGTGCATAATTTTGAGATACAGCTGTCCAAAGTTTGATTTTTCCAATTTTTTGATTTCAGCTACCCAGTTTAATCAGAAATAACTCAAAACAGACTCTTAGCAGACTAAAATAATATTTGTGGATGCTCATTTGAATATCCCATATCAAAAATTTTTTTGGGACCAACTGACACATAGGCCAACATTATGGAAAAGTTTGAGAAAAAATAATTATAGTGAACTTGACTTCCGGTCAATTTAAAAAATTATCTTAAGTATCTTATGTTATAATTACTTTTACTATTGTCTACCGGTTATGACATTATTGTTTATTTTTCTATAAACACGTGTACATCGTTGCTACATTTTAATAAGTGCATTATTTAGTCAGTGTATTATTATTAATATTTAATATGAATTATCTGGTGAGTTGAAATTATTTTAATTACATTTTATAACTTATTTTGACTTGTGATAAAAAAAATTTTTGTTTAATTTAATTAGTTATTGCACTTCTCTTTTTCATAGTTATTGCATTTTGTTAAAAAAAAATATTAAAATTTATAGTTTGTTCTTTATTTAAGTGAATATTTTGAATAAAAGGGTATTGAGTTATTTTGTATTCTTTTTCTACGAGAATACAAATATGCGTTATCTGTACGTGTTATATCTACCGGTTAACTCAAAATTAATATTTATTCTATCTTTATTTTATCAGAAAAAAAAATGCTTTATCTTTTTTTTTTTTTTTTTTTTTTTTGTTATTAATTAAACCTTTGATTCAAAATAATCATTTATTAACAAAATTAGCTTACTATCTTATTCTAACTTATTTATTTGCTATATTTTAAATATTCTATGAATGCGTTAACCGTGTTTGTTCACGCATTTGCGTTTAATAACTACATTAACTCATTTTTAATGTTATGCGTTAACGCTACTTTTAACTCAAATGCGTTTCCACATCGGTTTATCACATTTTTGATATACTTTCAACTGAAGGATTAAACTATATTTAATAAAAAAAATTTTCTTAATTTTCTTAATAATTTACTTTTTGTTTTTCATAGGGGTCTGCGACTTTGTTTTCCAATGGTCAGTTGAGAATAATTTCTGGTCTTACTTTAGGTGAATTACTTAATTTTTGTTTCGAGAACAAGCTATTTTGCAACGTGAATCTTGCATCTTGGTGAGTTTCTTTTACTATTTCTAAAAAATTTTAATTATAAAAAACGGTTTCATACTTATTTTTCAATTTTCCTGATGCGATGAATGACCTTCTTGCTGATGACTATTTTAACAGAATGTCCTATTATTTGGCTGATGTTGATCCAGATGCCTTCCTCGAGGAAAAGTGTTATGATCCTGTATCTAATTCGCTCTGGAATAGAGAATTTCTTTGGGAGATGGGTCTTTACCATTGGATGCCCCCTGCTCCTGAGCTAGACTATCCTGAAGACGAGATGAACCAGGTGGAATAACGCTTGTAAAAATTATTATTTTTGTTGCTGTTTGTGTACTATTGACAATAAAAAGAAACTTTTATTTTCCTTTTAAATAAAGTTTGTTATTATTTATTTTGTTTTTCTCTAACTTTGAACTCTTATTAACTACCTTAAAAGCTAGTTTACCAAAATTTCCAATAAAAACCTTAAAAAAATTTTTTTTTTTTTTTTTTTTTTTTAGTTCATGACTACTTTAACGCAAATGCGTTAACTGCTTGAGTTAATGCTTTCGGTATCTTACTTTTATTTTAATTTTGCGTTATCCAATAACTTAACGCAATTGCGCTAACTGTCTTAATATGGCATTTCATTAACTGTATCAACTTATTTTATAAACTATATTTATAATTACACTCTCTTTTTATTATCCTTCTAGTGGAAACTTAGGTTTTATATACGAATGCTGTAACCTATTTCCATTTACTACGCTAAATTTATTTTTACCAGTTTTTATTTTTACATTTCCATTTTTATAATTATTGATTACAGCATATGGCCCTTTATATTGATCCTTTAACTTACGTATTTTACCTCCTTGCAATAAGAAAACACTTTCGCCAATCTTGAAAATATGCTCTAACAAGTTTTGATCATAGCGCTCTTTCGATTTTTCTTTGGCTTTTATTACATTTTCTTTTGCAATTTTTTGTACCTTGTTCAAAGTTGTTATTAGATTAGTTAAATATGCATCTACAGTGTTTTCATTTTCGATTGGTTCCTTGATTTCAGAAGGTGTTCTTGCTAACCGTCCAAACATTAATTCAAAAGGAGTCGCTTTCGTGGATTCGTGCACCATGGAATTATAGGAAAAAGTTGCCAATTCTACATAATCATCCCAGTCATCCTCATTGTTATTTACAAATACTTTTAAGAACTGACCAAGAGTATGATGCATCCGTTCCACAGGATTTGACCTTGGTGTATATGCACACGTTCTTATTTGCTTGATTTTGAACTGCTTAGCTACTGCTGCGAACAGTTTTGACATAAAGTTTGCACCCCTGTCTGAAACCAAGGTCTGCGGAGCCCCAAAAACGGTTATATATCTCTTCACAAATGCATCGGCTACCGTACTGGCTTGTGAATCAGGCAATGGTACTGCAACACTGTATTTAGTCAATGTATCCTGCATAGTAAAAATAACGGTATTTAATTTTTTTGTTGTAGTTAAAGGTCCTACTATATCGATACTCAATTTCTGCCCTGCTTGTGTAGGAGTGTCGGTAATCTGCATTTTATTTTTAACTTTTCGCCTTACCAATTTCTTTAATTGACAGGTTAAACACTGCCTGATATAGTCTTGTATTTCATCCCTCATATTTTCCCAGCTGTATTTGGTTCTTAGACGTTTGTAAGTTTTCAAAAATGCACGATGACCAGAGACTAAGGTGTCATGAGCGTCCTTAACTAATGCCTCTCTTTCTGATGGATGTGGCACTCTTACCTCTCCTAAACAAACTATGATTTTTGTATCTTCATTGCCTTGTAGAGTTTTCTTCAATTTTCTGAGAATTTCAAGCCATTCTATAAAATTAATCCTGTTCGACTTAGCTATGCTGAATGACTTGATTCCATATTCCTTTAACAGAGTTTTTAAGTTATTAAACAATTTTGACATATTTTCACTTACCTCTGTCATAGAAATAGGATCACTTTCTCTAATAGGTAGTAAAATATGATACCTACTACTTATTTTAATGACTTTTGGTTCACCAACTACTAAATTTAAATTTATCGGTATTTTATTTAAGGCATCAAGCTCTAAAGCGCCAGTACAAACAGGTTTACCGGAAGATGTTACGAAGTAGGCCCAGTTGTCTTTTCGCATGAAAATTTTGTCCCTGTTATAGACAAAATTATCCGCTTTCACTAACTCCCTAAAATTATTTAATTCCGTAGTATTTAAGTCAGCATTTGCAAATGGCCAATCTTCCAATACTTCGGGATTATTTAACTCTTCTCCTACTACTTCAGAATTGAAATCGAAAGTACTATTTAAAAGCTCACCGGTACCTGCTTCTCCTTCCTTTCTGTTTTCACTTTCGCTTTCAGCTTGGTTCTCTCTCTCTTTTACTTGTTTTTCTCTTTTCTTTCTTCTGCTGGGCATTAATGCTTCGATTGCCTCTTGGTATTTTAAACTTTGTGCTCCTCTTCTAGTCTGCATTCTAGTTCCAAGTGTTAGTAAACGCTTTTTCTTAGGTTGCCGTATTTCTTCTTCCTGAAAAGTATAAATACGAGATACTCTTACCGGTACTGCTTCGAAATACAACACAGGATTTCTTGAAAGTGCATCCGCGTTAACATTACTGGCTCCGTCTTTAAAAATGAACTCGTATTCATAGTCTGCTATTCTTAGTCTCCAACGTGCTACTCGTGAGTTAGGATCTTTCTTTGACTGCATAAAACTTAAAGCTCTATGATCACTTACTAAATAAAATTTCTTACCATATAAATAAGGTCTAAAATATTCAACACCCCATACGACAGCGAGTGCTTCTTGATCTGTTACTGAATATTTTTGCTCTGCTTCATTTAAAACTCTTGAAGCATAAGCTACTGGCAAATCTTTATTTATTTCACCTTGAGAAAGTACTGCACCTAAAGCCACTCCGCTTGCATCCGTTGTAAGGACAAATTCGCGGCTAAAATCCGGATATTGCAGAATTGGAGCTTCACATAATTTTCTTTTTAATATTTCAAATGCTTCTTGAGCCTTATCACTCCATATGAACTCTTGATCCTTTTTAAGCAATGATGTAAGTGGTTTAGCAATTTTAGCGAACTGTGGTATATGTCTCCTGTAATAAGATGTTATTCCTAAAAATTGTTTAACATTTTTAGGAGTAGCTGGTACTGGAAACTTTTCAACTGCTTCAAGCTTCTTTGGATTTGGTTTTACTCCATCCTTGGAAATGACATGACCTAAATAAGTTACTTCAGTTTGTAAAAAGAAACATTTTTCTGGCTGCAATTTTAGATTGGCTTCCCTTAAGCGTCTCATTACTTCTTTTATTAATTCTAACAGCTTTTCTAAAGTCTTGGCATGTATTAGGAAATCATCAATATATGCTATTACTCCTTCCAAGTCTCTAAACAGCATTTGGATCAGCCGCATAAAACTACTTGGACTATTTTTTGCACCGAATGGTACCCTAGTGTACTCATATAGTCCATACATGGTGGTAAATGCAGTTTTATGCCTGTCCTTTTTGTGGATTAGGATTTGATGAAAACCAGAACTCAAATCGAGCGAACAGAAGTACTTTGAGCCATTTATGCTGTCCAGAAGGTCCAATAAATTTGGTAAAGGATACTGGTCAGAGATAGTTTTATCATTTAATCGCCTCAAATCCAAAACTAAACGATGTTTTACTATCCCCTGGCTGTTTGGTTTCTTCGGTACTAACATTATTGGATGGCTATAAGATGAATGTGATGGTGTAATTATACCCTCTGCCAAAAGCTTGTTTAATTGTTCCTTTAACTCTTCTGCTAGAAAAGGAGAAATTCTATACATTCTAGACGTAATCGGTACCTCATCAACGGTAAAAATTCTATGCTGAAAAACATTTGTAAAGGATAAAGGTTCTCCTGGTATATGAAAAACGTCTGCATTTTCTTCCAGAATTTTCTCAACAATTTTCTTATCCTCATCATTTAAATGACCTAAATTTGATAATTCTTTAACCTTATCAACTCTTTGTTCAGGCGTTAGCTCCATATACAGGATCCTTTCACTATTATTTAATTCTTTTCTAACTTCATTTATTAAATCTTTGATCTGTTCTAAAAATTGCATATTATTTGATAAATTATTCATTTCAATAATAGTAATTAAATTATCAAATGGCTCAATAAATTCATATAGCTTACAATGGTTGACCTCATTTATTATATTGCTAGTAATTGCCATAAAATCATTTTTACAATTTACCTTTTTAGTAGTCAGTGATTCATTTACTAACCCTTCTAGTATATTAAGATGCTCTATGCATAAATCTTCCTCTTTCTCAACTTCATTTTCATTAAAATTTTCTTCACTGCTTTCTTTATCATTTCTTGTTCTGCTTGCTCTGAACCTGCCTGAAACACCTGCTTTATGCCAATTTTCCAGTCTAGAACCTTTTTTATCATAAAATTTTAACTGTATATCATGGTAATTCTTTTTATCTTTTACAATAATTTTATTTTCTACTGAATTACTTACATCATTTTCTAAAATATTTTTATTTAAACCAACAAAATAAATTATCCACAACATTACAAAATTTAGCAATTTTACTATTACTACAAAATTACTTGCGAGAAAATTCATACATTCTAAAATTTCTGCATTATTGTTATACACACCTGTAGTTTTTTCATCGACCACTACAGCATCTCTCCATAACTTCATCTGCAGTTTTATCTTCTACTGCAGGAGCCTCATTTGAAAAATTTTCAAACGAAGGCCTTTTATTTATAATCTCATCTGCAGTTTTCTCCACTACTGCAGGAGCTCTACCCGAAAATTCTTCCACCAAAGGCTTTTCATTTATAAACTCATCTGCAGTTTTCTCTACTACAGGAACCTTTTTGGAAAAATTTTCTAAACTGGTTTTTCTATTTAGTGCCACTTCTGCAGTTTTCTCCGCTACTGCAGGATCCATGTTTGAAAATTCCTCCAACAAAGGCCTTTTATTTATAAACTCATCTGCAGTTTTCTCTACTACAGGAGCCTTATTGGAAAAATTTTCTAACCTGGTTTTACTACTTAATGCCACTTCTGCAGTTTTCTCCACTACTGCAGGATACATGTTTGAAAATTCCTCCAACAAAGGCCTTTTATTTATAAACTCATCTGCAGTTTTCTCTACTACAGGAGCCTTATTGGAAAAATTTTCTTTCATGGGTTCATTATTTTGCAATTTGATTGCTTTACTTAATAATTTATTTGCACTTTTTAATGCTACTATAATTTTTTTCTTTAAACTATTGTCCCTACTTATTACTTGCCTAGCTGTTTTAACTTTTTTGCTATTCTTTTTATTTTTAATTTTTACTTTTAGAGTAGGAGATTTTTTTCTTTTAATCTGTTCTCCCACTCTTACTACCTGAGTTATACAATCGTTCTTGTCTTCTCTGGCCTTTATCAACACCTCCTCTGATGTAAATTTTAATACCTCGTTGTTTGACTGGAAGGGGTATTTTTGTCCTTGAAGCACTAAACAGCGTTCATCAAAATATAGTCTCGCTTTGTTGCCTTCTAAAAACTTATTTCCTATCAGCCCTGTTTCTTGAATTGGAAAATTATTTTCTACAACATGAAATTTTGTTAAAATTCCGCAAATTTTTATTTCTATACTTCCCAATGACTTGACTGCAGGGTCTGAAATTCCAATTAGCTTAACTATTTCATTTTTACAAATTTTTACCTTATCTGGCACTGCTTTTTGCTTCAATAGATTTGCGCTGGCTCCTGAATCCAAGAGGTAGTCAATTTCTTTACCTAGGCTGGCAGAAGATAAGACGACTGTTGGCGCGTTGCTATTTCGACTTAGATGGATTGTGTGTTCGACGTACTGGGAGCCTCCCGATTTGCGCCCATCGGTTGGCTGCTGCCGTTTCCCTGATTATTTTCCTCTGCCCTTCTTGTATCGGCAGTCCTTGATCTGCAAAAACGAGCTGTATGTCCTTTTCTCTTACAGTTATGGCACTCCATTTGCTGACGCTTAACTATCCACTCCGGTTTGTTCGGATTACCAGGATTAGTCCAACAATTTTCCTTGACATGACCATTCTTAGAACAATGGCTGCACTTTAATTGCCCTCTATTTTCTTTTTCGTTTGCTTGTTGTTTTCTTCCCTCTACGAATTTTGGCAACTCAGGGCAGAGAAGCGTCGTGTGGTCTTGTCTAAGGCATAAAAAACAATAATTATTATTTGGAGTGGTATGTGTACTTACAACGTTTATTTGCTCAGTTTTCGATGTTTTTGTTTCTTCGTATGAGCACGATTCCCTCTCTACCACTATTGCTTCGTTGAGAGTATCTGCAAAGGTAGCATAGGGCATTAACCTTGTTCTTATCTCCGTTCTCATGCCTTTCAAAAAGAACCTAAGCATGTCTCTGTCTAACATGGCGTCTTCCAATGGCCTCCCCTCCAATACCGCCGCCTTTTTTATTTTTCTTCCCAGCTCTTTTATTTTGTTGGCAAACAATACGACTTTCTCTTTCTCCCCTTGTCGTACCTTCGCTAAATCCCCTCCTAGCTCGTGCGACGTTTTGGGATTTCCAAAGGAGAATTCTACAAAGTCAATGACCTCTTGTATGGAGCGGAAATTGTGTCCAATAGCTGCCTTCGCTGCTTCTCCTTTTAGCCTTAACAGAATTAACGGTGCTACTTCGCTTTCGTTTTCTGGGGGTATCATACCTTTCGCCCTGCCACACCCGATTACGAAATTTTCCACTTCTTCTTGCGAACCGGTGAATTCTGGAATCGTGTTGATTGTGTCTTTTATCGAGAATGGCCTTATCTTTGATAATGATGAGTTTTGTGAATAAGATGCCCCCGTAAATTCATTTGCCTGATACGTATTTCTCCTAAAACCATTACCCTCGTGATTAACACCACACCTTCTGCATACTTCCGGTCTAATTTGCTCAGCCGTGTGATACATTGTAGAATACGGTGTGTAATGGTTAGCTGCTATTGGTGCTGCCCTATAATTGGTACTGCTGGCCAAACCTGTAAAATTATTGTTTATTGTTTGCTGACCCAATTCCTGGATGTGCGCTGTGACTCCCATAGTTGTTGGAGGTATTTCAGTTGCGTCTGGCTGTAAAATAAATTTTTTTGTACTTTTTATACTTGGATTTATTGGAGTTACTAAACTCTCTCTGCCCTCTAGTAAACATAAAGTATATTCTGCAGCTAATTCTTCTAGGACTAACTCTGGGCCTAAACTACTGTTAAATAATTCAATTAGTATTCTTAAGGTCTCAGCAACCCTTAATGCTTTGTCCAGTACATCCTTGTTGTTTTGTGGTAAATACGCCTGTAACTGGGTGGCAGATGGTGTTAATACCGCATCCCCATCTGTTTCCAACAACCTGTAAGCTAAATACCTTAATAAATCTTTGACAGATGGTCTTGGCTTGGATTCCGGGTAACTGCAATGACGCCTTAACACGTCGTAAATCCTGCTGTCAAAATAAACTTTTAGTGAGGAGTCTTGGCTACTTGTACCTGTTATTATATCAATAATTTCTGCAGGATGTATGTTACTTGCTCTTAATTCCTGAATCATACTTGCCAATGTGGCGTCTTTTATTACCTCATCTAATACCTCTTTATCGAATCGGTTTTCTAATGCTTCAATTAACTCTTGCCTTTGCTCAACTGTCGATGTAGGTTCCTTGTTTTTAGTTTCATTAAAGTGCTTTTTGTACCATTCTAAAACTTCCTCTATTGTTCTGTCTACACTTATTTCAATAAAGTCTTTCGCATATTTACACAGCATATTATATGCTTTCTTTGCATTAACGTCTTTTTCTACCAATTTCTCGGCTAGTACTCTTAAAAGACTCATTTTGTTGATATAGAGAAGAAATTAAGAAAGATAGAAAGAAATAGAAAATTTAAATCTTAGAATAATTTGCTTTTTTAATAAAAAATTCCCTAAGACGAGCCCCCACTTTTGTTACGAAGTTTTTGATTATAATTTTTATTATTTTAATATTTATGATGAGTTATTGACTTTACTGCGAAATTCGTTACTAATTTTAATTTTGCTATTAAATATCAAGTATTCGTAACTTTAGAACAGTTTATTTATTTTGCCTACTTTAGTGCTCGTAACTAATGCAGTTACTCGCACACGGGAAGGCTTATTTTTTATTAAATTAGCAAATCTAACTAGAATATACGTAATTGTATATATATGTATATAAATATATGTATATATACGTGATAGGTAAGTATATAGGAAAGATTAGTGGTATAGAATAGAGGATAGAAAATAAAGAATACTATTTTGAATTTACTAAAATAACTCTTTGAAACAAAGTTATTTATTGATAGATACAAATGTAGAAACTTAATAAACTTATTATAAAGATAACTAATATAATAATATAAATATACCTATTATTCATAACTAACCGTTTCAACTAGTTAGTTTCTGAATTCCAATATAAAACGCAATGCTTTTTAATTAATAACTTTTTTTGACACTTAGTAAAAATACAGGTATATTTTAACAAAACGTGATAATGACCTGCGGCTAAAATTCCAAAGACAATTGAGAGTGTTTTGACATTTTTGGCTACTATTTATATGATTGACAGATCGACGTGTTAATCTTAATTCGTCATGAAAGAGGGGTGCCCCTTGATTAGCAATCTTGTGGCGTCTCTCTTTGTCCTTTTTTAATAATCAATTCTTGGACTTGTAATAAGGCCAAATTAATTAGCACCTATATTTATTTTATATCCGTTGATAAAACCATGAGACATACAATTTGTTACTCATCTAATGCGTTAAACAGAGAGTTTAACGCTTTTGCGTTAATTCTATATTGAGCGCCTTTCTCTTTAGTAGTTAAATCTAAAATGCGTTCAGGCAAGCTTTATCGCATTTGCGTTAACAGTGCCTTTTATCGCATTTGCGTTAACAGTGTCTGTTAACGCCTTTTCATATTTCACTGCTGTTACTTTATCTCGCTCTAACAGTTGAACAAATAGATATTTTTTGGTTTGATGTAAATTATATATGGAAACATCCAGGATAGAACGACCAGCCGAAAAATAAAAAATTTAAAAAAAATTTGTGTGTGTGTCATATTTTACCTGGGATAAGTGAAATAACCACTCCTATTTTGCACTTCCTGGTGCATAATTTTGAGATACAGCTGTCCAAAGTTTGATTTTTCCAATTTTTTGATTTCAGCTACCCAGTTTAATCAGAAATAACTCAAAACAGACTCTTAGCAGACTAAAATAATATTTGTGGATGCTCATTTGAATATCCCATATCAAAAATTTTTTTGGGACCAACTGACACATAGGCCAACATTATGGAAAAGTTTGAGAAAAAATAATTATAGTGAACTTGACTTCCGGTCAATTTAAAAAATTCAAACTGTTAAAAATAAAACCGGAAGTGGCTAAAAATAAAAAAAATTTTTTTTATGTAGTCCAGGTTAAAAGAAAATTTTTTCCCGTTATAATATGTATATATGTTAAAAGTTTCATGGTTTTGAGTCATTTCAGTTTGAACTGGTCCTTTTTATAAGCTAAAATTAAAAAATTGAAATAACCCAACTTTGGAGTAACTGAATCTTAAAATTATGCATCAGGAAAAATGAAAGAGTATTCGTGTGAAATAGGAGTGGTTTCACAAATATTTAAATATTTTAATATTTTATATTTTCACAAATTTCAGGTAAAAAGTGACACAAAAAAAAATTTATTTATATTTTTTATTTTTTGGCTGTTTGTTCTATCCTGTACGTGCCACGTGCCCATACATAAAATAGCTATTTTTTAAACAAGGAACAAAAAGTAGGTTTCACCTTTTTGCAGTTGTATGCAAACAGCATGCATCGTATCCTGTATTTTCCCTGGTGCAATTTGCACCAGGGTTTTTCCGTTATTTAAAACATGGTTCTACATAAAAAGGGCAAAAAAGGGTACATCAAAATTTAATCTGAAGCTATAGATTGTATGGTTTTCGTCTTAAAAATTTCTCCCATAAAAACACATGTATTCTTTTGAAACTTTAACCTTGTTTTCTTCAAAAATTTGAATGGCTTGAGCCTAAAAATTTGATACCATCGTTTATTGTGAAGCTCAACCTACGAGAATAACTGCTAACTCTTATATAACTACAGTCTTTATGCGAGAGTACCTTAAACAATGGGAAAAAATAAAGGAAATTTTACTTTCAATACTGTCTATACACTGAACGAAAACCTTTGTGTTTAACTTCAATAATTATATTTGAGTATCTGAGACGTATGTACTGCGCAGCCAGTTTAGTATAAACATTAGTATAAACTGGCTGCGCAGTACATGCGTCTCAGATACTCAAAAAAATAATTGAAGTTAAACACAAAGGTTTTCGTTCAGTGTATTCATTCGCTACGCTCTCTCGCGTACAACAGCATTGGAAGCCAAATCTTCATTTTTCCCCTCGTTCAAAAAATAACTATTCATATTTTCTAAGCGTATCTTTAACTGTCCTATTTATTTAGTCACATATTCACTTAAAACAAACAGAGGCGGATCTAGAAAATTTTTTTGGGGGGTCATTTGAATCAAATTACAAAAAATTTTCTAAAAAAGGTCCTTAAAATGTTTTTGGGGGGTCAAAATGGTACTTTGCGTTAATTATGTAACGTAAAATTAGCTAAATAAGGTAAAATTGACCGCTGAGGGGGAGTCAATTGACCCCTTTGACCCCCCCCCCTGTATCCGCCACTGACAAAAGTACTTTATTTAAATTTTCCCTTAATGATCTAGACATATATAAAAGAGCAATAAATAAGTATGTAGAATTTATTATCATCCACTGTTCACTTATGAATCAAAATTTTATATATTTTCAAATAATTTAAAAAGTATTTTTTTTTAATAGATTTCCTAATAAATATTTATTTAAAATTATCTTTTTTATATTATTACAATTAATGTATTTAAATAAAATTTTAAATTATTCTTTTTTAAATAATAAAAAATAGTATAATAAACTTTTTCAAATAAGGTAGACCAAGAAAACTGTAACTGTACATTCAACGTAAAGAAAATAAATGTTTAATTGACATAAGTTGGCAGCACTATTAAAGGAATATAATGTTTTTTGGAAAGTTAGTAATTTTTGTGCTTTTTCAATTTGATAAAATCCTATCGTTATTTTCGCGCGTTATATTTATCGCAGCGATAGATAGATGTAAATACGGAATCAGGCCCCCGTGCGCCAATAAATAATGAAAATGAAAATTTGGGACACGAAATATTGTATTTCGCTCATGGAGCATTTCGCTAAAAATAATTTTTTCGTGCAACACGAAAAATTTCGTGAGTCACGAAACCAAATTTTCCGGTGGAAAACTATTTCGTGTCTCACGAAAGGATTTTCCTCGAGAAATAGTATATTTACGGCTCGTGTCCAGAAAAGTAAAGAATGGACAAATCGCACGTAAATTACCTTCCGAGGCGAAGCCGAGGATGGTAAACTGCGATTTGGGGCATTCTTTATTTATGGACAAGGGCCGTATAAAATTTTTCTGCGACAGTAGCGAGAAAATTTGATTTCCTTGGCCGCGCAGCGGCCAGGAAATCGTACTTTCGTGGCTACTGTACAGAAAAATTTCTTTCGTGTTTCACGAAACATCTTCAATGTCGTTACCGTGGTGTTTCATGCGTTTTCGTGTTTTGGTGCTGAATAGACACTCTCTAAATTTATTTACAAATATCCTAAAACTATGACAGTAGGACAACCGAAATATTACCTAAAATCTATTTACACATCCTACAACCATGGCAGCAAAAACCGATTTAACGAATATACTTATAAATTTATATATTAGTAATAAACTTGAATGATTTTTAAAAACATCCTATTTTCGATGGTGTAAAATCCTTTGATTGAATTTTCGCCTGAAAGTTTTTTGAGTTACAATATAAAAAAGAACATTGTTTTTTTTCTATTTGGATGTAGTACCTAAGTTTTTTACACGGAGGTTCTACTTTTAATAAATTCATTATCGTTTATTTCTCAATTTAACTGATTTTAACTTAAATATTCTAAAAATTTGTAATTTTAAAATTTTTTCCGTCAAAAACTTAAAGATCAATTTTTTTTTCTTGTACCTATGAGGTAAGTGAGGTAATACCATTTTGTATACTTGCGGGAACTAGAGTTTTTTTTTAAAGTTATCATCGATTTATAAAATGTAAAAATTTTTTCGGTCAAACATAAAAACTAGAAATGTAACTTTCTAACGCTTTAAATTATTGTTAGCCCTGAAAAGGGCTGTTTATTAAGATGTAGTTTGAATTTATAGTTAACTGTTTAAGCTTTCTTTTCTGTCTTCTTGGGTAGAAGAACTGCTTGGATGTTTGGAAGTACACCACCCTGAGCAATGGTAACTCCTGAGAGAAGTTTGTTTAATTCTTCGTCATTACGGATGGCCAATTGAAAATGACGAGGAATGAATCTGGTCTTCTTGTTGTCACGGGCAGCATTTCCTGCCAATTCAAGAACTTCAGCGGCCAAATATTCCATGACTGCTGCCAAGTAAACTGGAGCTCCGGCACCAACACGTTCAGCATAGTTTCCCTTTCTCAATAAACGATGGATTCTACCAACTGGGAATTGAAGTCCAGCTCTGCTAGAACGAGTCTTTGACTTAGCCTTGCTTTTGCCTCCTTTGCCTCTGCCTGACATTTTGTTATGCTTTTTTACGAAACGTAGTACTAAGCAACAAACGTAAAATTGATGTCAGCGCTCGATTTACCCTTTATTATATAGCATCTGGTGTACTGAGAAACTTCGTATGAATGAAATCGTGTTTACGCGCAGGAATTCCAAGTAGTGGGAACAAACACCGCCCCTGCCTTTAAAAAAGTGCACTTTTACCGTTTGCATCATTCGCTTTCTGTTTTTTAACTAGAAATTATCGAAATGGCTCCTAAAGCAAGTGGAAAGGCTGTTAAAAAGGCTGGCAAAGCCCAGAAAAACATCAGCAAAGGCGGTGACAAGAAAAGGAAACGCAAGAGGAAGGAATCTTACGCAATCTACACATACAAAGTACTCAAACAAGTACATCCAGACACTGGAGTTTCCAGCAAAGCCATGTCAATCATGAATTCTTTCGTGAATGACATTTTCGAACGCATTGCTGCTGAATCCTCCCGTTTGGCTCATTACAACAAGAGGTCAACCATCACCTCCCGGGAAATCCAAACTGCTGTCCGTCTCTTATTGCCCGGAGAACTTGCTAAGCACGCTGTTAGTGAAGGCACCAAAGCAGTCACTAAGTACACAAGCTCCAAATAAGCAAAAGTTAACAATTATTCAATCGGCCCTTTTCAGGGCCATTAATTTTTTAAAACAAAGAATATATGTTCTGTATCTCCAGTTTATAATACTTGATGCATATAATTTTTAACAAAATTATTAAATAAGTGTAACTAAACTTCACTGTCAATTTTTTGTTGAATTATTTTTTATGCTTTAAAATTCAATTTCAATTTCGATACTTTATTGTTACAAAATGACTCGTACCTCTTATTTTTGAAAATAATAATTTAATAAACTAGTTTAGTTTGTTTTCACTTTTGAATAACTATTGAAACGTAGTAAGTAAGAAAGGTAGTAAGTAAAGCAGTAACTAAATATACATCAGCTCTAAGTAAATTTAAATCAACATCAGCGATAACCGTCGCGTCGGCCCTTCTCAGGGCAATCAAATTCATAACAAAGAAAAATATCCAAAAACTCTTTTTTAGTAAATTTTTGTTAAAGAAGCCGAGAAAAATAATATATTCAATATACTTCTTTTATGTGCAGTTAAAAATCTGTAAACAATATACCGTGCAATATATCTCGCTGGTAAACAAAAATTAAAAAAAATATCTATTTGTTCAACAAGGGAAAAAAAGTAGGATTTGGCTTTCAATGCAGTTGTATGCACGAGTGAGCGTAGCGAACGAGTTCAGACAGCATTGAAAGTAAAATTTCCTACATTTTTTCCCGTGTTCAACACATAGTTTTTCATTAAAAGCGAAAAAAAGATCGCCCAAAAGTAAGAAAGTAGATCTTTTTTGCAGCGTATAATGAAAAAAAATTTTTCAAGCAATCTGTCATATTTTTTTTAGGCGTATAGTCAATTTTTATTTTTTCAAAAACTATTTCTTTGGCTCATTATTCCTTATAGGTGAATTTTTTTTTTAAATTATGTTAGTATACATCACAATTCTAATTATTAAGTCTATTTTAAATTGATCGATAATTAATGCAACATGTTGCTACGTATTTACTTATTTATCAGATAAAAACTAAATGATCATAATTTATAAATCACCTAACAAAAATTTAGTAATCATTATAAATTAAATTTTTTTCCCTTTTTTTTTTCTTTTTGGTGAGCATGATTCAGGGGTCCATTCGTAATATTAGAGGTCAATTCTTTGTTGCAAAATTTTGGAAGTCAAATCTATTTAACTAAACTTTTTATAACAATGTTTTCGAAAAAATAGGTTAAACCTCAAATAATAATCAGAGTATTCAGAAATTCGCGCGCACGGCGCTAATGTGTTCCAAAAATCTTGCGTTCGGCGCGAGACACTTACACTTATCCTTGCACTAACCCAAGTTTAGTTTTAGAAACTACACCTATTAATCTCAAATAAGATATAAATAACAAGTCTCATTATTACTCCAATTTGCCCCAATGAAAATACAACAATAACAGAGCATTCCGAAATTCGTGCGCACGGCGCTAAGGTGTTCCGTTTTAAATTTTTTCTGCCCGACTATAGCGACTTAACTATAGTTTAGTTAACTTAACTTGATTCTGACTAACGTGTTAATAAACTAACCTAAATAATTTTCAAAACAAAAAAAATATCTAATAAGTTAATAAAAATAAAATAAAGTGTCATTAATTTAATCAGTAATTATTTTTTTTTTGTATCATCAAGTATAAAATAAAAAATTCTTGTATAAATATGCTTATTTAACTTTAAAAAAAAGAATTTAAAAATCTTTAATTATTAAAGTTAGAAAATGTAAAGTAAGACATGGAAAAAAGAGATTTTTTCCTGGTGATGGCATCAGTGATTGTCTCTCATAAAAATTTACTTCTGGACTCCTCATCTGATGAATCAGAATCCGATGACGAGGAAATAATTTTTAATTTTTTAAATGAAAAAATTCATAACACCATTTTGAAAGATTTACAAAAAAGTTTTGTAACTGTCATAGAAAATTTTTCCAGCAAGGAATTTAAACAAAACTTTAGATTAAGCAAAAGAAGTTATCTATTTTTATTGAATCGCATAAAACCTATATTACTAAGGAAACAATCAGGAAAAGGTCGAAAACAAACTGAACCATTCATTCAAGTTCTAGTTACCCTCTGGTTTTTTGCAAATATGGATTCTTACAGGTATTATTAATTACTTTTTTTAGCAATATTTTCATGGATAAGAAAAGATTAGTTATGTACTGTATTATATTTTTTAGAGAGCTTAAAACTAGGTTTGGTATTCCAGTAGCAACTGCTTCAAGATCCATCAGAAGAGTTGTAAGTGCTTTATACTCAATACGCTCAGATTTTATACAATGGCCAGATGATCCACAAAAGAATTATGAAAAGTTCGAAGAATTATGGGGATTTCCAAATACACTTGGAGCAGTTGATGGTACTGCAATAAATATACCCTTGTACGCAGATGGTAGGAGATTCATTAATAGAAAAGGTCGTGCTTCTGTACAGTTGCAAGTAGTTTGTGATCATGAAATGAAATTTATTCACTGTTATACTGGTGAAGTAGGTTCTGTACATGATCAAAGAGTTTTTGGTAGATCAGGTTTGCAACAAATATGTAATTCAGAAGAATATTTTCCAAATGGTGGACATCTTATTGGTGATAAGGCATATGCAATTCAAGAACATTTTATGGTACCTTTTAAAAATAATGGTCACCTAACGCCTGCTCAAGATAACTATAACAGAATACTTTCTTCATCTCGAATCGTAATCGAAAGAGCAATTGGTTTATTAAAATGCAGGTGGAGAAGATTATTATTAAAATTGTATATGCTAAGAATAGATTTAATACCTTTTTTTATAATTTCTTGTTGTGTGTTACACAACATATGTATCCTAAACAATGATTTTTATAATTTTACATATCATAGAAGACAAAGAAGAAGAACAACTCAAAATAGTTGCATAAGCAGAGCAAGTAAAAATGCAGGAAGGGCGAAAAGATTACAAATTACACACAACTTATGGCTTTATCACTAATAAAAACTCCAATTTTTTAATAAATTAGCATGCATTAAATTATTTAAATAGTTGAATATAATTAAAATTTAATATGGGTGTAAAATTTTATTCATGATTGCATTCAGTGTTTTATAAAAATGTAAAGGTCTATAATGTCTTAATTTTGTAAATTTTGTATTGTAAAGTAAATTGATTGCTTTGATACAAGTTAATTTAAAGACTCATTTTATACTAAGGGTTAATAGTTGTAACTTTTATGTAATAGCAAAAATATTGCTTTTTTTTTTTTTTATTTATATGCATTAAAAATTAATAACTTTATTTATTTTTATGTAACAAAATAAAAAATAAAGCTTTATATAAGCATGAAAATATATTAAAAATATGTGTCAACGTATTGCTGCTAATTATATCATATATTATATTATTAAAAAAAAAAAATAAAATTTGTTTTTTATTATTTTTTATAATTTATTTATTTTACAAAATACTGTTTTTAATCTTAAAATAAGTACCATTAAAACACTTGCTATTATTTGTTTACATAATATTATTTTTAACATTTTTAATTAAATTAAATCATAATTACACATAATAAAGCTTTTTTTATACTAATTTACTTATTTTATATATAGAAAATATTTAATATTTATGATATTAAATTTAATTAAAAATATTAATATCTTAATTTAAAATATAATAATAATTTTAATCACATATTTTATTAAAAATCTTTTCTACCACAGAAACTAATTTATTACTTGCTTCAATTTTCTTTTCAGATTGTTTTCTCTTTTCTTCTCTGCTAGCTGCCTTTTCTTCGATTAGTTTAGACATTAATTCACTGTTACTAAGTTTAGCTTTCTTTCTCCGCCTTTTATTTCCTTGTAAATCAAAGTCACTTTCTTCTCCGGAGTCAAATTTTTCAGAAGAGGCAATTGATATTGGAGCAATAGTAACGTCTTTTTGTAAAGCTTCTTCCATATCTTCATAAAACTCAAACTCCTGACGATTATTGCCACTTTTACCATTATGTTTCTTGGTTCTCTCATAAGTTTGAACTAATGCGGTCCATTTTTTCCTGCATTGCTCATCAGTTACATTGTAATTTTTTCTCATGTTATTTCCAACATAGCTCCACGATTTTCCAACTAAAATTTTTGGATCTGTGAAGCATTTTTTATACTTCTTGTAAGAATGAATCAGTGACACAATCATTGGATAGGTCCATTGAAGTATTTCTAGAAATAATAATTTATACAGTTTTAAAAGAGTTTAATATAAGAAGTTTCAAAATATTAGAATTATACCTATTTTATTGTCGGTTGGGAGGTTCAATTGTTTCTTTTTTTCTTTTTGAACAAATTTACTATTTTCTGCCCCCTTAATAGCTGTGTCTTTTTTTGGTATATTTGCAAAATTTGGATTTAAAACATTTCTTTTTTGTTTAGTATATGAGACTACTGTACTACCCAAACTTTTTTCTAGAAAGCATCTGCTTGTTTGTGTTCTCTGTATCCCAATATTTCTTTTACTTTCATCTTCACTAGATGATTGTTGGGAAACTGAAGAAATTTCATACGAAGAAGCAGATTCATCATTATCATTTTGATCATCTGATAATTCTGATTCGCTGTCGGAAAATTTATTATCAAAGCTGCCAGTTTTATCTTTCATATCATTTGGCTTAAATTTTGGCTCATTCTGATTACTACCTTCTAAATCAAGCTTTCTAGCTAATAGAATTAATTTTTGTTTATAGTTTACATCTATGAAAGTTAAAAAAAATGTTAATAGGTATAGCAGGTTATGTTGTTGTATCTTCAATTTAAATGTAAAAAACTTACCATTTTTCAATTTTTGTACTTTATCCAAAGAAACTTTAATAACATATTTCTTTCCTAATTCAACATCTTCCAAAGTAATCTCTGTTTTCTCCATATTTTTTAATTTTTAATAATACATAAACACACATAGGTATAAAAATCGCAAAAGAGATCCACAAGGCTTTATGGATTGGTTCGATTTTTTAGATGGGTATATATACCTATTAAACGTAAAGCAGCGGGGAATTTTTAAAAAATTTTCTTACTGTACCTAACCTTACTTACATATACATGGTGTCTTTTGAGATTGTTTGGTATTTATAATGGAGATTTTACACAAATTAATACTCAATAATAAGTCACACTGTACATGAAAGCTTCATCGGCGCGTATTGCTTTAAGTATAAGGATCAACGCGGAAACCTAAATATTAGTAATAAAAGCAATTTTGTTCTATTTTATTATCAATAATTATTTAAAGCTGTGAAAATTTGTGGATTTTAGATTTTTGTTGAAAATGAGGTATTTAATTTTTTCTATGCGTTAATCTTATACTAATTTTTTATACTTGTTTATCCAGAATAAAATTGCAAACTCAAAATAAAAATTTGTCTTTTTTCCTTTTGTTTTTCTAGTGAAAACAAACAGTCACTTAATAAAGCTACTGGACCCCAGTTGGATCGTTTGTTGGATTTCATGGCTATGTTTCCTGAACTTGATAACAGAAATTCAGAAAATTCCATGAAAAATGTTTGGAATTTTGTGATGCAGGATCTCCACAAAATTCCAGGGGGGGCCATAAAAGACATCACTGGCTGGAAGCAAGTAAGGAAATAAATTTTAATTTAATAATGTGATAATTAATAATTTTATATTTATGTTTTCAGTCATATAAATTTATGATGAACAATCTTAAAAAAAAAGTTAATCAAGGAGTCGCTATTAAAAATGATTCTAGAAGTTCTAAAGTGATGAATTCTTTGAAACTTAAGGAAAAGTCAAAAGAAATTTTATATGAACAAGATAAAAGTGCAGGTGACGATGCTGTTTTATATGATTATCAATCGTCTGAAAAGGATCAGTGGGACGTTGATAGTATGAATATTGACAAAATAACTATGCAAGTTAAAAATGATAATGGTTCAACTCCTGTTATTGTTTCAAGTGATGATGAAATTGAACTGGTTTTATCAAAAGACTTGAAAAATAAAGATTTTCAAGAATCCTTAAACACGCCTAAAAAAAGAAGACCTTCTGTAGATAGTAATTCCTCAAAATCTAAGAAACGTCTTTCTGACATGTCAC
Source organism: Anagrus nilaparvatae (assembly GCA_022575985.1). NCBI lineage: Eukaryota > Metazoa > Arthropoda > Insecta > Hymenoptera > Mymaridae > Anagrus > Anagrus nilaparvatae. Next base: position 5,601,027 of record JAKSXM010000107.1, read on the forward strand.
CTTCTTCAAAAGTAAAATCAGATACTCCACCATCAACACAATTAGAAAGTTGCACAAATACTTCTCACTTTTTTCAACCAATTCCTACAAGAAAAAATGATAATTTCTCTGATGTCTTCACTTGTAAGGAACAGGAAAGTTTACCACCTGTTAATCCAATACCTGCTGAGATAACCGCTGAATCGACCACAAGTTTTAAGCAGACTGATAAGCCATTTCCAACTAGTCCTGTAAGTCCTGCAACATCTCCAACTTCTCAGATCTTCGAAACTAAACTTTGTTTTCCTAGTGAACAAGAAAACCATAATTCTTTGTATTCGTCCATTGGATTACAAACAGAAAATAAAATATTTTTAAATAAAACAACACAAACTACTAATGAATCAGAAGGTATGTACTTATTTTCTAATAATAATTAATCCGTTATGAAATTGTTTTAAAATTTTTTTTTTCAGAAGTTACAACAGGTTTCCCTTTTGTTTATGAAGCAATTAAAGGTAATAAATTTATGATTATTAAGTAATAACTATTGTAAATTATTTTTTTTATGTTATCAGAAACTTCAAACTTGCTTCGTCAAATTCATGGGACGTTATTAACTCAAAATGATATCTTACATTCTAAACTACATAACAATAATTTATATTTTTTGATGGAGGATTCAAATATATCTCAAAATAAAAGCGAAGAAACTTTAAATATTAGCAATAATAATGAAAAAAATGAAGGTGGTAAAGAAACTTAATTTTTATGTTAATTAAAAAGTTTTTATATTTATTTTATGTCATTAGTACCTACTTATTAAAAAATCTTTTTCTAAATTTAATAAAAAATTTCATTTATTATACTTGAATAACCTTTTTTTTAATAAGAAGAAATTAATTTTTATTTCTGAAAAAATTAACGAAATTTATTTAACATTAAAAATTTATTTGTTAGTATTAATAGTTATTGAAAACCTTTTCTTAATTTATATAAAACTTTTTTGGTTTAAAACAGAATTCATAGAAAAATATTTTTGCATAAAAAAAACCTTTATAAAGAAAAAAAATTTTATTTTATTTAAAATTTTACTTATACATACACATTTTTACTTATAACGATTATTTATTAGTTTGTTTTGATTCATTTTTTAACACTTAGTTTAAATCACACTCCAAATTTTTCATTGTTTATCGAAACTAACATTTGAAATTTTAGAATGTATTCTAGTCGCACTTTCTTTAATCTTATTCAGTATTTTTAGCTTTTAGAATATTTCAGTTATAAGTTGAACATTTATATAACATGTTTATAGAATTCTTTGAAAAACCAAAAATCACTTTACGTTACTTCATTGTAACTTTTCACTTTTATAATTATTCATTAATTACTACTGTTTGGAGGCTGTTGTGATTGTTTGATAGTAGAGATAAACTAAAAGTAATTGAACATGTTGCAAGATCCTGGTAACGAGATTTATTAATAAGAAAATTTTAAAAAGTATTAAAAGCGCTATTCTGGATGAGTTATTTCTGGAACTTAGAAGATTTTGAGTACTATCTTTAATATAACATTTCACAATTTATGTTATTTATAGAAAATAATCGGTTTAGTCTCTTATTTATTGAGGATTTTGATCTAAGAATGTCTGCATCTGCTTGGTTGGACACAATATGTTAATCTATCTGGAATGAATCATCAAAAAATAAATAACTAGCGTTTGCAAAAGTTTTATAGAAGAAATTGTAACTCACCAAGTACACGATATTCTATTTATAGATATAATATTCACTTATTCTTGATAATAATCCTTTTGCAGTATAAACTAATGTTTATCGATTTGATATTCATCTCCAAATTTATATGGAAGAAACAAGAACTTTTATAACTTAATTCAATTAATTAATGTTTAAGCGTTTCCTTAAACTTCAAAAAAATATTTAGGACGTTTCACTTCTCTTTGATGATAAGAATGTTCTATTCTAAATATAAATCCATTGGGTAGTCCATTAGGTCATCTACATTAAAAAAAAAATTTATTATGGATATCTGAATACATTTTTTAAAATTCACTACTGGTGGAAGTTGAATATTTTATAAAAGTGAATCAAAGGATTGATTCGTTATGCAGCAAAAATTATTGTGATATGAACATTACTACCTAATAAAATTAAAATTCATTTTGCCATAGATTTAGAGCAAGCTTCTGGATATATCATAATTAATAAATTAAAAGAATAAAGAATACTATTAACTTTAAAAAATAATTGAGAAGATTAATTAAATAATATGTGTTTGGGGCACCTTTATTGTATTATTTACATCCTTGAAGTAAAAACTAAAAAGACTAGACTTTCTTATTACTTTTTTTATTTATTTGAATTAATTTTTATTTTTTTTTAGGTGAAAATTGGAGTTAAAAGACTTGTTATTTTAGGTTAACCTAAGTTATACTATTATCAAAACTAAACTTGGGTTAGTTAAGCTAGTGTAAGTGTTTCGCGCCGTGCGCACGATTTTTGGAACACCTTAGCGCCGTGCGCACGAATTTCGGAATGCTCTGTAAATTAAAACAGAAAGTCCAGTATTCTTATTCGTTTTTACGTCTAGAATTACAGAAATCAGAATTAATCTTAAGTTTAAACGTATACTATACTAGAGTTTAGCCATAAAAGACTTTATGTAAAACGGAACATCTTAGCGCCGTGCGCACGAATTTCTGAATACTCTGCAAATTTATTCCTTAAATAAAATTAGAGTTTGAAATATTTTACACCTGCCCAGTTTCGGTCATTAAAAAACATTAGATTTACACTAATAGTGGCGATAATAATAATTAAGTCATAAATAGTAATAATTTTTAATAAATGTATTTCTTTTATTATAATTTTCATCTATTATTGAAAATTTTTAATATTATTTACCCAGCAAGAAATATAATAATCATAAAAATATACTTGAAATAATTTTGAATTCCTAAAGTACTTTGATAATAATTTATCGTTATAAATTTTTCTCCGAAGACATTTATTAAATTATTTCAGATTTAATATTTGTTAAATTATTTACATTTAATATTTTGAAGGATAATAAATTCTATTTTTTCAAAGTACAAATAGTTCTATTTAGTCTAATTATGTTGTTGGCCCTGAAAAGGGCCGGTTGGAAGAAACTTGTTGATATTAAGAATCTATGGTTTAACCACCAAAACCATAGAGAGTACGTCCTTGACGTTTTAAGGCATAGACGACGTCCATAGCAGTGACTGTCTTCCTTTTGGCGTGCTCTGTGTATGTTACAGCGTCACGGATAACATTTTCAAGGAAAACTTTCAATACTCCTCGGGTTTCTTCATAGATAAGTCCAGAGATACGTTTTACACCACCTCTGCGAGCAAGACGACGGATAGCTGGTTTTGTGATACCTTGGATGTTATCACGAAGAACTTTACGATGTCTCTTGGCTCCTCCCTTTCCTAAACCTTTTCCTCCCTTTCCTCTACCAGTCATTATGATTCAATAAATGAAGTAGAATTTATGAAGCAAAACTCGCAAATGATGATTTTTCGACGAAAACACAGGTTATTATATACTTTTTCCAGCGCTTGTTTCCCACTCCTAAATTCACGTCCAACAGTAAACTAGTAGTCTCGCGCAGCTACCATTGTAAGAAAAAAGTATATAATAAAGGCGGTTTACGACTTCGAAAGCATTAATTTTACAACCAGGTTATGGCGAATCGACGCGAGTCAGAGCCAGTAAAAGACAAGAAGAAGAAGAAGCATTAATTTTGTATTATACTCAGCAAGATGGCACGTACAAAGCAAACTGCAAGAAAATCAACTGGTGGCAAAGCTCCACGTAAACAGCTTGCAACTAAGGCAGCTCGTAAGAGTGCCCCAGCAACCGGCGGAGTCAAGAAACCTCATCGTTATCGTCCAGGAACTGTCGCCCTCAGGGAAATTCGTCGGTACCAAAAAAGTACTGAATTATTGATCAGAAAATTACCTTTCCAACGTTTAGTTAGGGAAATCGCTCAGGATTTCAAGACTGATCTTCGTTTCCAAAGTTCAGCTGTCATGGCCCTTCAGGAAGCCAGTGAAGCCTATTTAGTTGGTCTTTTCGAAGATACAAACCTCTGCGCTATTCATGCTAAGAGAGTTACTATCATGCCAAAAGATATCCAATTGGCAAGACGTATTCGTGGAGAACGTGCTTAAATTAATTTCCATCTATTACAATCGGTCCTTTTCAGGACCATCATACTTGTATAATGTAACGAATAGTAATTTATTTTGAAATTCATAATTTTCACAAAACCGTATTGGTCATGCATTTAAATTAATTTATTGTACTTAATCTATATGTACTGAACTTAATATTTTATACATTGCGATATATGGGACAGTCACCTCTTTAAGCACTACATGATATGTACATGTTTTCTACTTTGTAACCAACGTATTAATTTAAAAAGATACTTTTATCATCCAGGGGTCTGGTCTTGGTGACTCCGATTTTTTAATGTTGCATTTAAAATTAATTACAAATAATTAATTTAGGGTTTAATTTTCTATATTTGAGCAATGTTAATTTCACTTTTACGCTTAATAATTTAAACAATTAGTTTTACTATGTCGGTAGTTCTTAGCTATTTTTACCCAAGTCTGAGGTCGATGTCTTTGATTTAAAAAATACCAATTGTACTGTGTTTGGTATGTAAAAATATGGTTACTGGCCAATTTTTAAGGCTCTAGGTGGCTTGGTTGCGATTTGGCAGCTGTTTTCCCAATTTTGATTTTTTTCGAATTCTCAGCCACCCGTTCACTTTTTATTTTCTGGACACCCTAAATAAGCCTAAAAAATATTTTCTATATACAGGTAGGTTGTAAAAATTCCCGCCCAATCCGAATCTGACCATATTTTTTCGGAAAAACTAAAGGAAACTGGAAAATACAAATTTCTCAAAAAGCGTCACTTTTTTTTATATTTTTTTTACATATAGTAGAGGAAATAGTTACATACCCTGCCCGATTTCCACCGCCTATTAAAAGTGACCAAATTTTTGTGAAAATCGCTTCAGTACTACCTTAACTAAAAAGTTGTGGTTTCAAAACTTTTTGGACGAACCCCGTTTTTGGGTTAGTTTTCCCCTTTTTGGGGGTAAAAAAAAATTGTTTTTAAGAAATTAGAATCGATTAATTTTTGCATAAAAGCAAAAGCATTTAAAAAGAAAAGGTGAAAATGAAATTTTTTATTAAATGTACCCCTTTCAAGTTACAGCTCTCAAAACTTAGATTTTATTTTATTTTAATATTTTAATACGAGTATGGCGTGAAGTATTTACGCCATACTCTGAGTATTAAAATCAAAAAAATCAAAGTTTCACCAATGCTTCCTAGGTGCTTCTGCACCAAAGGTCTTTAGGAACTTCTGCGCCAATTGTTTCACGAAATTCACTTATTTTTCTAGCTAATTCTGTATACATTGCATTCATTATTCCATTTTTATAAAATTAGTACATTATTATAAATCATTCTGTATATCTATTTACTAGTTTTAAACAATGCGGGCACGCATCTTTTCTATTAACAATTTGTAATTCTCATTTTTGTACAATTATGTATAAATAAATCTTATAATCAATCAATCAATCAAAATTTATAAGGTTTTTAATTTATTTTGTGAAATTAATAACTAAAATCAGCAAATTATATGGAAATTACAAGCAAAATAACGATGTATTTCTGTATACATAATTGATATACAGCGGTTCTTTAAGAAATTAATTAGAAATAGTGCAGTAGTGTGGCTGCAGTTTTAATTGTTGGCGACCTCTATCAAGAGTCCTTAGGTGGCTGTAATATAGAGGATAAAAAATTACCAGTTAAAGCACAGTTAAAGCTATATAACTTTATCGGCAGAACGGACTTAACTGTAACATATACAATAGATTGAAATTTGCTTAGATGCTTATAATTTTGAGGCAAAACAGCTAAAATTATAATTATCAATACTTCTTATCTTATCAAGATTTTTTTAAATTTAACCTATAGATTAAATTCACCCTTCTTCGAAGGACAAATGATTTTTTTATTTTTCATATACAAAACAGCCACGTATTTGCTTTTATTAATTTATAAAAGTTTTTAATTTGTCCTGCAAAACTCGAGCATGGCGTGTTAAATAATAAATAAATGTACTTTCAATCATGAATAATAATTTTCCGCCATCTTTGCTATAATGCGTTATACTGTTACATACTAGTCACCGAGGCACTTTGGTTGCAGTCACATCAGCTTATGGTTTAGTATATTAACAGTGAAATGTTTCTGGGAAGGAAAAAGTGGTTGTAATCAATGATGTTATTAAAACCTTAATTTTAATTGTGTTAGAGCATGTGAATGATTATAAGTTTTAAAAAATTAATTAATACAGTTTTGTTAAAACATTTTGACAATCGTTAAAAAAATAATATCTAAAATGAAAGGAGTAAAGTTTAAGATTCTGATAATTTTTGTATTTTGTCAACTTCAATTAACAGGCTCAGATATTTTCAAAAAAATAATAAACAACGTCCTTGATGAAGTTGATCCTCACCAAGTCATGCTTTATGCAGATAAAACAGAAATGCAAAATTTGACCAAATACAATCTGATCTTAAAACATTTGATAAAAAGGGTACCAACAACTGCTATAGACTTTCCTAACCCTGCAAGTTTCGTTCATTTTCAGGAAGGTCAACCGATAAATTGGCAACACGGAAAAAATAACAACTTTTTATACAACCCTTTTCTTTCTTCAAGCTTGCACATTTTAGTTTTGACAATAAAAAGAGCGAATTTCTCGAAGGTGTGTAAAAATCTAGACGTTTTTCAAAGATCTCTAGTAAAATCAGTTCTTTTGGGAACCCCTACGAAAATTTTATTTCTTGTATTTAACGATCGGTTAAAATGGGTAAAACTTGCTCGTACTTTATTGAAGACTATTCTTCAGGATGGATTTCTTGACGCTACTATGATCCAAATAAATACAAAAAATCGAGTTATCATACACAATTATTATCCATACTTTGATCAACCTTTGATTAAGCAAGAGTATACGGCGTCATATGGTATGAAATTCTTTCCAAATAAACTGAAAGATTGGAAAGGGAAAAGTATAAGAGTTGCAATCGGTAAAGATATAGAGAAATTTACAAAAAATAATGGTATACCTGTAAACCTTTTGCCTACTGTAGAATTGTATAAAAAATTTCAATGTTTCCATCAATTTTTGAATGTTACGCCAGTTTATATACCAATGAAATTGTATCATCTAAATTGGAAACTAAAATTCCATTTTAGTTTATATTCTGTGATAGCATTTAAAAATAAAATTGAGCCAATAAATTTGTACATTGAACGATATGAAAGATTGGTGAGTTTAGTTCCATTAAAACAAGTTGCAAAACTCGAAACATCAAATAATCTAATATTTTCAAGTTTTACTTTTTTTTGCGTCATCATTATATTTATTTTAACTGCAAAAATGCTAAAATTATCAGGTTACGACTGGTCATTTATTACAATTTTTGGGCTTATTTTGGGAAATGGGTTTTCTCCACCTGAAGGATTACGAGCGAGAATAGTTTACTTGACACTTGTTTTTATTTCAATATTTAAAATATCTGACATTGTCGCTGATTTTACCGAAGTTAAAATGATTACAGAGAGTTTCCCGATTATCGAATCTATTGACGAAGCTATAAATAAAAACATTTCAACTTGTTCAGAATCGTCTCAAAATTTTTTTTTTAAATATTATGCTGAGAATTCCGAAGGAAATATGGAAAAATTTTTAACAAAGTCTTTGAACATATGTAAAGACGATCTTCTTGATCCGGTTAAAAATGAAGTTATAGTTACTGATAGTTCGTGGGCTGGAGTTTTAATTTTCTTTAATAATCATAACCACGGATCAAAAAAATATGAAATCATTGACATGGGTTTACCTGTTCATCCGGTATATTTAGAATTTGGAAATTCCTTTTACATGATAGAAAAATATTCTCGCTGTAGTTTATACATTAGAGAAGCTGGACTTGACAAAAAATGGGCATCTGAATTTAAGCTCCGGAGGAGAAATGAAGATCTAAGTGAATATGAAGCTGAAGATAGTTTTGGATTGGTGATTGTCCTCGGAGTCGTTCTTCTGATTGGATCAACTTTAGCAACGATAGCATTGGTTTTTGAATGTTTAATCTATTATTTTTCTAAAAATTGTGTACGTAAATATGACAAACATGATATGGCTTAAGATCTTGATCTATTGTTTATCGATAAAATTTTTTTGCATGTATTGAACATTCTTTCAATTTACCGATACCGGCATACATGCATTATTTTGATTTTGAAGTTGTTTAAATTTACGTCATGTTATACATTATGCTAATTTGAAAAATTTTTTTGTTCATTTTTCATGAGTTTTTAGTATCATATATGTACACGGATATTTTGATTTTCTTTAAAAAGAAAGAGTTTTGAATTGATTAGGCCAGAGATTTGTAAAAGCTAGCAATCAATGAATTTAAATCTTTTTAGTTCTCACTAAATTTTATTAAGCAAAGAACTATCAGTAAATCTTATAATTTGTCTTTATCCTAAAAGCTTATTAATAGTAAATAAGAAATAGCAAAAAAAAATTTGTAAACATCTTGTATTTTTAATTTATTTAATATTTACACACGTGATGTTAGGTGTAATAACGTTTTCACTGGTTTATATCTAAGGCTGATGAGTCCCGACAGGACGCGTTACGCGCGCATTTAGCAAAACGGACGGAAATAGCTATTTTTTAAAAAAGGGACAATTTATTGGTTTTGGCTTTGCTTGCAATTGTACCCAAGTAAAAAAGTAAATATATTATCAATATATTGTCAATATATTGTGAACATTATATTTTGCAAAAAATCAAAAATTAAAAAAAAGATTATTACCTTAATTATCGTTATTAATTTGTCTGAAAAATTATTATTTTTCATGATTTTTTCATGATTTTTTATAAAAAATAGATGTTAACAAATTTTAAACAGAAATCAAAATTTGACCTTAAACAATGGTTCCTCTAATGGAATAATGCTGCCTACACTTCAAAGTAAACAAAATTAATTAAATTTTCAAATTATTATTGTTTTTTAAATAAAATGAACTTAATTTTTATTCATTTTACAATAAATTCTTTAAAATTTCTGCACCATTGGTCCCTAGTTACTTCTGCACCAAAGGTCTCTAAGGACTTCTGCACCAAAGCTTTCTAGATATTTCTGCAAGTCCCTAGGTACTTTTGCACAAAAGGTCCCTAAATCTAAAATATTCTAACAAGGAGAGTTCAATACTTTTGGAACACCAAATTACAACAAATGGTTATGGATGAGTTTGTTATGTTGAAAAAATATGCCGACTACCCTCCGTTCATTCCAATGGGCCTTCTGGGCCTAGAAACGCAGGGCTCAATGTTATAAAATAGGCTTTTTTGGTAATTTTTAACCAAAACTCTTCTAGTTGGTCTTATTTTTTTGGTTTAAGTATCACCTTTCATACGCCGTCAACCGCAATTTATTATCACTAATTTTCTCATCACTATAGCCAATTAAGCAAACGGTCATTTTTGGCTAAAAATGAACAATTTTTAAATTGCTGCCAAATTTGTAATTTCTGAGGAAAATGGGTTTTATAGCTCTGAAAAAATTTGTATAAGCTTCAAGTTTCCAAAACTTTTATACCTTACCTTTTTCAAATATTTGTTAATCAGATATGATAATTTGAAGTCACAGTCCCAATTTTACGATTTTTTAAAAAAGCTCATTTTTAATGTTAACTTTGAAGAGCCATTTCTTAAAAACGAATCAAGGAAATGAGACGAGTAAAAATTTTTTGGAAACTTGAAGCTACAAATTTGGCAGCAATTTAAAAATTGGTCATTTTTAACCAAAAATGACCATTTGGTTAATTGGCTATAGTGATAAGAGAATTAGTGATAATGAATTGCGGTTTATGGCGTATGAAAGGTGATACTTAAACCAAAAAAATGAAACCAACCAGAAGAGTTTTGGTTAACTTGCGAGGTTTCAGCGTTTCATTGAAAATTACCAAAAAACCCTATTTTATAACATTGAGCCCTGCGTTTCTAGGCCCAGAAGGTCCATGGGAATGAATGGAGGGTACTCGGCATGTTTTTTCAACATAACAAACTTATTAATAACCATTTGGTGTAATTTGGTGTTCCAAATGTATTGAACTCCCCTTGTAAGTCCATTTACCCCCCCCCCCTCCCCTAAAAACGTCATGTTAATAGCCTTTTTTGCCCTAGATATGTAAATTACTATTGCAGTTTCGATACTTAACAGCACGTTTTTGCATTACCGCTTCGATTACCGTGCGTAAATCGTCATGTCTGAACTCAGCCTAATAAAAAAAAATTAGCTTCGTAAGACGCTAAATGTCTCCAGAAAAGCAGAGCAATGCGATAAGTTCTAACTGAGTAATTAAGCATAATGAGAGTGCACTTAGCGAATACGTTGACTGATTAGGATTGTGATTTTCGGCATAGCTTTTGAAAGGAAAATCGAAAACTATGAAGAAAACATGTATCCGAGCTGTACTTGGAGTGGGTTTTCTGCAGTTTCCCCATTCCATGGACATTATATTAACTTCCAGGTAGATGCGAGTACAGTATCCATTCTTATAAGTCGGCTGCAGCCGCAAACTGTCTCGTTACAATTGAGACCGTATTTTATTTATTATGTATTTAATTAACTTATCAGCTATTTTTGCAAAGGTTTAAGTTTGATTTTTATCTTATTTGCAAAAAAACATTTTTTTCTGCCTTTTATTATCTATTAGAATTAACAAATATTTATGTGAGAGGCAAGGGGACTCACGTTAAACAAGCACCCCGGGATAAGGCGAAAAGACACTTCATAACGGTAAAGAAGCAATATTGCAAAGGTTGAAAAAGGTTTTAAGAGTACCTTTGTTGAATATATTGTATTTACTTTGTGTACAAAAACTTTTTAATTGTTTAAAATAAATGTGAATTTTAACTTTAAAAAAGTTTTTTTATTCAACATTTTCTATTTTTCCTTAATCTACTTTATTTATTGTTGTTTTATTTATTTATTTTACCAGAAACCTCGAAGGCTTACACATATAAGTATGTAGCTCACAGAGATAAAATATTCTTTGTTTGTGAGCCATGTTTCAAAATTTAAAAATAAACAAAATCAAAATTAAAATATAAAGATTAAAATTAAACAAAAATTAAAAACAAAAAACTTAGAACCGGTTTGTGCAAAAAGAAACTAAGTGCATGGAACATGTTTACTTCCAGCTGAAGGCTAGGTATAATGCAAATGTTACGCAATGTTAAAATACAATTTTCTAATTTTATCATTTGTAATTATTATCATCTTACTAAATGTTAAAATTCTAAATCCAAACTATTCTGATTCCCTAAACGCGTATTATTACATGTCCCTAAACCTGAATTATTCTAAATTCCCTAATCGATTTTATTCTAAGTCCATAAACCTGTATTATTTTAACTCCTTCAGCCCAGATTTTTCGAAGTACCTAAATTAAAATTTTTCTAAAACCAACCCTTTTTTTTTTTTTTTCATATTTAAAATTTTTCTAAGTTTCATTTTACCCCTCCCCTTAAACCGGACAAATTTGACCCCCCCCCCTTTATTTTCAAGTTCTGAGGTACCCCTTCCCTATAAAAATTTTAATATAAATTAAGTAAAATACACTATAAAAAAAATACTCCGATGCTAAGTCAATATGTCTTGACACACATTAATAAACACCTTAAATGTGGCAAAGTCAATGCTTTCTTCCAACAGACTTATTTTTGACTTGACGGCAGATTGGTTGACGCAGATAAAGTTAAGTTAAACCCAGCTGATTATTTGACTTGAGGACTTGAGGTAAGCTCTTATTGACTTTTAGCAAATGTGTTCACGTTCAATGTACATGTGGTTCTATTATTGATCAATAGATTCTAGAAATATTATAATTTACTAATAGGAACGTTAAAGTCATTTTTGATTAATTTTTTTACAAAAAAAATTCGATAAAGAAATCCTTTATTTTACTCTTCCAAATCCTATTTCGACTAACAACCTTAATTTTTTTTAGGCCAATTTTTTTTTATTAACTTATAAAAATTTTTTACTTTAGCTGTAAATTACTTTTTTGACTATTAAATCCCCCTAGGGGGATGTTTATCCAAGAAAACCTTCAGTTGTTATAAATTTTTATAATCGAAAAAAGACCAATTTTCTTATCGCAAAATAATTATGGTTTTTGAAACGGAGCCAAACCTGGGTCAGTCTTTTTTAAAGCTGTATATGTGCCCATGTAAAAATAATGATAGAAGGAGTATACAATATGTATACAGGATTGTACACAAAAAAAAAGTATACAAAAATGACTGTATAGAATGTGTTAATTGTATACAATCCAACCAGATTTGACGAATGAGAATTAGAAAAAAATAAAGAGAAAAAGAAAAGAAAATTGGCCCCTCAATTTTTCGGCTCCAGGTTTTTTGCCTCACGACACCATAATATACCTAAAATTCTAAAATAAAACATCTATTTTCTACTTAGTTTTCCGAAGCGTCTTGTTGAAAATTTGGTGATCTCTTCAGTGAAATTATTTTTTATCGTATAATCGTTTTTTTTCCACGAGTTTCATCGCCTTAAATTTTTTTCTATAAATTGATTTTGGATTACACTTATGAAAAAATTCTCTGTGATCCCAATATCATTTGTGCATACAATCACTTGTTTTTTTTTTTTTTTAAACAATTTTTTCATTTAAAATTCGTCTTTATGTTTTTACTTTTATTTTATCTTCTAATTTTTCTTGTAGCAATTTTATAAGGCATCGCTTTTATAAAAAAATTTTCATCACTCTTGTCAAAATTTGTAATTAACAAAAAAAAATAAAACTTATGCAAAAATCAATTCGGTTATCGAGGTTAAGAAAATTACTTAATTTGAAAACGAGCGGTCAGTTTGGCTTTTCTTAACCTCGATAACCGAATTGATTTTTGCATAAGTTTTATTTTTTTTTGTTAATTACAAATTTTGACAAGAGTGATGAAAATTTTTTTATAAAAGCGATGCCTTATAAAATTGCTACAAGAAAAATTAGAAGATAAAAAAAAAGTAAAAACATAAAGGCGAATTTTAAATGAAAATATTGTTTAAAAAAAAAAAAAAAACTATGATTGCATAAACGATATTGGGATTATAGAGAATCTTTTCATAAGTGTAAACCAAAATCAATTTATAGAAAAAAATTTTAAGGTGATGCTTAATGGAAACTCGTGGAAAAAAAACGATTATAAGATAAAAAATAATTTCACTGAAGAGATCACCCGAATTTTGAACAAGACGCCTTGGAAAATTTAGAAGAAAATGGATGTTTTTTTTTAGAATTTTAGGTATATTCTGGTGTCGTGAGGAAATAAACCTGGAGCCGAAAAATTGCGGGGCCATTTTTTTTTCTTTTTCTCTTTATCTAAATTTTATAATTTTCATTTGCCAAATTTGGTTGGATTGTATACAATTAACACATTATATACAGTCATTTTTGTATACTTTTTTTTTGTGTATAATCCTGTATACATATTGTATACTCCTTCTATCATTATTTTTACATGGGTGAAGTTTAAATATTTCCCCTTAATATCAGTTAGGGTCGGAGACACGAATTTTTGCCCAAAAATTGAAAAAATGCTCGTTTACCACCGTTCGAATTTTTTGCGCAAAACTGAGTGTAAATTTTGGCAAAAACACTTTTTTTTCTATACTTGAAATGTATATCTAAAATCTTAATAATAAATTTTGGCCAAAAATTATTTTTAAAGGACTTAGAAAATGAGTAAGGTGATATCGACATAGTGAACACAGCGCGTAGGCAATAACACAGTGGACTCACGGAGGGTTAAGCTCTGTATAATTAACACCAATCAATATATTTTTATTCATGATCACGAAATATCATTAACTATAACTATATAAAATAATTTATTTATATGAATGACTCCATAAAATTACAATTTTCATAATTACAACTGACATTAAAAAGCAATAATTACATAACAATTACATAGTTTTTTAAACCTTTAATAATATAATTTAAAAAACATGTTTTAAAAATAATTTTTAAAATTTATATATATGGGTGGTTTTCACAGGAACGGTATACATAGTGTCCCCTCCATGTATATCCGAAACAAAAGCTCTTTTACACTTTTTTTTTCTTTTAATAAGTTCATAAATAATATTTTTTTAAAGTCACAACCTACTATGCATATATTGGTAAGTTAACAAAAAAATTTTCTAGAGCATATGTGTTCAAAATGTCGCCACCGTCCGCTGTCCTTTTGCTTAACTGTAAACTTTGAGTATTAACAAACGGCTTAAAATTTGAACTATTTTTCTGTAGGATGCATATGACGTATTTAGGTCCCAAAAACTCATTTTTTTCAACAAAACAAATTTTCATGCATTGCTCTTAGCTTATCGTCACATATAAGTCTGTCCCTCGATTTTAGCTCTTTTTAAGCTTCCCACCTTTTATGGATGCGCACTCTATATTTATGCACTTGAAAGCACTGTTGTATTTTGGTTCCTCATAGAGGAACCTTTGTGATAGGTGAAATTTTGATTTTCGATATTTTGGCATATAAGCACGTTTTGAGACCTCAGGAAGCTAAAAAACCGGTTTTTAAAAAAAGTCTGTGTGTGTGTATGTATGTATGTATGTATGTATGAATGTATGTCGCACTGTAACCGGTGATATTTCACAGCCAACACGACATTAAGACCTAATTTTTTTTTCAAAATTTTTTTCACCAAAAAAGCTCGAGGTACTTTTTTTTTTTTAATTTGGATGTAATACCTCATATATTTCCACGAAAGTACTTATATTTGAAAGTATGGTTTTTACTCGATATCTCGAATCTGATACTTAATTTTTTGAAAATTTTTTTCCCAAAATTTTTTTCATAAAAAAATACAAAAAACACCAATTTTTTTCTTTTCTTTAAACTTAGTACATAATTTGCTTTCATGGAAGTACTAGTTTTAAGAACCTCTATAAAAGTAATTTTTTGGACCTGATATTTAATTTTTTGAATATTTTTTTCTCAAAATTTTTTCCGCCAAAAAATATAAAAAATGCCAATTTTTTTTTTTTTAGGATGTAGTAATTAATGTTTTTCTACGTAAGTACGAATATTTAGAATTATCGTTTTTAAATGATTATTTCACGTGATACGTAATTTTTCGAAATTTTTTTTTTTCAAAATTTTTTTAATAAAAAAATTTAAAAAATACAATAATTTTTTTTCTTTTTGGACGTAATACCTAATTTATTTCTAGGAAAGTTCTAATATCCAGAATCATCGTTTTTAAAGGATTTCTCCATTTAATATGTAATTTTTCGAAATTTTTTTTTTCAAAATTTTTTGTATAAAAATATTAAAAAAACACAATAATTTTTTTTCTTTTTGGACGTAGTACTTAATTTTTTTCTATGAAAGTACTAATATCCAGAATTATGGTTTTAAAGGATTTCTCCATCTTATATGTAATTTTTCGAAATTTTTTTTTTCAAAATTTTTTGTATAAAAAAATTAAAAAAACATAATAATTTTTTTTCTTTTTGGACTTAGTACTTAATTTATTTCTATGAAAGTATTAATATCTAGAATTATTGTTTTTAAAGGATTTTTTCCATCTGATACGTAATTTTTCAAATTTTTTTTTTGAATATTTTTCATATAAAAAAAATAAAAAAACATCATAATTTTTTTTTCTATTTTGACCTAGTACTAAATTTATTTCTATGAAAGTGCTAATATCTGGAATTATCATTTATAAAGGAATTCAGAATTTGAGACGTAATTTTTTTGAAAATATTTTTTCAAAATTTTTTACATAAAAAAATCATAAATACCTTTTTTTTTCCTTTTTTGACGTAGTACTTAATTTTTTCTATGATAGTATTAATATTTAGAATTATTACGATAAGCATATGATAAGGTTAATAAGTTACTTGCAGTTTAGAAAGATTTCTACTTTTTTTACGGTTCAGATTTAAAATTATTTTGATGTTACTGTTTTTACAATTAAAGACAAAAAGTGACGTTTTTAGGGAGGGTGAAAAAGTGACGTTTTTAGGGGTGGTTAAGAATTGACGTTTTTAGGGGGGGGGGTGAAAGTGACATTTTTAAGAAAGGGGTGAAAAAGTGACGTTTTTAGGGGAAGGGGGTGAAATGGACTTTTCGATTTAAGGACCTTTGGTGCAAAAGTACCTAGGGAACTATGAAAGCTTTCATTTACGTAAACTGAAAAGCTTAATTCATGTTTCGCTAATAATTTTCCAGTTTCATAACGCGTGAATAGTGCAGGTTTGTGTTTCAAAAAACATTTGTGAATTCGTGTTTTTAGATACTAATTAGACATTATTAAAAACAATAATTATTTTAATTTTATATATTATTATTCAGATATTAATTTCATAATACCAGAAGAATGCTTAATAATAATTTTCGAATTTTTAACACCAAAAGAAAAAGTAATTATAGAACAAGTTTGTAAATTATGGAATTTATTGAGTAAATCATCATGGACAAAAAATAATCTATTAAATATAAATTCTCATTGCATTCTTGACTGGAACATAGACTGGAACATAAATTTAATTGAATTTGCTTATATTACTAAATTTTGTATTAATATTGAAAGTCTTTCACTTAATGATATTTTAAAATATTCAGATAATAAAATTGAAAATGAATTAAACAATTTTATTTTGAGCAACTTAAAATTGACAATATTAAATTTATGCAACGTTACAATCAGAGGAGATATGTTTTTAAAAATTTCATCGACAATTACTTCAATAACTTTAGAAGGAGTTCATATTTATACAGAAGAATATTTTAATCAATTTTTGATAAAGTCTGTGCATTTAAAAGAAGTAAAAATAATTAAATGTTTTAGTTCAATCACGAATGCATTTTTAAAAGCTGCAAAAGAAAATGTTTTGAAAATACACTCATTACTTATTTATTCATTTTTTTGATAATAATGATATTACAAATTTGTGCTTAGGATTAAAAAATTTAAAAAATTTAAAAAATTTTAAATTAAACGGATACATTTTTGAAGAAAAAATTTTGTTAAGTTTATTAAAATGTCCATTGAAATTTTTCAGTTTAAATTTTTATAATTATAACGTTAATGAAAATTCTTTACAATATTGACATAAATTAGAAGAACTAAATACTTTTGAAATTTTTTGTAGTATTAATGATACAATTTTAAATTCTATTTCTTGTTGCCAAAATTTAAAAATATTAAGTATATTAACAATTATGAAGAAGATAATGAATTAATTTTAAGCGCTATATTAAATTTAAAAAGGTTAATGGATTTGGAAGAATTATATTTAAACTTTTTTAATGATTTTTTACACCTCACTTTATACATTATGTCTAAAAATTTAAATATTTTAACTTTGGATAATTGTCAAAATATTTGTGATTTAGATGTAATAAATACTTTTAAAATTAGAAAATTAAAAAAAATAACCATTATATACTTACAAAATATTACAGATAAGATTTTTGAAAATTTAGATTTTTTGGAAACATTTGAATGCATAAATTGCATTCAAATAACTGATGAAGGCATTGAAAAATTATTAAAAAAATGTTGTTTACTAAAATATATAAAAATTATAGATTGTAATAAAATCACAAAAACAATATTTAATATTTTAACAGAGACAATTTTGAATCGGGGTAAAAAAAATATTTTATATGCACAAATGCAAAACAATAACATTTCAAGTTTAGATTCAAAAAAAATAAGTTGTGCTAATGTTAAAATAATTGAATAATAACTTTTACAACAATACATAAATATATGTTTGATTATTGTTTTCATTACTATATTTTTTTTAATAAGATATAATTTTTTATTTAATTTTATAATTAAAATAATTATTTATTATAATAAAATTTATTCACTTTATAAAATGACTTATTAAAATATACATGTTCATATACAGAATATTATAGCTAAAGCTAAAAAAAGAATTTATTATTTAAAAAAAATATTATGTAAATTAAAGACAATCAATTCTTTAAAATTATTTTATAACTCTCATATTAAATCAATATTAATGTATGGTTCAATAATTTGGTATCCCTATACATCTTCCTTAACTTATGAAGTTGAAAAAATTCAACATCAAGTCCTTAGAATATTTGCATATAATCAAAAGATTGATTTTGATTATTTTAGCCATAATTATCTAGAACTAAATAAAAAATTTGATTTGTTAACTTTGGAATCGTCGAGAGATATAGCTGATATTAAATTTTTGTATAGAATATTTAATAAAAGAATTGATTCCATTGACATCCTATCATCAATTAATTTACATGTACCATTAAGACCTGGACTTAGGGATAGAAATATTATGTTCAGCTTACCTACAGAATTTAAAAAAAATAATATAATTTCTTCTCTTTATAGAATTATTGAAAGCTTTAATATGATAAACAAAAAAGTAGATATAACTAATGAATCTGAATGCAGTTTTATTAAAAGTCTAAAAATTAATTTGGGTAAATTTGCATAATATATTTTTACAACTCTAAATAATTATTGTATCGCCATTAACAACTTATAACTTTAACTTTACCTTCAGTACTATTTATTACTTTATAATTAAATTATTATCTTATAATTAATAATTTATTTCATAATGTATTTTAATTTCTAAATGTAAATTTATTTTTGATTTATATTATAAACTATTGTAAAAGGGTTCGTCCCGTTGATTTGTTTAAAAATAAAAAAAAAAATAAAAATATAATTAATTATTAAGATACTTATGTATAATTTTTATATTGGCAATATATTTTTTATAACTGATACTTAGTTTATTGAAAATTTTTTTCTAAAAATTTGTTAAATAAAAAACATTAAATCACAGCAACATTTTTATTCTTTTGGAATACGGTACTTAACTTTTTTTTATGAAATACTGATATCTCAAATTATCATTTTTATTAGATAAAATAGACCATTATAAATATTTTGTTATTGTTGATGAGGAACCATAGTGCCAATCACTTGGCAGCGTTTTCTTGATTAGCGACCTACAAAACTTATATGGGCATATCCTGGATGCTGAAAGTACGAAAATAGCAAAAACATTCCTTTTAGGAGTTGTTTTAGCTATTTTAAGGGTGAGATATTTATTATTTATGAAAAAGAAGTCGAAATTCTTGATCAGTGACCCAAAAAACCCGTATGGTGCAAATATGAGTGCTCTCTTTTTGGGGGTAGTTTTTGCAAATTTAAGGGCGAAGCCCCTTTCTTTACGAAAAAAATTTCTTTACGAAATGACCCCGATTTTCGTGTTCAGCGACCCAAAAAACCTATAGCGGAGCAAATCTCGTGTTCACCAGTGAAAAGACAACCAAACCCGTATTTTGACTGGAGTAAATCTTGACACGCGAATCATTACATAATTATGATAATAATAATAATTATTATATTTACAACTGACATATTTTTATTCAAGTTCAAGACTATTTATTTATACTTACGTATTATTATTATTATATTATCGTGTCATTTGATAATTATTATATATTTATAAATTTTAAAAATTATTTTTAAAACATGTTTTTTAAATTATATTATTAAAGGTTTAAAAAACTATGTAATTGTTATGTAATTATTACTTTTTAATGTCAGTTGTAATTATGAAAATTGTAATTTCTTGGAGTCATTCATATAAATAAATTATTTTATATAGTTATAGTTAATGATATTTCGTGATCGTGAATAAAAATATAAAAAATATATTGATTGGTGGTAATTATATAGAGCTCAACCCTCTGTGAGTCCACTGTGTTATTGCCTACATGCTGTGTTCACTCTGTCGATTTTACCTTGCTCATTTTTTAAGTCCTTTAAAAATAATTTTTGGCCAAAATTTTTTTTAAAGATTTTAAATTTCAGATTATACATTTCAAGTATAGAAAAAAAAGTGTTTTGGACAAAATGTCCACTCAGTTTTGCGCAAAAAATTTCGGTACAACCGTAAACCGGTATTTTTTCCAAAAAAAATTTAGGTTGTTAGTCGAGATAAGATTTAGAAGAGTAAAATAAAGGATTTTTTTATCGAATTTTTTTTGTAAAAAAATTAATCAAAAATACCTTTAACGTTGCTATTAGTAAATTATAATATTTCTAGAATCTATTTATCAATAATGTAACCACATGTACATTGAACTTGAACACATTTGCTAAAAGTCAATAAGAGCTTACCTCAAGTCTTCAAGTCAAATAAACAGTTGGGTTTAACTTAACCTTATTCTGCATCAACCGATCTGCCGTCATATTGACTTGGCATCGGAGTATTTTTTTAAAGTGTATTTTACTTAATTTATAATAACATGGAACATGTTTATAGGAAAGGGGTATCTCAGAACTTGAAAATTAAGGGGAGGAGTCAAATTTGTCCGGTTTAAGGGGAGGGGTAAAATGAAACTTAGAAAAATTTTAAATATGAAAAAAAAAAAAAAGGGTTGGTTTTAGAAAAATTTTAATTTAGGTACTTCGAAAAATCTGGGCTTAGGGAGTTAAAATAATACAGGTTTATGGACTTAGAATAAAATCGATTAGGGAATTTAGAATAATTCAGATTTAGGGACATAGAATAATACGCGTTTAGGGAATCAGAATAGTTTGGATTTAGAATATTAACATTTAGTAAGATGATAATTACAAATGATAAAATTAGAAATTTGTATTTTAACGTTGCGTAACATTTGCATTATACCTCTAGCCTTCAGCTGGATGTAAACATGTTCCATGCATTTAGTTTGTGTTTACTCAAACCGGTTCTAAGTTTTTTGTATTTAAGTTTTGTTTAATTTTAATCTTTATATTGTAATTTTGTTTTTTTTTTTGTTTTCAAATTTTGAAACATGGCTCACAAACAGATAATATTTTATCTCCGTGAGCTACATACTTATATGTGTAAGCCTTCGAGGTTACTGGTAAAATAAATAAATAAAAAAACAATAAATAAAGCAGATTAAGGTAATGTGGTACTTCAGATTTTTTTTTATTCAAAATTTTTTTTTCTATTTTTTGAAAGTATAACTATTCAAAAATGTGGGAAAAAATTTTTAGAAAAATCGGAGCATTTTAAGTTCTATTATTAAGCCTATTTTCAATAATTACTTTTAAGTCTCTTGTGTGAAAAAAAAAAACTTTAAAAGAGTTTATCTCAAAACCATTTTTTTGTACCTTACTGACACGATTTCTCGGAATTCCGTGGACCGATTTTCTTGAAAAATTAACTGCATGTTTAAAATATGTATATTTATAATGTGAACTAGGATCTAGCGAAAATTTTTAATTTTACTATATTTTTTATATGGAAAACTTTTAAAAAAAAGTGTTTTTTTGCAAAATTTTTTTTAAGTGCTCGCCAATTATTTATTTGTTGCAAATTCTTAGATCCTAGTTGACATTATAACTTAACTCATAAATTTTAAGAATTTTCTTTGTTTTTGCGTTTCAGACCATTCAACCCGGAAAAATCACGTCAGTAATCAGCACACTTTATTTTTACACATAAACATCAACACCTGTTATCAACCCTTTATAATTTAAAATATTAATAAAATAAATTTTTTTTATAAACTATAAATGTGTATTATTTAGACCTAAAAAAAATTTTTTTAATATGTTTAATAGTTTATTCACAAAATAATCTCAAAAAACTGCTTTTTTTTGAGCGTTTGAAATACCACATTACCTTAAAATGTTGAATAAAAAGACTTTTTTAAAGTTAAAATTCACATTTATTTTAAACAATTAAAAAGTGTTTGTACACAAAGTAAATATAATACATTCAACAATGGTACTCTTAAAACATTTTTCAACCTTTGCAATATTGCTTCTTTAACGTTATGAAGTATCTTTTTGGGGTGCTTGTTTAACGTGAGTCCCCTTGCCTCTCACATAAATATTTGTAAATTGTAATAGATAATAAAAGGCAGAAAAAAAATGTTTTTTAGCAAATTACATAAAAATCAAACTTAAACCTTTGCAAAATTAGCTCATAAGTTAATTAAATAAATTTTTAGCTCATAAATTAATTAAATAAATAATAAATAAAATACGGTCTCAATTGTAATGAGACAGTTTGCGGCTGCAGCCGACTTATAAGATTGGATACTGTACTCGCATCTGCCTGGACGTTAATATAATGTCCATGGAATGGGGAAACTACAGAAAACCCACTCCAAGTACAGCTCGGATACATGTTTTCTTCATAGTTTTCGATTTTCCTTTTGAAAGCTATGCCGAAAATCACAATCCTATTCAGTCAACGTATTCGCTAAGTGCACTCTCATTATGCTTAATTACTCAGTTAGAACTCATCGCATCGCTCTGCTTTTATGGAGACATTTAGCGTGTTACGAAGCTGATTTTTTTTTATTAGGCTGAGTTCAGACATGACGATTTACGCACGGTAATCGAAGCGGTATTGCAAAAACGTGCTGTTAAGTATAGAAACTGCAATGGTAATTTACATATCTAGGGCAAAAAAGCCTATTAACATGACGTTTTTAGGGGGGGGGGGGGGTAAATGGACTTATAATATTTCAGATTTAGGGACCTTTTGTGCAAAAGTACTTAGGGAGCATTGATGCAGAAATATCTAGAAAGCTTTGGTGCAGAAGTCCTTAGAGACCTTTGGTGCAGAAGTAACTAGGGAGCATTGGAGCAGAAATTTTAAAGAATTTATTGTAAAATGAATAAAAATTAAATTCATTTAATTTAAAAAACAATAATAATTTGAAAATTTAATTAATTTTTTTTACTTTGAAGTGTAGGCAGCATTATTCCATTAGAGAAACCATTGTTTGAGGTCAAATTTTGATTTCTGTTTAAAATTTTTTAACATTTATTTTTTATAAAAAATCATGAAAAAATCATAAAAAATAATAATTTTTTAGACAAATTAATAATGATCATTAAGGTAATAATCTTTTTTTTTTTAAATATAATCATTTTTTTTAACCTAATAATTTTAATTTTTTTCACAATATAATGTTCACAATATAGTGACAATATTAGTGGAAGCGAATTATCATTTAATAGTGATGTAAAAGGGAGGTGTAATTTTTTTTTTGTATGTTTAATATACGTATGTAAGAAGGAATCTGATTTCTTATGTGTCCCAGAGGAACGCTTGGCCAGATATATGGCAAAAACTACTTTTTTGCTAGATTTTAAGAAGGTTGCTATCGGATTTTGTCATATCTCTGTTTAAAATGGTCATTAAAAAAAAAAAAAAAAAATGAAAAATTTTCGTATTTAGACAGAGAATGGAACTAATTGGATGGGGTTACTATTAAAATACATGCTAACCTCCAAAAATCAAATTTTGTCCAATTTTTTAATTTTGTTTAATAACTTGGGCAAAAATTATCAGATTTTTATAAAAATATCAGGAAATATGTATTTTAATGACGGGACCATGAAGTTAAATTTTTGTGAAAAAATTTTTATTGTTTTGGCCAAAAATCAAATTTTACGCAAAAATTGAGCAATTTTGAAATTAGCGCCATTTTATGCAAGAACATGCTAAGGTAATTTTTTTTTTTTTAAAGTTGCCTTTTTTTATGTACTTTAACCTCAGTACGCGTAAGTATTCGTTATCTCAATTAAAATGCCCATTTTAGGAGCAAGAAAGAAAAATACCCTATTAATTTTAAAATTTTTTTAATTTTTGCCGTTTTTAGTGTAATTTGCGGAATTTTTTGTGCTATTTCTTGCGTATTTTATACAAAATTTAAGTTTTTCTTTTATTCAGCCATAATATTTTTCTTAAAATTTGGCCTAACCTCAAAAATAACGTTTTTTTGGGTTCTGTCGCCAGCCATGCTATTTAATGCCATAAAAGCTCCGTGGAAAAAAATGCCTGGTATTTATGTTTTTTGACCCCCTAAACACGAATCCGAGGTCCGTTTTGCAAAATTCGTGGTCAATTATTTGTTATTAACAATTTATTGCAAAATTTGACAACAATCTAAATGTTAAATATCCCGTAGCTAAAACAATTCAAAATTTCGATAAGTACCTGATTTTATTATACATATTTTGACTCACTGAATCCAAATTTCTAATTTATAAGGTCGTATGATTAATTGTTTAAACAATATTTAATTGTTGATAAATTGTTAAAAAAATTTTTTCTTGAAAATTAAGTGTTACACCTTTTTTTATGTATTTTTTTACCCTCTCATCACGATTTTCAAGTTCTTTTTTTGCATAAAAGCTCCGTGGAATAAAATGCCTGGTATTTATGTTTTTTGACCCCCTAAACACGAATCCGAGGTCCGTTTTGCAAAATTCGTGGTCAATTATTTGTTATTAACAATTTATTGCAAAATTTGACAACAAACTAAATGTTAAATATCCCGTAGCTAAAACAATTCAAAATTTCGATAAGTACCTGATTTTATTATACATATTTTGACTCACTGAATCCAAATTTCTAATTTATAAGGTCGTATGATTAATTGTTTAAACAATATTTAATTGTTGATAAATTGTTAAAAAAATTTTTTCTTGAAAATTAAGTGTTACACCTTTTTTTATGTATTTTTTTACCCTCTCATCACGATTTTCAAGTTCTTTTTTTGCAAAAACCTTAATTATAGTAATTGTTTAAACAATTTTAATTTGTTTATAAGCCAAAATTAGTATGTTGCTATATGTAAAATTCCAGAAAAACATGAATTCCGTTGTAATATTATGTTAAATAAATTATCTTGCATTCTACTAACCCAAGAGTTAATTTTAATTATTATATGATTATTGATTTTAAAGTTTAAATTGTTCAAGCAAATAATGGGGTTGGTTTTTAAAAAAAAGAACCTGAAAATCGTGATCAGGGGTCACAAAATACAAAAATGAAGGTGACACACGTAATTAAAAAAAAAAAATTGTTTAACCTATTAACGCCTAAGCGGACATCCTTGGACACTTGCATTTTTCGGTAATAAAAACTGCATATTTTAGGCTAAAAACCCTACCTAGTAGGTAATTTGGGTCGCTATTTTCATTTTCGGGGCCGGTTTTTTGATACAACCCTTGCGAAACGAGATATCAACCCCTAAAGTGGGGTAAATTTTCAAATAATTCTTAAAGAAACTGAAGTCCTTCCCAAATGCAAAAAAGTCTTTATTTAGCATAAAAAAATATTACTAGAACTCCCAAGAAATAGTTAAAAAGTCAAATAAGCATGTATTAGCCATTGCAACCCTTCCTGGGGGTGTCTTTAGTAAGCAAAGGGGTGAGTTTTAGAAATAAATGAAAGATTGAATATTTTGGGCTAAAAAACTCACCTAATGAGTATTTTTGGTCGCTTTTTTGACTTCTGGAGCTCATTTTTAGCTACAACCCCTACGAAATTATATACCAACCCCTAAAATGGGGTAAATTTTATCTATATACTTCAATTTACGAACCTTCTCTTTTTGGGGACTCCTGGTAATAATTTTTAATGTCAAATAAAATCTTTTTTGCATTTGGGTACATCTCACGTGTAACAAAAATCGTTCAAAAATTTACCCCAGTTTAGGGGTTGTTATGTCGTCTCGTATCGCAAGGGTTGCATCAAAAATCGGGTCCCGGAAATGAAAAGAGTGACCCAAAATACCTATTAGGTGAGTTTTTTAGCCCAAAATATTCAATCTTTCATTTATTTATAAAACTCACCCCTTTGCTTACTAAAGACACCCCCAGGGAGGTTTGCAATGGCTAATACGTGCTTATTTGACTTTTTAACTATTTCTTGGGAGTTTCAGTAATAATTTTTTTTGTTGAATAAAGACTTTTTTGCATTTGGGAAGAATTAAAGTTTCTTTAAGAATAATTTGAAAATTTACCCCATTTTAGGGGTTGTTATCTCGTTTCGCAAGGGTTGTATCAAAAATCGGGTCCCGGAAATGAAAAGAGTTGCCCAAAATACCTGTTAGGTGAGTTTTTTAGCCCAAAATATTCAATTTTTCATTTATTTACAAAACTCACCCCTTTGCTTACTAAAGACACCCCCTGGGAGGGTTGCAATGGCTAATACATGCTTATTTGACTTTTTAACTATTTCTTGGGAGTTCTTTTAATAATTTTTTATGCTAAATAAAGACTTTTTTGCATTTGGGAAGAACTTAAGTTTCTTTAAGAATTATTTGAAAATTTACCCCACTTTAGGGGTTGATATCTCGTTTCGCAAGGGTTGTATCGAAAAACGGGCCCCGGTAATGAAAAGAGCGACCCAAATTACCTACTAGGTGGGGTTTTGTAGACTAAAATATGCAGTTTTTATTAACGAAAAATGCAAGTGTCCAAGGATGTCCGCTTAGGCGTTAATAGGTTAAATAAATTATAAACAATTTAAAATTGTTTAAACAATTAATCCTACGACATTGCAAATTAAAATTCGGATACAGCAATTAAAAATTATACAAAATTGGTGATCGCTTTTCGAAATCACGAAAACTGTAAGCTGCAGAATTCATGTTTTTCTCGTTTTTTACATATAGCAACATACTTATTTTGGCTTATAAACAAATTAAAATTGTTTAAATAATTACTTTAAGTAAGGTTTTTGCAAAAAAAAACTTGAGAATCGTGATCAGAGGGTCAAAAAATAGATAAAAAAGGTGTAACACTTAATTTTCAAGAAAAAATTGTTTAAACAATTAATCATACGACCTTATAAATTAGAAATTTGGATTCAGTGACTCGAAATATGTATAATAAAATCAGGTACTTATCAAAATTTCGAAATGTTTTAGTTACGGGATATTTAACATTTAGATTGTTGTCAAATTTTGCAATAAATTGTTAATAACAAATAATTGACCACGAATTTTGCAAAACGGACCTTGAATTCGTGCTTCTGGGGTCAAAAGCCATTTTTTTCCACGGAGCTTTTATGTCATTAAATAGCATGGCTGGCGACAGGACCCAAAAAAACGTTATTTTTGAGGTTAGGCCAAATTTTAAGAAAAATATTATAAATATTAATATAAAAGAAAAACTTAAATTTTGTATAAAATACGCAAGAAATAGCACAAAAAATTCCGCAAATTACACTAAATACGGCAAAAATTAAAAAAATTTAAAAATTAATAGGGTATTTTTCTTTCTTGCTCCTAAAATGGGCATTTTAATTGAGATATCGAATACTTACGCGTACTGAGGTTAAAGTACATAAAAAAAGGCAACTTTAAAAAAAAAAAATTATCTTAGCATGTTCTTGCATAAAATGGCGCTAATTTCAAAATTGCTCAATTTTTGCGTAAAATTTGATTTTTGGCCAAAACAATAAAAATTTTTTCACAAAAATTTAACTTCATGGTCCCATCATTAAAATACATATTTCCTGATATTTTTATAAAAATCTTATAATTTTTGCCCAAGTTATTAAACAAAATTAAAAAATTGGACAAAATTGGATTTTTGGAGGTTAGGATGTATTTTAATAGTAACCCCATCCAATTAGTTCCATTCTCTCTCTAATTACGTAAATTTTTTATTTTTTTTTTCTTTTAATGACCATTTTAACTATAGATATGACAATATCCGATAGCAACCTTCTTAAAATCTAGCAAAAAAGTAATTTTTGCCATATATCTGGCCAAGCGTTCCTCCGGGACACATAAGAAATCAGATTCCTTCTTACATATGTATCACACTTCCCTTTTACATCACTTTTCAGTGATGTTTATGTATAATTCGCTTCCACTATATATTCACTTTTTTACTTGGGTACAACTGCAAGCAAAGCAAAAACCAATATATTGTCCCTTTTTTAAAAAATAGCTATTTCCGTCCGTAATGATAAATGCGCGCGTAACGCGTCCTGTCGGTACTCATCAGCCTTAGATATAAACCAGTCAAAGCGTTTACACCTATAACATCACTTGTGTAAATATTAAATAAATTTAAAGTACAAGATGTTTACAAATTTTTTTTTGCTATTTCTTATTTACTATTAATAAGCTTTTAGGATAAAACCAAATTATAAGATATACTGTTAGTTCCTTGCTTAATAAAATTTAGTGAGAACTAAAAAGATTTAAATTCATTGATTGCTAGCTTTTACAAATCTCTGGTCTAATCAAATCAAAACTCTTTTTTTTTTTTAAGAAAATCAAAATATCCGTGTACATATATGATACTAAAAACTCATGAAGAATGAACAAAAAAATTTTTTAAATTAGCATAATGCATAACATGACGTAAATTTAAACAACTTCAAAATCAAAATAATGCACGTATGCCGGTATCGGCAAATTGAAAGAATGTTCAAAAATGCAAAAAAATTTTATCGATAAACAATAGATCAAGATCTTAAGCCATGTCATGTTTGACATATTTACGTACACATTTTTTAGAAAAATAATAGATTAAAAATTCAAAAACCAATGCTATCGTTGCTAAAGTTGATCCAATCAGAAGAACGACTCCGAGGACAATCCCCAATCCAAAACTATCTTCAGCTTCATATTCACTTACATCTTCATTTCTCCTCCGGATCTTAAATTCAGATGCCCATTTTTTGTCAAGTCCAGCTTCTCTAATGTATAAACTAAACCGAGAATATTTTTCTATCATGTAAAAGGCTCGTCTAAATTCTAAATATACCGGATGAACAGGTAAACCCATGTCAATGATTTCATATTTTTTTGATCCGTGGTGATAATTATGCAAGAAAATTAAAACTTCAGCCCTCAAATTATCACTAACTATAACTTCATTTTTAACCGGGTCAGTAAACTGTTCTATACATTTGTTCAAAGACTTTGTTAAAAATTTTTCCATATTTCCTTCGGAATTCTCAGCATAATATTTAAAAATAAAATTATGGATCCATTCCGAACAAATTGAAATGTTTTTATTTATAGCTTCGTCAATAGATTCGATAATCGGGAAACTCTCTGTAATCATTTTAACTTCGGTAAAATCAGCGACGATGTCAGATATTTTAAATATTGAAATAAAAACAAGTGTCAAGTAAATTATTCTCGCTCGTAATCCTTCAGGTGGAGAAAACCCATTTCCCAAAATAAGCCCAAAAATTGTAATAAATGACCAGTCGTAACCTGATAATTTTAGCATTTTTGCAGTTAAAATAAATATAATGATGACGCAAAAAAAAGTAAAACTTGAAAATATTAGATTATTTGATGTTTCTAGATTTGCAACTTGTTTTAATGGAACTAAACTCACCAATCTTTCATATCGGTCAATGTACAAATCTATTGGCATATTTTTATTTTTAAATGCTATGCTAAAATATAAAGAAAAATGGAATTTTTGATCCGAATTTAGATGAACCAATTTCACTGGTAAATAAACTGGCGTTACATTTAAAAATTGTTGGAAATATTGAAATTTTTTATACAATTCTACATTAGGCACAAGGTTTATAGGTAGACCATAATTTTTTAATTTCTCCATATCTTTATTGACTCCAACTCTTATACTTTTCCCTTTCCAATCTTTTAGTTTATCTGGAAAGAATTTAATTTCATATGGCGCCATATACTCTTGCTTAATCAAAGGTTGATCAAAGTATGGATAATAATTGTATATGATAACTCGATTTTTTGTATTTATTTGGATCATAGTAGCGTCAAAAAATCCATCCTTAAGAATAGTCGTTAATAAAATATGAGCAAGTTTTACCCATTTTATCCGATCGTTAAATACAAGAAATAAAATTTTCGTTGGGGTTCCTAAAAGAACTGATTTTGATAGAGATTTTTGAAAAACGGCTAGATTTTTACGCACCTTCAAGAAATTCGCACTTTTTATTGTCAAAACTAAAATGTGCAAGCTTGAAGAAAGAAAAGGGTTGTATAAAAAGTTGTTATTTTTTCCGTTTTGCCAATTTATCAGTTGACCTTGCCGAAAATGAACGAAACTTGCAGGGTTAGGAAAGTCTATAGCAGTTGTTGGTACCCTTTTTATCAAATGTTTTAAGATCAGATTGTATTTGGTCAAATTTTGCATTTCTGTTTTATCACCATAAAGCGTAACGTGGTGAGGATTAACTTCATCAAGGACATTGTTTATTATTTTTTTGAAAATATCTGAGCCTGCTAATTGAAGTTGACAAAATACAAAAATTATCAGAATCTTAAACTTTACACCTTTCATTTTAAATATCATTTTTTTAACGATTGTCAAAATGTTTTAACAAAACTGTATTAATTAATTTTTTAAAACTTACAATCATTCATATGCACTAACACAATTAAAATTAAGTTTTTATTAACATCATTTATTACATCCACTTTTTCCTTCTCAGAAACATTTCACTGTTAATATACTAAACCATAAGCTGATGTGATTGCAACCAAAGTTTCTCTGTAACTAGTATGTAACAGTGTAACGCATTATAGCAAAGATGGCGGAAAATTATTATTGATGATTGAAAGTACATTTATTTATTATTTAACACGCCATGCTCGAGTTTTGCAGGACAAATTAAAAACTTTTATAAATTCATAAAAGCAAATACGTGGCTGTTTTGTATGTTAAAAATAAAAAAATCATTTGTCCTTCGAAGAAGGGTGAATTTAATCTATAGGTTAAATTTAAAAAATCTTGATAAGATAAGAAGTATTGATAATTATAATTTTAGCTCTTTTGCTTCAAAATTATAAGCATCCAAGCAAATTTCAATCTATTGTATATGTTACAGTTAAAGTCCGCTCTCCCGATAAAGTTAGCTTTAACTGGTTAAAGTTAACTTTAGCGAAGCGTTTTCGTTAAAGTCCACGAAGACGATTAAAATGAATAAAAATATAACATTAACGGTTTTATGTAAGATAAATTTAACATTCTTTCTTAGCAATACTGAATTATTAATCGAGAATTTTTAAATTATATATTGCATTATATTGTAATTTTTAAGGGCTGTTGATAGAGATCGCCAACAATTAAAACTGTAAAAACTGTAGCCACACCACTGCACTATTTCTACTTTATTTCTTAATTACCGCTGTATGAAATTAAATATTCAAACTCGAGTATTCAACTTTTACAGGACAAAGTAAGAGATGTGAATGGAAAAAATTTAACTGTAGGGTTCGGAAAATATCCTCCCGATATTACAAATCTTTTTCATTATCTTTACGTTATACCAATTATGCTACACAAATACCTTGTCAAAAATTTAAATGCAAGCAACAACATTGTTTATGTTAAAAGTTTTGATTTAGCCAATGAAATGGAAAAGAACAAGGAAATTCAGTTTATGATTGTCATATCTTATTCTTTAGGACTCATTATTTTATCATCTTGAAAATTCTTATATTATTCCCAATCTTGATCAGAGCGTTGCACTAGTACCGAAAGTTCAAGAATCAAAGCTTAAAAATTAAATGGAATAATCTCTTGTCTTTATTTTCTATTATTTTGTTAATATTATCCATTAAAATATTCGCTAGATACATGAAATTACCAGCTAACGACTGGTCAACTTTAAACATTTTTGCAATAATACTAGGAATAACTTCAAAAAAAATTTCTGCAAATAAATGGTCAAGAATTATTCTCGTTATCCTGTCCCTTTTAATGCTTTTGTTTTCGTCAGTTATTATTTCTGACTTAACCGAACTTGAATATACTACGGAAGATGTGCCTCTGATAAAGGATTTTGATGACATCATTAGAAAAAATGTATCAATGTGTTTTCCAGTCAGGACGTATAAATATGTTTACAATCATTTTAAGTATTCAAATGATCAAATGTTGATGAGAGTACTTAAAACCTACAATAACAATAATTGTTCCATCGATAAATTTCTGCAAAATAATCAATCAATGATATTTATTAACACAGGATTCGCTATAAATTTAATGAAAAGTTATTGATTTACAACAACCCTCATTAATTCAGTATTATCCATTTAAGTCAATGTCTTCATACAAAGAAAAATTCACGAAACTTGCAAGAAGAACTTTTGAAGCAGGCTTAGATATTAAATGGACCTCAGATGCAAAAATGAAAAATCGAGAATATATGAATAAATTTGATAGTTCATTACATTATCAAAATGAAAACGAAGATTATTTAACCATAATTATACTGCTAATCGTCTTAGCGATTGGTTCTATTGCCGGAATTTTGGCACTCATTGGAGAATGCTTGTACAGTGCTTACATAAGCAGAAAAAATTTAAAAAGGAAGAAGAATAATCGAAGAAGAGTTATTTTGGTTCAAGAAACTATTCTCAAAAAATGTGTTTTGGTCTTTTATGTGATTTTAAAAAATTTTCAGAATAAAAAAATTTTTAGTGATTTGAAAAATATGTAAAAAAGTTCAAAAATGTTTAATAATCTATTGATTGTATTTGATTATATTTAATTGTTTAATCAATATATTGATTTTATTATCTTTTTTTGCATTTCAGGTTGTTACATTGCGTGCAATTAATAAATGTTTGTAAAAATTCTGCAATTAACTTATTCAATAAAGATATTTTATAATAAATAAATATATTTTAAACATATTATTTATTTTAATTTTATTTAACACCTCAATTATCTAGTAATTTAATACGTTTTCTGTATTAAAATTCTATTCAGTAAGAAATAATATTTATTTTGATCATGATAAAAATTCTTATACTTAAGAAATTACTTAAATTACTTAAAAAGATTTCCTTAACTGATATTCCTTTGCTTCGATATTTCTTTGAATAAGGGTTTGCGTTTATTTTTCTTAAAAAAAAAGATGAATTACAAAAAAAATTGTAATTTTTCCGTTTAAACACGATCTAAATACATGGAACTTGTATGCTGCAGCAGACACGTATCTAGAGGGGGATGCGTGCCTGCTAAACAATTTAAATTAAGATGCACTTAACTAAACCATAATTATTATAATTATTAGTTTCTGCCCTCCCCAACTGACATTTATTGCCAGCCATCCGAAATATCTGGATTCGTGTTCTATTACAGCTAAGTGCTGGATATAATAAATAAATGGTACGCAACAAAACAATTTGCTAATTTTATAAGTAGAAATTTTTGACCGCCTTTCAATTTTTAAATTCACCAACTTAATTTGTTTTAGTACTCGACTCAATTTCATATAATATGAAATTATTATAATAATAAAAAATAAAAAACTGCATCTCTATATTAATATTCATTATTATTTTTTAAATTTATTATCTAACTTTAGAATCATTTTACACCCATTTGACCTACCCTTTGGATTAATCTCTGATATCTTTCTTATATCTATACATGCCATAACGCGTCTTATGAATTTTTCGACCCATATTCTAATATTTTCTTTAATAGTTTTCTTTCAAAAATTTCACATTCATGAGCATTTTAACTTTTTTAAGCTTATTTCATCTTAAATTTTAAAAAAATAAATAACTTTAACTCCTTTTTTTCTCTGCTAATCGTTTTATTTTATTTTATTTCATAAAAATAATCCTTTTTTTAAATAATGGGCGATAACTTCAATAATATTTTTTTGTAATTTTTAGCTTCCTCTCGATTCTAGATTTTTGGCAGCTATTTCCACTTTTGATAATTTTTTAAAAATATATGAAAACTTTCTTTTTTTTCATGCAAAAACGTATTTCCTTGAATGCATAAATATTTGTTCTGTACAGTGGCCACTAAAGTACGATTTCCTGGCCACTGTGTGGCCAAGGAAATCGCAATTTTTCGCCACTGGTGTAGAAAAATCGTATACGACACTTGGCCATA
Source organism: Anagrus nilaparvatae (assembly GCA_022575985.1). Classification (NCBI taxonomy): domain Eukaryota; kingdom Metazoa; phylum Arthropoda; class Insecta; order Hymenoptera; family Mymaridae; genus Anagrus; species Anagrus nilaparvatae. The sequence continues at coordinate 5,634,933 of JAKSXM010000107.1, forward strand.
AAAAAAGAATGTCCCGAATCGCAGTTTACCCTTCTCGGCTTCGCTTCAGAAGATAAATTACGTAAGATTTGATTCATTCTTTTTAACATGGAACATGTTTATAGGGAGGGGGTACTTCAGAACTTGAAAATTAAGGGGGGGGGGTCAAATTTGTCCTATTTAAGAATTTCTCAAATCCTTTTTTTAAATTTTCACGTGGAAATCTGAAAAATCGGAAAATTTGAGCCGTTCCGGCTGCAGCTCATAACTAAACACCCATCACTTCAAATAACTTCATACTGGGGTTAAAGTCAGAATATTCCATATACTTTCACCTATATAGTTTGGGTATTTTTACGTATAGGGAAAAACTATGTAGATTATTAGTGAAAGTTTTTGGTTTTGAAAATGCAAATTTAGAAAGAAAAGCTAAATTTTTATGCAAATTTAGGCAGAACCGATTTCATATGAAAAATTTATCATAAGAAAAATCTATTCGCATATATATAGTCAATTCTACAAAAATAAACTTTTTATAAGAAACTATTTCAGTAATTCTTAATGAAAATGACCTAAAAGGAAGAATGAAAGTAAATGTCTAGAATTTCGAAAAATCCGATTTTGCTGGATATGACACCGTGCCAGTTTTAGATTAAAAATTTTTGAAACAGCAGCTGTTTTTTAATTAAAAATATTTTTAAATTTTAAAGGAAAATCTAGGTAAATTATCTAGTTTAATTTTCTTCTGAATAAAGCTTAAAAACTATTTTCAACCCTATAAAATAGCTGAAACTTCCGGAAATCATTTTGGCCGTCAATTCGTGGAAAAATATCGAGGAAAGGCGAAAAAACTAAAAAAACTAATGGCAAATTATTTTTTTTGAAGTTTACTTCTTTCTTGTCGTGGTACACCATCCATAATATAATTTTATGGGTACACCTCTTTTATTTTTCTACGAGAAGTTAAAATTTAAAAAATCGTAACAAGACAAAATTCTGAGACGAGATTCTGTAACGAATATAGTAGATAAGGAAAGGACGATTGCAGTCCCCTCCCTCGCCGGCAGGCCCGATCGTAAGCGGGGCGCTCGCTCGGGCGCTCGGATGATTTCGGTATTTTTTTTCTTTATCTTCTTTCTTTCTTCTTTCGCCGGCAAACCCCGAGCGTAATCGTGGGTGTTCAGAAGGATGAAAAAGCCAATTGATTTTTTTGGATTTTCTGATGGACGTTGGGATAGGTTCGGTTATAATTCATGTGTCATAGTACTTTTTCTTATTCTTTCCTCTACCTTTACAAATACACATAGTATATAATATTATTAATTATTTAATATTAACATTTTAAATAATTTTTAATATTAAGCTAGTGTCAATTGGCCAATTTTGCAAAAATTTGTTAATAAAAAAAAATTGAAATATTCATTTTTTCTTTTATTGCTACAAATCCACCCCTTACCCCATTCAAGGGGTTGAAGATAATACATTGGTATAAATTCATTTTTTTATGTCCCTGATATAGTCCCATATTGAGTTTTTAATGCCATGAAATATTTTTTGTGCCCATTATATTAATTTAAATAACATCTAAAAATTATAAAAAAATTACCCCACTTTTAGGGGATGATATAACATTTTCTAGGGGTTGCACGTTAAAATGGACTTCGGAAATGATAAAATATAAAAATAATATTGGCTCTAAAATTGAACCTTGAGGTACACCAACTTTAACTTTTTTGGTTTTTGAGGTTCTATTATTTACTGTAGTAAAGAATTTTCTGTTTTTAAGATATTAATAATATGTATAAGCGAACTTTGTATTCTGCTTGCTTATCGATAAGTCCTTGATGCCATAGAAATCGAAGGCCTTTTCTACATCTAGTAAAATCATGGCTGTTGACTTATTTATGTTAAAGTTGTTACTAATACTATTGGTTATTCTTGCTAGTTGTTGTATGGTACATTTTGTTTTTCATAAAACCATATAGCTCAGGTACTATTATTTTAGACTCATTTTCATAGTTCAGGAGTCTATTTAAAATTATTCTTTCAAAAATTTGACCCTGGGTAGGTAATAAGCTTATTGACCTGTATAGCTCACAGGTAGTGACTTGTTTTTATTTGGTTTTTTAAAGGCTAATATATTGTCTGTTTTCCAATATTTGGGAAAATGTGAAAATTTTAAACAGGCATAAAATATATTTGTCAATTGAGTTATTATTTTTTGAGGTAAGTTTTTAAGTATGATATTTTGTATGCCATTACAACCAGGGGCTTTTTTGGGCTTAGTGCGTTTTATGGCTTCTTTTACTTCACTTGGAGTTACAAATTTTATAAAATTTATTTCAATTTTTTCTTTACTGATTTTTTTAAAGGTATTTTCAACATTTTTATTATATTCATTATTACCAAATTCTTCAGTTAATTTGTGGACTTGAATTGATTAACCAATAAATTAGCCTTTTCTTTATCTTTGAGGACAGGTCCATTGGGTCCTTGAAGTATAGGGATTCTGTTATCAGTTTGTCTTGTGAAATATTTTGACAGTTTACACGAGGAGTTGTTAGGTGGTATTAGTTTTTCCAATCTTTTTTGCCACATTTGATTGTCAAATTCAGCAATTTTATTATTGATTTCTCGAGAAATTTCATTTCTTTCTCTTTTAATTTCGCTATTACTGGTTTTTTAGATGAGTTTTCTTAATTTATTTCTCTTTTTGATTAACGATCTTATTTCAGGATTGTAATTATTCCTTTTGGACTTTAGACCGATTTCATAATATAACTCTAGCAAGGACCTCTCAGAAAGAACTAAGCTACAAACAATCGATAGGCATAGTGATTTTACAATCGAAACGTGCTTGATTTTGCTTTAACAAATTAATTTTTGCAACAACTTATTTATAAATTTTTGAACAAATAAAATTTCTTATTCATATAATATTTGAATTTTAATTAGAAATTAAAAATATTAAGAAAACTATTCTACCAAGCTAAAAATTTTACTCATTTAGCATTGTGCAATTTTCTGGCAAGCACCAACATTTATGTTTAATTGTTTTTTAAGAAATATTCGTTAAATAAAAATAAAAATTTCTTGTTAAATACATAAATAAATAACAAATGTTGATAAATTTTATATAAACTTAGTCCTGATAGTAGATTATTTGTTTTTTTTTTAATAAAAAACAGTCAGTAAGATTGAGAAAATAACTAATACTTGATTAAAAAATAAATTATTTTTTTTTTGATATATTTTCCGCGAAAGTAAATAGACTTTCCGCGACTGCTGATTTTTCCAATTTTGAAGATTTTACTCTTTTCTTGGTAAAACAATTAATTGATAGCATCAGTAATAGAACTTTCGTAGACCTTCACCGAGTCTGAGGCGAGGCGAAAAGTTGGATTTCGCCTCGCCTCGGTCTTAGCCAAGTTCGAAAAATCATTCATGCCTCGGTATCGCCTCGGCCTCGGCCGAAGTTTGCTAAAACATAATACAATTAAAATGCCGTTATAGTAATGCCGTTAGAGCATCATCTTTCAATGATCGTCTCTTAGCAGGGGCTGATAATCAAAGAAGCACTTGAAAACAAGCGTTCCATAGGAACTGACTTGGCCATGATCGACAGCTTAACTCTGGCTGTTTTTGATAAAATTGGGTAAAAATCCTCGTGCTCTCTCCACCAATATAAATATTTGTATAGTTCAGGAGCATTTGTTTCTCATTTTCATAAAAAATAACTGAAAAATCCAGCATCTTATTATTATTAAGCTTCTTTTTTAGGGGTTCATTTTTCACATCTTTGCATTGCTTAAACTTATCATAATATTTTTTGTTTATTTTTTTAAAACATTTGAAACTTTCTTCCTTTAATTCTTGTTTCCAAGAAGTTTTTGAAATTTTTTTTTTTTATATTAGATGGGCGAATAAAATTAAAAATCTTTTGTTATGCTTTGAATGTCAACTTTATCTGCCTGCATTTTATATGAAAAAATTAGTTTAAAGTAAAGACACTGTAATTAATAAAACTGAAAAAATCAATTTTTGCGACCATTTTCTTAACATCATTCTTCCAAGTTTCTTTGAGAAACATTTTGCAGAAATTACTGATTTACAGAGAAAACTTTTAAATAAGACTTAATTACTTGGCAGAAATAATTCTGAAATAAGATTTTAGCAAATTCAATTACATATACACACTCCTGGCAAAACTAGAAATTGTGGTTGAGTCCTAAAATCATAAACTTTCTTGTTTACAAACGAGAAACTTAAAGGTGGATCTGGGCAAAAACGGCGATTTCGGCACCCAATTCTCGTTCCAGTTTTCCATGGGTAATTTGAAAACGGTTCAATATGACCACTTTAACTGTTCTAAAAATTATCCTTAAACGAAAACTTTTTGGATTGCTCCGTTTTTAAAAAATCAGTGGAACGGGTTGTTGAAAAACTGTTCCATTTCAAAATTTCTTCGAAAACGAAATAATTTTAAAACTTTCCGTTTGAAAAAATTTAAAACAGACCCGTTCTTGCTAATCATGAAAATTTGCTCTAATTTTCTTTTTATTCTTATCTATTATTTAATGTAAAAATATATCCCATAGATCTAAATTTAAAAGTTCAAAAATAAGCACATTTGTTCTTTAAAAAGTTTTTAATTTTCGTAATTATATAAATTTTTTTAACTCTTTTACCTATTCTAGGGTCATTTTTAATAAAAATAATTTAATAAAAAAATTTTGAGCAGTGGTGGATCCAGCGGCAGGGGGGTGAAGAAGCGATCATCGTTTCCAGAGCGTAAATGTACGTTTTTTAGCAATTTTTTGTAAATTTTACGATTTTCAGATGTATTCTAGATGTGTAAACACAATAAAAATGCATGGAACTTGTTAACTTGGAGCAGTTTTCTCAGCGGAGAACCCACATATTTTAAAAATTGCATATACCAAATTGCTGCTGAGGAAGGAAAAATTTTAAGAAATATAAATTTTTTTTAAGGATCTCTGGCAGTCAGTGACAATCGATGTTGAGCAACAAGTTAAAAAAAAAACTAAAGTTGGTTGTTTAAATTGTGAAAATAAAGATAATATCAAAAAGATTATTAATACGAAGATTATTAATTATTACTACGAAGTCAGCAGGTTTTTGATTTAATCAGCACACTTTCCAATGTTAACTAATTTATTTCTTCTTCTAAAAATTATCAGCCACGTACGCAGAACTAAATGCAATAGTACGCCGGTGGATTGCAAAGCTGGAATGGCCATGACCTCGGGTACACAGTTTTACCTATATTCAATTTAAGACTAAAATCGATAAAAATTAAAAATTTTTTTTTTTACCGTTGCCTCATATTTTGGGAGAGATTTTTCTATAATTAGTCCTTGTATACCCATTTTAGTATGTTATAAAAAAATTAACTCTAATCTTCAAAAAAAAGAATTTATTATAGAATTTTTTGCTTTAATTCTAAAATATTGCAAGTAAACCCTTTAAGAGAGGTAGATTTTGCTGATTTTGTGTTTCTCTATTTTACTAATCCTCTCGACCCTGTAACATTTTTTGACGATTAAAAAAACCCACAGTAGACCAAATTTTAGCTTCTTTAGTACCGTCACATTATTTAGGGTGTTTTGAATGGTAAAAGGTATAAAATTTTAACGATTTTGACAGATCAATCACTAACTGCGTGGAAAAAAAATAGAAATACCTTGGAAACGTTAAATTTTGATCAATAAATCGAAATTCAAAATAAAAAAAAAAACATTGTTACAAAAACATTGTTTGTCCGTAACTATAAATTAGTGCATTGCTTAACTTCGTTCCACAAAGATAAAAACGTAAGTAACAATATTTCATTTAGAGTATAAAAACTCCACTTTAAATGTCAAGCAATAACAAATTTCAGGAGCAAAAAAATTTATTTAGCCCAAGTTTATTTATGCTAAAATTGATAATTGAATTAGTTTACAAAATCCTTTTGCTTATTAAAGTTTTACTTGAAGTAATAATCATTGAATGATTTGGTTTTTCAAGAGCATTAAAACCCCAAATAAAATTCGAGCCTTTCTATATGTAACCCGAATGATTTGGAAAATTAAAAAAAAATTTACAAATTAATATAAATAATATATATCAATATAATTTTCATTATTCCGTGATAGTTTCAGGTTTAATAGAAAACAAAAAAATTAACATTTTTAATTATAATTAAATAATAAACTTTTTAATTATTCGTGAAGATATAGCCAAAAATTCACGAAATGTCGACAATATCAATAGCTAATTAATTGAAAATATTAATTTTTTTATTTTTTATTAAACCTTATACTTTTACGGAGTGCGTGCAATCAAAATTATATTAATAATTATTTAAGTAATTTATATTTAATTTTTTAATTTTCAAAAATCACATATAGAAAGGCTCATATTTTGTTTAGGCCTTCCATTTTCTTAAAAAATGAATTTCAATATTTTAAAATTCATTTTTTTTTTTTTTTTTTTTTTTTTTTTTTGAATAAAATTTGCATCTTTTTTTTGTATATAATGACATGTTTAGTTTCTAAATTTTCAAAAACTTTTTGAATTCATATAAATTTTATTTTCATTTCTATCGTAAACAACGTAAAAAAATAGTATTCAAGGTCAGTATCGATTTTTTGAACATATAAAAACATTTTGAATTTATATATATATAAATTTTATTTTTCTATTGTAAAAAATGCAAAAAAAAATTTAATATTCGCGGCCAATATCGATTTTGAAAATGTTTTCAAGCTTTTACAAAGCTCATTTATTATTTATTAACTTTTTACCTACCTACAAAGTAGTAACTATTTTTTTTAATGTAGGCTACTGAAAAAATGAAGATCCTGCTTTTGACTATTCTACTGGCATCTCTGAATTTAGTTTATCCAACTGCTGTTTTCAAATATTTAATAAGCCAGGTTTTAAGGGAAGTCCGACCAAGTCACGTAACTTTATTTTCGGACTTTAAAAATGTGAGTGCAATCAACCATCGAAATTATCAAACAATCAATGAAGAGCTGGTGAGTCAAATCCCAACAACAGTTTTCGATCTGAACAATAGACCGCCACCGATGAAATGGAAAGGAAATTCAATCGTTGAATACAATTCAAATATAACAGCTCCACTGCATTTTATTGTTTTAACCGAAGATTTATTACAAGTCAGAACTATTTATAAGCTTAAGAAATCATTACATCTTATTTGGGAGTCTCTGTTTTATTTAAGTACTACAAAAATTATCCTAATACTAAACGCTAGAGCGGAAGTTTCATGGGAAACCCTTTTAAATTTTCTGAAACCTGCAGAGATTGAAAATTTGATAGATTTTACTATTATTTATTGTTATTCCGAAAAATGTTCAATCGCTCGTCATAATCGCTTTTCAAGATCCACAATGTACAGAAACTTTGAGAATAATTCGATTCTTCAAATATTTCCAAATAAAGTTCAGGATTTAAGCTCTTACAAAATGCGAGTAGGAGTTAGGAATTCTAGTTGGCCTGATGGTCACCAAAATTATACCCTTAACTATGATCGCAAAGGAAATATGTATCAGCTTGTACTCAATTATAAATTTTATGAATGCTTTGTAAGTTCAATGAATATTAAATCCAGAATTGTACCTGTTTCTGAAGACGGTTACGTCACAGACGCCATAATAAAATACAGATTAGACATACATATTGATATGACGTACTATTCACCCCTTGATTACAATCTTTTAGACACTTACTTACTAAGAAGAATAAAATTCAACTTGTTTCTTCCTTGTATCCGTAAAAAAAATCTTAAACTCCCAAAGAGCATTTTATATTCTTTCTTAGCGATTATTGCAGTGGCTTTTACATTTTTATTTTCTGCTCGCATTTTCAAGTTTAGAAGAGAAGAATGGACGGCATTCAATATTTACATTTTTTTGTTGGGCATTGGTGTAGATATGGAACCACGTCGTTCTTTGAGGTCAATAATAATGTTTTTAACTTTGTTCACTATCGGATTCTTTTTCGCCTCAGATCTCATAGGTGATTTAACAGGCTTCAAATACCAGAATAGAGAAGTAGCCGTCATTCAAACTTTCGAAGATATTTTTAAAAAAAATCTTACTGTAATGTTTCATCCCGTAAACCCATTTCTTCTTGAACATTTCAGGTCTACGTCAACAGATATTTTTAAAAACATTATCGAAATGACAGAAAACTATCATAATTATAAATTTTCTGCCAATCAAGTTATTATGATGGGTGAAGATGATGCTGAAAAATATTCAGATGTTGGAAAAATACTGTATACAAATTCTTCAATAGATTTAGGCTACATATTCAGTGATTTGACCGTAGCGGAAGCTCATTATGCGATTATGTTTCCGCATAATTCTCCTATTAAAAAAAAATTTGCTGAAATTCACATGAGAATAATGGAATCTGGATTAGATGTGAAGTGGAAATCGGATTACGATCACGCTAACAAAGTCGATAAAAGTATAAAACCCAATGAGCTGAATGAAGAAGAAGACACGTTGATTTTTGTCTTATGTATGGTTATGACCGTAGGAGTAATAATTTCTTCTATTGTGCTTCTTATTGAATATTTACGGCACCAATATTCATTGAAAAAATTACGCAGATATAGTTTATTGGCTAATTTGAGAAGAATTATCGGAATTTTCAAAAAAAGCAGTAGTAAGGTAAAACCTTTTTCAGCTTAATTAGAAAACGCTTACAAATAAAAGCAATTATACGTTAACTTAAAGAATATAAGTAAATATTAAGTTTCGACACATTCACATATTTTCCTTAAGGTCTTACGTACGTCCGAATCAAAATGCAAAAAAAAAGCTAAAACTTGGAGAAAGTGAAGTAAATATAATTTAATTTTACACGTATTTTTTTTTTTTATAATTGACCGCACAGTTTTTGAGTAAATAAATAAACAAAAAAAAAATTAACACAGGCTCTTATGGGGAATTTAAAAAAATGAAAAAAAAGCATTTAAAATACAAAACTTAGATATTTTTTTTTATGAGTTGATAAATAATGTCCTAATAAATAAAAAGAGACCTTAAAATTTACAATCGACCGTCATTTTTTATGGTTTTACTTAAAAAAATGTTAAAAAATGAACGTTTATTCTGCTATTGAGGTAGAGTCATTTATTATATTTTTTATATTTTTTTATTTATTTGTAAATAATTAAATAATATTGTTTAAATAATAAATAATTTATTTAATGCCAAAATTAAGTTAATAAAATTCATTTTTAAGCTTTGAATAGTAATAATTAAGTAATATTGAAAAAACTTTTTTATTTATTTGAAGTTGCAATCCTTACTTTTATACGTGTGTAAGGCAAACATGCCGATAGGTAAAATTCCTGACGTACGTAAGACCTTAAAAAAAATTTAAAAAAAAAATGAATCGTGTATATAGGTATATAAGATTAAAATATTAAAAATTTAATCAATTGTATATCGGTAGTTCTTAGCTATTTTTACCCAAGTCTGAGGTCGATGTCTTGGATTTAAAAAATACCAATTGTACTGTGTTTGGTATGTAAAAATATGGTTACTGGCCAATTTTTAAGGCTCTAGGTGGCTTGGTTGCGATTTGGCAGCTGTTTTTACAATTTTGATTTTTTTCGAATTCTCAGCCACCCGTTTGCTTTTTATTTTCTGGACGCCCTAAATAAGCCTAAAAAATATTTTCTTTATAAAGGTAGGAAGCAAAAATTCCCGCCCAATACGAATCTGACCATATTTTTTCGGAAAAGCCTCAGGAAAAGCAGGAAAATCGGAAAAACTAAAGGAAACTGGAAAATACAAATTTCTCAAAAAGCGTCACTTTTTTTTTTTTTTTTTTATTTTTTTAAATATGTTTTTCCATACTTTTCATGCTGGTAAACTCTTTTTTTGACACATTTGCCTTTTAAGCACTTAAAAATCAATTTTAGGCTCAAAAAAATGATTTTGAAAATTGTTCATTTTCTGAATTTTCCAATTTTCTCGCTTTTCCTGATAGAAAATGAAAAATCTGACTTGATTTTTGGATTTCTCAGGAAATTTTAGATTGATAACCTTCCTGGGTAAAATTTTAGAGGCCTATTTGACGCTGTAAAAAAAAGAAAAATAAAGTAACCTGCTAAAATCAAAAAAATAAAAAAAATTACAAAATTACAAAATTTAATTATGTTTAATTATGTTTGATTTTAGCAGGTTACTTTGTTTTTCTTTTTTTTACAGCGTCAAACAGGCCTCACATAGGCTTGCACATTGATATGTAGCACAGTTTTTTAATAATTCCGGGAAAAGATGACTAGTTCAGTTTGTGCAACATTTTTTCATTGATTTTTTTTTTCTTTGAAATATTGCATAGTTACTTATTGTAAAGTTTTTTTCTTATCTTTCCCTCAGTTATTTTTGCATATTAATATACCTTAGTTAAAATGGCAAAAAGTTTAATTTTAGAGCAAAATTCTATTTCGCAACGTATTATAAATTCGTATACCAATTTTATTCAGGATGGGAATGAAAGCATATACAATGCTTCTACCCGTTTGGAAAATTTGAATGACATGTGGTTTCATTTTGAGGAAAATCATTATAAAATTTTAAATATAGCTAATTCTGATAAAACAAATTATATAAAACATAATACTTTTGATTCTGTTGAACAAAGTTATTTAAAAAATAAATGTCAGTTTAATGAATTTATTGCAACACATAACCCTCAAAATGATAACTCACATAGATCTTCACGTTTTACCACTGAAAATAATTTGGAAAAATTGGAAAGAATCCCTATCCCAAAATTTAACGGTAGTTTTACGGAATGGGAAAATTTCCGAGACATGTTTAAATCTCTAGTTATTGATAAAAGTTATTCTGATGTTTTTAAGTTATATTATTTGAAATCCAGTTTACAGGGTGAAGTTCTTTAGTTAGTTAATTCATATAGCATTACGAATAATAATTTTCCATTCGTTTGGGAAAAATTAGTTGATAAATTTGAAAATAAGAGGAGATTAGTTAATTCACATTTAGCTTCATTTTTCAATTTAAAAGCAATGAAAAAAGAGTCCTCTACCGAATTAAAGAGAATTTTGAATGGAATTACAGCACCAATACAAGCATTAGAAGCATTAAAAAGAAATACCAAGTATTGGGATGATATGCTAGTATTTCATTCAATTTTCCTTTTTGATTTGGATACGCGTAAACAATGGGAAAAATATGTAGGAAACTTAACAAATTCCAAAGAACCCCCCTTATTTTCAGATTTAATTAAATTTATGGAAAGTCAAGTAGTTGTATTAGAATCGATTGAAGATAATATAAAAAGTAATAATAATAATTTAAGTTTTTCTAATAATAAGTTTAATAAATCTTCAATAAATTTTAATTCAAATAGTAAAAGTTCTAACAATGATAAAACAAAGTGTATAATTTGCAGTAAAGAACATTTCTTCTCTTTCTGCCCTAGTTATTTGAATAAATCCCCAGTTGAATGAAAACAGTTCATTGTAAGTAAACACAGGTGCTTCAATTGCATGGGTCAACACATGTTACCTGAATGCAAATCTGAAAAATCTTGTAAGTTTTGCAATGAAAAACACCATTTTACTATTCACATTCGGAATCAACAAAATTTAATTAATAAAGAACAAAAGTGTGGTAATTTTCAAGCAAAAAATTCTCATTTAACTGTTTCTGTTTCTGAAAATGAAAGTGGTGCCTCAAATATTATTAATAACGTAGAAACTAATGAAGATTATGAAAATACACAATATTCGAATTTAAGTTCTTTTTCAAATTCAGCATTATTAAATAAAGTTCCTGAATTAGAAAAAATAGTTAATACACCTGATTTGTCAACAACGTGTCACGTATCTCCCTTTACCAGCCCGGTTTTATTAGCTACAGCTTATATAAGAGTTTGGGCAAATAACGAAAAGTTTATCACAGTTACTGCGTTGATAGATCAGTGTTCTCAGTCTTCTTTTGTATCTGAATATGTTTGTCAACAGTTAGGTTTAGATCGAAAGTCAGTTGAAGTTCCAGTTTCTGGTGTAGGTGGAAAAGTTAATTACACTTGCAAAAGTTATGCTAATTTTAAAATCAGTTCTACGTTTGATAAACAGTTTTTTGATGTTAATGCTTTAATATTGCCTAAAGTTTCAAATTATGCTCCCAATATTAAACATAAATTAAATTATGAGCATCTAAAAAATCTCAATTTAGCTGATCCTTATTTTTATAAAAACAAAAAAGTAGATATTTTACTAAGTACTACTATATATTCTCAAATTATTCAAGGAGATCCTATTAAAGGCAATATTGATGAGCCTATTGCTCAAAATACTTCTTTTGGTTACATTGTATCAGGTGATACTAAAGTTCATAATCCTATTCATAAAATTTCAGCTCTTCATATAGCTGAAGAGGAAAAAATTGATTTATTATTACAATCAAGAAGAATTTCATCAAAAGAAATTTCTCACAAAAGAAGAGTTAGCTAATGAACAATTTTTTAAAAATACTCATTCTAGACTTCCTTCAGGTACTTTCGTAGTTAGACTTCCAATTTTTGTTGATAGAGAAAAACTTAGTTTTCCTGGTTCGTTTGATAAAGCCAAACTCATGTTCCTTAACCTTGAAAGAAAATTTACAAAAAACCCAAAATTAAAAGAAATGAATACAGAATTCTTTCAAGATTATATTGATAAAGGTCACATGAGAGAAGCAAAACATTTTGAACTTTGTAAAGTAAAATATTTTATTCCTCATTTCGGAATACTAAGAGAAGATCATCTTACTACCAAATTCAGAGCAGTTTTTAATGGATCAGCAGAAGCAGAAAATGGCTTATCCATTAATAATGTTTGCCGTACTGGTGAAAATTAACTATCGGATTTATCTGGGTTAATTTTATCATGGCGAAAATACAAATATGTTTTTATTTCTGATATTAAGCAAATGTTTAGACAGATTAGAGTTCATGTAGATGATCAATATTTTCAAGCTATTTTATGGCGTTTTGACAAATCTCAACCAATTAAAGTTTATTTATTAGAAACCGTAACATACGGATTAGTTTCAAGTCCATACTTAGCAATTCGCTGTTTAAAACAATTGGCGGAAGACGAACGTTCAAAATTTCCTCTTGGTGCTAGCGCTTTAGATGACGAGGTTTATATGGATGATACCATATCAGGTGGCTATACTTTAGAAGAGAGTATTGAAAAGTTAAAACAATTAAAGGAAATCTGTAAGTTAGGAGGTTTCAAACTACATAAGTTCTTATCAAATGATAGTAAAATATTAGAGGAAGTTGATATTTGTGATAGAGCAGATAAATTAGGATCAGATTTTAACAACAATTTTAGTTTAGGGGTATTAGGTTTACAATGGTGTCCCAAAGATGACTATTTTTTCTTCAAAATAAATCTTGTTGATTTCTCAAATTTCAAAAAAACCATAGGTAAACGCGTAATACTATCCAATATCTCAAAATCTTTGATCCTCTAGGCTGGCTATCTCCTCTTATAGTTTCAGCAAAAATGCTTATGCAGAAACTCTGGGTACGTAAAGTAGAATGGGACTGTGTTATTCCTAATGATCTTCTAAATGAATGGTTACAATGGTATAATAATTTACAATGCCTCGATACTTTAAAATTCAATCGATGGTTGAATTTTGATCCCGGAGATGAAGTAGTTGAGATACATGGTTTTGCTGATGCATCTAAATTTGCATACGCTGCAGTAGTTTACTTAAGAATCGTGAAAGATGGAAAAGTCTTCATAGCCTTACTTCAAGCAAAGACTAAAGTCTCACCAATCAAAAAAATTCTTACAATACCCAAGTTAGAATTGATGGCAGTAGTTTTATTATCAAAACTAGATAATCAAATATTTGACGAAATTAAATTAACAAATTATACTTGTCATTTATGGAGTGATTCAAAAGACGTTTTGTATTGGGTTAGGGAACATCCTTCTAGATGGACTACTTTTATTGCCAATCAATGTTCAAAAATTCAAGACCTAGTTCCAAAAGCCCAATGGAGATATGTTAGATCAGCTGATAATCCCGCAGACTGCGCATCTCGTGGATTAAAATCTAATGATTTCTTAAATTTTAATTTGTGGTTTCAAGGTCCAAAATGGTTATCAGAATCTTCAGAAGCCTTTCAGATGATATCTGAACCCAATAATGTTGAAATAGGTTCTTTTTTATCACCTTTATATTGTCATGAAATTAATATTGTCAATAAATTCAATCAAAGGGAATTAATCAATAAATTTTCCAGTTTAAATAAATTAGTTATCGTTTCAGGATATGTTATAAGGTTCATATATAATTTATTAATAAAAATCAAATCTCCAGTGCTTAACAAATCAAAATTGTTTTCTAACACATGGTTTCATGAAAATTTTAATCCTACTGAAGAATATAATTATATTGAAGTAAACTCCATAAAAGTTAAATCTTTGAGCATTTTTGAATTAATAAGGTCCAAACTTACTCTTATTTATTTAGAACAACATTTTCACTTTTTCAAGCAAATACATCAATTGCGCAAAAATAATCAATTAAAGAGAAGTGATAATCTTTTAAAACTTGATCCATTTTTTAGAGACAATCTTTTGAGAGTAGGTGGTCGTTTATGCAATGCATTAATAGGTTTCGAAGAAATGCATCCTTTCATACTTCCATACACATTAAATTTATCCTTATTAATTACTCGTTATGTTCACTGTATTCAAACTATTCATGGTGGTATAAAACTTACCCTCTCCACCATAAGGCAACAATATTGGATTGTTAATGGACACAATTAGGTAAAGAAAGTAATAAGAAATTGTACTACATGTATCAGGTATAGGGGTAGTACTTTATATCAAAAAATGGGAAATTTACCATCTGTTAGATTTAATTCAAGTACAGATGCTTTTACTTATACAGGTATCGATTACGCAGGACCTTTTAATGTTAAAGCTTCTAAATTTAGAGGTATAACAACTTACAAAGCGTATATAGCTATATTTGTGTGTCTCGTTACGAAAGCTGTACACATAGAATTAGTAGAAAGTTACAATAGTTCAGATTTTTTGGCTGCTTTTAGACGATTTATTTCAGTTAGAGGTGAATGTCGTGAAATTTATAGTGACAATGGTACAACTTTTGTCGGTGCTTCCAAAGAAATTTCTGATCTATTTACAAAAGGTTCTGATCATTTAAAAGAAATTATTTATTCTTTAAAGTTTGAAAATGTAAAATGGCATTTTATTCCACCCTCTGCTCCAAATTTTGGTGGCATATGGGAAGCTGCCGCTAAATCGGCTAAACTTCATTTAAAAAAAGTATTAGGGGAACAAATTCTTACCTTTAGTCATTTTTACACCTTACTAAAACAAATTGAAGCCTGTATGAATTCGCGTCCTCTCCTATCTTTAAATGACGATATCGGTGACCTAGAGGTATTAACTCCTTTTCAATTAATTGCAAAATCAAAAAAACCGGCTCATATTTTACCTGAACCTAATCACTTAATATCGGAAATAAAGGATAGGGTGATGTAAATAAAAACTGCCGGCACTGTGCGCCGTTTCTAAAGGCACGCGCTTACACTCTGTGCTCTCTCTGTGCACACACGCACGCATACTTATAAACTTATATTAATATTTGTATTATTATACAGTGTAATATTTAACAACTACCGATATAAGAGTTTATCCAATATGTAAAGAGTGTACTATATTTTTGTTTTCAAAATAAAGGCAATAATAATAATAATAAAATACGGTGTATAAGACTATTAAAAAAATTTAAATGTAATTCTTTTTTTATTAACCTCTTTAAATTTAAAATAGTGCTTAGGGTCAATTCGTTATTTTCTTCATAATTTTTATTTATACTTAATATTTTTAAATTTTGACAAAAAAAATAGAACTTAAAATTTTATAGTTAATACTACAAAAAATTTCGAAAGTAGTTAAGTTCTCTTAATTTGTGTAAATATTGTAACATTATATTTATCAAAATGTAAACTGAAAGATTGAAATGGACATTTTAACAATCTAGCTTACAAAAATGGCTAATCAAACTGGTTTATCAAGTTGGCTTAGCAAGATGGCTTAACAATCTGGCTTACCAAACTGGCTTAACAAAATGGCTAATAAAAGTGGCTTAACAAAATGGATAAACAATGTGACTTAACAAAATGGCTTAACTAGGGGTATGCGGTCCTGGATTTTTTCGGGTCGGGTCGGGTCGGGTCGGGTCGGTCTTCGGGTATTCCCGAAAAGATTCCTGGGTCCAAAGGTACAGTTTTTTCATCTTAAATTTCCCTGGCATTATGATTACATGAATCTTATGCTGGGAATTTTTAGTTCACGGTTAAAAAACAGAAAAATAGTTAAAAAAAAGCTTAATAGAAAAAAATTATAATTTTTATTACCTATAAGTAATTATTTATTTTTTCTTGTAAATTAAGGAAATAAATAATTTGCACTCTTTTTAACATTTATACTTAGTATACTTACTGTTTTAAATTTGTCATTTTCTTAAAAAATAGTAATTGATCCCAATTTATATTTTTACAAAAATAATAATAAAAAATGAATTAATTTGTATTCAAGAAACTATTTTCTTAAGTACTGATACTTGACTTAACTTAAAAAATAATTATACAAAAGGTGTGTCAAAATTTTTTCTCGCTTCGTTCGGCAAAATATAACAATAATTCTGGGTAATATATTATTGGTGTGCAGAGTTTTGGCCCCTCAGGATTTTGGCTAGGAAAAAGAAAAAGAAAAAAGAATGCTAAACTTGATGCTAAATTAAAGCTGTTAATCGAAAATTATGAAAGAAAGAAAGTATTAAAATATTTAAAAGGGTTAGCAAGTATAACATAAAATAAAATATTCAAATAATAATAAAAATCAGTAAATCACTTACGGGGGTGATGCACCTAATGGTGTACTCGTATACCAACCTAAAATCTCGGGTGGCCCCAAAATTCTGGGTGGCCAAAATACCAGGGGCCAAGATTAGGTGAATCATATTATTTTTCTGATTGGTAATACTTAGTTGAAACATAAAATGATAAAATCTTTTTTTATTTTTCATTTGAAATTTTAAATTTGTGGGTAATTTTTATTTTAAATTTGTTGAATCAATTTTTAGTTAAATATAAAAAATATTAGTATATTTAACAATTTAATTTTATGATAAACATTTTTTTTATTTAATAATATATAAAGAATTTCTCGTAAATTTTATTTTTTTAAGGGATAAAAAAATAAGTACAGGAATATAAATTACAAAAAATAGTCGTAAATTTACGAAAAATAGTTGTGAGTTTACTACTTTTTTCGTAAATTCACAAAAAAAAATCGAGAATTTTCGAATTTTTCAATAATATACTAAATTTAGTAAATTTGCGATTTTTATCAAATATTTAAAAATTTTTTTGAAAATTTACTAATTCTTCGAAAACATTCTATTTTTTTTTTGCTAATCTAGTGAAGTTTTTTTTTACAGTGTAGGGTTAAACTACCTTCAACAACCGTTCAAATGCAAATTTGTAAGGTTATTGAACAATTATTTTTATTTTAACTTCGATAACTAATTTAAAAATTTTGGGCTAAAAATAAGCAATATGTAATTATATTTCAATTTGTATCTAAAAAATGGGGTATTTTGAGTTTTTAGGGGTGTTTCCATAGTTTTAAAGGGTTGGGATTCCAATTTTTGGAATCAGCGATTAGGAATCAGCAGCCTAAAATGTGTTTAAACAGCAGAGTGTTCAATTTTATTGGACTAATTCTTTATCTTAAATACATTTTTTCCCTAGCGGGTCGAATACTCTGTTACATATCTAGGGCAAAAAAAGCCTATTTTTTCCCCTAGGGAGACGGCTTTTTTTGCCCATTATATGTAAAACTATTGTTTAGAACACGGGACAAAATATGGGATTCGACATTTGCATGCTGTCTGCACTCGCTCGTGCATACAACTGCATGCAAAGCCAAAACCAATATTTTATCCCTTGTTTAATGAATAGCAATTACATATCTAGGGCAAAAAAGCCTATTTTCTACCCTAGAGAGACGGGTTTTTTGCCCGTTATATGTAAAACTATGTTTTTAAATCACGGGAAAAAATAAGGGGTTCGACTTTTCACGGCGGGCTTTAAACGATTTTAAATCAAGGTGCGAGTTACTGAAAATATTAAAAATGGGATCAATTCAAAATATTTTTCATAGTTGAATGCCGTAAAAATCAAAAAATTCCCCAGAGCCGTTTTTTTTTCAGGTAAAAAACCGTATTTTTGTGGTTTTTTGTATTCTACTTTTTGTACTCTACTTTTAAATTTCTTTATTCCTACCAAATAAAGTTCAAAACCATTCTGTACCTAATAAAATGTATCACTGAAGTTTAATTTTTCATTCTCGAGTATTAAAGTACACTTATACTTATATAGTTTGATTTTGGTAAGCTGTGGGTGGCTGAAAATTATATCATTCCGTATAAAAAGTCATTGGCGGATTAAATCCATCGATTTAACTAATTTTCTGCACACTTTTTTATACACATAAAATATAAACTCTCCCAATTTTTCAGCCCTCTAGGTGCAAATAAGCAAAATTAAACCCAAATTACAAAATTTAGATTTTTGCCATTTTGGCTAAAAATAGTAAATAAGCCATCTAGGGGAAAAATTTTTAAAAACTAATGTCAAATTCGAAATATTAATTTTTCATAAAAAATAACACAAATTCTTGATCAGGGACCCAAAAAACCCATATGGGACAAATCTGGGCACTCAAAGTGCGAGTACATAAAAAATACCCCAATTTGGGGGTCGTTTTTGCAAGTTTAATGGTAGTCCGCACATTTATTTACAAAATGACCTGATCCTGATGGTTGTCAGTAATAATACTGGAGTAAAAGTAAAAAATTTATACAAAATACAGTTTGAAAATGTTCTGACAAAAATGAATATTTTAAAACTTATATTCAAATTAAAATTTTAATATAAGTAAAAGAATATATTTGCTGTTTGTTTATTTATTTGGATTAGTTATATTTTCTAAATATTTTATCTGTTGTCAAATTCGCTAGCTCTTCTTTCACCATGGTCAATAGCTTCATTCATCATTTGCAAGTACATCAAATTACTAAAAATTATTTGCTACATAATGATACACAGCCATGTCTAGATAAATAAAACAAAAAAAATCTGTCAAAAAAAAATAAATTATTTTAAAAAATGTTACCTAATACCGATTTTGTAGTTCTACGAACATAAAAAGACACTAAATGTATATTATAATATAAAATTATACTAAAACACGTGTTTAATATGCGGGGGTTCCATTGTTTTATGTTGATTCCATAGCTAACTAGCGAGGGAGAACATTTAATGGAATATTTTCTATTAGGAGTTCTCCAGTCTTTTTCGAGAATAGTGTTTTTCAAAAACTATAGAAAAGGGGGGGGGGAATTCTATTACTCCATCGCTCTATTAATTTCAAAAATCGGGGGCCAGGGGTTAGGGCTTCACTATTTTTTAAGAAAATGACAAATTTAAAACAGTAAGTATTAGTATACTTAAGTAGTATAGTATGTACTTATTAGTACACTCTTTTTAACATTTATACTTAGTAGTATAAATGTTAAAAAGAGTGCAAATTATTTATTTCCTTGTTTAATTTACATGAAAAAATAAATAATTACTTATAGGTAATAAAAATTATAATTATTTTCTAGTAAGCTTTTTTTTTACTGATTTTCATCATTTTTAAGCGTGAACGAAAAATTCCCGGCATAAGATTCATTTAATCATAATTCCGGGGAAATTTAAGATGAAAAAACTGTACCTTCAGACCTCGGAAACTTTTCGGGAATACCCGAAGACCGACCCGACCCGACCCGAAAAAATCCAAGACCGTCCCGAAGTTCAGGTACTGGAGAATTTGGGAAACCGCACACCCCTAGGCTTAACAATCTCGATAATCAAACTGGCTTAACAAGTTGGCTTTATAAAATAGCTAATCAAAGTGGCTGATCAAGCAGGCTTAACAAAATGGCTTATCAAGCTGGCTTAACAAAATGGCTAATCAAACTAGCTTATCAAGCTGGCTTAACAAAATGACTTAACAATCTGGCTTATTAAGCTTGCTTAAAAATAGGCTTCACAATCTGTCTTGACAAAATGGCTTATCAAAGTGGCTTAACTAAAGGGCTAATCCAACTGGCCTATCAAAATATTATAACAATCTGGTTTGAGAAAATGGCTAATTAAAATGGCTTCATAAGTTGGCTTAACAAAACGGCTAACAAAACGGGTTTGACAAATTTGCTATTCATAATGGCTTATTGAAAGTGGCTTATAAAGCTTACTCATAAAAATTGCTAATCATACTAGCTTAACCCATTAGTTCCCAAGTGGACCTGAGATGTCGTTTGAAATTACGTCTATAAAGCTTGTTTAAAATCAAAATTTTTTTAACCAAAAATGTTCGCCTATGCAAAAAGAGTTGCTTTTTCATATTTTTGGGTCAGATTATTAAAATCTTGGTGTTTAATCTAAAGTAAATTTAAAATTGTATTTTTTGCCGCGTTTTCGCTTTCTTATTTTTGTTGCTTGTATTTATTTATTAATTTATATATATGTTTTAAAATAATAAAAATTCAATATTTTTCATTTATAATAATTAATTAATTGAATAAATAATTTAAATTATATAACTTCATTTTTAAATCTTTTTGAATTATTGTAAATATATGTGTGTATGTTATACGTAAACGAACGAAAAGAAATGTGCATGCTCTTTTTTCAGTCGTTTCTTGCATGCAGTATTAGCTACATCGCTTGCAGGTTTAGACATTTTTTATCGGTAATTTTTGATGTTAATTAAAGTAAAATCAATTCATATTTTGTAATTATCAATTTAAGTGATCTTAGCGAATTTTATTTCTATTTAATTCTTTGAATAATCTAATTAAATTTATATTTTTTTCAAACTCCGAAAAAGTTCATGCGTTTTTCTCGTCGTTCGTTACTTAAATTTTTGTATATAGTTGTGTGTGTGAGAAAAAGAGATCTTTTTTTTGAATAAACTGTGCACAGTGAAATAAAAATTAAAAAAAGTGTTAATTACTTATTATCCTATAATCATAACCTCCTATCCATAAAAATCAACAAACATCAATTAAAACAATATCTTAATTATAAAAAGGGAAAAGAATCAAACAGAATTTTTTTGTGTGTTCAAGAATCTACCTTTTTTTCTCTTATTTCCTATTTTTCCTAATTCAACATTTGGTAGCAGAGCGTGGTTAAATTTTCGCATTTTCCGCGCATAAAAAGTGATTTTTCAGTGAAAATTTATGTGTAAAAAAAATATGAGTGAAAAATAAAAATTAAATATAAAGAAAATTTGTGCGCGGGTAATATACATAAAATTCCAATATGGACGCTTCTTCATGCAGAAAGAAGCACATGGTTATTTTTTTGAATCGTCCATTTTGAGTTCTTCTATTACCACAACGTCATGTAAGTAGGGGGGTGTCATATCTTCTACGAGGACTGTGGGAGCGCTGGGCATCTCACACGCTTTATGCGTCGCTTGGTAACGTATAAACTTTTATTATTATTATACTTATATTTATTTGTTTCTATATGTATATATTCAAATAAAATATATTTAATTATTTTCTTTATATATTTCAAATTTAAAAATATATTTTTATTCTCTCTTTTCTCACATTGTCGTTGAAATTAATAAAATATTATCACATAATATTTAAATATAAATTCAATGTTAAAAATTCTTCTTGACTGAAAATTTTTTTTATGATTATTTTTTCATCTCTTTTTATGTCAATTTATTTTTACAATTAATAAAATGGAGTTTGATTTCGATGATATAATCTTGATACAATTAAATTTATTTAATAAAATAAAAAATTCTTTTGATAATTACAATAAAAAATCCGATAAAAGCATAGGTGGTATTGAAGCCAGATTAGCTCAATTAGATATTTGGTGGGCTCAATACCAAGAAAATGATATAAAAATATTAAATCTAAAAACTGTTTCAAATAAAGAGCATGAATACTTTATCAACCCTAATTGTAGTCTTAATCATGTTGAAGATATTTACATTGATCAAAAGGGATCTTTCATGCAATTAAAAATTGAGTTAACTTCTTCTTCTTCTCAAGTTCATACTTCCTCAAATTCTAAAGACACTATCATCATAAATAATAATTCTAATCTACAAGTACCTACCTTTTCTGGTGACATTAGAGAGTGGATTTCCTTTAGAGATTCATTCTATCAATTGATTGTAAAATCAAATAAATCAGCTGCTGAAAAACTTACAATACTAAAATCTTCTCTCAAGGGTCAACCTTCATATTTAATTAAGAATTTATCAGTGTCTGAAAATAAATTTGAGGAAGAAATATGGAAGAAACTTACTGATAAATATGACAATAATAAATTAATCATATATTCACATGTTAACTCATTACTCAATCTTAAAGGTATGACTTCTGAGTCTGATTTTTAACTTCGCAAACTACTGAATGAAACAATGGATTGTTTGGATTCTCTCAAACGTCTTGGTGCTCCAACTGAACATTGGGACTACTTCTTGGTACCTCTTACTGTCAGCAGACTAGACAATCAAACAAAACGAGATTGGGAGGATTCAGAGGGCGACTTCGATACACCATCAACCTTTTCTGAACTCAAATCATTCTTAGACAAGAGAATTAGGACTTTATCAATGATGAATAATTCTACTGGAGCCTTTAAAAAATCAAATGTTAAAGAAGGATCACAAGGTCATTATAATCCATTTAATACTAATAACAATAATAATAATTCAAAATCTAATGTTATTAAAGCACATAATGCTAATAAAATTGAAAATAGTTCCAGTTCTAATTCTCAGAGGGTTTTGAAATGCTATCTTTGTAATGCTAATCATTTCATTTCATATTGCAATTCTTTTAAAGAAAAAACTCCTTCTGAACGTTTTGATTTTGTTCTAAATTATGTATTAATTGCCTAGGTAAACATCTGCTGAAGGACTGTAAGATCAAAAAGACCTGCTCAAAGTGTAATCAACGTCACCACACATTCATACATGAGGTCATGTGTCAGGATTTTCAACAACAAGGTACCACTCCTGCAACTTCATCACTTCAAGATTCATCTCATTCAGCATCAATACTACAAGGGTTTTCAGCTTGTCCTGCCAATCCTCGAATTCCTTCATTATCAACAGTACTTCTGGAAACTGCTATTGTTATCGTTGCTTCCGAAAATGGCTCAAGAATGCGTATACGTGCTCTCATTGATCCTGGTTCAGAAGTCACATTCATCACTGAAAGTTTAGTACACAGATTGAGGATGCAACGAGCTCATTCAAGAATTCCCATTTCTGGAGTGGGACACGCTGTAGCCTTTACCAGAGGAATAGCTGCCACAGAAATAAGGTCCAGGTTTGATCAAAATATGGCATTTAGAGTAGATGCTTTCATTTTAAATAATCTAACTACATATTCTCCTAGATTTGATAATGCAAATACTGATTGGTCTGTTTTCTTTGCCTTACCTCTAGCAGATCCAGAGTTTTCGTCCAATCAAGTTATTGATATGATACTTGGGGCTGATTTATACCCATTAATCCTTCAAGAAGGTCTGATTAAAGGGCCTAATAATTCCATTGCTCAAAATACTGCCTTTGGTTGGATTCTAACGTTTTCTTCATCTTCTTCTAATTCTGATCTCGTTAGAACTTCGCAGCATATCGCTACAATTCATGAGCAAAATACTATTCTTACATCTTTTATTAAAAAATTTTGGGAACTAGAATCAGTTCCACCTCCTCCATTCATATCCCTTCTTTCTGTTGATGATCGTGCATGTCATCAACACTTTCTTGACACTTATTCTCGTGATAACACAGGTAGATTTATAGTTAGATTACCCTTTAAGTCTACTCCACCAGTTTTTAATGGTATTTTCAACAAAGCTAAACTTCAATTTATAAGAATGTCAAATAGACTTTCTAAAAATCAGTTCTTAAAAAATGAATATTTTGATTTCATGTTAACATATGAGGAATTATCCCATATGAGAAAACTTAATACTGATATTGTTCTATCTCACTTAAATCGATATTATTTTATTCCCCATCATGGTGTGTTACATCCAGGTAAAAAGCTCAGAGTCATTTTTAACGGTTCTTTTCCAGACAATAATGGAATATCTCTTAATAGTTCTTTACATGCTGGTCCTCCTCTTCAAACTGATCTTACTTATGTCCTAATGCGTTGGAGATCTTATCGATATGCTTACAAAGCAGATATTCAAAAAATGTACCGTCAGATTTTAATACACCCTGATGATAGGAAATATCAATGCATTATATGGGGTACGGATCCTAATAATTATCATATATACGAATTATCTACAGTAACTTATGGTATTGTACCTTCTGCTTATCAAGCAATAGCTTGTCTTCATCAATTGGCTCTTTTAGAAGGTCATAAGTATCCTCTCGCTGCACCGCTAATTAAAAATAATATGTACGTAGATGATGCTCACTTCGGAGCTGATAATCTTTCTGATGCTATTAAAATCTCTGATCAGTTCATCCAGCTCCTGAATGCGGGCGGTTTCCCGCTAAGAAAATGGGCAGCTAACGATAAATCGTTATTAAATCGTTTTCCTGAAGATTGGTTAGATGAAGTCACTGATTCAAATGTTTCTTGTCTAGGCATGTTATGGAATAATTCCAAAGACACTCTTTCTTATTCAAATGTATATAAAAGTCAAATTACATCTTTCACAAGACGTACCATATTATCTCTTATTGCAATGCTCTATGACCCTTTAGGTTTTCTTTCTCCCATTATAATAAAAGGTAAAATTTTTATACAAACTTTATGGGAAGAAAAACTTGAATGGGATGAAGAAGTTTCTGAAACTCTTGCCAATCTATGGTTAAATATTTATAAAGATTTTAAATTAGCACATACTGTATCTATACCTAGATGGATAAATTATTATTCTAACTGTACTTTCGAGATTCATGGTTTCGCAGATGCTTCTATAAAAGCCATGGCCGCAGTTGTTTATTTCAGAATTCTTTGTGATGGTTATTCTATTGTAAATATAGTCATTGCTAAATCAAAAGTCGCACCACTCAAAACTTTGTCAGTTTCTAGGTTAGAATTATGTGCTGCTCTCTTATTAAGCACCTTAGTTTCAAGAGTCGTTAAATGTTTCGATTTCATTATGGTCAGATTCAAGAAACGCTTTAGCTTGGATCCTATCTCCGCCACATCTATGGCAAACTTTCGTTTCACATAGAGTTGCTGAAATCCAGAAATTAGTACCGAATGCGTATTGGCATCATATTGATGGTGAGCTAAATCCTGCTGATTTAGCTACTCGCGGCATCACAATTTCTGAATTAATTGAGTCATCGTTATGGTGGAATGGTCCTGATCTTTTATCAAATAATTCTGAACCTTATCCATTAGAAAATGAACAGATTTCAAATTCTAATTGTTCTGAACGTCGTAAAACTGCTCATTTAGTTAATGCTAGATTAAACGAGGAATGGGATTTGATTTATCGATTTTCTTCTTTATCTAAGCTTACAAAAATCACTGCATGGTGTCTTAGATTTGTAAATAATTGCCTATCTAGAAAATTTTATTCTCCTCTATTTTTACCAAGTTACCTATTCGCTTCTGAAATTAAAAATGCTGAAACATTTTGGGCTAAACACACACAGATGCATTATTTTCCAAAAGAATATCAGCGTTTATTAAATAATAAGGAAATATCTAACCAAAGTCCTCTTTATAATCTAAATATTTTTTTTGACCTACATACTCAATGTATCCGTATTAATGGTAGGCTCAAACACGCCGATTTACATTTTGGTCAAAAATTTCCTATAATACTTCCTTATAAGAGTACTTTTACTAGTTTACTAATGGACGATCGTCATGAAAAATCGAAACATGGTGGTGTCCAACTTACTCTTTCATTCATCAATTTGTCATACAAAATTATTCGCGGCAAAAGAGCTGTTGGTATGTTCATTAAAAGTTGCATCCCATGTATTTGCTTCAGAGCATCTACAATAACTCAAAAAATGTCAAACTTACCTTTTGCGCGTGTTAATCCATCACCCCCGTTTTCACACGTTGGGGTAGATTACGCGGGACCTATTCTTTTACGTACTTCAGCAGGTCGTGGACATAAATCATATAAAGGCTATACCGCTGTATTTGTCTGTTTTTCTACTAAAGCTATACATCTTGAAGCTGTTTCTAGTTATGATACTAAACATTTTATGCTAGCCTTTAAAAGATTTATTGCCAGACGTGTTCTTTGTAGTTATATTTATTCTGATTGTGGCACGAATTTTGTCGGTGCTAGTAACGAACTAAAAAAGATGTTTTCAGAAAATTCAAAATTCTCAAAGGATCTTATATCACAAATATCTCAATATAATGTTCAATCGCATTTCAATCCTCCAGCAAGCCCTCATTTTGGAGGCTTGTGAAAAGCTGCCGTCAAATCAACTAAATATCATATTAAGCGTGTCATCGGTGAGAACACTCTTACCTATGAAGAAATGTCTTCTCTTCTAGCATCAGTCGAACTTTGCCTCAATTCAACACCTTCATGTCCATTAAACGATGACCCTAATGACATAAATTTTCTAATTCCATCTCATTTGTTAACAGGACGCAGTCTAGTGGCATTGCCTGATCATACTGATATAATCAACTCTGTGAATCTCAACAAAAGATACAAATTGCTCAGCCAGATGCGTGACGACTTCTGGACTCGTTGGCATCGTGAATATCTTCAAAATATGGGTCAACGTACTAAGTGGAAAAAGGAACAACCTAACATCGAAGTTAGCTCTATGATTCTCATCAAATCCGAAAATTCTCCACCTTCACGATGGCCAGAGTCATCGAAATACATCCTGGCAAATACAACTTGGTTCGAGTAGCAACTCTTAAAACTGCAAATTCAATACTCGTCAGAAAAATTAATCTTGTTATTTAAAAAAAAAAAAAAAATTTTTTGTAAACTAAAATTGTATTTAAAATATTAGTTTCGTTTTTACAAACGAAAGCGGGCGGTATGTTTAATCTAAGTAAATTTAAAATTGTATTTTTTGCCGCGTTTTCGCTTTCTTATTTTTGTTGCTCGTATTTATTTATTAATTTATATATATGTTTTAAAATAATAAAAATTCAATATTTTTCATTTATATTAATTAATTAATTGAATAAATAATTTAAATTATATAATTTCATTTTTAAATCTTTTTGAATTATTGTAAATATATGTGTGTATGTTATACGTAAACGAACGAAAAGAAACGCGCATGCTCCTTTTTCTAGGTTTCGTCTCCTTTCTTATGCTCTTTTTTCAGTCGTTTCCTGCATGCGGTATTAGCTACATCGCTTGCAGGTTTAGACATTTTTTATCGGTATTTTTTGATGTTAATTAAAGTAAAATCAGTTCATATTTTGTAATTATCAATTTAAGTGATCTTAGCGAATTTTATTTCTATTTAATTCTTTGAATAATCTAATTAAATTTATATTTTTTTCAAACTCCGAAAAAGTTCATGCGTTTTTCTCGTCGTTCGTTACTTAAATTTTTGTATATAATTGTGTGTGTGAGAAAAAGAGATCTTTTTTTTGAATAAACTGTGCATAGTGAAATAAAAATTAAAAAAAAGTGTTAATTACTTATTATCCTATAATCATAACCTCATATCCATAAAAATCAACAAACATCAATTAAAACAATATCTTAATTATAAAAAGGGAAAAGAATCAAACAGAATTTTTTTGTGTGTTCAAGAATCTACCTTTTTTTCTCTTATTTTCTATTTTTCCTAATTCAACACTTGGACCGGAAGTGAAATATAACCACTCAAAGTACACTAATTTTAAATTATGGAAGATAACTTTTTCACCCGTTTTTTTTTTTAAACCAGACTATATTATGGATCTTGCCTATTAAAAGTTAGCCACAATTATTTCTTAGCAACTTTGAAAGATTTTTATGGTTTTCCAAGACGGTGGATATTAAAATGGCGATCAATTTGATTGAAAAAACCAGGAAAAAACTAAAAGTAAAAAAAAATATCAGATTTTGATTTTTCCAATATTTTTTCAAACAAGCGAGGTTTATTAGTGAAAATTTATACATACATGGAATATTAAAAAAAAATTAAATTTAAAATGGCGTCCAAAATGGCGGAAAATGATTCAATTCTAATAAATCGTGACAATATTTTAAAAGATATGGGCTGTGGGTACTTATCCTATACATTTTTTAGGTGTCTGAGTTTAAATTTGATATCATTTTTCATTTTGGAAAATTGGGAAATCAAATTTGGCGTCCAAAATTATGGAAAATTATCAAATCTTAGAATTATGGGTTGTGGGTACTTGTTATATACATTTTTTAGGTACCTGAGTTCAAATTTGATATCATTTTTCATTTTGGAAAATTGGGAATTCAAATATGGCGTACAAAATTATGGAAAATTCAAATCTTAGAATTATGGATTGTGGGTACTTATTATATATGTTTTTGAGGTGTGTGAGTTCAAATTTGATATCATTTTTTATTTTGGAAAATCGGGTAATCAAATATGGCATACGAAATGGCGGAAAATTATGAAAATTTGAAAGCTATGGGTTACTTGTCAAATATTTAACATTATATACAAGAAAATGAAATTTTGCTTTTTTCCGAATAGAAAATGATTTTTTATGATTATATAAAGGATTTGCTTGATAATTATTGTTATAACATGCTTTTTCTGTGCAAAATAGTCTCTAGTAATGAAAAAATTTCTTAAATATTTTTTTCAAAAATCAAATATTTTCCAGTTTTTTTTTTTTATAATTACTTTAGTTTTTAGTGCTTAGGATTTTAGTTTTATGAAATATTTGTTGACTGGTAGAATATTTTCTAAATAATAAATAGTACATTTTTAACCAAGGGAGCAAAAAAAAAGAATGGTCCAGATCGCATGTTAATTAGCATCCGAGGCGAAGCCGAGGATGGTAAACTGCGATCTGGGGTATTTTTTTTTTGTTCCCATGGACAAAACGAAATTTTTCTTTCTCAGTGGCGTGAAAACGCGTTTTTTTTTATTTCATTGCGGGGCGAAAAAAGTGTTTTCGGCCCGCTATAAAGAAAATAATTTTTTTTTAATTGATAGCTTCATAAAATTTATTGATAGTTTTTCGTAAAAAAATCTAAGGTAAAAAACATAGAAGCCATTTTGTACGCCATCTTTGATTACCCGATTTTCCAAAATGAAAAATGTTATCAAATTTGAACTCACACACCTCAAAAACATATATAATAAGTACCCACAACCCATAATTCTAAAATTTGATAATTTTCCATAATTTTGGACGCCATATTTCCCAATTTTCCAAAATGAAAAATGATATCAAATTTAAACTCAGACACCTAAAAAATGTATAGGATAAGTACCCACAGCCCATATCTTTTAAATTATTGTCACGATTTATTAGAATTGGATCATTTTCCACCATTTTGGACGCCATTTTGAATTTAATTTTTTTTAAATATTCCATGTATGCAGCCCATATCTTTTAAATTATTGTCACGATTTATTAGAATTGGATCATTTTCCACCATTTTGGACGCCATTTTGAATTTAATTTTTTTTAAATATTCCATGTATGCATAAATTTTCACTAAGAACCCTCACTTGTTTGAAAAAATATTGGAAAAATCAAAATATGAAATTTTTTTTTACTTTTAATTTTTTCCTGGTTTTTTCAATTAAGTTGATCGCCATTTTGATGTCCGCCATCTTGGAAAATCACAAAAATCTTTCAAAGTTGCTAAGAAATAATTGTGGCTAAGTTTTAATAGGCTAGATCCATAATATAGTCTGGTTTTTCAAAAAAAAACGGCTAAAAAAGTTATCTTCCATAATTTAAAATTAGCGAACTTTGAGTGGTTATATTTCACTTCCGGTCCAAGATTTTAATAATCTGACCCAAAAATATGAAAAAGCAACTCTTTTTGCATAGGCGAACATTTTTGGTTAAAAAAATTTTGATTTCAAACAAGCTTTATAGACGTAATTTCAAACGACATCTCAGGTCCGCTTGGGAACTGATGGGTTAACAATCTGGAATAACAAAAATGCTAATCATACTGAGACTGATAAAAATGGCTAATCATACTAGCTTAACAATCTGGAATAACAAAAATGCTAATTATACTAGGACTATGAAGCTGGCTTACCTGAATCGCTAATCAAGCTTAACATTAGCCATTTGGTTAAGTCATTTTATTAAGTAGGGTTTTTAAGCCAGTTTAATTATCGAGATTGTTAAGCCACTTTGTTAAGTCACTTTAATTAGCCTCTTTGTTAAGTCATCTTGATAAGTTAACTTGATAAGCCAGATAGTTAAGCCAGATTGTTAAGCCAGTTTAATTAGCCATTTTGTTAAGCCAACTTGATAAGCCAGCTTATATAGCAAGTTTTATCAGCCATTTTGTTAAGTCAGCTTGATAAGTCACTTTGATTAGCCATTTTGTTAAGCCAACTTGATAAGCCAGATTATTAACCAATTTTGTAAATCCAGCTTGATATTCCAGTTTGATTAGCCTTTCGTAAAGCCAACTTGATAAGACATTTTGTTAAGCCAGATTGATAAGCCAAATTGTTGGGCCATTTTGTAAAGCCAGCTTGATAACCCAACTTGATATGCCAGTTTTATAAGCCAGATTGTTAAGCCAGTTTAATTTAGCAATTTATTTAAGCCATTTTCAATTCGAATTTTATTTAAATATTTATATTATTTAAATTTTATTTAAACTCTCAATTTGAGATTTAATCAGATATTAACTTGGTCAATATGGAACATAATCTTATACAGTATAATTATTGCTTGAAAATGATGGAATTTTTTTGTCAGTCTTATTACTGACCTATAACATTTTAAAATATTTAAAATGGTTTATTTCGGCTCTGCATATATAGTAGTACGAGCCATCATCAGTAAAGTATACTACTATACTTCTTTATATAAACCATAGATGTTAAAGTTTTTTTCTTTTAGGAAGAAAATAGCCCCTCCTCGCTACTTTCCGTGAGGAACAACCACCGAAGGCGCGACGCGAGCACCTGCATACAAGCATGCAGATGCATTGTTCCTCTCCGTTAGAAACGAAGTAATCTTGATTTAGAGGTATTGAGTGCGTCACATTTTTATGCGTTTACACTCTCTCATGAAAAAAATTAGAAGAAAAATGACGGGTGATAGTTAGCATGAATAATCAGGCAAAAACCCCACGTGGGGAAAAACCTGAATGAAATTTAATTGACGATAACTTGGTTTAAATGACTTTTGAGTAGAAGTCGTAGGAGTTAGGACAGGGATGAATAAAGATGTTGATAATTAAATAGTATTCACCTGTTCCTACGTTGAAAGTAGATTATAAATTAATAGTTATATTTAGCTTTTAATGGTCTTTGTTCCTTTGGCTAAAACAAAATAATGTTAGTTAATTTGTCCTAAAATAAAATCTTTTGGCATTTTATATTTATTTGTACCTTGATAATCGTAACTACCAATATTACTGATAGTCTGATATTTAAAGTTCTTACATTTTTCATAAAAAATTTTGGTTAACTTAGTTGTATATTCCTTGACCGTTTCAACGTTTAGATCTTCATGGATTTTCGACAGCCTCGTGTACATGGGAGCGTTCGTAATTATTTTAAGTATTTTATTTTAAATAATTTGTAGTTTATTAAGACTATGGTCCGACGCGTTACCCCAAATAGCTGGAGCATATGTGAAAACTGGTGTAATGAGCATTTTAACATGGAACATGTTTATAGGGAGGGGGTACTTCAAAACTTGAAAATTAAGAGGGGGGGGTCAAATTTGTCCCATTAAAGGGGGGGGGGGTCAAATTTGTCCCATTTAAGGGGGGGAGTCAAATTTGTCCCATTTAAGGGGGGGGGTCAAATTTGTCCCATTTAATTTAATATTAATAAACAATTTATTTTAATATTAATAAACTATAATAATATATTTTAATCAGCTTATTTTGCTAACCGGCAGGATTCCTTATTTTACTCTATACTCTAAATATTACATTTAAATTACACACATTTTAAAAATAATTTTTAAAAAATTACATCTTTTTTTAATTTAATTTAAATAATTTAATAAATTAATTTTTAATACTCCATTCACTATTTGTCAATACTTCAAACAATTAAAATGATGATTGTGGTTACACTACTTTACATAAAAAAGGGATATAATGATACACTATACTTATAATATAAATTAACTCATACATAAGAAATAAACCAAAACTTTACTCTAGTAAACATGTTCCATGCATTTAGGTTGTGTTCTCACAAACCGGTTATAAGTTTTATATATAAGTAGGCCATTTTTGATGCCTAGTGCAAAACTTTAATATCAGCATAAGTTTGCCAATTACACCGTAGGTTTGATTTCTTTTATTTGAGATATGTTTACAAAAATTTAATTGACGATCAAGAGTAACTCCCAGATACTTGACGCTGCGCTTCCATTCAATCGGAACGTTATTATATTTCGGAGGGACAACATAGTCACCTTTTAGACCTCGTGTAAAGATGATTGCTTCTAATTTTTCAGCATTTATTTTTATACGCCATTTAGTACACCATTCGTGCGTCAAATCTAATTGATTATTTAATTCGCGAACTATTTTTTTGCTATCTTTAGACGAGTTATAATATATCCTATCGTCCGCATAAACCGCGGTCTCCACACCTACATGTCTTGGCATATCGTCAATATATAAGTTAAATACTTTGGGACTGATCAGGCTTCCTTGGGGGACACCCGATTCAATGGCAAATTCCTCAGACATTGCATTGTCTACTTGGACTACAAATTTACGGTTTTTAAGTTAAGAATTTAGGAAATGAATGAAGCAGTCGGGTGCTTCAAGTTCTATCGTAAAAGGCCATTATGCCAGACGCTGTCAAAAGCCTTAGCAACGTCAAGCAAAACAGCACCAACTTTTTGTTTATTCTTGATACTACTTTTGTTAAATTTGCGTGTGATATATTCTGTGACTCTTAGAATTTGCTGTTGAGTCGAGTGTTCATGACGAAAGCCAAATTGTTCGTCACATATTAATTTGTATTCATCGATAAAAGTTTGTAGACGGGCCATGAACATTGCTTCAAGAGCTTTGCTCATGGTATTGAGGAGGCTTATGGGTCTGTAACTACTGGGTGACCTAGGGTCCTTACCATTACCTTTGAAAATTACCATGATAACAGCTTTTTTCCAAGCCGGAGTAAAATAGTTTAATTTAAAACATGCGTTGAAAGTTTCAACTATGAATTCTAATACAAAGTCTGGAAGATTTTTGAGCACGAAATTGGATATACCATCAATTCTTGGGGCTTTGTTATTTTTGGTACTTTTTATGTAGTATTTGAGTTGTTCAAGGGTTATAAAATCAATTTCTGATTCGCAAGGCTTCTTAAGGAAGTCCTCCACAAATTTATTGGTCTCTTCAATGAAAATTGGGTCGGAGGGCTCCGTATGGGGGGACATGGTTGTAGCTAAGTAGCTACCAAGTCGACTGGCTTTATCTTTAGGTGAAAAATACTTCAGTTCGCCATTCTTATCCTTTAACAGTGGAATATTTCGCGGGGATCTTGTAAGAACTTTAGTCATTTGATAAAGGGTATGATCTTCAATTTTTAAATTTTTAACAGTATCTTGCCAAGAGTTGCATTTAAATTTATTTATTTCATCTGTAATTTGACTTCGTAAGTTTTTTATTAAGTTTTTGATAATGGGACTGAAGTGCTTACGATTTACTCTCTTCAGTTTATTTCGGATTTTGATTAGATCTTTAAATTCTTTAGGCGATTCGTTGGAAACAGATTTACCTGTTCTAACACGTGTGGATTTTTCAACTGCGGGAGTTATGTTTTTTGTAATAGCTTCAATCGCGTCATCAATTTTTTGGGTTGATTTTAGTGCTATTGGTTTCTCGTGGGGTTTTCCAAGAGATTCATTGAAGATGAACCAATTGGTCTTTGAGAAGTTATATCTGGGAGTTCGTACGTCAAAGTTATGAGAGAGGTGAACTGTATGTATTACTGGGA
The DNA here is from genome assembly GCA_022575985.1 of Anagrus nilaparvatae. Taxonomy (NCBI): domain Eukaryota; kingdom Metazoa; phylum Arthropoda; class Insecta; order Hymenoptera; family Mymaridae; genus Anagrus; species Anagrus nilaparvatae. The sequence continues at coordinate 5,669,209 of JAKSXM010000107.1, forward strand.
GGTGATCAGAGTCTAGCTCATCAGCTACTGCTGTTTCGACTAGATAAGAGCAATTTTTTAATATAGCGAAATCAATTATATCAGGTTTGTGCTTTGCATTGTCCGGGTAATGCGTAGGCAATTCGGGAGCATGAACGTGGAGATCTCGGTCCATGCAGAATTTGTTTAAAATATTACCGTAAGTGTCATTGGTCGTACGGCTACCCTAGGCCATATGTTTAGCATTAAAATCGCCCGCTGCAAAAATTGAAGAATCATCATTTGGAAAAATTTTTGTTAAATCGTTTTTATCAAAAGTATCAGTGTTATGAGCCGGAGGAATATACACTGACACTATTGTGATTTACTTACCGTGAGTGTTTATTTTTATTGCGGTTGCATTAATAAGCGTTAAATTATTAATAACTACTTCGAAATGAGATATATTGGATTTGACCAGAATAGCCGTACCATTGGCATGGTCATTACGATAAACTTTGTAACCAAAAACTTTCAATTTTTTATTTTCTAAATAGGTTTCAGAAACCAGACAAATGTCAATATTGTTTGTTGCAAGAAAATCTTTTAGTTCGGACTGTTTGTTTTGATTTAAACTACGCGCATTCCAATGGCATATCAACAATTTGTCTGGTTTATGATCCATTGTTAAGGGTTGAAATTAATTGAATCATGATGCTTAACAATTTCGTAATAAGATCATTTTTGTCAATGGGTTGCTTGTTTATTTTGGCTTCGATTAAGTCCATTGTTTGCCTTAGGAGGGATAAATCAACGGCACTATCTTGCGCGTTATTTGAATTTTTAGAGTGAACGAAAGGGGGACCGGCCGGGCCCCTATTTTGTTGAGGTCTTGCTTGAGGTGTAGGGTTATTTCTACTTCTTGGAGGGAGTGGAAAATTTTTAGTGCTATTTAAGGTAGAGTTTTGTTGTTGAGGTTGAGGTTCAGGAGGTTGCTTAACTTTGGGTGAGGAAATTCTTCTAATTGTAGGCTTAATATTAGTTTGCAGCCACGTGATTAAATTTTTAACACCGGAAACATTGTACAGGGCGGGGAGTCTTGACATAATTTTTAATCTTAATTTTGGTGTAGTTAAATGACTCGAGCTTTGGGAACTCGCGACTTCTCTCGGTATCGTTTAACGTGACTAGGTAGAGGAGTAGGGCTGATTTTACTTTTTCGTAATTGTGTAGTCGAGATACACTAAGTACTGGGTATTCTAGGGCCAATAATTCATCTTTTATAGAGTTGGGATCCTCATAAATTGATAGATTTCTGATTACGAAATTAAGGGGAGTGTCGGTTTCGGGGTTCCGGTATAAGTGAAATTTAAATTCGTTGGATTCTATTAGGGATTGTAGAGTTCTGAAATGTTCTTTTTCAAAAACATGGATTGATACTTCATTAACTCGGGATTTATTAATTAGATTATATTTAAAGGAGACTGATTTTAACATAACTTTGATTTTATCGTTGGTTTCTTTACCATCTAAAACAATATTAAAGGGGGGGAGTCTTTAATTTTTGATGACCGAGACGATGCTTCCATCAACGTTGCTTTTACCATCCTCTGGGCTGAGCACTTCGTATTTATTCTGGGTATTTATTGCGCGTCTAGTTTTTATTTCACTAAAAAGGATATTATTGGCTTTCCTCTTACCTTTTCTATTTTTGGCCTCTTGGAAGCCATCTTGACTGGAATCTTCGGTGTTAATTAACTCTGTTTCCATTGAAACATTTTCTCCTCCTTGGCTTCCCTGACTTGTATTTTGTTCACCTGCCATCATCTGGTTGGGACCTCCAAGGGTCCCTTGACTTAGATCTACTTGCTGCACTTTGGTTTGCGTATTTTTTTGTCTTGAAAAAGACAGATTGAATAGTTGAAAATACGTTGAGGAGCGATGCGCACTCGACGACCGCCCAAACGAAACTCCAGATGTTAAAGATTTTTTTTTTTTTTTTTTATTTTTTTATAGGTAGAAAAGAGCCCCTCCTCGCTCCTTTCTGTGAGGAACAACCACCGAAGGGCGCGACGCGAGCGTTTGAATACTAAGCATGCGAAGCATGCTTAACATACGAACGCATTGTTCCTCTCCAAATTGAAACGACGTGTACTTGACTGGGAGGTGTAGTGCGGATTACTCGAATGAGCATGACCACAAATCTGATTAGTGGGTGTGCTTGACGGTTAGTAGGACATGACTAATTTTGGTGAAAACCCCCACGTGGGGAAAAAAAACCATTAACTATCGTGATAAAATGTAGGATCATGATATTTGGAATAGTAAATGAAACATAATGTTTCAGCTGAAAATAAAAGATGTTAGGATATAGAAAGTACCAAATATGAATAGTTGTTGTTCGTACTATTAGGTCCAAGGTTGGACCGCTAAAAATCATGTTATATTGCTATAATGTATTTACGGTCATATGGTTCTGAAAAATAAAATATGAGTTAGTTATTCTTAAATAAAAAGTCCTTGGGCCTTGCGTACTTGACCAAGGGATCGTAATCATATTGACCCAATCTCTTGATCAACTCATACTCGGACACCTTGCACCTCTCATAAAAAGACTTGCTTAATTTAGTAGTAAAGTCTTTTAAATATTCAAGTTTGAATTCTTTATGTAATTGCTTCATTCTAGTATAGCGGTGAGCATAAGTAATTAATCCTAAGACACGATTTTGAATTTTTTGAAGTTTACCGTGATTTGTTTTAGATGTATTACCCCATATAACCGATGCATATGTTAATATGGGGCGGATGAAGATTTTATAGATTATAAGACCGTTCTTGATATTAAAACCGGATTGACATTTCAATAGAGGATACAGTCTTGATACAGCACCAAAAGCTTTATTGCGAACATTATCAATATGTTTGTTAAATTTAAGTCGGTGATCAAGGGTTACGCCTAGATATTTTACTTGGTTTTTCCAGGCTATAGGGGTATTATCAAATTCAGGAGGGTTTATGTTACGATTTTTGAGTTGGTAACCAAAAAGTATTGACTCTGATTTGGAAGCATTAATTTTGATGCGCCATTTCTTGCACCAACCACTGGTTAAAGTAAGTTGATTATTTAAACGTTCAACAATCTTAGTATTACTCCAAGAGGAGACAAAGTATACTCTATCATCTGCAAATACACCGGTTTCGACACCCGGCTGACGCGGCATATCGTCAATGTAAATATTAAAAATTTTGGGACCAATGAGGCTACCTTGCGGTACACCAGATTCAATGTTAAAAATGTCCGAAATTTTATTGTCTACTAGAACTACGAACTTGCTTGATTTTAAGTATGAATTTAAGAAGTGTATGAAAGAATCAGGAATTTTGTACTCGATTAGTTTGCGTAGGAGTCCGTTATGCCAGACGCTGTCAAATGCTTTGGCAACGTCTAGAAAAACGGCCCCTGTTCTACGATTTTTATTAAATTCTTCAGTGACATGTTCAGTCAACCGTAGAATTTGTTGGTCTGCGGAAAGCTGGTGTTTAAAGCCAAATTGCTCATTACATATTAAATTTTTATCTTTGGCTATTTTTTCAAAACGATTTAAAAATATTGCTTCAAGAGCTTTGCTCATAGTATTAAGTAAACTGATCGGCCTATAGCTGTCTGCTTTAGTGGGGTCTTTACCACCTTTTTGAATTACCGTAATGACAGCTTTTTTCCAAGCCGTTGGAAAATAATTTAGTCTAAGGCACGCATTAAAAATTTCTACGAGAAATTCAATAACGTGTAAGGGGAGCTTTTTCATGATAAAATTAGATATGCCGTCATCACCCGGAGCCTTGTTATTTTTAGTACGCTTGAAATAGCCGAAAACCTCGTCAACGTTCGTTGGATCAATTTCGCTAGTAGGGGGAACATTGAGGAAGTCTTTAACAAATTTATCCGTTTCTTTAATAAATGGAGGATCTGAAATATCCGTATGAGGAGTCATAGTTGTTGCAAGAAACGATGCAATTCTATTAGCTTTGTCGCGAGGGGAAAAGAATTTAATTTCACCGTTGTCGTCTTTTAAGGGAGGAATGGAACTTCGGGGTCTAGTCAGTAATTTAGTCATTTGATAAAGAGAACGATCTTTAATATTTAATTTTTGAACTGTAGTAATCCACGAGTTATTACGGAATTTTTGGATTTCAATAAAGATTCTACGTCTTAATGCGTTTATTAATTGACTATCGTAAAGCTGAGGCCGCCGGCGGCTTTGATTTATTTTACGGTGACGGTACTTTATTAAATCAATAATTTCAGCAGGCAAGGGTTCATGAACTGTTTTGTATGTATGTTTGGGGGTAGAGATCTTAATTGCAGCCATAATATCATTAGTTATTTTATTAACTGCCCAATCTATTTTTTCTACTGAATTTAATTTTTCCGTGCCAAGTCGACAGTCTTCGAGAGATTCGTTAAATTTGTCAAGGTTCATCTTAGAATAATTATATCTAGGTTTATTTATATTATGGCTGCATTTAAGATCAATAGTATGAAGTACTGGAAGATGATCAGAATCAAGATTAATTTGATCAGGATCAGAATCATCTGATCCAATCACCTCTGTATTAATTATATAATTAAAGTTTTTAATAAGAGCGAAGTCAATTAAGTCCGGTTTTTTGGGTTGTCCGTTTGTACAATAGGGAAAATGAGTAGGAGTATTAGGAACAGTGATCTCGACACCATTTTTCATACAATAATCTAAAAGCTTATTGCCATGAGGATTATTAACCCGACTACCCCATGCGCGGTTTTTGGAGTTGAAATCACCGGCCGCAAATACTTTTGAGGAAGCATTAAAAATTTTGTCCAAATCATTTTTATTAAATTTATTTTTAGGAGAATTGTAGACTGAAATTATCGATAAGGTTTCACCGTTAGCTTTTACGTTAACCGCGGTTGTTTCTAATGATTCAAGATTATTTATTTGAATTTCATAATTTTTAATGCCATTTTTAATTATCAAGGCCGTACCTCTATTATTGTCGTTACGATAAACTCTATAACCAGGAACTTTAAATTTATGTTTATTTTTGAGAAGAGTTTCATTTAATAATAAAATATCAATATTGTAATGATTCAAGAAGTTTCGAATTTCCATAACTTTACTATGACAGCCATGTGCATTCCATTGACATATTTTTAGCTTTTTTTCGGTTGTATTATCCATTTTAAGCAACAATTAAGTCCATGAATTTAGAATTGATTTCGAACTGTCTTTGAAGAACTTGCATTCTTGTTAGAATTCCTTTAAAGTAATCATTAAGTAAACCGTTACTGAGCTGAACTAATTCGATTAAACTAGATTCTTTATCAGCAGGGATGCGGTTTTCTGTATGGTGCGTTTGTCTATTTTGTTGTCTAGTTTTAGTCGGGGTACTTTTGGCTGCTTGAGCAAAGCTATGGAAAGACGATTTCTTTCTCAGGTTAGGAAAATCCTTACTGTTTTCAATATGAAAATTGGGTTCAAAGTCGGGATTTTCCTTTTGAATTTTAGCTTTTTTAATTTTGGCCACATTTTTAATCTCCCTGGAATACACTGGACAGCCCTTATAGCTTGCTGTATGATTGCCTTTGCAATTTATACAGCGAGCTGGAGCTTCTTTTTTCTTAGTACATTCTTTAGTTTCGTGTTCACCGGCGCACTTTACACAGTAAACTTTGTTTAAGTGACAATTTTTAGCAACATGTTTAAAGCCCTGACACTTGTAACATTGTCTAGGAGCTAAGGGCATAACATAATTTTCAATTTTCACGGGAGTGCGAAATAAGTACTTAAGCGCGGCAATTTTCCGATTTTCTTCAGTGTTTTTCAAGGAGACCAAAAATAGTGGCATTTTTTGCTTAACTTTATTATTATCTACAACGCGAGTTTTAGTGAGTTGATCTACACTAATGACTTCAAATCCATTCTCCACTAATTCATTTTTAATATCGTCAGTTTGTTCGTCAATTCTTAAACCACGAATAACAATTTTTAAGGGAACATCACTATCTGGATTGCTATAAAGCGTGTAACCAAAGTTTATTTCCTCAAGTTTTTTTGTTAAAGCACGAAAATCATCAAGATTAGCGACATTTACTTGTACTTTATTTTCACGATTAAAGTTATAGAATGTAGGTTTGAATTTTAAGTCATTAGTAATTAGATATAATTTTTTGAAAGTATTTTCAGCAGTGATTTTACAAGTGACAGGATAAATTTTTTGTTTATTATTACTACTATTATCAGTAATAGAGGTGTCGTTATTTTCAAGGACAGAAAAAGAATTGCTAGTTAAAATTTCAGTATTTTGCCTTTTGGCTTTAATATTATTAAACTCTTTTGACTCACGTGACCTTTTTTGTCTACCACTCCTAACCTGTTGGAATCCTTGTTGGTTTTGGTCTCCAATAACAGCATAGTCCATAAGCTCATCCTCGTCGCTCGACATCATTGAGCGTTGTTGATTCGTAGACACGTCCAGCTCTTGCGCAGTCGCGCCCAAAAAATACGTTGGTTGCCTCGAGAAGACAGGTTGTAGATATCCTTGCAGCTCTGATGTACGTCCTCACCGAACGAAGATCAAAGCAAGAATCCAATTCCAATGCTCTAAAGCTCAATCAATCAATTTTTAGGTAATTTTTTTCAGATGTTAAAGATTTCTTAAAACATATTTATATACCTTTAGTACACCTTTTTACTTTCGAGAGAACTACAGTTTATGTTCATCAGTGTTATCTTGTCTTAACAAATTTTCATTTCCTGGCGTCTTGAAGCATTTTAGGCTAATACCAACCAAAAAATCGAATTCACCGGGAAATTTTTCATAGGGGTAACTTTTTTTTTTTTTAATTGTGCTAAATTAATCAACATTAATCGGGAAATTCTTTCAAATTTTGCTGTCTCAACATATAAGCTTGTAAAAACAAAAATATATATCCGTATGTAGTAAGTTTTCCGCGGAATTCAAATTTTTGGTCAGATTTTTAATTGGTCACGTGACTTGGCGGGAAATTTGAAATCTGTAAAAAACGAAGTTTTAAAGCTGCTATATTTTGGTCTGGAGCTCTCAAAACTTACTAAACTTTGTAAACTTTGAAGTATGAGAAGTACTTTGAAACCTAGTAGAGGATTTTTTATTTATATACTTTTGAGAAATTCAAATTTAAAAAAAGGGGTTTCGCGATATTTTAACGATTTCTCGCGCATGCACAACTCAAAAAAAAAATTTTGACCCCAGAATTGGATTTTACGGGAAATTTCCTATCAGGGCCTAAGAGGAAAAAATTTTTCATGTAAATGTGCGTTTTTCACAGAAAAAATAAGAAAAATTTTCTCTCATTTTTTTTACTTTTTTTATAAAAGTCCAAAACACAAAAATGGCCGCCAAAAATCGAAGACTGAACCTTATAAGCTAAAAATTGACGTCGAGGCTTATTTTTAGTAGTACTTTTGAAAAAAAATACTTTGGATCTAATTTGAAGACCCGACCATGCATCTTGTAACGGTTTGGTTTAAATTTAGCCATATAGTGATAATTATTTTTATTTCAAAGTTTATTTAAATAGTATACATATGATTAAAATTGTAAACATTTTTGCATATAATATATCATTATATTTTCTTCATTCATAAAATGAACAACAATCTATGCCTGCTATTTGGTATGTACATCTAACTGTTGAACATTTTTTACAAGTACAATTAGGAAAAAGAACTTCTTGATCAGATATTAAAATATTTATGCTCTTTGTTAATAAAAGCAGCTCATCTTTTATGTAGAATTCAAAAGATTATTTTTCAATTCAGGTCTAAATATTCTTATTCAGGGACCTCGAACACTTAATACTACTAATCATTTTTAAGACAATTCGCTCAGTGCAGGTAGGCGTGGCGATGAAAAAATCTATCGAAGCGCTCATGGTGGCAGGCTCTGAACTAGCTACTCGGGGCTTTTTATACTGTTTAGCATGGAAAATGAAAAAAATATCAAGTAATTTTAAAATTTTTAATTATTTTTCCAATTCCAAGTGTTCAAAAGCATTTAAATAACAGTATATTTTATATATACACTTAAAAATAGCAGCAAGACATTTTTTTATTTTATACCGGAGTAACTTACAAAAACTATTAATATTTTAAAAATTTATTTAAATAAACTGTTTTATTTTTATTAAATATTGTAAAACAAATTATTCGGAATCATTTCATATAAATTACTTGCAAAAATATTTTTGAATTATTTTACAACTAAAATTTTTAATTTATTTCCATATGCTTTACATTATAAAAGCCCCGAATAGAAGGAGGGGTACCATGTGATTAAGCATAAACCGCCCCTCCTGCACTGAGCGAATTAGGAACGTTTTTTATGATATATGTCAAAAAAACGTTCAAAATTGACCTAAAAATCCTGATTCTCAGCATTAGGGCTAATTTTTCGAAGTCATTTAAAATCAGCGTAAACTTACTTATCACATATAAGTAGCCTTGCAAAAACCTTAGACATGCTTAAATTTAATATATACGGCTTCTGGACTATAGATATCAATACCATAATGGATTTAGAATATCACGAGCATACACATTAGAATACTTATAGACACACACACACACACACACACACACACACACACACACACACACACACACACACACAAACCCAAAAAAATAAAAAAATCGAAGGATTTTCAAAATTTTCTATGAACTTACTCTATATCTGAACCAAACCTCAACGATATCCAACGCTCCAAGATGCTCTTCTACAAGCTGTTATACCTGACAATTATAATCAAACGGGTTTGAAAACAATTTCTGCCAACCAGATCACCATAACCAAGAAGGTTTGGTAAAAAACTCTTGCCAAGCAGCATCAAGCCCATCCAAGCAGCTAGATGCAGTGAACAGCAGTTTCTATCAAGTAGTTTCAATCACTGCACAAACTAATTATTTACACTCCAAACTTTACCAACCAATTGTAAGGAGTTTTGTTAAGCAGTTCTTCTAATAGATAAATGCACTTAAATAAAGTTTTTTCTTCTCTTTCGTAAATCCTTGAGACATATTAGATACATTTATTTAATACAGATTTAATTGTAATGTGAATATTTGCGGTAGCCGGAAATAACATTAATAATTATAATCGAAATTATCTATTAGATTCTATATTCGCGACGCGTGGTCGTTAAATAAATCTTGAACTTACCTTCCTATAATATAGAAAGAGACAAAGAGATAAATTACTTAATTTTCAAGGTCGGGGAATATTTAGGAATTTCGGAGTGAGATGATATATAAATTTTCAATAGAGAAATTTTAATATTAATAATAATAAATGAGACTCCTTTTTTCTTATTTATAATAACACACAATATGAATTTATTAATCGAAATTTACATTAGTGGTTTCAGCTCGATCATTTTTGTAAATAAGTCTTGGAAAACCACCAGATATTTAAAACCGCTCTTACTTCTTGGGAATTCCATACAGTTACCTGCGACAACTGTCCAAGGGGTTTCAACAATGCGCTTGCCCGTAAGACCTTGTGGGCCTGTTTGAACAGCTTTGTGTCTTTGGTATTCTAAACATCTTGTTACATATTTGAAGGTATCATGATACATTCCTGGCATAAAATAAGTTCTTGATAAGATATACTAGGTTTTGCATGTAAGGATCTTATAGGATAAATAATTTGGTTATTCAGTGATTTTATTTATAAAGAAAAAACACAGTTTTATTATTACTTAATATACATAAAAGAAATATGTAAAGATTTAAGACTACTGTTCTCTAGGATTGCTTTTAACTAACTAACTAAAATGATATAAGATTAACATATGAACATATTATTTTCTCACGACAAAGGACACAAGCTGCGACACTAAATTAAAATATCAATATAAGAGTCTATTTCCTTTTTCCCATAAAAAAACACATGTTTAATCTCAACTTTACTTAATTCACTTTTACGTAAACAAACACATAAATAGTATATAAAAATAATTATTCTCAACACTCCTCCTTAATTATTTTTATTTTAAGTCTTTCAATTAATATTTCTTGACAACGGCTTCGTAAATATATCTGTAAAAAAAACTGATCTTCACTTCTCAAATGTTGCATTTCTATTCTTCATAAATATTTAATAAGTTTTTCAATGTTTCTTTCTTTAGTAATTTTTCTTGATATGTTTTATTAAAGAGCTTCAGATACTGAAATTTTTACTTTATCAAAATTTTCAGGCGTATATCTTTCTGGTGGCTTCAAATTTCTACGATCTCTTAAATTTGTAATTCTTGGCTGGTTTTTAGTGTCACTAATTTCTGACTGACTATCTGATGACTTATTTAATTCACTTTCTTCGGATTGATTATTATCATTATCTTCGACTTCTGAATTTTCTTCACTAAATTTTTCAATATCACTACTTTCTGGTTGACTATCTGATAAGTTATTTGATTCACTTTCTTCTGTTTCATTTTCATCATTATTTTTAACTTCTGAATTTTCTTCACTAACTATTTCAATATTACTACTTTCTGATTTACTATATAATAACTTATTTGATTCACTTTCTTCTGTTTGATTTTCATCATTATCTTCAACTTCTAAATTTTCTTCACTGACTTTTTCAATATTACTATTTTCTGATTTACTATCTGATAACTTATTTGATTCACTTTCTTCTGTTTGATTTTCATCATTATCTTCAACTTCTAAATTTTCTTCACTGACTTTTTCAATATCACTATTTTTAGAGATTTGAATTTGCAATTCACTAAAACTTTCTATACCAAAATTTTCATCAAAAAGAATATAACTTACTACATCTTTTACTGATTTTTCCTGACGAAACAGAGGTCTAAATAGATTATTTTTATTTATTGACACTACAACAATATTTCCTTCTCTATCCTTAAAAAATGATTTCTCTGCATCTGCTTCTTGTTTATATCCTCTTTTTAATACAGTTAACGCAGAGAATAAATTAAAAGGCATATGCAGCGAAAATAGTACATTTTGTAAAACTACTTTTCTCCAATTTTTATTATCATAAGCTTCTAATTCTATATCGCCAACGCCGATACCTTCTAATTCTGAACCATTGCCTATTAAAACCATTACAGGTTCAGCTAACTCTTCATAATTAGAAAACCATTCTTTACGACAGCACATATGTTGCGTCACACCTGAATCTTGTATCCAAAAATTTTTAAAATTTTCTCTTGACAACTTACTAAAACTTGCTGCTGATAAGCCTACTGTGATAAGAGCACGTCTTTCTGTATAATTTCTCGTACTACTTTGATTTTCCGTATTCTTTTCTGGACAGTCTCTCGCAAGGTGACTCTTTTCTTTGCAAATTTTACAGCCAAATTTATTTTTAATATATTCAAAATATTTCTCACATGGTTTTCCACGGCATTCAGATATTACATGACCCTTTTTGCCACACTTATAACATTCAAAACTTTTACTATTTATATTTTCTGTATTATTTAACTGGTTTGCAAAAAGTGCATTTTGAGGCAAAGATTTAACTGGTTCACTATCAGTTAATCTATCTTCTTCTAATCTGAGCCTATCAAATAAAGTGCTTAAATTTTTGTCAGCTGCACTTACGTTATCCCATGCTGGTCTAAAATGTTGAAATTTTACTGGTAATATGGCCAAAACTCTTTGCATAATCCAACTTTCCTTAACTTCTTCTCCTTCTGCTGATAAGCTATCTGCAAGTTCTTGAATATGCATGCAATTTTCTATTACTGATTTTGACTCATTGTATTTATATCCAAAAAATTGCCTTTGCAACCCTTCCACTGTTACATCGGACCTTTTTCCATATAAAGTATCCAATTTTTGTAGCATTGCATGAGCTGTTGTACAATTTGAGATTTTCTTCGCAATAATACTAGAACAATTGAGACCTATTAATGTTTGCGCTTCTAAATCCTTATTTTCCCATGCTATGACTGATTCTGCCGTTTCCGGCGCATCTGGTTTCCTTTCCACTCCAGTGGCTACCTTAAAAATTTTCTTCGTTTTTAACGTTAAATTTAGTTTAAAACTCCATGAATCATAATTTACTTTTCCTTGGCTATTTTCTACTAAGGCTTTTAAACAAGAACGTACTGTATCTGCCATACTTTTTTTCTTTAATAAATCACTGTACACAAACTGATATAAAAATTAATGCACTAACTTTCTTACTGACTTACTAAAATAAACTTTACTAATAGCACTAATAATTACACTTCACTTAACTGTTTTTATTTATCCAGATTACACGCACAAAAAAAAAGCATTAACTGGAGCCCAGAACCTGATAAGATATACTAGGTTTTGCATGTAAGGATCTTATAGGATAAATAATTTGGTTATTCAGTGATTTTATTTATAAAGAAAAAACACAGTTTTATTATTACTTAATATACATAAAAGAAATATGTAAAGATTTAAGACTACTGTTCTCTAGGATTGCTTTTAACTAACTAACTAAAATTATATAAGATTAACATATGAACATATTATTTTCTCACGACAAAGGACACAAGCTGCGACACTAAATTAAAATATCAATATAAGAGTCTATTTCCTTTTTCCCATAAAAAAACACATGTTTAATCTCAACTTTACTTAATTCACTTTTACGTAAGCAAACACATAAATAGTATATAAAAATAATTATTCTTAACAGTTCTAGCGAGTCTATCGTATGTCTTTGCTATTCCGAAGTGACCTGAGAAGGGTTCGTGATGTACTTCTTGTAAAGCCTTCATTCGCCATTCTAAGGGTAAAACTAATTTCCAATTATTGTCTTCTCCAGTAATGGGATCAAGCAGATAATCTTTTCTATGAATATATATTCTATTATCGTAAACTTGCAATCCGGAAATTTCCAAGGCCATACCTCGATTTCTTTCATTCGTCGTAAATACCATTTAGTGAATTTCTTCTAAAACTGCTAAAAAATCTTGTTCATTTTCAGTGCTTGATTTATTTAAGTCTTTATAAGGGATGCGGGATAAAGCATCAGGGACATAATTGAGACAACCTTTTCTATATTGTATGTCAAAATCCCATTGTTGCAATTCTATGGCCTTTCGTGCAAGACGACCTGTAGGTTCTTTTAAATTATTCAACCATTTTAGACTTGAATGGTCTGCAATGGCTGTAAAATTATAACCTTCTAGGTAGGGTCTGAATTTTTTATGGCCCAAATTAAAGCCAAACATTCGCGCTCTGTGGCGCTACAATTCTTTTCCGCATCGCTCAGTACTCGGGTGTTCTCCGTCGTCATATTGTTGAGTCAGCACTGCACCCAAGGATTCGTCGCTAGAGTCGGTTTGTACCGTGAATCTTTTTGAAAAATCGGGTCTGGCTAGTACGGGAGTACTAACTAAGGCCATTTTTAATTTTTCAAAAGATTCTTGTTGCTTTTGAACCCATGTCCACTTGACATCCTTATGTAATAATTTTACAAGTGGTAATTTAAGTTCGGCAACTTTTTCAATAAACCGGGAATACCATCCTACCTTACCTAAAAATCGCCTGAGTTCTTTTAGGTTAGTGGGGGCTGGGTATTCTAAGACCGGTTTAATTTTTTCTTTATCGGATCTAAGGCCTTTTGCATCTAATACAAATCCTAGATATATAATCTCTTTATAGCCGAAATCGCATTTTTCGGGATTTATCGAGAGTCCTACTTCTACTAATTTCTTTAGAACTATTCTCAAGTATTTTAGGTGTTCGTCGAAAGTCTCGGTTGCTATATATCGTCTTGATAAGTTAAAACACAAGGCTTGAGCTCTGGCGTAATAATCTTGTCCATAAGTCGTTGGAAGGTTTTAGGGCCATCTGTGACGCCAAAAGGTATCCTGGTGAATTGTAACAGGCCTAGCCCTGGTAGAGCAAAAGCTGTGTACATTTTTGATGTCTCTTCTAGGGGACATTGGTGGAACGCTTTGAATAAATCGATTTTGGACAGAAATCGAGCTTTTCTAAGCTTATCCAAAGAAGCGTCCAAATTTGGTAACGGATATGAATCCTTTTCAGTCACTTTATTGAGGTCGCGATAATCCACGCACATTCTCCAGGTTCCTGCTGGTTTACTAGGAACCATCAATGGTGCACTGCACCAAGAACTGTTAGAATATTCGACCACACCTAACTTGATCCATTTTTTTGCTTCCTCGATCGCCAAATCCAATAATTTTGGTGACATACGTCTAACCTTGTGTCTTACTGGAATGGCGTCAGGTTTATTTTATGCTTAAGTAGGTGAGTTTTGCCTAAGGGCATTGGATTTGGAGGTAAACATTCTTTTAAAACTTTTTCTATTTCCTTTTTTTGGTCTATACTAATTTCTTCTATACCTTCCGACCAAACAATTCAAAAAGAAAAAGAAAATTCAAGTAATAAACAAAAAAAATTAGAAAATTGAAATAATGATTTAGATTTTTGTGTAGATTATAACGACGATGATTATGAAATAGACCCAAATTTTTCCCTCTTAAGTATAGAAGAAAAAGATAATTTGGAAAAAAAAATTATGATTTGTGTTTGAAATTGATAAAAATGTGCTTTATTTTCCCTTGTGTTTAAATCATAAATATCTCTATCTCTTTTTCTCTATAATATTCCCCCGACCCCGATTTTAAAGTATATTACTTTCTTTCTTTTTTCAGCTTATATGATACAGATTGGTAAGTACCGCGAACACGTGAAGTTTTAAAATGATAAAAATTAGATACTTACAATAATGTGTCTATTTCCGCAAAGCCGGAAATAGCCACATTAGCCGTAAATAACCACACTACATAATAAACTAATAAATTGAAGTAGAAATTTAATTTTAATTTAAAAATTTTGTTTAAAAAAAAGTTCAGCTAATAAAAAAAAAAATTAAAAAAAAACTTTCATTAAAAATCTATTATTGAAAGTTGAAGGTCAAATTTATGTATTTGAAAGATAGATCGAAATAGTATATTTTATGAGAATGAAAAAAAAATTGGAAGCGTCAAAACGTATCCTGCACGGCGCATAACCCAACTTAATAATAAAGTATAACAATATCAGAAAAAGTAAATAACAAGTACAATTAAACCATTGTATTATATGTTCGATTTCTTTAAAATTCTTTTTGTTTAGGAATAGTTTATATTTATCCACTTTAGCCCTGGAAAGTATACATTTAACATATCGTAAATAGCATATAGTTGTATTACAATGCTATAATAGTTCCCATCTCAAAAATGTAGGTTTATTCAGAAAACAAAACGCAGCGCAACAAACTAATAAAATTCTTATTTTTCTTCACCTTTTTGCCTTTTGATTTAAAACTAATAAATCTTACATTTCTTTATTTTTTTGCTTTCTCTTTTAAAATTCATAAATTTTTTTTATTGTTCTTCAATTTTTAACCAACTATATATTATAATTAAGTTGACTCCATTCATTCATCCTTTACCAAAACCAACTTGGTAAAAAGTTTAAGACCATCAATTTATCAATGAACCCTCTAATCGAGAATAATGCTTTATAGAACTGTAAGAATTATTTTTCTTTATTCGAATAAGCTACAAGATTGTGTATCAAAATCCTTTTTTTTCACCTTCATAAATTAAATTTTTACTCATAAAAATTCAAAAATACTGAAGTTTTCTAAAACTAAAATTTAACTGCATTTTTTATACCTATCGGAAAATCTATAATTAATTAACTCATAAACTAAACTAAATTTATCAAAATATTGACAAAATTAACCTTGCAAAAGCAATTTTTTTAGGGCAAAAATGCTAAAATACCAAAATTTTCTAAATTCACAAATTAAATGTATTTTTTTATGCCTATCGTTAATTTTATGATTAATTGACCTATATTAAACTATATATACCATAATAGTGCCAAAATTAACCTTAAAAAGCAATTTTTTCATTGCAAAAACACAAAAATACTGAACTCATCTAAAATAAAAAAATTAACTGCATTTTTTTTAAAACATTTTGATTAAATTATGATTAATTGAATATTATACGCTGCGCGTCTGGCAATGACGTATTTTCTCGCTACAGTCGCAGAAAAATTTTGTACAATCCTCGGCCATAAACTAAGAATGACCCAAATCGCAGTTTACCATCCTCGGCTTCGCCTCGGAAGTTAATTTACGTGCGATTCGGGCCATTCTTTATTTTTCTGGCTTAGGACCGTAATATACTATCATGGACGCGGATTCTGATTTCGTAGACAAATTTTTTTAGTTGAAATTTTTCATCGCAGTAAGTAATTGATAAAAATGCCAAAAATATACTTAGATAATGCTAGCTGTTGTCGGCAACTGAACAATTTTCGTAAAAACCGGATATCATTCATTAGATCAAAGCTTAAGAAAACTATGAATCTTTAATATTTTGGACTTAATTGATTCACATTATATTCATATTTGTCTATGAGCTAATCTGGATAATTTTATTCGAGCAGGAATATTTTTTAATTTTTCTTTATAAATTTCATAAAATACAAAAAACCTTTTTTAGTTAAAGCATAAAATAGCGCAAGCGCTATATTTGATTTTTAGGACGAAGGGAAGAATAATTCAAGGGAGCTTAATAAACAGTTCTCATTCATACCAGCGATAGTAAACTTTATTCCTTCAAACTAAATAAAACGATAAATTTTTGAATTCGTGCATTGAAAAATAGGTTTTAATTACATCCGATTTTTTTATTTATTAAATATATTTAATGGTTTTCAACGAGCAATTGTAATATTTTTTAAATAATATCATACAAAATTATTTAAGAAAATATAAAAAAAAAATACCAAAAGTTTTAGAAAGTAATTAAAAGTAAAAATTATAATTAATTCTTTGGTTTTTAGTGTTCAATATATTCATTGTTTATATAGTTTTGTAATTTTTGGCAACAAATTACGAATTAAAAGTACCTATAATGAATAGGTTATTATAATTGGTTATTTCTTGAATGTACAATTGTACACATTTATTTGTTAAATAATGAAAAAAAAATCGTTGCTTAACTGTTAGTACTGATTCCTCGTAGAGTAGGAAAATGGGTTTTATTGAACTAGAACCATCATGTAAAAACATTTCTAGTTGGAGTCTACCCGGGACCTACACATTTCGATCTTGCACATCTATTTTCTTACACATTTTATTACTATTATATTTTTTGCGTGTAATAAAATGTGTAAGAAAATAGATGCTGTGTAAGTGTCACCTTTTAAAGGACGTAAACAAATTCTCTCAGCGCTATAGTCAATTAACCTACACTGTAAAAAGTAACTTTCTTATATTAACAAAAAAATTAGAACATTTTCGAAAAATTAGTAAATTTTCGAAAAAATTTGTAAATATTCGAAAAAAATCGTATATCCTATCTTAAAAATGAGTTAGTCATCGATACGGTAACTATGTACATTGTTATCGCTAAAAGAGTCATTCTGATTGGTTCTCGCAATAATGTAAACAATAAATACATAACAAACATAAACTTTACAAACAATAACATTAACACAACTCAAAAAGTTAGGTTATTTTATAAATGGTTATTGATAATTAAAAATTATTTATTTAATTCATTTAAAAAATTAAAAGAAAGCATAGATTAATTTAAAATTTAAATTATTGGTTAAAATTATCATTTTTTTGCATATATTGCAAAATTCAAATCTTTGTTGTGTAAATTATGTTTTTAAATTTTTAAATATTTTTTTAAATGCATAAGAGAAGTACTTGATGATTATGATCATAATAATAATAATAATAATAGTAAATAATAGTATATTACGACCCTTGGCCAGAAAAATAAAGCCCCAAATCGCAGTTTACAACTCGGAAGATAATTTACGTGCGATTTAAGCCATTCTTTTTTTATGATCAAGGGTCGTATACGATTTTTCTGCGGCAGTGGCGAGAAAACAAGTCTTCGCAGTGGCCGGGAAATACGTGCTTTCTGGTCATTGTCCAGAAAAAATAATTTTGTCGTCTTTAAAAAAAATTATATTCCAATAAATAAATAAGAAACATTCTGATACTTATAGGGATTCTTTAGTCTGTTTAACTTATAAAAAAGTTTTAACAAATAATTTTTTGAAAAAATTTAAATTTACGCGGTTCTTAATCCAAAGTCAGATTTTTATTTTGTTGTACAACTTAGTAAAAATTTACAGAATCGTGAAAAAACTGATTATCCAAAAAATGCAAGAAAAAATTATGCTTGAATATTGCTTGAATATTAACATGGAACATGTTTATAGGAGGGGGAGGGGGGTAACTCAGTAGCTCCAATAGTTAAGAGTGTCCGGGATGTGAAATGGGACTTTCTAAACTTTGATTTGGAGACTTAGAATATTTTCAGTTTCGGGACTTATAATTTTAAATGGGATCTAGGAAGATAAAATTTGAAGAAATAATGATTTTTTATGAGGGTAAAATCTAGAGAATAAGACAAAACGATTTGCCGAAAAAAAAGGTGTTAAAAATTATTCATTTTTGTGATATTTCTATCGGTAAATATATTTTGGTACTTATTTGAAATGTACTACAATAACTAGATGGATTCTATAACGTTTTAGATCCAAAAAAGCAATTGGATATAGGGTGTATATATGAATTATTAACATTAAAACCCGTAAAATGCTAAGGAAAATTATACAGCGTCCTAGGAATGACTTAGATTCTTCAACAGTGAAACTTTTTATTTTTAAAAATGTTTGGATTACAAAAAACATATGAGAAATATTATCAAAATAATAATAATTTACTTTGAAAATCTATTCCTACTAGATAAAATATTACTGTCACCATAAATCAGAATAAAATGGTTTTAATACCTTATATTTTAATTTTTATTTCGTTCTAGAAAAATTTGAGTCATCTCAAGACTGCTGTATAATTTGTCCTCGGTATTATAAGGGTTTCATGTACTGTAAAAAGTAACTTTCTTAGATTTACAAAAAAAATAGAATTTTTTCGAAAAATTAGTGAATTTTCAAAAAATTTTTTAATATTTCATAAAAATCGTAAATTCACTAAATTTAGTATATTATCGAAAAATTGGAGAATTCTCGATTTTTTTTTGTGATTTTACGAAAAAAGTTGTAAATTCACAATTATTTTGCGGAAATTTACAACTATTTTTTGTAAATTTTCGAAAAAAATTGTAAATTATAAATTTTTCTTGCGAATAATTCACAAAAAAAAATCGAGAATACTCGAATTTTTTGTTAATGTACTGAATTTAGTAAATATACGATTTTTTTCGAATATTACACATTTTTTCGAAAATTTACTAATTTTTTTGAAAATGTTTTTTTTGTTAATATAAGAAAGTTACTTTTTACAGTGTGTATACACACAAAATCCAATAATTTTTTTGGGTCTGGACCCGTTATCGGTTATAGAGGCAGAGCTAAAAATGGACTATATTTTTAAAATTGTCCTTTTTAGATCCTTGAATGTGACCTAATAAAGTATATATACATAGACAATGTTACCCTTATTAAAGATTAAAAAAGTTACGATCTGTATAAATGTGATACGTTTTGGATAACGGAATTATTATTAGAATAAATAATTTGGGTAATGCAATTAAAAGAAAAACAGTAGGTGGGTATGAGATTAACAAGACACGTTAATACATGTTAAAATAAATAGAGATATAGATTAGATTATTTCATAGATTATTTCATATTAGATTATTTCACCCCCTCATTAAGAAATCCAAAATATACACAAACTATAACGAGATTTAGCCCATTATATAGGTTATTGGAGCTTTTAATTATAACTTTAACTTTTCTATTAATGAAAAATGAAACAAATTCTCTTAAATTAGGAAAAACTTCCCTTATTGTGGGTAATTTTTTTATGTTCTCAAATAATAACGAAATTTTGACAAGAGTAAGAGTAAAAAATATTCATGAAATTAATAATTGAATTATAATTAAAAAAAAAGAACAATATTTTTAAAATAAAAGCGTTATTTAAAAATCGTGTTTTTCGAAACAAGTAAACAAATAAAGTTGTATTACACCGATTGCGAAGATTCACAGGCCCAAGGTGCGTAGCACTGAGGGAATATAATCGTATTCGATGTTAAATATACATTAAATATACATTTATATAACGAATTTCGAAAATAGTTTTATTTAAGAAGTGCAGTGTAAAGTTTACCCATTTGTAACTAAAGTTCAACTTTACGCACGATGTTAAATAAAAAGTATTTACTATGTGAAAAATTTAAAATAAAATAATGGTTGCTTTTTTTAATAATCTGAACTGAGATTTTTGATTTAGTCTTTTGGTAAGTTAGTAATCCAGGTCAGTTGGCCAGAATGATAAAAAAACGTATTGTGGAAACTCTGAATTTTTATTATTGACCCTGTCGCTGCGCTGTAATGACTTCCTAAAAGGCTAAATAAAAAATCTGACTTTTGATTCTTACACTGTAAAAAGTAACTTTCTTATATTAACAAAAAAATTAGAACATTTTCGAAAAATTAGTAAATTTTCGAAAAAATTTGTAAATATTCGAAAAAAATCGTAGATTTACTAAATTTAGTATATTATCGAAAAATTCGAGAATTCTCGATTTTTTTTGTGAATTCGCAAGAAAAATTGGTAGTTTACCATTTTTTTTCGAAAATTTTCAAAAATAGTTGTGAATTTACAATTTTTTTTCGTAAAATCACAAAAAAAATCGAGAATTCTCGAATTTCTCGATAATATATTAAATTTAGTAAATTTACGATTTTTATCGAATATTTACAAAAATTTTTGAAAATTCACTAATTTTTGGAAAAAATTCTATTTTTTTTGTAAATTTAAGAAAGTTACTTTTTACAGTGTGTGCAGCAACAAGGAGACTATTATTTAATTTTTTTCTCGCATATAAAATACTTTTTTGTTGCAGTTTACCAAATCAGTAAGGTCTTCTTACTTAGAGGTTTTTCATCTATAATGAATGATACAATTCGATTCTAATTGTTATGGAAGAATTAATAAATAATTTAAATAAGTCATTCTCTGCGCGAAGCGCAGTTGGATCTAGTTTACTAAATTTAGTATATTAACAATAAATTCGAGTATTCTCGATTTTTTTTTCTTGGATTCGCAAGAAAAATTGATAATTTACAATTTTTTTCGAAAATTTTCAAAAAATAGTTGTAAATTTACGAAAAATAGCTGTGAATTAACAACTTTTTTCGTAAATTCACAAAAAAAAATCGAGGATTCTCGAATTTTTCGATAATATACTAAATTTAGTAAATTTACGATTTTTCGAAAAAATTCTATTTTTTTTGTAAATCTAAGAAAGTTACTTTTTACAGTGTACTAGTAATTTTTGACCAGAAATGACCAATTTTTAAATTTATTTAAATTGTTGCCAAAATTGTAATTTTTGACAAAACTGAATTTTATATGCCTTAAAAATTTTCTACAAGCATCAAGTTTTCAAAAAAATTTTACTCGTCTCTTTTCCTTAAACAGTTTTTAAGATATCGTTTTCAAAGATAATGATAAAAATTGAATTTTTTTTAAAACCCTGAAATTGAGACTCTGGCTTTAAATTATGATCTCTGAATAATTATTTATTGAAAAACAGTAAGTCAAAAATTTTTGAAAAATTGAAGCATGTAGAAAATTTTTAAGACCTATAAAGCTCAATTTCGTCATAAATTACAATTTTGGCAACAATTTAAACAAATTTAAAAATTGGTCATTTTTGGTCAAAAATTACTAGTAGGTCAACGACTATAGCGCTGAGAGAATCAGTGATAAAAATACACTGTTTACATCCAATGTAAAAATGTTTAAAGTTAAAAAACTCAAAAAAACTTCAAGTGCTCGGCAGCCGGTTAAAAAAGTCGAAAATCAAAATCCTTGGAGGTGGGAGTTTTTTATGACCAAAATATTAGAAAAAAATGGGGGGAGCCAAAAAATATAAAAAAAAAAAATAAGACTTATTCTAATATCCAGAGAAAAATATCCCAAAATAATCTAAAATTTTGCTTATTACGATAAAAAGTGTACAATTTACTTATTTTTCCAAAACGTTTTTGTTTATATTTCTGTAATTAAACATCTAGGAGCTTTTAAATTTTTTCCATGAGTTTTTATAAAAAAAATAGTCGTTAAAAAATGTACGTTAGAGTTACAATATTTATAGATTTTGATTATATTATGTTCCTTCACGTAAAAAAATCTAGCACTTGTACAAATTGTCTTAAAAAGTAAAAGATTAGTATAAATAAGATCTTTATTCAGTGGAGAATATTAATATTATTGGGGGTATAAATATGAAATTGTAAAAAATTTTTTTTATAAAATTGTAAAATATTATAAATTTTTAGACTTGATAATGAAGACTGAAAGTCTTCAAAACATGGGTAATTTATTGAAAAAATAAAGGAAATAATTGTGATCTAAAAAATCAAATATTTTTATTTAAAATTAAATGATTTAACCAAATTTTATTAAAACCTGTTCTGTAAATATTTTTTTGGAAGCCTTTAAAATCTCTTACGTGAATATGAAAGTAATTTAGTAAGTACGTATTGTAAAAAATTTATAAAGAACAGATTTTGATAATATTTGGTTAAAATATAATTTATTTATAATTTATGAAATCCTGGAAGTTTATTTACAAAAATAAAACAAAAACATTTTGCAATTTCTTATCCAAAACTCGCGAAAGGAAGAAAGAGGTCCTAAAAGAAAGATCTCTCTTTCACTCAACGAAGGTACTACCTTAAATTGAATTTCTACAGTAAAAGTCTCAGTTAGCAAAATAAAAAAAAATTAATACTTTTTTGTGGATAAATGTTTAAAGTACCTTTATTGAATGATAAATATTTTCCAAAAAAAACAGTATTAAATAACTTCTCCCATTATACTTATTGTAAAAAAATAGTTTTTCGTATTTTGTAGATTAAAAATTCTCTGGCATTGTATATGATCAAATAAAGTTTAGATAAATATGCAGATATATTTTTTTTGGAAAATATTATAAGGGTAAAATAACATATGCCATAAATTGTGCTAGAAAAGACACTTACCATTTAGGCCTTTTTCGAAATATGCTTATATAAAATTTGTAAAAAAGGGAGGTTCTATATTTTTTGCACAAGAGAGTGCTAAAAATATAACTTCATATAATTATAAATTTGTTTTTATGCGAAAATATAAAGTTCCTCAAAGTTTTCATGTCTACTTTTATGTAACATATGGACTAAAAATCGATTTTATTACAGGTGAAAAAAAATTTATACTAATTTTGGTTTCTACTTTATTTAATAATATTATAATTTATTCTGCTGCAGAATGTAAAATTGTACATCAATGATAATTTTTGATTGATGGTATTGATAATTGACAGACCATGGCAGCATCATCTGGAATAAATAAATATTTTATCAAAATTATAGTTTAATTAAAAATAGTATATGACTTAATTTAAAATATGTAATTTAAGTTTTAACTTTTTAAGGACGGGGATTCTTTTAGCTCTGCTTCATTCATTAGAAGTTAAATTGGATTTAAATTCAAATAAATTTTAATTTTTTATTTTAAAGAAATGTTACATTCTAAAGGGATAAAAAATGAAAAATTTTCTAACTATTTTTATTATTTTTTTTTTCAAATACTTTTCTATCAATAGAATTTTAGTGTAATGTTTTGGATGAATTTATTATTTTGGAAAAACACATCTGATATTTAATTTAATGGGATTTCTAGGTTTAGAAATACAGGATCCCATGTTATTAGATGGGACTCTTAGAGTATCTTTGAAATAGCGAATTGTATGAGAGTTTTAAAATAATTTGAGATATTATGCATTACTATTTAATTCTTACCTTTTAAATTGACATATTTATAATCTATTAAATATTTAAAATTTTTCTTTTTGGAAAGAAAAAAATTTCTTTCAAATTTATCCTTCCGATGGTTAATAATAAGCTTGCTACGCTCTTTGGTTTTACTGTAAAAAAAAATTTCATTAATTTTCTTCCCAATTCTTTAGTTGCTTTTAAGAATTGAAGGAAATTAATTTCCATCAATTTAAAAATATAAAATATCAAAATTCATTAAAAATCCCATCATTTTTGTCCCTTAAAATACAAAAATCAGAAAATATTTAACCCGCATCAGCACCTGGGCGCTTAATATCTAGCAACGCTAATTTTTTAGTTATAGCTTTTTATCTAAGGGCTAAAAACTTTTGGCTAAAAAGTTAAAAAAACGCCTATCAAAATTTAACAATTTTAAGAAATTAAAAATTTTGCTCTATTCAACCCACTAAAAGTTTTGAATTCATAGGTAAAATGCTACAACTTTTCTATGTTGAATTTAATGAAATAATCTAAAACGAAAACCTTCCGGATTTAAGAAATAAAAATTTGCTTTAGAATACTAAGATTTTTTATCAAAGTGGCACTTTTGTCCGCAAAATACTGCGAAAATCGTTTGCTTTATGACGTTCAACCCTTTATTCTATATTTTCTGAAGGCTTGCAGGTTAAAACTAACTATAAAACTCAAATACTGTTAAGTTTTACCGATTGCTGGATTCAAAATTCTATGAAAGATTCAACTAATAAAAAGTTCATCTATAAAAACTAATGCTTATTTATATTAATTAAATATAAAATTAAAATAATTAACTTTTTTTATAAAATTTAAAAATAAATAATTTTAGATGCATTTTTAAGAAATCAGATGAATCGTTTGTAAAATATTTAATAACAAATGAAATTTCTTCGTTATTTTTATAGAAAATAAAGAATTCAAGCAATTTAGTTAAAATTAATAAGATCATTAATTTATTCTCTAATTTCATTTTTAAAAGTAATTAATCAAATTTTTATACAAAATTTAAAAAAAAGAAATTTCTATCTAATCGTATTAAAAAAGTGAAGTTCAACTTTAAGATAATAACGATAGCATAAATAAAATGTAAAGAATAAAGCAAAGACCAAAGAGTAATAACATCCAGAAAATACTTATAGACAATTTTTTCTTCTTCTACTATTTTCTTTAATCGGCATATTATGCAATAGCATTTTTATGACTATAATAAAGGGCAGTACTTTTCTCTTATTTAACCAATCAAATGAAATATTTTATTATTTGATATTTTATATTCCAAATAATATAGCATAATAGAACCTTTTCAAAAATGATATTCCACCAGCTTTCTTGTATAAGTTTCTATGATACTACAATCATACTCATGAATAGGGTTACAGATAAGAAGAAATCCAATTAATGATTTTTTTCTGAAAGGGTCAACTTTTAAAACCCGTAAACTATAATTTTCTCACAGTGATAGTCAATAAATTGAATGCCCATTTTTTTCCAAAAATGACCAATTTTTAAATTACTGACAATATTACAATTTTTTATGAAAATAGGTTTTATCCGACTCAAAAATTAAGTCAGGGACTAAATATCAGGTTATTTTAAAAAGCAAATTTTTATCATAATCTTTGAAAAGCAATATCTCGAATATGACATAAGAAAATGAAGTGAATAAAAAATTTTTGGAAAGACTACTCCGGATAAGAAACAGAGATTTGGCACTCTGAACCAAACCTATCCTAAGTAGTAGTATCCAAAAAGATATAAAAAAAATTTATAACCGGTTTGTGTAACTACACAACCAACGAGCATGGAACATGTTCACTCATAACAGTAATAAATCCAAAAACCTAAATTACAATAAATCCTGAAATATAAATTATTCTAAGTCGATAAACTTAAAGTATTCTAAGTTTTTGTTGTTATCAAGGCCTGACTCCAACTTCAAATTATTCTAAGTTCCTAAATCGAAGTTCATTTCACCCCCCCCCAAATCGTCAATTTTTGACCCCCCCCCTAAAAACGTCAATTTTTGACCCCCCCCCCTAAAAAACGTCAATTTTTGACCCCCCCCCCCCCTAAAAGCGTCAATTTTTGACCCCCCCCTAAAAGCGTCAATTTTTGACCCCCCCTCCTAAAAGCGTCAATTTTTGACCCCCCCCTGAAAGCGTCAATTTTTGACCCCCCCCCTAAAAGCGTCAATTTTAACTTTTACTTAACTTTTCCCCCTTTTTCAAGAAAATATTTTTGGGGCCTCCTTAAGAAGGCACAGATAAACGGCGGTAACAGAATAGGACGATTAGGATTGCAGAATGATAGTTTTTGATAAAAATCAGTTTAATAACTTTGCCTTTACATTTTTGGCTCAAAAAAATCTCTTTAATATAAAAATTTTATGGTAGTTTTAAAAAGCGCGGGTAAACGGCGGTAAAAGATTTTGAATTTTTGTGTATATATTTTTTATACTCAGAAAACGAATCTTCGGGGTCCTAAGGATGCTCTCAACGCCTAAAAAAAGTTTTTTTTTTTTAACTTGGTGAAATTTTAAGTTTTCCAGCCCTTGAGTAGAGTGCTATATGTTTACGAGTCGGAGAAATTAAATCAAATCTACAAATCCCCCCAAAAATAGTTTTATGGGTTTTCGGGGGCCAGAGTTTTTTGATAACTTTTAAGACACTACTACGTAGGTTAGGTTTTGTTTCGGGGGCCAAATCACTATACTTTTCCAGAAGTAGCCTTTGGGATTTGCAACCTATTTTCTTTTAAAATTGTAATTTTGGGCCATAATTGAATATTTCGTTTATTGTACATCTTGGTGAGAGAATTAAATAACGTTCAGAAAATTTCTTATACAAAATTTACGGGGATTAAAAAATGAAAATTTTGTAATGCCGTTATGCTCCAAACTAGATTTGATTTAAGAAGAGAAATAGAGAGTACTCCTTTTCAAACATATACATAATATCTACGCAATGCCATTCAAAATAAGCATTTTAGAGACATCGAAATGACCTGGGGACAAAATTTTTCCAAGAATTAGATAGTTGTAGGAACGTTCCAATTTTTGACCTGACAAACTTATAAAGCACGATTCAATTTTATAGACAGGGTGATTGTGCCTAAAATATATAGTCTTATACACAAGAGAAAACAAATTTATTGATTTAAATAAAATTGATTATAAGGGCTTCCATTTTCGTGCAACTATAAGTTTGATCGAGCATAAGGTAACAAACCTTATTATTTATGCACGAAGAAAACTTGCTCAGCAAAAAAAGTTATGTTCAACAAATTAGCCAGGTTACAATGTCTAGATATTTTTTCTTTTAACATATAATTACCCGCCTGAGACATTTAAACAGTGTATAACACTGTTATATTATGTGTAAATTATACGTAAACAGTGTTATAACATCAGTTACACATAATTTACACATAATTTAACACTGTTAACCTATATAATACGTACTATTTCCGTGTTCAAGCACCAAAATAGCTATTTTTAAAAAATATTGTTTTAATTTAACTTTGTTGGTATAAATTGTATGTAACTAATATAGTTTTAATAGTTTTAGGTGTAAAAAAGCACCTTATAATTGAACTAAAAATGCATTAAACACTTTTAAAAAAATTTTACTAAAATTGGTATTCTATACCATAAATCTTTAAACCCGGTGAATATTTTAGGAAATAAATGATAAAATTAGAAGAAATTGTTCTTAAAAAATATTTTACAAAACATTACTTCACTTTTATTTACATTTTTTATCTAGAAAAAAAAACATCAAAGAAAAAACATATAATGAAATTTTCTTTATTACATATACTTGTATAATTTTTTTGGTCTAAAAATATTATTTACATTTATATTGGTAATAATAACATTTATAGTAATATTCATAATAATAATAATTAAATATTTATTTTTTATTAAAAGAGAAATAGAACTAGTTTATAAAAATAAAATATTTTTTTCAAGAATAAAAAACAAAAGTACCTATTTTTTTTTTCGACTTTTTGAAAATTTTTACGAAAAAAACCTTGATAATTCAACATCAGATTTAGATAAGTATTCTATCGATGAACTTAAAACAAAAAAATATAATTTACAAATAAAACTAAATTCAGTTGATACAAAAATCAAATTCAAAGAATTTTTAGAAAAAAGCAAGCAATAAATCCATCATCTAATAAATTAAAATATGTATTTAAAATTAATTTAAAGTAATTTTTGTATAATAATCAGATGAAAAAAAACTTATGACCGGTTTGTGTAACTACACAACCAACAAGCATGGAACATGTTCACTAATAACTAACACTGATAATAAAGTATCTATTCTGTTCATAATATCAATATTTATATCCAAGTATTTCTGCACTAAAGTTCTTTAGAGACTTCTGCACCAATGGTCCCTAGGTACTTCTGCACCAAAGGTCTTTAGGGACTTCTGCACCCTAGGTACTTCTGCACCAAAGGTCTTTAGAGACTTCTGCACCATAGGTCCCTAGGTACTTCTGCACCAATGCTCCCTAAATACTTCTGCACCAAAGGTCCCTAAATCGAAAATATTCTAAGTCCCATTTGACCCCCCCCCCCCTTAAAAAGGACAACTTTGCCCCCCCCCCCCTTAAAAAGGACATATTTGACCCCTCCCCTTAAAAAGGACAAATTTGACCCCACCCCCCTTAATTTTCCAGTTCTGAAATACCCCCTCCCTATAAACATGTTCCATGTTAAAATTAAATGTTTATAATTATAAGAATCGATTTCATCGAGCGTATTCTTAATATATTCTAGGGGCACTGGAGTTGAAATAATTAATTATTACTTAAAATTTATTGAAATTCTGCTCTAGCAGGATCCAGAAAACTACCCTCTAGCAGAATTTTAATAAATTTTTAGTCATAATTATTAGACTTCAATTTTTTCAACCCTAGAGTCCTCAGAATCTAATAAAATTTTTCATGAAATTGACCCTATATTATAGTATAATTTTCATCAATTTAAAACTAGATCCTATTAGAATATTTTTCTTTTTTATTTCATTTTATTTAATAAAGTTATTTAAATAATTTAAAAAAATATATGTATACTTTTAACAACGTATTATTTATTGTAAATTTCAAAATAAAAAGTTATTCAGAAAAATAATACTTTTAGTTTCCTTGCATTTTCTTAGTTATCAGTATTTATAAATTTTTAGTTTTTTGAGTATAAACAGTTAAATTAAAACAATATTTTTTAAAAATAGCTATTTTGAGCTTGAACACGGAAATAGTACGTATTATATAGGTTAACAGTGTTAAATTATAGGTAAATTATATGTAACTGATGATATAACACTGTTTACGTATAATTTACACATAATATAACAGTGTTATACACTGTTTAAATGTCTCAGGCGGGTAGTAAAAGTATTGAAACGTTTTTATAAAAAAAGTACTACTGTAAAAGAGTCGGTAAATTATGCACCCCATTATTTTATAATAATAGATTGAGTTTCTTTGTTGCTACCCTTGGTATTTATTGCTTAGTAATAAAGAAAATAATAATAGTAGTTGTAAATGGAAATGTAAATGTAAATAATCGCTTATTTGCTGTGTCACAAAATATGACAATGTATAAATCTATAAATATACTTTGTTAAAAATTTTACAATAAAGTGTGAAAATAAAATAAAATAAAATAAGATGAATATAAAAGAAAAGAATGAGTTGCAATAGTACTCTTCGGCGGTTTTTGAGGGCATTAAATCCCGCGACTACACGTAAGTAGAGATCGAGGTAGAGATACTTTTATATAGAGGTTCGCGTCCCTATGGAGTAAGAGTTTCACAACTGTATATAGAACTCCGTTATATAGACGCTATTCGTAGTATGAAAATACTTTCCTAAATATATACAGATTTAAAACTCTTCACCACGTTGAGGCTAGGATTCTGTTTTCATCATAATATTCAAAAGAAAAATCGAATATTATGAAGAATACAGGCTATGTAGGCAGGATGAAGGCTTATGACCTAGGTCACACTTCTCAAAACTGAAGTTATACCTGAAAATTTGGTTCCAGTTTTGAGAATACTAGGTGCAGGATCATTTAAGAGGGGTGAGTTTAGGCGGTAAACATGTTAAGCATGGGGTTCGACATAATCAGGGTCCGGCCTAAATATGCGTAACGCATTCTCACCCAGACGTATGTAAAAATTATATACGTTAACCCTGCTCACATGCAAAAAAAAAGAGTTTCAATAGCACATAGCATCAATTCATTAATTTCTGCCAGTTTATTCTGATATAAATAAATTTTATCACAGTAAATGAAGCTATAAGTAACAAATGGTAACATCAATACATCTTAAACTCGGCTGAAGCAGCATATTTTTGTAACATCAAATGTGCGGTTTGAGGTTTTTTAGGTAACTAAATAAGCCTGTTTTGAATGAATTAATTGAGGGAAGAGAGTTCCAGCTTTTGGTTTCTTAGACCTGAAACGAGGAATCGCCATGCCATTTTTCTAATTCAGGTATATTTAACTCACGTGTAATTAGCTCACCGCTAGCTATTTCTTTAGGAATGTACTTAACAAAAGTCGGATTCGAGTATTGAGGCTGGTGTAAACGGATGATTTTGTACACGATAATAGATATAAAATATAGTCTACACGTGTTAAAAGTTATCCTTTCTAGCTTTTCTCTGTAAGAAGTCATGTGAGAATCTCTACAAACTCCAAAGATGTATCTTAGGCACGAATTACTATCTTTCTATCTTTGAATTCTGTCTTTAAGGGTTATTGAGCAGTAAAGATAAACAACAGAACAATAATCCAAGTGAAAAACTACTAGGGCTTGTACAAGTTTAATACGAAGAACATCCGTTGTACATTGCCTGATAAACTGAGTATATATAGGACATTATTTACTTTCTTACTTACTAATGTGACATGCGATTCCCAGGAGAACTTGTTGTCCAAGATTACTCCTAGACTCTTAACTTCTTTAACAAAAGGGACAGTGACACCTTCACTAACAGTTACACCAGTTAAATTAATTCTGTACAACTGGTCCACAAAATGGCTAGTGCCAAAATGTATAGCTTTAGGCTTGTTTGGGTTCAATGTCAAAGACACACTTTTAACCCAGATGTTAATGTTATATTCAGTCCCGCTGATGAGAGCTTCTCAATTGCCTCATCTATGTTCCCAGGAGAGGCTTAAACACAAATTTATAAGTAGTCTGCGTATAAAAGAAGAATACTTAAATTGAATCCATTAAAATTCCATTCAAAATATTTTAATTTTAACGAATATACTATGGACCAGCAGCATGTTATTTAGGGCTTAAAAATTAATAAATACTGTGACTTGAATTGAAAAAAACTTTTCTTGAAATTTCTAATAGTAGCTAATATTTGCTACTATTTTACTACTTGTACAAATAGATAAGTTGTTAATCAGATAAGGCTTTTAACATATTAAATACTGAAAATGATAATTTCATAACCTGAAAATAATAAATAATTAATTATCAGTAACTGGAATTTTATTACACATTTTCAAAGAAATCATTTTTTGTCTTCATTTTACATTCCATAAAAGTATTATGTATTCATACTTACCGTCAGAAAAGTAGCTAGTGATAATATAATAAAATGTCGACATCTAATTATCAAAGCCTTTTTTGTAGTAAGCATCATGAAATTTAATTTACGAATTGATTTACGGCTTAAAATGACCCAATCGATATTTATTATCATTTTAGTTATAGAGGTACTCTAAAAAAAATTTGAGCAATTTAAAATTTTTATTAATAATTCATGTAATCAGAAACTTCTTTACTGATTTTTCTCAGTAGTTCAGATTTCTAAATAGTATAAACGAAAAAAAATACCTTTATTGATAAGTTTTCACCAAAATAGCAGTAAATAAAAAGTTGTACTAAAATAGACGAATAAAATATTAAATTTAAAATAATTTGCGAAAAATCTTGATTCATAGTAGCTAATCTATAAATATTCACTGATAATGAAACACTGCTTATAATACATTGAATCGCTAAAATATTTTCATAACTTTTATTTATCGTGTTTATAAATCTGCAAATAAAAATTTGTCATATAAAAATTATATTAAGATAGAACGTATTCATTGACTTAGAATATTTTCGATTTAGGGACTTATATTAATTTGGTGGAAGCCAGGGCCTGATCAGGCCCTGATAAGAACAAGAATTCGGAATGCTTTAAGATTATGGACTTAGGATAATTTATATTTCGGAATTTATTATAATTTCGGTTTTCGGATTTATTACTGTTATGAGTGAACATGTTCCATGTTCGTTAGTTGTGTGAAAACATAAGTTTTCTTTTAGTTTATAAAAATAATAATTACTTGTTTAATTTCTGATGCTGTATTATAATTTTATTCAAATATTGTTGTTCGATTTCTTCATTGAAATTATTTTCTTCAGATAATTTAGGTAGAGATTTTAATCTCAAGTGCAACATATGATATTGTGCATTAATGTGATACATGAAACCAGCAAATGTACATTCAAAACCACAAGTTGTCCAAGTTCCAAAAAATATAAAATAACTATCAAAAGCGTATGTCATCCAAAGATAATTTTCATCTATCGCAATGGGGTACCATTTTTTAATTACCCATTCAAAATTCTTTCTACCTGCTAAAAATGGTGAATATGTTATTAAATTTCCAGCAACAGTAAATAAAGTAAATAAGAATTTAAAGAAAAATCTGTAAATAAGAATTTGATTATCATTATTTCTTATATTAAATAAAATATTGATATAAAAAAATAACAAACTGGTATTTCTGCATGTAATCTTTGTAAACCAATTTCTCGTGATTTGTAGATGGTATAAAAGAATCAGCAAGCAAAATTTTCGTTAAACTTATAATTTTTTTACGATTTGATACTACGAAATATATTTTAAACGTAATTGCTATTGAAGTAAAAACCCATAAAATGTGTTCGTTAAAATCGTCGAAATCTTCACAGTCTAAAAGTATATAAAGAATTTGAAGCAAAGCAAAGTAAATTATAAAACCAATTCTATAAAAAAAAGTTTGCAACCAATAAAGTATTTCCAAATATTTAGAATTAAAACCATTTTTTGGGTACCATAACCCGCAAATAGTTAACAATTTAAAGACTCTATCGAAAGAATCCATTTTCAATACTGATTTAAAAATCAAAGAAATCCTTTTATATAAACAGCTCTAAAGTAAGCTCATAATATTTGCATATTATAAATAAAATAAATTCAGTATAATTACATAGTATACTTCTTTTAAATGACTCCCAGTTCAATAATTATTGCTATACTGTATAGAATTTATTAATTTTCTTGAAAACCAGAGTATATGTTACGGGTAGAGTCCGAGCTAGGTCTATCCGGGTAAAGCTAGTTTTAAACAAGCGGTGTTGGATAAAGATAGATTCTTGATAATTTTTATCTTTTTTGCTCAACTGTATCCGCCAACAACACCGCTTGCGTAAAGCTAGCTTTACTCGGATAGACCTAGGTTTATCTATAGTGATCGGACTCTAACATATACGTTAAACAATTTAAAGAAACTACTGCTCCTACTTCTTAAAATATATCAAGTATAACAATTGTGAACAATGTAAATTACGCCCTTACAGTTAAGTACCACCTGATTTAATTTTAAAGCAGGCATTCTAAAATAGTTTGATTATTTCTCACAAGCGCAGCGAAAGGGAAAATCAAATTCAATGAATAATCTGTAAATGTTTGTATCGCTCTTTCATTTATCTCTATTAACATGGAACATGTTTGTATGGAGGGGGTACTTCAGAACTTAAAAATTAAAAGGGGGGGGGGGTCAAATGTGTACTATTTAAGAGGGGGGGGGGTCTTAACAGCTAGTAAGGTGATAATTACAAATTATAAAATTAGAAAATTGTATTATAATGTTGAGTAACATTTGTATTATACCTAGTCCTCAGTTGGAAGTAAACATGTTCCATGCATTTAGGTTGTGTTTACACAAACCGCTTATAAGTTTTTATTTTTAACATCTAAAATGCAAAAATAGAAAAATAGGAGAAAAATTATAATATTCTTTTCTCTACTAGCGGGCAATATTCCAATTTTGAGAGGCTACCATGATTGCTATTTGAAGAGAAAAAAACATTTTGAAACTTGTGCTAAAAATATTTATTATGCCAAATACAAAGACACTATAACTGGGGTTATAAAGTCTTAATCAAATTTGACTATAGTCGGGCCGACAATCTGTCGCATTTGCCAAAATAAACATTTCTGAGACTCATTTAAGAATGTACTATTTAAGAGGGGATACTCGGCTAGCTGGGATAACCGGAACTCTTTTGAATATTTAAAAATAGCTTAAATACTGTAAATTATTTTTTTTATCTTAAAAGTTGTTACTAGCAAAGAAAATAAGATTATCCGGATTAGATCCGGATATACTGATACGTACATTTCTTAAAAAGCTTTATGACTCAATGAAAACCAAATTAGCGTAAATCTTATGTTTGGGTCTTCAAATCGGTTCCAAAGTATTATTCCGGGAGGTGCTACTAAAAATTAGGGTTAATGTCATTTTTTAGCTCATAAGACTCAGTTCTCGACGTTTGGCACCCAATTTCGTTTTTTGTCCATTTTTAGAAAAAAAGAGAATAAAGAGAGATTATTTTCCTAATTTTTTCCGTAAAAAAACTCAGATAACCGTGAAAAATTATTTTCTCTTAGGTCCGGATAGAAAATTTCCAGTAGATTTCGAAAAGTTTATTTAAAAAATTTGCTGTTTGACAAGAAAAAAAAAGAAAAGTTCTGAGAAAGTTCTACATTCTTATAGATCAATATTAAAAATACAAAAAATTCATATATTACCCTTTTTCGTGAAAGTTAAAAGCCAATCGACTGTTAATTGGCTGCTCCGGTGGATAAGTGTTAATGTAGGAACTAAAAATCGATTTTATTCAAGATAAAAAGATAAATTGATAAATTAATTCATAAAAAATTTTAAGTTCCACGTGATTGAATAATAGGTAGATTGAATAATATAATAACTACAACAACGGGTAAATAATATATTGTTATTATATTAATATTCTATACCTTACGTTAAATACAAAGGTTCTCGGCAGATGGTCCAAAACTACAGACCTGTAGCAATTATGAGTGCCATTCCCGAAATGCTTGATTCCATTTTTTGTAATAAATTAAAATCTTTGATCGGAAATTTAATTTCTGATCGGCAGCATGGCTTTATGAGCGGCAGATCTAATGTCACGAATTTAACCATATTCACTAATTATTTATTCAGTTCCATCAAAAATAAATCATAAGTTGATGGAATTTATTTAGACTTCAAAAAAGCATTCGATCTAGTTGACCATTAAGTCATATTGCTGAAAATGAAGGGTTATGGGTTTCCCCAGAAATTCATTAACTGGTTATCAGATTACCTCACCGATAGAACCTTGAATGTCAATACTATAGGAACAATATCGGACCCATTTGTTGCTGGCTCTGGAGTACCTCAGAGGTCACACTTGGGCCCGATATTGTATTGTTTTTAATTTTTATTAATGATATTATCGAGTTTATTAAATTTCCTCAAATACTACTTTTTGCAGATGATATCAAACTATTCAAAAAAATAGATGACTATGCTGACTATGTAAATCTTCAAAGTGATTTAAATAACATAAAAAAATGGTGCTCGTTGAACAATTTAAATTTAAATTTTAATAAATGTTTTTCTATTTCTTTTGACTTTAGTATCAACTAGCAAATGATGTTTTTTGTCAGAAGACTGAAGCCATAACTGATCTTGGTGTCATCATGGATCAGAAATTATAACGATCACATATCATCAGTGGTCAGTAAAGTTAATAGGTCCTGGGGTTTTATTCAAAGGCGTACTGGTAGTTTTGATTCAAATACTGTCAGAATGTTATATTTCAGTTTCAAGTATGCTTCTAATATTTGGCACCCGGTGTTTGATTGCGCAATGGAAAGGCTCGAAAGGGTTAACCATAGGGTGGTTAGATACCTAGCATACAAATCAGGAACCTCCATGGATAAGTATGACCATGATTACACCAATATGGCAAAAAAATTAAATATACCAACCATAGAGTCATCAATGAAAGTAAGTGACGTTTTCACTCATAGGGTCATGAATGGGGAAATAAATTCCCCCTCCACTATATGATCTATACCCCATTGATAAATTAAATAATTATCCATTAAGATGCAACCTTCCATTTAAAGGTGTTACTATTAAGTCTAAGTATTTTGAAGGAGAGATGATTCAAAGATCATTGACCCTTTATAATAAATGTTATATAAAAATTCCTAACATCCTAAAATCAAGTTCGAAAACCACTACTGCATATTATGTAAAAAAGACGTTGCATGAATATGGTTAACTTAGTTTTCTTTTTCTCACATTTTTATGTACCCATATTCTAGCAAGGTCTTTTATATATAATATACTAAATTTTTGTATTTTGAAATAATTTATTGTGCCAATCAAAAGAGTTTTGTTGAGAAATTGTCTTACATTAATCGTACTTTTTAATCTTATACTGCACATATTTTTTTAACGTAATTAAATTTATATTTATTTATTCTTTTTTTAATCTTAAAACATTGTATAAATAAGCACATATAGTTCCCAGGCAACCAACAATGTTTCGGAAACGTCTCCAACCCGTTTATGAAGAAACGAATTAATCCAATTTGCACCGTTTAAGAAACGTTTCTGGAACCGTTTCAGAAACGTGAAAATGCGCCTTAGAATTTTAAAAACCTAATTTCGGAATTAATTTAATAGCGAATATTCTTAATTAATTATTAAATTTTTTTTTTATTTTTAAGAATAATTTAAGAAATCAAATTTTACTAGATGACCTTAATTTTTATTTTTAAGTTGCAAAACAAGAAAATTATTTTTAAAAAAATTTTGGGTTTATAACTTTAAAATTTTTATTATATAAGATAAAATTATTTTATTTATTTTATTTTATTTATTTATTAACCAGAGATAATACAAAATATATATGTATCCCAATAGAGACTATAGAAGTCTGTGTTTGGGTACTGGTACAAAAAGATAATTTTATAATATAATATAATAATAATAGTTATAAATAGTATAAAAAATATATACAGTAATATGATATAATTTTTTAGTAATTTTTTAATAATTAAAAAACAAGTCTTATTGATATAATAAAATCAAGTCATATTTACAAATTATTTGGTATAATATATATATAATTTAATTTTTAATTCAATAATAAAAATAAAATAAAATAAATAAGATTTATAATTTTTAAATATTAATAGTAATTTTTGGAATTGAGTTATAATAGTTTTTATTAAATATTAAAATGTTTATTTTGTTATTTATGTAATTATTTCTATTGATTAATTATTTGAAATAATTTTTAAGTTGAGTCTTCCTTAATCTTTCAATTTTTTTCTAAATCTTCATTGTAGGTATTGCTGTTGATTATTTTTAAGTGATGAGGTAAAGAATTAAAACTATTTATTGCTGCATAGTATGTGCTTTTTTTGTATGTTTCTTTGCGTATTTTTGGAATTTCCAAACTATTATTTCTTGTTCGACTAGAATTTTTTTCAAATAATGTACTTAGTTCGTCGTAGTGATAAAGTAGAGAATTTAATTGATAAGTTTTTTTAAAAAACTTTTTATAAAACTTTTAATTGTTATTTAGTCATCTTAAAAATAAAATTTTTGTAATTATCTAAAGGTAAACAATTTTTTCCGGATAAAATGTAGCCATGGGAATTCTTTCAATAACTTGTCTATGACGTTTTCCTTAAAAAATGCTCATGGAAAGGGAAATCAAAAGAACCACCACACCACATTATTACATTTTCACTTTAAGTCTTTAAAATTTAAAATCATTAACTTTTCTTTTATAATTACGTTAAATTTGTCCAACGGACGGGGCAAGCGAGGAGAACTTGCTAACCCCTTCTTGATTACTTGTTTAGTTTTTATTTTTAATTAATAATTACTTAATAATTAATAAATTAAAGGGCAAATTTAGCGTAACAGTACTTTAGTAATTACTTTAGTTTTTTAAAACGTGCATATAAAAGTTTTCCAACAATATATAATAAGATTTTCTAATAAATCTATTCCAATTAACCAAATTTCCATTTTTAGGTCAAAAACTGTCTTAAGTAAATCTTGCTACTTACAGTTTTCAAAGGCTTTTGACCTAAAAATTGAAATTTGGTTAATAAAAATGATTTCCTTCTTAAAGAAATGAATTGCCAGGGAAAAATTAATCAATTTAAAAAAAAAATTATTATTTTACGATGAAAATCAAGTGAGTGATGCATGTTTAAAGTTTAAAAACAGGCTTTTTTCAATAAAATTTCAATCTTTTTTTAGACAAATTTGAGCAAAATCTTAAATTGTCGATAACTTGGCTAAATTTCATCGTAAAAAGATAAGTTTTATTTTCTTTTGGAGTGGTTTTTCCCTGGCAATCAGATTTTTTTATCTATTTTTTTAAATTTTGTTTACGTAAAAAGTTATTTTGAAAATTTGGGGTAGCTCAGATACAAAAAACACGGTTTCTGACATAAAAGTGGAAAAATATTTTTGGCACCTATCGCCGATTTCTTGTTTACGATTTTTTTCGGTTTTCTGAAGGTTCAAACTATCCGAAAACACGGGTCATATCGATGTCCCTTCAAAATTTTTTTTTTCAGTTTTTTGTCCAAGTTAAGTAGTAAAAAAAAAATAATCCGTTATATAGTTAAGGTCAAGTAATATGTGTTGAAGTAATATTTGTTGAGATAATGCATATAATGACTTGTTATGGGTCTAACATAAACAGATGTTTACGAAGGGCATTAATTCTATTAATTAATAGATAGAAGGCTTAAAATCGTTCCCTGTGCTTGAAATGTCACGCTTTTTCCAAATTTATCAAGAAAAGACCATAATAGAGTCCGGATCAAACATGAGTAAAATTAACGTTATACGACAAAACTAAGTTCATTATAATAATTTCTAAAAAACCAATAAATAATAGCAAGAAACGACTGGCACACAGTCCAGGTCGAAAATGAGAAAAATATTCTGTCATCTAAGTTTTTCAGGGGCTATTTAAATGAATTTACCTTTTTCAAAAGCATTATAACCATTAAATAAATGAATTCGATATATTATTATTGGATATAAAGTAATAAAAATTTTTTATATTTAAATATTATAATTAGGTTTGGTACGGCATTGGGTCTTTTATGTGCAGATGTTCATATCATTAGTAATCGAAAATTAAAGGAAAACAAAAAAAAATGAACAATGGTCAGTTGATGATAGCATTTTCAGCAAAGTTTGTATTTTTTTATAACACTCTGACATTTACGACTTTTGTTTCAAAAGTTTGAATTCACGCATTGTACAGTTTACTATAATTATTATTATAACTTTGTCCATCAATGAAACACCTGCATGTATTGATATATTAACACACAAGAGACAGCGTTAACTGGCTTGTTAAAAACTGTGGCTCTCCTTTTTTCTTGGAAAAAGTACTCGAAAACCTAGCAAATGATCAAATAACCAATTATATTGGACATAACAAGTTGATTGACCTATTACAGACTGATTTCAGATCCTACAGTAGTACAGAAACAGCTCTACTAAAGTTAACAGAGGGCATTAAGTTTGATAAAAGTGAAAGAATATAACTATACTACTGCAGTTTGACTTCAGTAAGGCGTTTCAATCCATAGCTTCTTCAAAGTTAATAGTTAAATTAAAATCTAAGGGTTTCTCAAAGAACGTCTTGCTGTGGATCAAATCTTATCTCCAAGGTAGACAGTTACAAGTTACTACATCCTCCTATAATCCCCTTGGAGTTAATCTTGGTTTTCCACAGGGATCAAGGCTGGGCCCCCTCTTGTTCTGCCTCTATATTAATGATACTAAGCAATATCCTAACGCAGACATCTATCATCTTTAATAAGCTGACGACTTGCAAGTTTACGTGCAAGCTTCTCCTGAGAAAATAAATGTGCCATTACAGAAGCTTTCAGTAGCGGCCAATAACATCAACATTTTGGCCAAAAACATATCCCTGAGACTAAATTTGTAAAAAAGGGAGGTTCTATATTTTTTGCACAAGAGAGTGCTAAAAATATAACTCCATATAATTATAAATTTGTTTTTATGAGAAAATATAAAGTTCCTCAAAGTTTTCATGTCTACTTTTATGTAACATATGGACTAAAAATCGATTTTATAACATGTGAAAAAACAATTCTTACAAATTTTGATTTCATACTTTATTTAATAATATTATAAACTGATTATGACTTATAGAATAAAATATAAAATTTTTTGTATCAATGATAATTTTTGATTGATGGTATTGATAATTGACAGACCATGACAGCATCATCTGGAATAAATAAATATTTTATCAAAATTATAGTTTAATTAAAAATAGTATATAACTTAATTTAAAATATGTAATTTAATGTTTAAACCTTTAAGGACGGGAATTCTTTTAGTTCTGCTTCATTCATTAAAAGTTAAATTGGATTTTAATTCAAATAAATTTTAATTTTTTATTTTAAGGAAATGAAACATTTTAAAGGAGTAAAAAAAATGATGCCAAGTAATTGGCACTCATATGGTTCCTCATTAATAATAACAAAATATTCTTAATAGTCTATTTTACCTGAAGAGCTTTGATATCTCAGTCGGTAGCGCGTCAAATTTTCGATCTGAACGTTAAAAATTCGCGTCCCGACTCGGACATAATCTCCGTTTTTTTTCTGAGAAGATTAAATTCTGAAATTATTTCTATCATTGCTCTAGGACTGAGGCATCCACATAATGTTAAAAAAAAAAAGGCATTATGTAGATAACGCAGTCCGGAGTGCGACCATGTGCACTATATAAGCAGGCATGGGGACAGGAGAAATTGTGTGATTCTCTGAGGCCACAGGTTAACAACGCACATAACACATTCACATAACACAAACATTTAAACTCGCACACACTAAGGATGAAAGACCTTATAAAAAAAGCCACATAGTAAATCTAGAAAAAATAAAAAATCATACAACAAGCATAACAAACAAGAGATAAAAGCAAAAGCCTTACATCTCTCACAAAAACCAATACCAATACCAATAGTCTATTTTACCTAATAAAAACGATAGTTCTAGATATTAGTACTTTCCTAGAAAAAAATTAAGTACTACGTCCCAAAATAAAAAATATTGTTTTTATTTTTATTTTTGTTATGTAAAAAATTTTGAAGAAAAAAAATATCAAAAAATTAAGTTTTAGATCTAAGAAATTGACTATAAAAAATATTTCTAAAACTAGTACTCTCACAGAAAAAGATTAGGTATTGCTTTCAAAAAGGAAAAAAATATTGCTTTTTTTTTTATTTTTTAAAGTAAAATATTTTGTGAAAAATAAGTTCAAAAAATTAAGTGTCAGATTGGAGATATCGAATAATAACCTGATAATAACCATATTTCCAGACAATGGTACTTTTGTAGGAAAAAATTAGGTACTACATCCAAAGAGAAAATTTTCTGTTTTTTTTATGCAAAAAATTTGGAGAAAAAATTTTTCGAAAAATTAAGTATCCGAATCGAGATATCGAGTAAAAGCCATATTTTCAGATATTACTACTTTCAGAGAATTAAATGAGGTATTACATTTAAAAAAACAAAAAATATTGCAGTTTTTTTAATTTTTTTTAAAAAAATTTTTTTTTTTTTTAAATTTGAGAAAAAAATTTTGTATAA
Organism: Anagrus nilaparvatae; assembly: GCA_022575985.1. Classification (NCBI taxonomy): domain Eukaryota; kingdom Metazoa; phylum Arthropoda; class Insecta; order Hymenoptera; family Mymaridae; genus Anagrus; species Anagrus nilaparvatae. The sequence goes on from JAKSXM010000107.1 coordinate 5,710,923, forward strand.
ATTAAGTGGTTCTTAAAACTATAGTATTCCTATAAAAATAAATTAGGTACTACGTCCAAAGAAAAAAAAAATTTGGTGTTTTTTTGTAATTTTTTGTGGCAAAAATTTTGGGAAAAAAATTTCCAAAAAATTAATTATCAGATTCGAGATATTAAGTAAAAACCATACTTTCGTGCTTATATGCCAAAAAATCAAAAATCAAAATTTCACCTATCATAATAGTTCCTCTCCATGAGGAACCAATTATTATTTATCTTTTAAAACTTTTCTATCAATAGAATTTACTCGAGAATTTATTTTTAAAGATTTCTTTGAATAAATAAGATATATCATTGAAATCAATCGTAAAATCAAGACTTTTTTGGTCACTAAACAGTTATAATTTTTGCGATGTACAGTCTTTACTATTTTTATAAATAAACTCATATTCTTTGACAATCTCAAAAAGAGCAACGAATTTTAGTGTCAGCATCAATGATTTTCCAGGGATCTTCAGTTTTTGGCTGCTTTTTGTTCTAAAAATATTTTAGTGATCGCAGATAACTTAACCCTTTTCCAGTTAAAACTTTTAGCTTATAACAATAAAACTATAAAATTAAAAAAAAAAACTGAATAATTTTTTAAATTGCTTTTATGTTCTTTTATCAGTTTACTAAAAAAAGGGAGAACACCACGTTCGTCATTTTGGAAAAACATATCAGACATTTACCGCTTAATTTAAGGGGATTTCTAGATTTAGAAATACAAGATCCCATGTTATTAGATGATGACTCTTAGGGTAACTTTGAAATAGCGAATTGTATGAGAGTTTTAAAATAATTTGAGATATTATGCATTACTATTTAATTCTTACCTTTTAAATTAAGTGACATATTTATAATCTATTAAATATTTAAAATTTTTCTTTTTGGAAAGAAAAATATTTCTTTCAAATTTATCCTTCCGATGGTGAATAATAAGCTTGCTACGCTCTTTGGTTTTACTGTAAAAAAAAATTTCATTAATTTTCTTCCCAATTCTTTAATTGCTTTTAAGAATTGAATAAAATGAGTTTTCATCAATTTAAAAATATAAAATATCATAATTAGCTGCTTTAAGGGTGAAATATTGATTATTTATGAAAAAGAAGTCGAAATTCTTGATTAGGGGCCCAAAAAACGTATAAGAACGTACTTTGGACGCTCAAAGTGCAAAAATAGCAAAAACATCACTTTTAGGGGTAGTTCTAACTATTTTAAGGGTGAAATATTAATTATTTATGAAAAAGGAGTCGAAATTCTTGATTAGCGACCCAAAAAACCTGTATGGGCATATCCTGGATGCTAAAAGTACGAAAATAGCAACAACAAAAAAATTGGATACTTTTCACATTGATTTTTCCAAACATTTCTTAATATTGCCTGACCTACCCCTTTCACCCCCATTTTTAATGTATTTTTAAGGGTTGTAGGTGAAAACTAATGTCAGATTCTGAAAGAGTAGAAATTTTACTGTAAGGATGAACTTTTTAGCCATTTATCTATAAGGGAATATACTTATTTTTGCTCATTTCCAAAACTCTCCGCCCCGGCGTTAATGAGTTAATAGAAGACAAGAGCGCGTTAAGATTAATTTCTAAATGAATAACAGCTGATAAGTATAGACTAATCAGAATGAGTTTTAAAATATCTCAAAATAAGCGTTACATTTCATTCTTTTAATAGAAGATAATCTAAAACGAAAACCTTCCGGATTTAAAAAGTAAAAATTTGTTTTCGAAAAATAAGATTTTTTATCAAAGTGTCACTTTTGTCCGCAAAATACTGCGGAAATCACTTTTTTTATGATGTTCAACCCTTACTCTATATTTTCTAAAGGCTTGCAGGTTAAAACTGACTATGAAACTGAAATACTGTTAAGTTTTTAATCTTAAAACGACCAGAGCGCTAATAAGTTCAACTAATAAAAAGATTATCTGGAAAAATTAATGCTAATATATTATATCAATAAAATATAAAATTAAAATACTTAACTTTTTTTATAAAATTTAAAAATGACCAATTTCAGATGCATTTTTAAGAAATCAGGTGAATCGTTTGTAAAATATTTAACAACAAATGAAATTTCTTCGTTATTATTATAGAAAATATAGAATTCAAGCAATTTAGTTAAAATTAATATGATCATTAATTTATTCTCTAATTTCATTTTTAAAAGTTAATAATTAAATTTTTAAATAGAGTTTAAATAAAACTGAAGTTGCACTTTACGCAGCGATAGCATTAATAAAATGTAAAGAATAATAGAAAGAACTGAGAGTAATAAAATTCAGAAAATACTTATAGAAAATTTGTTCTTCTTCTTCTACTATTTTCTTTAATCGGCATATTATGCAATAGCATTTTGATATCTATAATAAAAGGTATAGTACTTTTCTCTTGTTCAACCAATCAAATGAAATATTTTATAATTTGATATTTTATATTCCAAATAATATAGCATAATAGAACCTTTTCAAAAATGATATTCCACCAGCTTTCTTCTATAAGTTTCTATGATACTGCAATCATGCTCATGAATAGGCTTACAGATATAGAAATCCATTTAATGCTTCTTTTTTTAAATGGTCAGCTTTCAAGCCCCGCAAACTGTAATTTTCTGACCATGATAGTCAATATAAATTATATGCCCAGTTTTGTCCACAAATTACCAATTTTTTAACCACTGCCAGTATTATAATTTTTTATAATACTAGGTTTCATAGGTCTCAAAAATTTACTTTATTATTGTTTATCAGATATAATCATTAAAATTCAGAGTCTCAATTTCAGGTTTTTTTAAAAAAGTCAATTTTTATCATTATCTTTAAAGGCGATGTCTCGAAAATGTCATAGGATTATTTGTCTGAACAATATTTAATTACTTATAGTTTGTTTAAATAAAAATATTTCGATAATTACGTTTGACGCCATTTCTATGTTTTTTTAAACTCTGGTCATGATTTTTAAATTGTTTTTTTACAAAATCTAGCTCCACTAATTTCCACTGACTATGTACCTGTTTTTTAGGTTGTTTTTCTTTTGCTTCAATCTTAGAGCAATCTTACAATCTAATTGCTTAAACCATATTATTTTAATTTTTATAATTTAAGTAACCCAATGAATGCAATGCATTTTTATATTTTAAAATGCAAGGCAGAGATATTAATTTAGTTAAAAGTTTTTTCAAGTTTAAATTGTTTAAGCAAATAATGCAGTGATTTTTGCAAAAAAGAACCTGAAAATTGTGAGGGATAAAAGATACATAAACAAAGGTTTTTGAAAAAATTTTGTTTAAACAATTTATTAACAATTAAACATTGTTTACACAATTAATCATACGACCTTATAAATTAGAAATTTGGATTCAGTGAGCCAAAATATGTATAATAAAATTAGGAACTTATCAAAATTTTGAATTATTTTAGCTACAGGATATTTAGATTTTTGGCCAATTTTGCAATAAATTGTTAATAACAAATAATTGACCACTTTTGCAAAATATACCCTGGATTCGTATTTAGTGGGTCATAATACCACCCATTTTTTTTCTATGGACCTATTATGGCATTAAATAGCATGGTTGGCGACAGGATTATTGTAACCTATATTTTCATCAAAAATTGTAATTTTGGCAGTTAATTAAAAATTGGTCATTTGTAAGAAAATTAAATAGCAGTAAGAGAATTTCTTTAAAAAAATTAACGGGAACTGAAAAATGACAGTTTTGTAATGCCGTGATGCTCCAAACTAGATTTGATTTAAAAAGAGAAATAGAGAGTACGCCTTTTCAAACAATATATATAATATCTACACATAGCCATTCAAAATAGGCATCTTAGAGGCATCGAAATGACCTGGGAAAAAATTTTTCCAAGAATTAGATAGTTGTAGGAATATTATTCCAATTTTTGACCTGACAAAATTATAAGGCACGATTCAATTTTATATACAGGGTGATTGAGCCTAAAAATATACAGTCTTATACACAAGATAAAACAAATTTATTGATTTAAATAAAATTGATTATAAGGGCTACCATTTTCGTGCAACTATAAGTTTGATCGAGCACAAATAATCCTTATTATTTATGCACGAAGAAAATTTGCTCAGTAAAAAAAGTTATGTTCGACAAATTAGCAAGGTTACAATGTCTTGAAACGTTTTTATAAAAAAAGTACTACTGTAAAAGAGTCGGTAAATTATGCACCCCATTATTTTATAATAACAGATTAAGTTTCTTTGTTGCTACCCTTGGTATTTATTGCTTATAATTATAGTAATAAAAAAATTAATATTAAAAAAAATTATTATTGTAATAATTATCTATTTAAGAAAACTTATGGAAAAATGCTTGAAAAATTCACAGTTAAAATTATTATCTACTTTTAAGTTAATTCAAGAGATTATACCTATTCTATTTTTTTTTTTTTAATGGAAATTCATTAATGAAAGCTGAATATAGGTATTAAATCATACTCAAAAAGTTTTTGAAAACTTTGTCTTAAAAATGTAAAAACGTCCTTGAAATACATATTTTACAAGAGAGATCTATATTTTTACCTTCAAAAATAAAATATAAGATAGTTATTAAATTTAATTTTAAAGTCTTTTAGCTACTGTTTAAATAAAATAAATGACAAAATTATATTAAATTATAGTTTCAAATTCCAACAAAAACTTTTACATAATTATTAAGTAGTTTATTAAAAAAAAGTTACGCCTTTTAAATTTTAGCACCGCCTAAGATTTATTTTAAAATGGGGGGGGGATATTTCCATTATTATACATCAGTACTGTACTTGTAATTGTTTTATTGAACAAAATTAAATGAGTATAAGTTTGACTATAAGTGGCTATCCATAAATTGCATAAGACAAAAAGAGAGAGAGGGAGTTTGGATTTTCTTATTTTTCTTACTTAGGGAGGAACGAGGTTCGAAAATATCTTATGTAAGATTTATTTTTTTATTTATTTTTTTGGGCACCAATCAATCATCATAATTGTCGTTTTTCATCCGGGGCAGGTTTCTGAATCCCAAAAATCAAGTGTAAGAATTTTTTGTTGCAGAATAATAAAAACTAGAAGAATTGAAAAACGGATACGTCAAAATTCCTAATAATTAGTTTCAAGTTTGATGAAATATCAGAAGTTATTATTTGTAAAAAGCATAAATTTACCTTGAAATACAAGGTTTCATAAAATGAATTTCGGGAATTTTCCCATTTTAAATTTTGATGTATTCTAATTTTACGAATCTGGAATTGAATGTTTCTTCGAAATTCATTTATGGGCCTATTTTCAAAAAATCTAGATTTTAAGGTTCTGAGAATTGACCTGGATGGATAACGACATTAATGACCAGGGGCACCAATCAAAACTCAGAACTGCTGTTTAGCAGAATCAGCACCTTTTAGATAAATTTTTTTAAACTACAACGGATATAAAGAAAAAACTGAATATTTTAATATTAACTTTAAAAATAATTAAGCTATCTAATTGGCGGCCATTTATTGTTCAGAAGCGTTGATGGCAATCCGGGTCCAAATTTAGAATTTTTAAGAACAGAAACGTTTTTTTCAAACCAATTATTATGGGTTCTAGAAATTTTTTATTTTAGAAAAAAATTTTTAAGAAATCTGTTCAAATTGGAAAATGTAATTTTAAGAAGAGCATTTCACAGAAAGAATTAAGTCCTAAATGAAAAATTTTATTTCTTTTCAAGTCATTTTTCCGAATTCGTATAAAGTATAATATTTCATAGTTTTGCATTAAAACGAACAACTTCAAATTCGGAAAAATTCAATTCTGGGCTTTGCAATTTCTTAAAATTATTATATTTGGTTAATTAAATATAATTTTCATTCGGATATTTTAAGAATTCTACTTAGCACTTTCTGAATTTTGATTTAGTTGTTTTTCAATGGTATTTTAAATTCTTAATTCTTAACATTGAACCTAGGGTTTCGGATTTTCTGATTTTGAAAAATTAGCACGGATTGCCATCAGCGCTTATGAACAATGAATGGCAGCCATCTTATAGTATTTATAATTTTGAATCAAAAAATTCTTATGCTTGATTTTCGGGACTCGGAAAACTCACACAGATTGACAACGACAATAATGACCAGTGAATGTCACCCTATTCGCTGCAGCGAATTTCACGAGCCCATTTAAAATACATGGGATCTCCGCAGCGAATCTGTTACTAACAACATTTAGAACCTGTTGTAAGTAACTTCTTTAAGTTTTCGTAAATTTGCGAAAAAATCGAAAATTCTCATTTTTTTTTTGTGAAAATCACTCGTAACATTAGAATTATTTTTTGCTAATTTGCAATAACAAAAAAAAAATTCTCTATTGATTTAAATGCTTTGACAAAAAAAAAGGCGATAGAAAAAATTTATTGCCTATATTGATTTTCATTCTTTGTGTGGAATGGATCATAAGGGCTAAATTTTCTTATAACTGTAAGTTTGATCGCTCATAAGGTATCGCTAATAACAGCAACAACAAAAATTATACATATTTAATAAAAATATTATCGAAAGATACGTGCACGATGAAAGCTTATAGGGAGTAAAAGTTATGTACGATAAATTATCCATGTACAATGTTTCTCTTTCAATGCATAATTAAAGAAGTTTGAAAATATAAAAAGTAAAACGTTTTATAAAATATTTCTGCATAAAAGAAATGGTAAATTATAATAACCCCATTAACTTTTTTAATAATTGAGTGAGTTTCTTTCTTACTATAGTTTGGTATTTACTGCAGAGAAATAAAAAAAAAGTAACTGCTATGAATCGAATCATTAAAATAAAGTTTTATACGTAGAATAGTCTAGAATCAAAGTAGGTATATTCAGTCACAATAGTAAAACATGGTTCCTAATAAAGATTTTTTTAAATATTTATTAGTACCATCTAGCAACAGTTCTATCTTTTGACAGTATAGATTAATTTTTTTTAATTATTGAAATTAGAACCACTTTTTGGAGACCATGCAATTTCGAGGAATAATTGTTTAATGCTTCTTAACTTTTGTACGGAATACATAAAAAAATTTTCAAATTCTCAAATATGCAAGCAAAGAATTGAATTTTTAATTAGGCTGTTAAATGAGAATCTTTTGAATCAGTGAAGTCTCGTCTAGAAAAATCTTTACTGTTTCCGTTAACACTTCATGGTCTTCACGAGTTCTTCTGATTTTCCCCTAAATTCAGAGATATCTATTTTATAGTTCTTAAAATTATCTGAAATGTTTATAGAGAGGGATCCTTTGAGAATCAAAAATACAAGAGGGGGAGGCGGAATGGTCACATTTAAGGATAGTGGTCAAATTTGTACGATTTAAAGTGGAGTGGAGGAAAATTAATTAAAAAGACTTAGAATAATTTTGATTTAAGGAGTTAGTTAGAATTTTTTGGGCTTAGGAACTAAAAATAATCCGGATTAGGGTCAACAAGTGCGAAAAAGTCTCATAAAAAAATAAATTTTTGAAAATTATGCCAAAAACCCCGGAAAAAATTTAAAACGCTGCCAAGTAATTGGCACTATGGTTTCTCAGTAACAATAGCAATAATATATTCTTCATGGTCTATTTTGTCTAGTAAAAACTAGAATTCTCTATATATTAGTACTTTCATAGAAAAAAATTAAGTACTACGTTCCAAAAAAAAAAAAATTGCTATTTTTTTATTTTTTTTTGAAAAAAATTAAAAAAAAAATTTTTTTTTAAATTAATTATTAGATTAGAGATATGGAGTGAGAACGTACTTTCAGAAATTAGTATTTTCATAGAAAAATAATAAGTACTTTGTCCAAAAAGAAAAAAAATTAAGGTGTTTTTTTAATTTTATTTTGTAAAAAATTTCGAAAAATTACGTATCCTCGTATGTATCAGATGGAGAAATCCTTAAAAAACAAGTATTCTAGAGATTCGTACTCTCATAGAAAGAAATTAAGTACTGCGTCTTTAAAAAAAAAAAATTTAGCGCAAAAATTTCCAAATAGAAAAAAAAATTAGTATTTTTTGGGTGAATAAAATTTTGAGAAAAATGATGTGATCCGAGATATTAAGTAAACACGATACTTGTAGATATCAGTACTTTTTTCGTAAACTTTTGCTCATAAAAACTCCCCAGCTCCAAGGATTTTGATGTTGCTTTTCAAAAAGGCGTGCCTGTAAATACCTCAATTTTCCTATTTAAATAGCATGAAAACATTGACTTTTCAGCTTTCTAATTCTTTGTGAAGTTTGCAAAATGTTTTGAAAAGCTGCTAATCGATGAAAAATACTATTTAAATAAAAGTTATTTTTTAAGCGATTTTACGGTAATAAACTTAAAAAAAATCCCTATTAAAATAATATGGCTTCAGATTATATTATGATTTATCGGCAATCTTCATAAGTATGAATTTATATTGATCTTAAGAGTTTTAATATAATGGTGGTCCTGAAAAGGACCGTTTATGAAATTTTTAATTGATTTAAGAATTTAACCACCGAAACCATAAAGGGTACGTCCCTGACGTTTTAAGGCATACACAACGTCCATGGCAGTGACTGTCTTCCTTTTTGCGTGTTCTGTGTAAGTGACAGCGTCACGGATAACGTTTTCAAGGAAAACTTTTAATACTCCTCGGGTTTCTTCATAGATTAACCCAGAGATACGCTTGACACCACCTCTGCGAGCAAGACGACGGATAGCTGGTTTTGTGATACCTTGGATGTTATCACGAAGAACTTTACGATGTCTCTTGGCTCCTCCCTTTCCTAAACCTTTTCCTCCCTTTCCTCTACCAGTCATAGTGATTCAATAAATGAAGTAGAGTTTACGAAGCAAAACTCGGAATTGATGCTCTTTCGACGAAAACGCAGGTTAATATATACTTTCAGCGATGTTTGTTTCCCACTCCTAATTTCACATCCAACAGAAAACTAGTAGTCTCGCGCAGCTACCATTGTAAGAAAAAAGTATATAATAAAGGGGGTTTACGATTTCGAAAGCATTATTTCTGTGTTACTCAGCAAGATGGCACGTACAAAGCAAACTGCAAGAAAATCAACTGGTGGCAAAGCCCCACGTAAACAACTTGCAACTAAGGCAGCTCGTAAGAGTGCCCCAGCAACCGGTGGAGTCAAGAAACCTCATCGTTATCGTCCAGGAACTGTCGCCCTCAGGGAAATTCGTCGGTACCAAAAAAGTACCGAATTATTGATCAGAAAATTACCTTTCCAACGTTTAGTAAGAGAAATTGCTCAAGATTTCAAGACTGATCTTCGTTTCCAGAGTTCAGCTGTTATGGCTCTCCAGGAAGCTAGTGAGGCTTACTTGGTTGGTCTCTTTGAAGACACCAACCTTTGCGCTATTCACGCTAAGCGAGTAACTATCATGCCCAAAGACATTCAATTGGCAAGACGTATCCGTGGAGAACGTGCCTAAATCAAAATATTCATCAATATCTTATACAATCGGTCCTTTTTAGGACCAACAAGATTTTTAAACGTACTCCATCTATTTCTGCGACATGGTTTTTGGTTCTTCATAGATAACCATTGATTTACATAGTGTCTACCAGTCCTTATGGTCTGTGTGGTCCTTATACAAAATCCTTATATCCTTAAAATATACTTAAATTTGAGTACGGATCTTTAAAAGTTACTTTTTTTTAAAAATAATATATATTATTTTTAAAATATTATATTGCCTGTTTTTTAAATTAATTTTTAGATCAGTAGGTATTTTATGCAAAACTATTTCTTTTTTCTTTACGTTTAAATATCATTTTTATCCCAAAAATAATTATTAATAAGTAGGATAATTTTAATTTAATGTATTGTTCGCTTAAGTTTTACAAAAAACGTGTGTTTATGTTTTTATAGGTATAACCCATTAATGCCTAATCAACACATACAAGCCATTTGAATATTTTTTTAATGAAAAAATCAATATTTTCGACTAAAAACGTTACCCTGTAATCAGGGCTGTTCTTTTCATTTCCGAAGTCCGTTTTAACACACAACCCCTATAAAATGTGATATCATCTCCTAGATGTGGGTAAACTTTAAACATTATTTGGCACTATCTATACTTGATGAGATTTTCAGTTCAAAATATTGAATCTTTCCTGTAGTTGTAAAACTCACTCCTTGCTTATTAAAGACACCCCCAGGGAGGGTTTTAAAGGCAAACACATTGTTATTTGATTTTTTTTGCCAACTCGCATTTAAATTTGCATGCTTTGGGAAAGGGCATAGCAATTACTTTCAATGTCAAAAAAAAACTTTAACGTTTGGAAACATCTTAATTTTCTTTAAGATTTTTTTCAAAATATTCAATCATTGATTTAGTTGTAAAAGTCGCCCCTTTGCTTACTAATGAAATATTCTAGGTAAGGTTATAAGGGTAACTAAATGCATATTTGATTTGTCTTTCCTTTGGGAGGCCTAGTTACTATTTTCGATGCCAGAAAAAATCTTTTTTGCATGTGGTAATATATTGAGTTTCTTTAAGAAATATTTAAAAATTTACCCCACTTTAGGGTTGATATCTCACTTCTCAAGGGTTGTAGGAGAAAACGGACCCCGGAAATGAATGAAATTACCTACTGGGTGAGTTTTTCGGTTCAATCTTTCATTTCATGCCCTTGCTTACTAAAGACATCCCCAGGGAAAGTTGTAAGGGCAAATACACACGTATTTGATTTTTTTCCATCTCTTGGAAGTCCTAGCAATTATTTTTGATGCCAAATAAAGACTTTTTTGCATTTGGTAACTTTCTTTCTTTAAAAATTATTTGAAAATTTACCCTAGTTTAGGAGTTGATGTCTCATTTCGTAGGGGTTGTAGAAAAATTGCGAAAATGGAGTTGTGAAAAGTTGTAAAATATGTGTTAAATAAAAAGTTGTTAAAACTGAGAAATAAAAAGAGCGACCTAAATTATCTACTAGGTGAGTTTATTTCAGCCTAAAATGTAGTTTTTATTACCGAAAAATTCAAGTGGCCAAGAACTGTCGGTTGGGCATTAATAGGTTAAATATATAATAATTATAATATTTAATAAACAGTCAAACTTCCTAAAAAAATTATGATATCTAAATTTACTTATAAATATCCTTAAATTTAACCAATTAAGATCCGTTATATCCTTAAAAACCGAAGAAAATTTTTTGTAGACACCCTGGACTCCTTATTTTCAACTTATTTGCTAAAATGTCCTTAAAAAGACCGAGTTTTGTCTTTTAATATAAAAAATTTTTTAAATTTAATCATAATAATCTGATTTTTTTATTGTCTCTTAAAAAAAGAAATATTCATTTTTTTGAAGGAAACAATTAATAAAACACTGAAATTGCAATGGACGTGGATGTTTGCTTTATTTTATTTGCAGTAATTTATTTAAAAGATGAAGATTTAAAAGGCAAGCCACCTGCGCGCCTAAAAATCATTATCCTTTTTATTTTCAAAATTAACTTCAAGAAAAAAATATTTGATACCGCATCTGAAAGCAACTTAATTTCGTTGTTACGCACCTCAGGCCAAAATTTTCTTTTGCCCTGGACGGCAAAATTTTGCAATAAGATGACAAAACACTTGAATGTAATTTCGTTGTTACGCACCTCAGGCCAAAATTTTCTTTTGCCCTGGACGGCAAAATTTTGCAATAAGATGACAAAACACTTGAATGAATTTTTAAATGTTATAGGTATGTCGCATCTACAGATGTAATGTTATATTATAATAGATTTAACACTTTATTATTAAAATTTATAATAGGGTTATCTAACGCTGTCGAGATTTTTTGATATTCTGAAAATATATAAAAAAATATTCGACACGTATTTTTTTATTTTACATAAAAATTAAAAATGACAGAGTAATTATTAATTAAAGTAGCTAAAATACTGGTAGTGGGGGTACCATGACGTCACAGTCCATGAAACGCAATGTTAAAAGTATAGGGAATCTGGATTGTGACGCCACGCGTAATTTATTTAACTCTTTAGTTTACCAGTTAAAAATTGTTTAAATAAAAAATAAAAAAATACGCGTCTAATATTTTTTTATAAAATACAAAACCAACCAAATAGAATTTGAAAATTGTTTTCATGCAACAACCCTATTATTTCTACAGTTTATAATAAATTCAAAAATTAGTAATATAGAGCAAATATTTTAATTTTGCATAAAATAAAAGGGTTAACTTTGAAAAATATAGTAAAAAATTAAAATTCCTCTAACGTTTTAAATTATTGTTAGCCCTGAAAAGGGCTGTTTATTAAGATGCAGTTTAAACTGATATTTGACTGTTTAGGCTTTCTTTTCTGTCTTCTTGGGAAGAAGAACTGCTTGGATGTTGGGAAGTACACCACCCTGAGCGATGGTAACTCCAGAAAGAAGTTTGTTTAATTCTTCGTCATTACGGATGGCCAATTGAAGATGACGAGGAATGATTCTGGTCTTCTTGTTGTCACGGGCAGCATTTCCTGCCAATTCAAGAACTTCAGCGGCCAAATATTCCATGACTGCTGCCAAGTAAACTGGAGCTCCAGCACCTACACGTTCAGCGTAGTTACCTTTTCTCAATAAACGATGGATTCTACCAACTGGGAATTGAAGACCAGCCCTGCTAGAACGAGTCTTTGACTTAGCTTTGCTCTTTCCTCCTTTTCCTCTTCCTGACATATTGTTTTTTTTTTACGAAACGTACTACAAAACAATAATTATAAAACTGATGTTAGCGCTCGATTTCCCCTTTATTATATAGCATCTGGTGTACTGAGAAACTTCGAATGAATGAAATCGTGAATATGCGCAGGAATTCCAAGTAGAGGGGACAAACTCCGTCCCTGCCTTTAAAAAAGCGCACTTTTACTGTTTGCATCATTCGTTTTCTGTTTTTAACTAGAAATTATCGACATGGCTCCTAAAGCAAGTGGAAAGGCTGTCAAAAAAGCCGGCAAGGCTCAAAAAAATATCAGCAAAGGCGGTGACAAGAAAAAGAAGCGTAAGAGGAAGGAATCTTACGCAATCTACATCTACAAAGTACTCAAGCAAGTACATCCAGACACTGGAGTTTCCAGCAAAGCCATGTCAATCATGAATTCTTTCGTGAATGACATTTTCGAACGCATTGCTGCTGAATCCTCCCGTTTGGCTCATTACAACAAGAGGTCAACCATCACCTCCCGGGAAATCCAAACTGCTGTCCGTCTCTTATTGCCCGGAGAACTTGCTAAGCACGCTGTTAGTGAAGGCACCAAAGCAGTCACTAAGTACACAAGCTCCAAATAAGCAAAAGTTAACAATTGTTCAATCGGCCCTTTTCAGGGCCATCAATTTTTTAAAACGAAGAATACTATTTTTTTGCAGATTATAATACTAAATTAATTCATGTGACTTATTTTTCACAAAATTTTTTGTTAATTTTTTTTTATGCTTCTATTTCTATTTCAGTTTTGATATTTAAAATTACAAAATCAGTCGTAGCTCGTAAATAATAAATTACCTAATAAACTAAAGTTTGTTTTCAATTTTGAAGGTAATAAAGCAAAACAGTAACTAATTATACACCAGCTCTAAATAAATTTAAATCAACATCAACGATAACTATCGGTCCTTCTTCAGGGCCATCAATAAATTCATAATAAAGAAAATTATCCATATACTCTAAAATTGTTAATAAATTTTTCTTAAAGAAACCCAGAAAAAAATATATTTAATATAATATGTACTTCTTTTTTGTGCAATTAAAAATTTGTTTTACTAATGGCATACAGTGCAATATTTCTCGCTACATGTAATTAGGTAAACAAAAATTTCATAAAAAAAAGTTTTTTTCGAACAATTTGAGGCATATTTTTTTTTAGGTGTATAGTCAATTTTTATTTTTTCAAAGACTATTTCTTTGGCTTATTATTCTTAGGTGAATCTTTTTTTAATTTATTTTAGTATACATCACAATTCTAACTAAATCTATTTTTAAATTGAGCGATAATTAATGTTGCTACATATTTATCATAAAAAAACTAAATATGATTATGAATTATAAATCAGCTAACAAAAACTTAGTAATAAAGCTTATAAATTAAATTTTTTCCCATGAAGAAAAATAGGTAGTATTTATGTTTTCTTTTTGGTTAACATGAACAGGGGTCCATTTCGTAAAATTACTAGTCAATTTTTTGTTGACAATAAATTGTTGCAAAATTTTTTAAGGCAAAAAGGTAAACTAATATTTTATTTAACTCAAGGGCTTATAACAAGGACGTTTTTGAAAATAGGTTCAACCTTAAATAATAATAAATTTATTCTTTACATAAAATTCAAGTTTGAAATATTTTTTCTTACTTCTGCCCAGTTTTGGTCATTAAAAAACATTAGATTTACACTAAAATATGGGTGATAATAATAATTACGTCATGAATACTAATAAATTATAACAATAAAACATGTATTTGATCTTAGATACAGATTACAGAACTAGTACTGAATTATGGAACATTTTTGATATTATTTACCCAGCAAGAAATATAAGCATAATAGTAATTTTCAAAGTACAGCATTATTGTAAATTTTTAGTTTTAAAAATGCATTTTCTCTGAAAGGAGACATTTGTTAAATATTTAAGATATTCAGATTAAATATGCTAAGGGATAAAAATTCTATTTTTTAAAGTACAAATAGTTCTATTTAGTCAAATTATGTTTTTGGCCCTGAAAAGGGCCGTTTGGAAGATAGGATATTAATATTAGATTGATATTAAGAATCTATAGTTTAACCACCAAAACCATAGAGAGTACGTCCTTGACGTTTTAAGGCGTAGACAACGTCCATAGCAGTGACTGTCTTCCTTTTGGCGTGTTCTGTGTATGTTACAGCGTCACGGATAACGTTTTCAAGGAAAACTTTCAATACTCCTCGGGTTTCTTCATAGATCAATCCAGAGATACGCTTGACACCACCTCTGCGGGCAAGACGACGGATAGCTGGTTTTGTGATACCTTGGATGTTATCACGAAGAACTTTACGATGTCTCTTGGCTCCTCCCTTTCCTAAACCTTTTCCTCCCTTTCCTCTACCAGTCATGATGATTCAATAAATGAAGTAGAGTTTATGAAGCAAAACTCGCAATTGATGATTTTTCATTGAAAACACAGGTTAATATATACTTTCAGCGATGTTTGTTTCCCACTCCAAATTTCACATCCAACAGAAAACTAGTTGTCTCGCGCAGCTAGCATTGTAAGAAAAAAGTATATAATAAAGGGGGTTTACGATTTCGAAAGCATTATTTCTGTGTTACTCAGCAAGATGGCACGTACTAAGCAAACTGCAAGAAAATCAACTGGTGGCAAAGCCCCACGTAAACAACTTGCAACTAAGGCAGCTCGTAAGAGTGCCCCAGCAACCGGTGGAGTCAAGAAACCTCATCGTTATCGTCCAGGAACCGTCGCTCTCAGGGAAATTCGTCGGTATCAAAAAAGTACTGAATTATTGATCAGAAAATTACCTTTCCAACGTTTAGTCAGAGAAATAGCTCAAGATTTCAAGACTGATCTTCGTTTCCAGAGTTCAGCAGTCATGGCTCTCCAGGAAGCCAGTGAGGCTTACTTAGTAGGTCTTTTCGAAGACACCAACCTTTGCGCCATTCACGCTAAGAGAGTTACTATCATGCCAAAAGATATCCAATTGGCAAGACGTATTCGTGGAGAACGTGCTTAAATTAATTTTCACATATTACAACCGGTCCTTTTCAGGACCATCATGATTTTATAATGTAATGAAAAGTAATTCATATTTATAACAAACTCACATCTGTAGTTGCTAGTTTTTTAAACTAATACAATAGGCCAAGTGTTACAGTAGACATATGGAATTTGCACTTTCATATTATAAACCTAAAAAAACATTGAAATAATTACAAAGTTCACTTTCCTGATCCCACAGCTACGCGCAAAGGTTTTAGACCATATTTATACATAAACATATACGTATTTAGAACATATTTATATTTTAGGCCACTTATGAACCCATGGACTTTTATGTCCTGAACCGAAAAAATCTCAATTTTTTAAGTTGTACGCAGTAGAGTTGTTCACAAAAAAAAAGTGCTCAAAAAATATTCTTCCTGAAGTATGTTGAAGTTGAGGTGACAAAATGATCCCATTACAATTTTCAGCTCATTTGAGAACGATTTTTAGGTGTCGCACAAACCCAGGGTAGCTCTCAAGTGGTTAATTCTTTGAGGTTTTCTTCCTAGCAGATCGAAAAAACTAACATATCTAGGGCAAAAAAAAACATATTTTCCACCTTAGAGAGACAACTATGTTTTACATCTCGGGACATAATATGGGGTTCGACATTTAATGGCTTTCTGCATGCAAAGTCAAAACCAATATTTTGTCCCTTGTTTAAAAAATAGCTATTTTCACACCTCGAAGCAATCGAAGAGACGCGTTTTCTCTGCAGTAAGAAAGAAAAACTGCATTTTATCCATGAGGGCAAAAAAAGAGTGCCCCAGATCGCAGTTTACCATTTTCGGGTTTGCCTCGGAATGTATTTAACCTGCGACCTGGGCCATTCTTTATTTACTCCCTTGGTTCAAAAAATACAATTTTAAAACATGGAACATGTCTATATGGAGAGGGTACCCTGAGAATCTGAAAATCAAGTGGGGGGGTCAAATTTGTCCGATTTAAGGAGGGGGGGGGGGGTTAAATGGGACTTAGAATTATTTCGATTTAGAGCGTTAAAATAATCCGGGTTTAGGGACTTGGAATATTTTTGTTTTAAGGACCTAGAATAATACGCGTTTGGGGAAACAGAATAGTTTTGTTTTAGAATCTTAACATTTATTAAGGTGATAATAAGAAATTATAAAAATAGCAAATTGTATTATAATTTGTGTGTCTATGCTTTTGTTATGTTTACGCATCTAAAATACATCTAAAAATCGTAAAGTTTACAAAAAATTCCTAAAAAACATACATTTACACTCTGGAGACGGCAATCGCCCCTTCACCCCCCAACCACTAGATGCAACTTTTTTATTAAATAATTTTTTTCAAAAAAGACACTATAATAGGTAAAAGAGTTAAAAAAAATTATATATTATAAATTATACATTATTTGAATGGTTCGTATTAAAGCAAACAATATATTTGTTACGCCCCGATCGAGGGAATGCCCCGTTCCGCGGAATGGGGCAGTCATCGGCCCGTTCCGCGGAATGGGCTATGCAACCATGCCAGTCCGCGGAACGGGGCATCAAAATTAATTTTCATTCCCCGATTTGGGACACCCGAGTTTTAGAGCTATTTTATTAGACGAAAAATATAAATTTATTAGATTTTATAATAAAAAAATTTTAATTTAATTTTTTTTTTTGTTTTTATACTTACAACTTATTGATTTATAGTACATAAAATTTTTTATAAAGTAATTATAATATTTTTAAATATTTTTAATTTAATTTTTCTAAAATAATTTTTATTAAATTAAATAATAAACAATTTTAATTTAACTTACAACATAAACGTTTAAATTTTTTTTACTATTAATATTTTTATTATTATTGTTATTTATTATTTTATTTATTTATATAAATCTAATCAAATTATTATTATTTGTTTTGTATTATTAGTTTTGTCACTTGTCTTACATTCACAACTTACTAAAAAGAGTATATTTAAGACCAAGAATACAAATTTTCAATTTTCAACGTCTTGGAGCAGTTCAATTGTTAGATATTGGGTTTTTAGAAATTAATAAACTTGGAATTTTTCTAGCAGATTCAAATGATATTAAAAACTGGACTAAAAAAACCCATATTAATTTTTCTCGTACAATCCGAATTTACTATTTATTTTAACATTTGACGACGAATTATAGTAGAAAAATTCATTTTTTTCATTTTGAGGGTCCCAATTTTCAGGAAGCCAATGTTTAAATTTATATTATAAGTAATGAGTTGTAATCAATTATGCAAAAAAAGTTTTTTATTTTTTACAAATAAAATTTAATAAAAATTATTTTAAAAAAATTAAGGAGGTTATCTGTTGATTCTACATTTTCGCTGGAATTACTATTACCGACATTATTATTTTTTTTTTTTTAAATATTTTAGAAGCTATTAATCGAAAAAAAAACTATAAAAAACCATTAACAATCCAAGAATATTATAAAAAAAAGTCTCATAGTATTATACAATTTAAAAAAACGTAACTAAAATAATGAGCTTTTGGCTATGCGTTACGCGTTTTTGTATGTTTTTTAATAAATTTACGAAAATAAAGTCAATAAAGTAAGTAAAACTAATTGGGAATGTAATCTTTAATCAATTATTTATCAGATTTATTAAGTTTCATGGATCTGTGTCATTAGCACCCTATTTTTTATAAAGCCGAAACAAATTTTTCTATAAACGCAATGTTAAAATACCACTTTTATTCTATAGACATCAGCAACATCTAATAAAAATAAAAAATACAATAAAAAATATTGTAATATTAGTCGAATAAAATAAATAATATTTTTTAAAATTTTTTATTATTTCTATTTATCGATTATACGATCGTACACCATTTTTCAAATATTAATTAAATCATTTAATTATAATATTTTTTGAAATGGGAAACTAATTGATGAAATGCTCCATGATACTTTCTAACCTTCAAATAAGGTTTGGTTTTACCCAACATCGTCAAAATACCGAGTACTTTTTAATATGTTATTAATAATCTTAAATACCTACAACTCGTCTTCATTTAATCAATAAAAAAAAAACCCTTTACTACTATTTAATAATAGTTACGTTTTATTACAAATATTATAATAACTTGATAAAAAATTTTATGTACTATAAATCAATAAGTTGTAAGTAATAACAAAAAAAAAAAATTAAATTAAAATTTTTTTATTATAAAATCTAATAAATTTATTTTACTTCAAATAAAATAGCTTTAAAAGTCGGGTGTCCCAAATCGGGGAATGAAAATTAAATTTGATGCCCCGTTCCGCGGACTGGCATGGTTGCATAGCCCATTCCGCGGAACGGGCCGATGACTGCCCCGTTCCGCGGAACGGGACATTCCCTCGATCGGGGCGTAACATATTCATCAAACAAGATTTAAAGAGCTTACGATTCGTAAAACTTCAAAATCAATGAAATACTTCAAAAAATCGTATTTCTTTTTTATAAAAGAATGTGTTTTAACAACCTCTGAACCTCCGTATTTAAATAAAAAACAATTCTTTCATAAGAAAATGCGCAAAAATATATTTTTATTTCTATAATATTTTTTAACTCTAAGGTCAAAGTCGTATTAATTTTAAAAATCACGAAAATCTCGAAAAAAATCATTTATTTTTAATGAAAATTAAAGCTTTGGAGTTTAGAAAGGCCCGAATAAAAAAAAAAAAATTTCCCGTGAAAATACATGAAAAATGTGTATTTTGTAGAAAAAATAAATTGGGGAGTCCTACTTAAAAATTTTTAGCTGCGTTAGCCCAAAGTTAGAAAAAGGAAGACTTTTTACTTTGCGCTGTTGATAAAGCAGTAGTTTTTAGTAAAAACCTTTCTTAAAAAAAAAAATTGTTATTTTGCATGTAGTTTTTTTCTGTTTCTTTAAAAAATAAATACTTATCTGCTGTTTTTAAACAAATTTTAATGCTAAAACTGCCATTTTCTAAGGTTTTCGTCGTTTTTTGCAATTTTAGGTTATTTTATGCAAAGATGAGTCAAAAATAAAAAAAAACACAAAAAAGTAGCACCTTTTTACTTTTTTACTTTTTAAAGTTTCTTTATTGATAATATTTTAGACATAAATACATAATACGTAAACTTCCGATATAACGAACACGAAGGGAGTGTAAATTTTGTTCGGTATATCGAGCTGTTCGTTACTCAGTTCAAATGATAATTATCAATGTAACGAAATTTTTTATTATATTAAATTTATTTAAAAATCAATAATTATTACTAATTTATTAGTACTTATTCACAAATTAATTGTTAATATAATAAATTACGATAAAAAAATAATTTATTACATATTTATTATTATTTTCAAATATTATAAAAGTGCATATATTTAGCATTTGTTAGATTACAATTATTTCAAATTTAAATTAATTTTTTTTTAAGAAATCTTTTATATTAGTTTGTATTTGTTTCTTCACAAAAGAACAAAACTGACAAATATTTTGAGTATAGTGATCTACTATTGAGTTTGACTAATAACGCGTAATAAAAATTTCTAAAATTAATCTTTTACAGGCTATTTTTTTGTATTTTATATCGGGTTCAAGGCAGGCAATTAAAAATTAGTATTTGTTAGTAGTAGTAGTACCAAGTAGTACCAGTTTAAAATGTAATTTCAAACGCTATGATATATTTTTTTCGAGGAAGAATTTGTTTATAGTATTTTTTTACGACTTTACGATTTCCTGTCTTCTAATAAAAGCATAGATACATGTATCTATGAATATATGTATCTATGAGTAAAAGTAAAAAAAAAAAATAATTTTTTTTTTTAATTATGAGAAAGTGCCTGTTTAATGTATAAAATAATAAAAAAAAAAAAATTATTCTTTTATTTCAAAAAAAAAAAAAAAAAATTCGTTATAACAAAAAAATTTCGCATGTTGAGTCAAAAAATTTGTTCGATGTTCGGAATATCGTGAATTCGTTATAAAATTTGGAAATCCCATAAGAGCCTTAATAGTCTGGCCGGGGATCGAAAGATTGTTCGATATATCGGACAATTCGTTATTCAGTTGTTCGTTATAACGGCAGTTTACTGTAATTTTATTTTTCTAACACGCCTATCTGAACAGTGCTTTCGTATTTTGACTAGAGATTATTTCGACACACTAATTATACAGAGTTTGACTTATTTAAATATTTCTCCATAGATAACTCCACATAATAACTCCATATTATAATATTGTAAAAATAATTAAAAATTTTATTTTAATTCTCTGGATATTCTAAATTAAATAATGTATTAGTTATTTAAAATAGTTATTTAAAAAAAAAAATATTAATTCTTAGGCCTATTAACAATTTCTAGTTACGCCCCTTATATAAACTTTATACGTATTTAACTTTAATATTTTAATTATTTTAAAACATATTTAGTAATTTTTACATTTATTATAAGATTTTTAATGGTAAAATTTTGCACACCTATATTCAGATATGTGGTAATGCTCATCTGAGTAATCCGCAATACACCTCCCTGTCCTGTACACGTCGTTTTAAATTGGAGAGGAACATTGCGGTAACGTGCTTACGCTCGCTACCGCTCGCGTCGCGCCTTCCGGTGGATGGTTCCTCACAGAAAGGGGCGAGGAGGGGCCCTTTTCTCCCTATAAAAAAAAAAAAAGCCTCCGATTTTTCCGCGCTATTTTCAAAAAACCACTTTTCCAATGTTATTTAAATGGGGCACATTTTGGCCAATATCGTCAAAACCGATATTAAGGACACCAGTTTCTGAGAATCTCAGGTCGATCCTCTCCAGAGTAGATTTCACCGAATATTCACCCCCCCTCCCCCTTTAAATAAATTTTTGGCCATACAGCAGCAGGACATTCAAGCAATATATTTTTTGCAGAGTAATTCACTAATATTTATTTTTTGTTATACGTGTTAATTTTTTATTTCCTAATTCCCAGAATTCCCGCATTGGCATTGCTTGCGCAAAATTTTTTCTAAAATAAATAAAAAAAATATCATGATTATGGGGTTCCTCGTTTGATAGTGATATCAAAAAATAGCAGACGTTTTTATGCGAATAGAAAAGTAATAATTATTCTAACCATTGTATAAAGAAAATAATGCTTAAGCTGGGACCATTCGGGGTGATTATATTTAAAGCATTTTAGAAATACTATATATAATTATCTAAAATATACCTGCGTTTAAAAAAAAATAGGCAACTACGCAATAAGATAGAAAAGGAGCGACTGCTTTTTTGTATAATATATTTATTCAAATGAACCTTTGTTCATAAAATATAATCACCCCAAATGGTCAAGATTATTTTCTTTAAAAAAAAAAAACATTGGGCAGAGTAATTCTCATTCATAAAAAATTCTGCTATTTATTGATATCACTATCAAACGAGGACTCCTATAACCGTGATTTTTTTAACTCAAAATCTAGAAGTAATTATCTATCAATTAAAAAAAAAATTACTCCGATGGGACAATTACAATAGAATTTGGTAAATTAACTTTGAATTGTTATAAATAATATTCGAAATCATTTTTTTTTTTAAACCGACGTTTCTGTAAAGTTTAAGAGCCAAAGAATATGTGGTTAAAATTTGGTCAAAAAATAATAATTTTTCTTGCCAAAATTAACGTTATAAAGTTGGCCATGAAAAAAAAAGTTTTTTTTCAACGTTTTTTCACGTTTTTTTGGTCATAAATCCCAATCCCTTTGACTTAGAATCATGAACTTCCGTATAGGATTAGAAGCAACAATTTGAAAAAAAATTTTTTTTACCCCAATGTTTTCCGACCATTTTTGAAAAAGTTATAAGCTAAATGCGAGCTAAATAAGCTAAATGCGAGCGTAATCAATCATTTCTAGCTAATTTATATTATTAAAAGATGCAATCATAGCTTTATCCATAAAAATTTTCAAAAATATTTTGTGTTTTTAATAAGTCTTTTCTTTCTTTTATTTTTCATATCTTTATAAAAATCTAAATAATTTTTGTTTAACGTACTCTAAAAAAATTTCTAAAAAACGTACGAAACATTATGATATTGTTTCTTCATAATAATATTTATAGACAAAAACAAAAAACAAGCCATTAAAAAGGGCGGGAAAATGGCTTCTATAACGCTTTTAGTTTTGAAACTCAACATTTTATTATACATTAACAGTCCAAAAATTTTTTTAGACTTCTTTTAATTAGAAAATAAATAAAATATTAATAAAGTTACTAAAAAAATCCGTCATTCCAAGTATAAAATTAATAGTTTGTTACTTATTTTAAGGGATCAAATTTTATAATTAAATATTTTTTTCTTGCCTGAAAAAATATTAATCATAAAATAAAATTTTTTATTATTCGGTACATAATTATGCAGTATATTGATAGCTGAGCTAAAAAATTGATATTTCAAAATATTAAACCAAGATAAATCAATAGCTAGTTGGTACAGTTAAAAAAACAGTTAGAACACATTAAAATTCTTAATCAATATAGGAATAACAATTTTTTTATTTAATAAAAATAAAATTTTCTTATAGAAAATAAATTAAAAATTTTCAAAATTTAACAAGAAAAAAAAATTGTTTTTTTAATCAAGTATTAACATACAATTATAAGCACTGTTATTTACTCAATCTTACTGACTGTTTTTTAATAAAAAAAAGCAAACAACTTCTACCAGCGGAACTAAGTTTATATAAAATTTATCAATATTATTTATTTATTTATGTATTTAAAAAGAAATTTTTATTTTTATTTAACGAATATTTCTTAAAAAGGCAATTAAAATTAAATTTTGACACTTGCCAGAAAATTGCACTCTGCTAAAAGAGTAAAATTTTTAGCTTGATAGAATAGTTTTCTTAATATTTTTGATTTCTAATTAAAATCCAAATATTATATGAATAAGAAATTTTATTTGTACGAAAATTTGTAAATAATTTGTTGCAAAAATTAATTTATTAAAGAAAAATCAAGCACGTTTCGATTGTAAAATCACCATGCCTATTGATTGCTTGTAGCTTAGGTCTTTCTGAGAAGTCCGCGCTAGCGTTATATATTAAAAACGACAACCCGCTTGAAAGCATTATTTCTTCGCTTTCGAAGCAGTATACAGATATTCTCGTAATAATGGCAGATACAGCAGCAGTAGCAGCTCCGGCTGCAGCCTCTCCCAAGAAGGCAGCAAAAAAGCCAGCAGCTAAAAAGGCCGCAGTTAAAAAAGATCATCCTCCAACATCCACAATGGTCAATAAGGCCATTCGTGAATTGAAGGAACCTAAAGGTTCTTCTTTGATTGCAATTAAAAAATATATTGCTGCCAACTACAAGATTGATGTTGACAAAAATTCCAGATTCATCAAAAAGTATTTAGTATCAGCAGTTACAAAAGGTAAATTAACACAAGCTAAGGGTACTGGAGCAACAGGCCGATTCAAGTTGGCCAGCAGCAAGGTTGTAGAAAAGAAACCTGTGAAGAAGCCGGCAGCTAAAAAGGCAGTCAAGAAGCCAGCTGCAGCTAAGAAACCAACCGCAGCTAAGAAGCCAACCGCAGCCAAAAAGCCAGCTGCAGCTAAAAAACCAGCAGCAGCAAAGAAGCCAGCTGCAGAGAAAAAACCTAAAGCAACCAAACCCGCCGTTGCTAAATCTCCAGCAAAGGCAAAGAAGGCTAAAGCTCCAACCAAACCTAAGGCTCCAAAAGCCAAAAAGGCAGCACCTAAAGCTAAAGCAGCAAAAAAATAAACGTTTTATATGATCAACATCTTTTTTAAAAGTACTTAAACAATAGGCCCTTTTCAGGGCCATCAATTATTATGACATTAGAACAATTGTTTTTTAAACAATCATATTTTCTAATAACTTAAAGGCACATTCATGCGAGAAAAAATTTGTTATACCGACCATGGCGCGCCACTTAAAAAATTTATTTGTTCGCTTTCACTAAATCTACTCAATTTTCTTACCAACCTAAATAGCGCTAGAGGCGCCGTCTTTGTATGTATGCCGTATATTACATGCATATTGCATATACTATAGTTTGTTCATAAATGGCGCTAATATTCAAGTAGTATGTTTGATCTATTTTTGATTGTTTTACAAAAAAGAATTTTTTTATGATTAAACCCTTTGAAGAAATTGTAACCGAAAAAATTGTTTTTAAATTATAGGTTATTATGGTTAAATAATCGTGAAATGGTTACTGGTCAGTAATTATACAATTTTTTTAGACAATTTTACTATTAAAAAAATCTTTAATAAAATAAAAATGTTTAATTCTTATACTTATATATTATAATAAATACATATAGTATATTTACAGCTCGTGTCGAAAGTAAATTGCAATTTGGAGCAATTTATGGACAAAGTTCGTACAAAATTTTTCTTGTCAGCGGTCAGGAACCACATTTTTCCCCGCCGCTTCCCCATAAATAAAGAATTACCCAAATCGCAGTTTACCAAACTCGGCTTCGCCTCGGATACTAGTACACTTGCGATATCTTGCTGGGCAGTAGTTGCATTTTACTTTTACAAAATTTTATATACATATAATATACATACCTGACTTACCCTAAATTTTCAAAACAACTTCAGGTAAATCAAATTTTATTAAAATAAATAAAAACCCTAATTGCCAGGGAAAAACCACTCTAGAAGAAAAATAGTATATTTTTATCCTAGGCCGCAAAAAAACTCGGCTTCGCCTCGGATTGCAATTTACGTGCGATCTGGGGCATTCTTTTTTTACGGCCGAGGCCGAAACATAATTTTTCTTCGTCAGTGGCTAGAAAACACGTATTTTCGAATCACGCTGTGAACTGTGAAATCTTTTCTTTTTACGATGAAATTTAGCCAACTAATCGTCAATTTATTTAAAATTTTACTCAAATTTGTCTTAAAATATTGAAAAATAAAGATATTGAAAAAAGTCTATTTCTGAACCTAAAATATGCATTTTTTGCTTGATTATTATGGTAAATAGTAAATACTATTTTTTTTTTTTAAATCGTTTACTTTTTCCTGAGTGCTCGGCGAAGCCGAGAAATGAGTTCACGCTCGTGTCTAAAGTATTTCGCCCATAAAAACTTTATTTACTTAAATAGTATATTAAGTATCAAGGGCGTAAAAGTTTTGGCACTAGATATGAGTTCACGCTCGTGTCTAAAGTATTTCGTACATGGTGCTTAAACTATTTTTTGCCCCCCTAGGCGTAGAACGAGTGCAAAAAATTCTTTACGCACGAGTGTAAAACTCCCGGGCGTAAAGCCCGGGAGGGCAAAAGACTTATTTTGAAAATCTTATTGGCATTCATCGCCGATTTCATGTTCACGTTTTTTTTGCATTCTATAGGGTACAACTACCAACAAATTATATTGGTAGGCGCGGCCTCGTCGATTATTTTTTTTCATTTTTGGTGCCAATATAACGTACTTTCTCGTAGAAATGCACTTTTATATTATATTTACAGAATGGCCCCAATTACAAGTAAATTGCAATTTGGAACATTCTTTATTTATGGACAAGGGCCGAACAAAATTTTTCTTGCTAACGGCTAGAAACCACGTATTTCCCCGCCGCTACCCCATAAACAAAGAATGACCCAAATTGCGTTTACCAACCTCGGCTTCACCTCGCATACTAATTAACTTGCGATTTGGGCCATTCTTAACTTTTCTGGTCACAGGAACGTAACGCGCAGCGGCCGTTGACCAGAAATTAGTATTATATCACACCCCTGGGATCGGGGCACAAACAACGATGTATATACCACACTCCTAGGAATCCACCTACCCCTGGGATCGGGGCACAATCAACGATGTATATACCACACTCCTAGGAATCCACCTACCCCTGGGATCGGGGCACAATCAACGATGTATATACCACACCCCTAGGATTCCACCTACCCCTGGGATCGGGGCACAATCAACGATGTATATACCATACTCCTAGGATTCCACCTACCCCTGGGATCGGGGCACAATCAACGATGTATATACCACACCCCTAGGATTTCACCTACCCCTGGGATCGGGGCACAATCAACGATGTATATACCACACCCCTAGGATTCCACCTACCCCTGGGATCGGGGCACAATCAACGATGTATATACTACACCCCTAGGATTCCACCTACCCCTGGGATCGGGGCACAATCAACGATGTATATACCACACCCCTAGGATTCCACCTACCCCTGGGATCGGGGCACAATCAACGATGTATATACCATACTCCTAGGATTCCACCTACCCCTGGGATCGGGGCACAATCAACGATGTATATACCACACCCCTAGGATTTCACCTACCCCTGGGATCGGGGCACAATCAACGATGTATATACCACACCCCTAGGATTCCACCTACTCCTGGGATCGGGGCACAATCAACGATGTATATACCACACCCCTAGGATTCCACCTACCCCTGGGATTGGGAGATTTTTTTGGTCGCTGATCAAGTTTCAAAAATACTCAATATTTCATCCTTAAAATGGCTAATACTCCCAAAAGGGGTTATTTGAGTCGAAACTTGATTTATTAAAAAAATTACAATTTTATTTGAAAATATATAATGATTTTTCGAGATATCGTTATCTTTAGTATAAATACGATATAAATATTTGTTTGCACAAAATTTGCCAAATAAAAATTCATTTTCTCCTCTTGTTATAATAATTCTAAATAAGTTTAATACTTTTCTACAGGGGCGGTCGCCCCGGGACGCAAGTGCCCGCGTGACCCTAGATATACGCCGATTTTCCTCTATCTCTCTCTAATATCTACAGGGGCGGTCGCCCCGGGACGCAAGTGCCCGCGTGACCCTAGATATACGCCGATTTTCCTCTATCTCTCTCTAAGATTATTATAATATACATCGAAAGTCGAAATCGAATTTTTTATAGTTCGATTTTTTTATCGAATTTTTTGACGTTCGATAGTTCGATTTTATTTAATAAAATTGTTTCGTTTTAGTTATTATTATATAGTTATATAATAAATATGTTTTCCTTTTTCTTTATTATACAAAATATTTTTTCCTTTTTATTATCGTATTTTAATTTAAAAGTAAACTCCGAAATGGAAATTCATTCGTCCAGTCAAGGGCCGTCACGGTGTATTATATTAAGATAGAAAACTAACCTAATAAAATAACCCCAGTGTTTATTGTTTATATGATTCATAAAAATAAAAAAATGTTTGATTTAATTTTTTTTACAATGGATTATTTAGTGTAAATTAAATTTATTAATATTTTGATATTTCCTAATTAAAAAAAAAGTTATGTAAAAATATATTGTTTAAATATATATAGTGAAGTGACTAAAAGTTGTATCTGATTATGTATCTGATGTGTGTATTCTATGATTTTCAAAATCTGGAAATATTTATTTTTTAAAATGTATTTAAAAATTTGTTTTATTTGCTACACTTTACCAAAACAATTAAATATTTTTAGAAAAATGACAAAAGTAAAAAAATATTGAATTTTAATTTAAAAAAATGTTTTTAAACATGAAAAGTGTATATAACATTAATAACCAAATTAGACAAAAGCTTGAAACTTTCACAAAAGATAGTAAAGATAGTCCTCCTATTTATATCTACTCCATTTTAAAATTTTTGCCAGAAAATAATGATATAAAAATATTTTTATTTACCGATATAGAGAAAGCGAAGAAAATTAAATCTCAAATATTTTAATAATCAAATGAGATAAAAGCTTGAAATTTTTACCAAAGATTCTAATGATGAGTTCGAAAGGACTTTAAACTAGTCCTTAGTGTTTATTTTCTACAGTTTATTACTTTAGTAGAAAAAAATTTTGTTTCAAAAACACTACTGATATTATAAGACTGAAGAAAATGAATACTGTATAATATTTTAAGAACCAAATCAAAAAAAAAGCTTTCAATTTTCTCAAATGATTATTATAATGGCTATGAAGAAGAAAAAGTAGTCCTTGCTTTTCTACCCGCTACAGTTAAATACTTCTAAAATTTTCAAGATTTTATCTCATTAAGTTATTATAATTATTACATTTCATTTTTTTCACTTTCTCTGTATCGTTAGGTAAGAATGTTTTTAAATAGAATTTTTTTCTTGTGAATTTATAAATTGGAGCAGACAAAATATTGGGACTAGATTTACTTGTTGCAAGTCATCATTAGAATCTTTTGAGAAAATTTCAAGCTTTTATCTCATTTGGTTATTAAAATATTAGAGAATTAAAATATTAGAGATTTCATTTTCTTCGCTTTCTCTATATCGGTAGGTAAGAAATTCTTTTAAAACAGAACTTTTTTCTGTTGAAATTATAAACTGAATCAGATAAAATATGAGGACTAGATTTACTTCTTGCAAGTCATCATTAGAATCTTTTGAGAAAATTTCAAGCTTTTATCTCATTTGGTTATTAAAATATTTGAGATTTCATTTTCTCTATATCGGTAGATAACAAATGTTTTTATATCATTATTATTTGCTGGCAAAAATTTTTAAATGGAGTAGATAAAAAATGTGGACTAGTTTTACTTCTTGTAAGCCATCATTAGAACCTTTGGTTATTAATATTGGAGATTCCAAGAATTTTCCTTCGTTATAAACTTTTTATACCGGTGCAAGAGATGTAATAATTTAAGTATATTGAAATTTAAACAATTCAAATAAAAACTTTTAAGGCAAAAAGAAGAGGGTAATATTTTACAAGGCTTAAAATAGAAAATAAATAATACATTTTATGATTAAAAATATTTTATTCAATTAAATTTCATTATTTTTTGATATAATGAAATTTTTTCACATGATTCAATGTATATTTACTTCTCAGGCTATTTTATAGCCGCTTCCAATTATACCTGGCAAGTGAATTTTTTTTTTTTTTTTATGAGATCTTAAAATTTTATAATTAATATTTTTTGTTTTTTATTAATCAGCCTCCATAACTTGCGTGAAGTTTTGTTTTAGATCTCAAAACTTTCGTAGTGTTAAAAATTGGTGATAATAGAATATTTAATCCGGTACTTTAAATTCCATATATATCTACAATAAATCAATTACTTAATAAGTAATATTATTTTTTTTTCTTTATTAATCAGCCCACATAACTTGCGTAAAGTTTTGTTTGAGATCTCAAAACTTTCGCAGTGTTTAATAATAGTGACAATAGAATGTTTACCTAATAAAATACTTGATAAAATAAATAAGCGCAGTGACAAAACTTAAAGGCACTTGCGTAACTTTACATGTAAATGTTTTTTTGGGAGATACAATATACAACGTGACCACGAAATCATGGAGTTGTGATTATAAGCCAAAGTGTAGGTAGAAAAAGCGAAAAATAAATTATGGGATTTTAATGATTTTATGTGTTCTCTCGATTGGTAAGTTCAAAATTTTGGTACGGCTTACCAGTTTTCCAGAAAAAGAAAAATTTTCACCAAAAAAACGAAAAGGGTCAATTTTTTTTATTAATATTTTTAAAAATGCATAAAAATAATATTCCACCGATTAGTTTTAATTAATATTGCATATTTTTTAAAATATCTCATATTAAAGTTTTAAATTTTTAATCATTTTTGAAAATGGTAATATTACCTTCTGAAAGGCAAGCCGGCTAAGTTCAGACGATATATCATATAGGTTAGTAGGATTTAAAAAATAAATAAACTATAGAGCACTATAGTTTTTCTGCTACTCTAATTCTCGATAACCGCTTAAGGAAGATATTTCGAGGTTATTTATTTATTTGTATTTTTTATTAATTATAATTGTATAATAGTTTATTTAATTAAATAAGCGCGTAAAGGAATATTTTTTCTGCAAATGAAATCATGTTTTCTCACATTATTTTGTAAATTAAAAGATCCTAACCTACCAAATAATTATACAGCAACAAAAATTTTTGCAAGCAAATTTAGTAAATTGAACTTACAAGGGGAGTTCAATACATTTGGAACACCGAATTACACCAAATGGTTATGGATGAGTTTGTTATGTTGAAAAAACATGCCTATTACCCTCCGTTCCTTCCAATGGGCCTTCTGGGCCTAGAAACGCAGGGCTTAATATTATAAAATAGGATTTTTTGGTAATTTTCAAAGAAACGCCAAAAACTCGCAAGTTAACCAAAACTCTTCTGGATGGTCTCATTTTTTTGGTTTAAGTATCACCTTCAATACGCCGTAAACCGCAATTTATTATCACTAATTCTCTCATCACTATAGCCAATTTTTAGCTAAAAATGACCAATTTTTAAAATGCTGCCAAATTTGTAATTTCTGACGAAAATAGGTTTTATAGGTCTGAAAAAATTTGTACAAGCTTCAAGTTTCCAAAACTTCTTGACTTTACCTTTTGCAATTATTTGTTAGCCAGATATGATAATTTGAAGTCACAGTCCCAATTTTACGATTTTTTAAAAAAGCTCATTTTTAATGCTAACTTTGAAGAGCTATTTCTTAAAAACGAATCAAGAAAATGAGACGACCGAAAAATTTTTGGAAATTTGAAGCTTGTACAAATTTTTTCAGACCTATAAAACCCATTTTCGTCAGAAATTACAAATTTGGCAGCATTTTAAAAATTGGTCATTTTTAGCTAAAAATGACTGTTTGGTTAATTGGCTATAGTGATAAGAGAATTAGTGATAATAAATTGCGGTTTACGGCGTATGAAAGGTGATACTTAAGCCAAAAAAATGAGACCAACCAGAAGAGTTTTGGTTAACTTGCGAGGTTTTGGCGTTTCTTTGAAAATTACCAAAAAATCCTATTTTATAACATTGAGCCCTGCATTTCTAGGCTCAGAAGGCCCATTGGAAGGAACGGAGGATAGTCGGCATGTTTTTTCAACATAACAAACTCATCCATAACCATTTGGTGTAATTCGGTGTTCCAAATGTATTGAACTCCCCTTGTTAGATACCAGGAAATAAATTAACAATTATGTACAAATATCTATTTATTTAATAAGACTATCTGCTAAGAAATTATAAATTTATTGTGAGGAATTATAAATTTATTTTTCAATTTGCGATTGACTATGGTAAAAGTTGGAAAAGAGCCAATAAACAAGCCAATCGCAGTTAAGTTTAAGTTTAAGTTTCTTTTATTAGGCACTTTTGATACGGACTATTTATTGAAAGATTAAAATAAAATAATTTTAGTACCCAAAGAGAAACGCCTTAAAAGGGGGTAGTTTCATGTTCAAGTTTCATGATCAAGATTGCTGATCAAGTTTACGTTCATTGCGTTGCGGCTAGCTTGCAGTTGTGACCCCGATTTTATGGAGTTGGTAGAATCACCCAAAGGATATTAACTTTTGCGCGACGTAACCGATCGAGAAACTCAGATTGCTAAGCTCCGATCGAGAAACTACAATCGACCAATTTCTCTGATTGCCCCGTGCATTAAGCTTGCGTATACCTTCTTGCTAAACATTCAGGAGAATCCTGCTTGCTAAGCATTCAAAAAATCCCTACTGCTAAGCATTCAGGAAATCCTGTTTGCTAAGCATTCAAGAAATTCCAGATTGCTAAGTATTCAGGAAATCCTGTTTGCTAAGCATTCAGGAAATTCCTAATTGCTAAGCATTGATGAAAAGCCTGATTGCTAAGCATTCAGGAAATCCTGTTTGCTAAGCATTCAGGAAATTTCTGATTGCTAAGCATTGAGGAAAACCCTGATTGCTAAGCATTCAGGAAATCCTGATTGCTAAGCATTGAGGAAAACCCTGATTGCTAAGCATTCAGGAAATCCTGTTTGCTAAGCATTCAGGAAATTCCTGATTGCTAAGCATTGAGAAAAAGCCTGATTGCTAAGCATTCTGGAAATCCTGTTTGCTTAGTATTCAGGAAGTTTCTGACAGGATTTCCTGAATGCTTAGCAATCAGGGTTTTCCTGAATGCTTAGCAAACAGGATTTCCTGAATGCTTAGCAGTAGGGATTTTTTGAATGCTTAGCAAGCAGGGTTCTCCTGAATGCTTAGCAAGAAGGTATATGCAAGCTTAATGCTCGGGGCAATCAGAGAAGTTGATCAGCAAGCTTGATCATGAAACTTGAACATAAAACTACCCTCTTTTAAGGCGTTTCTCTTTGGGTACTAAAATTATTTTATTTTAGTCTTTCAATAAATAGTCGGTATCAAAAGTGCCTAATAAAAGAAACTTATACTTAAACTTAACTGCGATTGGCTTGTTTATTGGCTCCTTCCCAACTTTTACCATAGCCAATCGCAAATTGAAAAATAAATTTATAATTCCTCACAATAAATTTATAATTTCTTAGCAGATAGCTAGTCTTATTAAATAAATAGATATTTGTACATAATTGTTAATTTATTTCCTGGTATCTAAGTTCAATTTAATAAATTTGCTTGCAAAAATTTTTGTTGCTGTATAATTATTTGGTAGGTTAGGATCTTTTAATTTACAAAATAATGTGGAAAACATGATTTCATTTGCAGAAAAAATATTCCTTTACGCGCTCATTTAATTAAATAAACTATTATACAATTATAATTAATAAAAAATACAAATAAATAAATAACCTCGAAATATCTTCCTTATGCGGTTATCGAGAATTAGAGTAGCAGAAAAACTATAGTGCTCTATAGTTTATTTATTTTTTAAATCCTACTAACCTATATGATATATCGTCTGAACTTAGCCGGCTTACCTTTCAGAAGGTAATATTACCATTTTCAAAAATGATTAAAAATTTGATACTTTAATTTGAGATATTTAAAAAAATATGCAATATTAATTAAAACTAATCGGTGGAATATTATTTTTTATGCATTTCTTAAAATATTAATAAAAAAAATTGACCCTTTTCGTTTTTTTGATGAAAATTTTTCTTTTTCTGGAAAATTGGTATGCCGTACCAAAATTTTGATCTTACCAATCGAGAGAACACATAAAATCATTAAAATCCCGTAATTTATTTTTCGCTTTTTCTACCTACACTTTGGCTTATAATCACAACTCCATGATTTCGTGGTCACGTTGTATAATACATTTTAATAAATATATTAACATTAAATTTGAAGGCTGTTTTTGTTTTGATTAGAGTTCTTTTGCCTTTGTTGATAATATTATGTCTTACAATAATTGAATATATGCACGAATATAAATAATTTTTGAAATGTATACTTGAAATCCTACAATTTTTGAAGGCGTGTTTAAGTTAAACTTAGTATCATTTAGTCGTTGACCAAATCCACACGTGTGATTACTTTTAAATTCGCTGCTTCCTAGTGTTGGTTTTATAAAATGGATTGGAATGAAGAAATGGGTGATTTTTCTC
Organism: Anagrus nilaparvatae; assembly: GCA_022575985.1. Classification (NCBI taxonomy): domain Eukaryota; kingdom Metazoa; phylum Arthropoda; class Insecta; order Hymenoptera; family Mymaridae; genus Anagrus; species Anagrus nilaparvatae. The sequence continues at coordinate 5,744,985 of JAKSXM010000107.1, forward strand.
CAAAAAGTGTCGAAAATCGTGAGCAAAACAGTTGCAACAAAAAACAAGAAGCATTTTTAAAGAAATATAAGGACTTGAAGTTTAAGTCCGATGATGCGTTACGTGCTTATTTTTCAAACAAACCTTTCTACGTACGCGATTCAAAATCTAAAAAGTTAGTCTACGAGAATAAGGATCGATATTTCAGGAATCGCGACATTAAATCTTATAAATTTGTGTTATTCTGCTGTTTTGACGACTTTTTAAAAGCAAATGGAACTGGTTTAAGAAAAACTAAGTAAGTGATGATAATATAATGATCATTATTAACAGAATAAGAATGTATAAATTTGTATTCAATACAGTCTTCTTGCGATTTTTGTAATAAATTTCTTTTTTTTTTTTTATAGGACAAAAAAAATTGGTTGCAATGGTGAACTGCATTTTTTATTATCCAAGGCAGGAGATCATCTTTATTTAAGGAAAGCAGTTGCATGCGATGCTCACGCATTTGATGAAGAGGTAAAGTTTTCATTATTTATATTATATTTAAACTTACACATTTTTTTTATGATAAAAGGTGCTAAAAAATTATTTTTTTTTTTAACTTTCATGATTAAATACTCTGATTAACGAGTTTGAAAAAAAATAATAAAATATGTGTTTTTTTTTTTTTTTTTAATAAATTTAATAAAGAAATCAAAAAGTAAATTTTTTTTTTCCGAAAAAAAAAATAAATAATAATTATGATAATAAAACTTAAAACAATAATTTTAAATAAGAAAAAAATATAAATAACAGGCTGCAAATCAAAAACAGAAGAGAATTTTTCTTTTCATTTTTGCAAATAACAAAAAAAAAAGTATAAATAAAAATCTATAAAATCCTTGCTCATCGAATGATAAAAACAGGTATCAAGGGTAGAAATACCTGTTAATTTTGTAAATAAATATAAAAATTAATTTATACAAGTTTTAAGTATTATTAAATATTGTTATCATTATTATTATAAATATTTGTTTTATAATTAATAAAGCACACACGGTCCCAATTTTCTTTTGATTTTGTATGCTTTATTGGTGTTACAATAAATAACGCGTTTTGTATAAGAATTTATTAAGAATAATATTCCACCTACATTAAATATATTTTTCAACGATATAAAATTAAATAAAAAATAAGAGAATATAATAATCTTTACTTCGGAACACATAATTATGTTATACTGGCTAATAAGCTAGTTTGTTAGTCATCGTAATAATCAGAGTACCTAGTAAAGTTTTTTTATAGTTTTTTTTCTTTACTATACTCTGGTAATAATCATAATAATGTATAGTAGAAAAATATCGAAATTCTAATATAATGGAAGAATAGTAACGCAATCAAAATATTATCGATACTTTTTTTATTGATCATAATATTAATAATAAAATAATAATAATAATAATAATGCTAATTTGACGAAAATATATAATTATAAACATCTTTGCCTTTACATATATAATAGTTATATTTTATAGAATTCTCATTAAAATTTTTAATGTAATTAAATTCTATTTTTTTAGATTAAAGTAATCTTTTTAGAAATATAGGATACAATTACTTTATTAAATTTTCATGTCATCTCTTCCTTGAAAAAAATCTATAAATTGACAAAAAATTAATAGTATCAAAATTAATTAACTTTATAATATCCTTGTAATTATTAAATTTCTTTATAAAATTATGAGAAATGATAATGTGTTTTTCACCTCGAAGTCTCGTAACGATGCTATGTGGTTATATAGGCCGGAAAATAAGAATTTAGGGTCAACAATTACATTTAACAGGTTCCAAGGGGTGAATTTGGCCAGTTACCCCAAAATATGACATACATGTTAAATATACATTTTTTCAAAAAAAAATTAACTATATAGATTTTTTAGGTCGCTCATCTCAAAAATGATGTCAGAAATTACATTTAGCCGGTTTTAAAGGGTAAAATTGGCCATTTTTCACCCCTCTCACCCCTACAAAATTCATTTTTTTAAAAGAATTAATTTTTTTATTTTGAATGGGTCTATTAGGTTTTTGTGGGCGCTGATTTCAAAAATGAGGTCAAAAATCACATTTAGCCGGTTTTAAAGGGTAAAATTGGCCATTTTTCTCTCACCCCTACAAAATTTATTTTTTTAAAAGAATTAATTTTTTTATTTTGAATGGGTCTATTAGGTTTTTGTGGGCGCTGATTTCAAAAATGAGGTCAAAAATCACATTTAGCAGATTTTAAAGGGTGAAATTAGCTATTTTTTACCCCTTTCACCCCTAAAAAATTCATTTTTTTTAAAGAATTTATTTTCTTATTTTGAATGGGTCTAGTAGATTTTTTTGGGCGCTGATTTCAAAAATGAGGTCAAAAATCACATTTAGCCGGTTTTAAAGGGTAAAATTGGCCATTTTTCTTAACTCGTAAAGATTTTTCTTAACTCGTTCAATGCCTATCTGGGCAAAAAATACATATAATGCTCACGCTAGTGCCAAAACTTTTACGCCCTTGATACTTAATATACTATTGTTTGTTTTTTAAATCAAGCCATACTGTCAGTGTTGAAATTCTAATGAGAAAATTCTGTACACTTTTTTTATAGTAACACTATTCAAATATTTATTGACCGTTTAATTTGCAGTTTTTGATGGCTTGTCATTCAAAATCGAAAGCAATAAGTATTGAGGATAAAAAATTTATTGAAGGATCTATTGTTAATGGCGCTAGCAACTTTACTATAAAAAGTCAGGTATTTCAAGAAAAAGGATACATACCTTCATCTAAAACATTGTCCAATATTAAACTATCTTTAAAATTAAAAAGGAACGAATCAAATAGATTTGTTGAAGCTGAAAAAATATTGAAAGATGAAGGTAGGGATTAAATTTTAATGTTTCATTTTTATTTTTATAATACTTTGTAATTTACTTGTATTTTTTTAGATGCAATATACAGCGTGAAGAAAGATGAAAACAACTGTTTTGAAGGTTTATTTTTTGCTACATTGGACATGATCGAGACATTTAAGGCATGGCCGGAAATAATATTTTTAGATTCAACTTACAAAACACTATATCTAGGATATGTTCTGTACTTTTTCTTAATCGAGGATGGTAATGGTAATACCGAAATTGTCGGTTTCGGGATTGTTAAAAACGAAACTGAACAAATTCTCACCTGGCTTATAAGTGAATTTAAAGCATGCCATTACGAAGCATCTGCAAATATTAAATCAGCAATGACAGACAAGAATTTAACTGACCGGAAAGTAATTTCTGAAGTGCTTCAATGTGATTTGTATCTTTGTATTTTTCATACTCAACAAACCTTTGGAAGGAAATTCAGCTACAAAGAACTAAATTTAAACGAAGATGAGATAAATTACTGCCTGGAAATGTCTCGTGGCATGCTTTACAGTGCATCTAATGAAATTTATAATTTGCTATACCAATATTTTAAGCTAAACGCCCCAAAATCAGCTGTTGATTACTTCCAAAAAAATTGGCACCCAATTCGTCACGAATGGGTGGTTTTTAATATGATCAATTGTAATTTCAATAATCATACAAATAATCGTACTGAAGGTATGAACAGATTTTTCAAAGAATCTACAAACCATCAACGTATGTTTTTTACTGAAATTTTAAAAAACTTAATAAAATTTCATAAATTTCGATCTGCGAAAATAGATTCCGAAGCAGGCAAAATTATTCTTAAATTACCCATTATATTCAAAATTAATAACACACTTTTGAAGTTTCAGAACTACTTAACACCATATAGTTTTAAGCACGTACAAGAGCAATATGATCTCATGGACAAAGTTGCTTTTCTTACATTCAATTACGAAATAAATGAATTTGTTACAGAAGCAAAATATCCAAATTTTGCTAAGACTGTAACAATCGACTCTTGTAGTTGCCACGATTTCAAATCAATGGGTCTTCCGTGTCGTCACATATTCAAGTTAAGGAAAATTCTCATTAACGATTTCAAAATAAAAATTGACTTATTTGAAAAGTCTTTGTGCTTAGAACGTTGGAGAAAAACTTATTACATTAAACATCAAAGACTCTTGAAAAAATCCAATTGTTTCATTAATATTGATGAAGAATCAAATTCAAATAATAAAAATTTAGCAAGTTATAGTGATAACGAAACTTTAGGTCTAGTAATTTCTTATGCAAATGTTATAAGTATGGAAAAAACAGATAATTCTCGACATCAACAAAAAATAGCATTACTGTCAAAAAAAAGAGCTGAAAAACATCCGACTTCTGCATTTTTTAATGCACCCAAAGAAACCAGTTGTAGTACTATTCCACTTCAAGTTCCAACTGATGTTCAACTGGATGCGTTAATTAAAGAACGAGGTAGACCAAAAAATTTGCTTCCAAAAACGGCTATTGGATTAGTAAGAAAGCCAAAAAAAAATATTAACAATTTAAAAAATAATTCTTCATTAAAACCAAAAACAAGTACTTTGAAAAAAAATAGCATTCCAAAAAAAAAATTAAAATCTGTTCAATTTAATACACATGTGGAACGTGTTACTATTCTGTTAAATTTTATGTCTATTCCTAGCGATAAAATTTTAAAAATATCAACCGGTGAATATAAAGTTGAAGAAATAGACATAGATGAGGATGCAATAAAAGTATGGTTATATGGTGTATCATCTATAACAGAATTAGAAAATTACATGACTGATGCCGCTTTTTGCAAATTAAATGAATTAATCAAGAAAAAAGAAAAAAGTGTGAAATACTTTTGCGGTGATTGCAATAAAAAACTGCTTAATAATTCAATTTACTGTGATAAGTGCTACAAATGGTTTAACTGGAGGTGCAATGGCATCACCAAAAACAATGTACCTGAAACCCATTGGTTTTGTAAGAATTGCGCTAACAATGCAGAAATTAATTAATTTTAAACTTTTTATTAATTTGCATTCATTTGTTTACTACTGAAATAATTTAAATAGGATACAAAAGATACGCACATCAGTTGCTGGATATTCAATAGGGTTCATGTGATTTGTTAAATTGCATCTTTTTGTTGGAAAATTTCTTGAAAATTCAAAATTTTCCAATAACTAACAACTGTTTAGTTGCAATTTAACATGAGGCCTTAATCACGTTTATCTGATTTGATAATTACCAGCTGATGTGCAACTCTTTTTTCTATTTTAAATTAAATCTTAGTAACGCAAAAATTTTTAAAAAGTTTGAATATACAATGTCAAAAAAAAAAAAATTATTCTGTGATAAGAGTTTAAAAATTTTTTTTTTTTAATTAAAAAACATATGATTTAAAAATGTGTTTTTATGTGAAACAAAATAATGTTATGTTTACATATAAAATTTTAAAAACAAAAGTTTATGTGTGAGTCTGTGATAAGAGTGTAAAAACTTTTTTTTAAAGTTAAAAAACATATGATTTAAAAATGTGTTTTTATGTGAAATAAAATAATGTTTAAAATAATGTTATGTTTACATATAAAATTTTAAAAACAAAAGTTTAGGTGTTAGTCTGTGATAAGAGTTTTTAAAAACTTTTTTTTAAACATTAAAAAACGTACGTTTTATTTAAAAACAAAAAATTATCTATTAAACTTTACAGTCTGTGATAAGAGTTTAAAAATTTTTTTTTTTAATTTCAAAATCGTTTGATTTAAAAACCTTCTGTTTTTATGTTTAAAAACGTGTTTTGTTTTTCTTTACAATTATAATAAGCTAAAAAAAAATAAAAATAACTACACTACATACAAGAGTGCACAGGTGTAAATGTTTACTCATTTTTGTACGTACTTTTATACGCATTTTTTTACTCATTTTTTCACTCATTTTTTTACGTATTTTTTTACTCATTTTTTTACGTATTTTTGTACGCATTCATTTCGTCACGCATTATTTTATTAAAAATCTAATTACTTTTATTTTAAAAAGTTAAAAAAATTAAAAAAAGTAATTAAGAATGTAATTGTGCCATAATTATTAAAATTTTGGTTATCAAGATAAATTTACAATTTTTAAAGCATCCTTTAAACTTAATTTCAGGACTTGTAAAATTTTTTTTCACCAACTTTTCTTTTCTTTTTTTTTAAGTTCTAAAACCTTTCACTGGAGAAATTTTGTTCTTAATTTTAAAGTTTTTTAAAAATTATGTAAAATAACTATTATTATTATTATAAAAAATTTTGGGTATCAAGGAATTGGGTCAAATAAGGAGTACAATTAAATTAATAAAAAACAACCATTTTTTATTAAAAAAAATCAATACAATTTTATGTCTTGATGCAATTCCAAATATTTTTTATTAATTTTTGCTGGCAAAAATAAATACAATCAAACTAACAAATCAAATTAATGGCCTTCAAGAAAGCACATACATTAAGACATCTCAGCTTTGATCATTTACAGTTGATAGGTTGAGTTTTGTCCAAACTCCTTCAAACCTGTAAATCACAGAAAAAATTTATTCAAAGTTCTACCACAGTTACTGTGGTTCTACACTGAAAAAAAAATGAAAATAATCTTATTAATATTTTTCTTGCCGATTCAAAAATAAGTTTTATTTTGTCTCACAAAGATAAATTATGTGCAGCATTACCCGTAAAATTTAAGAATTTATGCGCTGTATCGGACATTTTTTACTTTTACAGCCCAAGATTTATGGGATGCTGCAGCTGAATATACAAATACGAAATCTTTACGTTATCGTTATCTTTACTGGCTTTTTTAAACATTTTTATCTGCTAATTTTGTTTTTTGGGTTCCTTAACCCTATTAAGGTATCTGATTTTATTAAAAATTCTTTGCTTGTACAACCAAAAAAAGACTAAGAAACCAAAATAATTAACCTTCGGTTTTTTTTGCGACTGAACCGTTTTGGGTAAAAATAGGTTCCATACTGGAGTTTAAAGACTCAAAATACATAAAAAACGTAACAGATAATTAAACGCCAGCAAAGAATAATATCAAAATTCCTATTGCGGGCAACGACACCATTTTGGGTAAAAACAGATTTCAAAATCATAAAACCGGAAATCAATCAATCAATCAATTTTGAAGATAGTAAAAAAGATTAACTAAACTTGGAAAAAGTACTTGTTCAAAATTATCTTAATAAAAATAATCAATATGAACATTTTGCACAATTTTCACAGCATTCTAAAGAATATTTCAAGTCCAATGGCAGCATTCAGCATTTTTTAACCAAAGGCTTTATCGAACTCAGTTTCGGAAAGAACTTATATTGCTCATAAAAAATTTACAAATTATAAGAAGGCATTAAAACTTTGCAAGTAGCTTATATTTACCATTGTCAGCAAGATTCAACAATGATATAGCATATTTATACAGCGAGTATATATTTCTCAATACCAGGTTGAATTAAAAGTTTTCAAAGCGCTTGAGTTTTTAAATCCAACCTAAGATATAGAAAAGTATCTTTTCTTTTCCTAACTTGCTGTGTTATTGTTGCATCTTACTCACAATAGTTTATATAAGCTTCCTGAACATTTTAAAGCCTGCTTATTATTTGTAAGTTTTTATACCAATATTGGATGCAGACTTTGCACATAAAAAAAGCTAGGGGCTGCCATTGGAATAATTGATATAGATATCAATTATCTTACTTGTTTTGATTTTTAATAATTACATTTTTCGTACTTGCCTTTGTCACTTCCTAATATCAAATTGGTCATCAGAATGAAGAAATAAACATTAGACATCCTTGGAATCTTGATGCCAATGACTCGAGCACGAATGGGTCTCTTGGGATGCTTACGTACCTAAAAAAAATATTCAAATATTTTCACAACAAAGTGCATAACATTATATTTATAAAAATTAATTAATTGCATTACCTATTATACTTTTTTTGGAAAATATGAGCTGCTGTATATTGCAAATTGCTGCTACACTAAATCCATATAACCTGTAAAAAAAAATAAACATTTCAAAAAGAATCAAGTTCTTGTATCAAACTAATTTATTTTTTAATTATGACATGAGTACTTATCTGACTTTAATTATGATGTTTTATAACTCCGTAAACTCTTTTCCATCTAATATTTTCAATATTTAAGTACTGACAATTGTTGTTGCAGTTGCCATAACCTGCCGGCCGCCATATGTGCATAAATTGCATGATTCATGCCATGTGACTTTGGCGGGTAAACAACAACAAAAATTGTCAAAAGAATTAAAAATCATGGTTTAAAAATACATAGAAAAGAATTTACGGAATTATTAAACATCATAAAAAATCAGATAAGTAATAAAAATAATTAAATTAAATTAGTTTAATACAAGAACTTGATTCTTTTTGAATTGTTTATTTTTTTTTATAGGTTATATGGTAATAGTGCAATCTGCAATAATATACAGCAGCTCATATTTAAAAAAAAAAGTTTAACAGGTAATGCAATTAATTAATTTTTAAAAATATAATGTTATGCACTTTGCTGTGAAAATATTTGAATATTTTTTTTAGGTACGTAAGCATCCCATGAGACCCATTCTTGCTCGAGTCTTTGGCATCAAGATTCCAAGTATGTCTTATGTTTATTTATTCATTTTGGAGACCTATTTTATATTAGGAAGTGACAAAGGCAAGTAAAAAAATTTTAATTATTAAAAATCAAATTATTAAGATAATTGATATCGATATCAATGATCCCAATGACAGCCCCTAGCTTTTTTTATGTTCAAATTAAGTCTGCATCCAATATTGGTATAAAAACTTACAAATAATAAGCAGGCTTTAAAATGTTCAGGAAGCTTATATAAACTATTGTGAGTAAGATGCAACAATAACACAGCAAGTTAGGAAAAGAAAAGATACTTTTCTATATCTTAGGTTGGATTTAAAAACTCAAGCGCTTTGAAAACTTTTAATTCAACCTGGTATTGAGAAATATATACTCGCTGTATAAATTTGCTATATTATTGTTGAATCCTGCTGACAATGGTAAATATAAGCTACTTGCAAAGTTTAAATGCCTTCTAATAATGTGTAAAATTTTTATGAACAATATAAGTTCTTTCCGAAACTGAGTTCGATAAAGACTTTGGTTAAAAAATGCTGAATGCTGCCATTGGACTTGAAACATTTTTTAGAATGCTGTAAAATTTGTGCAAAATGTTCATATTAATTATTTTTATTAAGATAATTGAACTAGTACTTTTTGCAAGTTTAATTAATCTTTTTTACTATCTTCAAAATTGAAGAGTTAAAAAAAGTTTTGATATTGCGTTAAACAAGTACTTGCTTTGTATATCCTCTCCTTCGCAATGATGAATTCTGCTTGCTATAGTTAACATGAACATCTTGAAAATTTTTTTTGGGCATTTGCAACAATATTTCATGTCCAATGGCAGCCTTCAGCTTTTTTTATATGCAAAGTCTGCATCCAACTCTTTGGTTGTCGCCAAAATCGATGAAGTTTTTGACTAAACAATCTATAGATTCAAATTAAATTTTGCTGTATCCTTGTTGCCATGCGAAATCTAAAGATTTCCGTAAATTAATACTAGTATAATTTTGCAAAAAAAGGGTACTTCTTTATATAAACATGTTGCATGTTATAATTTGGACTTAACACATTAAAAGTTCAGAGACATCGTCGTTACAAAAAAATCCACTAGCGGATTCCCGCTTAGTAGCAAGTGAAATTTCACTTATAGCTAGCGGATTTTTTTTATCTCGTTAAACGATTGCTAATTACTTAAAACGTATAAAGAAAATTAAAAAAAAATATCTATTTGTTCAACAAGGGAAAAAAAATAGGATTTGGCTTTCAATGTAGTTGTATGCACGAGTGAGCGTAGTGAACGAGTGCAGACAGTATTGAAAGTAAAATTTCCTACATTTTTTACCGTGTTCAACACATAGTTTTTCATTAAAAGCGAAAAAAAGATTGCCCGAAAGTAAGAAAGTAGATCTTTTTTGCAGCGTGTAATGAAAAAATATTTTTCAAATTTTTTGGGATGTGTTTGTATCGGTATAATGAGAATTTTTTTTTTTTTAATTCTAAAAAAGAATTCCGCTTGCCACCAGCGGAATTCTGTTTGCCATTAATGGATTTTTTTTCAGTGTAGAACTTTGAATAAATTTTTTCTGTGATTTACAGGTTTGAAGGATTTTGGACAAAACTCAACCTATCAACTGTAAATGATCAAAGCTGAGATGTCTTAATGTATGTGCTTTCTTGAAGGCCATTAATTTGATTTGTTAGTTTGATTGTATTTATTTTTGCCAGCAAAAATTAACAAAAAATATTTGGAATTGCATCAATACATAAAATTGTATTGATTTTTTTTAATAAAAAATGGTTGTTTTTTATTAATTTAATTGTACTCCTTATTTGACCCAATTCCTTGATACCCAAAATTTTTTATAATAATAATAATAGTTATTTTACATAATTTTTAAAAAACTTTAAAATTAAGAACAAAATTTCTCCAGTGAAAGGTTTTAGAACTTAAAAAAAAAAGAAAAGAAAAGTTGGTGAAAAAAAATTTTACAAGTCCTGAAAAGTTTTAAAGATGCTTTAAAAATTGTAAATTTATCTTGATAACCAAAATTTTAATAATTATGGCACAATTTCATTCTTAATTACTTTTTAAAATAAAAGTAATTAGATTTTTAATAAAATAATGCGTGACGAAATGAATGCGTACAAAAATACGTAAAAAAATGAGTAAAAAAATACGTAAAAAAATGAGTGAAAAAATGAGTAAAAAAATGCGTATAAAAGTACGTACAAAAATAAGTAAACATTTACACCTGTGTGGGGCTAACATATTTTTTCTATGTTTTTTAGTGTCAATAAATCTACATTACTTTTTATCGAACTGTGTCAAATTTCATTTGTCGCCTAATTTCCTGAACATGCCATTTATTATCAATCAGCAATTAGCCAATATTTTTCACAAAGATACATAAGGCATTTTCATGCCATTAATTTTATTTAAAATTTTTTACAATTTTAAATAAATTAGAAAAAATTTTTAATTGATGTTAAATAATTTTTTAAGATAAATTAATAAATAATTTAACTTAAAAAAGTGGTTTTGAATGAAAAAAATTGTCCATCAATTTGTATCGAGCGGGATTCGACCCCACGACCTTTGGTTTGCCGGACCAACGCTCAAATTAATGGCATGAAAATGCCTTATGTATCTTTGAAATATAAGATTATATATTTGTTCGTAGAGATCGTTAATTACTGATACTTGTATCTTAAGTATCTTCCAGATAACGCTTTGAGTGATGAATAAATTTTTGATCGCATTTAATTAATTTAAGTACATTTTTCAAAACCAATTGTTACGAAAACTCTGCTTCTTATGTGTGTATGAGAGTGCATAAATCTGGTAAAACCAGTGATATCAACACTTTCCGTATTTAGATTACAGTTTTTTTTTAAGCACCTAAATCATCTTAAAAACTCTGGCAAAATATTGGCACTATACGGTTCCTCAAACAATAACTAAATATTCTAAATAATCTATTTCCTCTAAAAAATTTTAAAGAAAAACTTATAACCGGTTTCTGTAAACACAACCTAAATGCATGGAACATGTTTACTTCCAGCTTAGGACTAAGTATAATACAAATGTTACTCAACATTACAATACAATTTTTTAATTTTATAATTTGTAATTATCACCTTACTAGCAGTTAAGATTCTAAACCCAAACTTTTTTGATTCCCTAAACCTGAATTATTCCAAGTCCCTTTTTTAAACCTATTACTTGCCATGGGTCGCAATTCTTGTCCATACTTTGTCGTAATTTGTAGAAAAAAATGTCCAAGTCTGTTTTCCTGAAAAATATGGTAAAAATTACTATTCCCGAACATTCAAGTTAAATTACCTAAACATTGTTGATGCAAGTAACAGAAATATCATTGCTTTTAGCTTGAAAAATCCATTTCACTTGTATTTTAAAATTTTACGATCAAATAAAATTTCGCAAAAAATAAAATGTGTATAAAAACTTTCCTGGATAATAAACTAATATCTGATTTAATTTTTGCAATTTTTGAAATTTTTATCATTTTAATGTTTGATTAAAATTGATAATAATTTATATTAAGAATTAATTTTGCGATAATTATTATAATCATAAATACATAAAATTTTGCTAACTCTTAACAAATTTTTATTAGTTTAATTTCATCATTTTAATTGATAAATTTAAATTTAAAAAAAAAAATGTCAACTTTTTCATTTATTTTTAATTTTTTAATTATTTTATTATCGTTATTGACAACATTTTATTTTTACTTAAAATATAAACATAATTATTGGAATAAACGTGGAATTTATTCACCTCCATGTCATTGGCTATTTGGTCACTTCAAAGAATTCTTTTTAGTTAAAAAATCACCTATGGAAATAATTGAAGATCTTTATAATTCTGTCGACGATGATGTTGGATATGTTGGATTTTACATTTTTAGTAAACCGTTTTTGTTGGTACGTGATTTGGAAGGAATAAAAAATGTGTTGATTAAAGATTTTCCAATATTTTGTAATCGCAGTTTTTCTTATAAACAAAAAAGTGACATCATAACAACAAAAAATTTATTTTCTGAGATTAATCCAGATTGGAAAAATATAAGGACTAAAATGTCGCCAATGTTTACCTCAGTAAAGCAAAAATCATTATTTTTCATTATGTTAGAATGCGCTGAGTATCTTAAAAGTTATTTGGATACTAACGTCAAAAGTAAAACATCACATGAAGTTATAGAAATAGCAAATAAATATTCAATAGATGTTATTTCTTCTTTATCATTTGGAATCAGAATCAACTCTTTTGTGGAACCGACATCAGATTTTTATCAAGTTTGTAAGTCAAAATTAAAATCCCGAATGAAATTGGAAGGGTGATTTTCACGCGGTTTGAGTATTCAGACGAGAAAAAATATGTAACCCCCGCCTTTGATATTTACTCCCTCTCATTCCCATTCTTGCGTGTTAAATAATAAAAAATGGAAGTAAATTTTGAAGGTGGTGGTCAAAATTTTTTTTCTTGCTGAATGATCCCTTAAGCTGATTCACAAGTAAGAAATTACATGGCGTGAAATTACGTGGCGTGATAAAAAAAAGGAAATTTTAAACTTGTTCGCTCCCCCCCCCTGACTTAATTTTAGTTTAATCCGCATTTTATTTCTAACTATGGGGCAAGCCCACTGTGCGCTGGAGCACGCCAACCCCCTTAAAATCATATTTTGTATGTAGACAAAGTGAAACCGGCTCAATTCATGAATAAAAAAGTTATGCCGTAAGAAATAGATTGCAAATAATAAACATTTTCCATGATTTTAATAAACCATTATTATTTTTATTTTCAAGAAAAAAATATTTAATATAGCATCTAAATGTAAATATTGATTACTGTCCCTCAGTGCTACGCACCTTGGGCCAAAACCCTTTTCATCGCTGAAAATAAATTTTTTTTTGTCCTGGACGGTGAATTTAAGGGGGAAATTTAATAATTGGATGATGAAATGCTACTCGAATGAGTTTTCATATATTGTGTGTCGCATCTACTTATGTAATGTTCTGTTAGCTCAAACATTTTTTATTATTTATAACTATTTTTATGGTCTATAGATTATAATATCTATAGACTATATAATGAATTCAAAAATTTATATTTAAAAAATATTAAAATGTATTATTTTTTTCAATTTTTATTCCCACCTAACCCTAGAGTAAGCTAATTGTTGAGGAACAGGGAGGGCGGCGCAGCCCCCGTGTGGTTTTGTCACCTAGCCCCTGTGGGAATTTGGGGATGTAGTTGAAGCCCCCACAAAAAAAAAGAAGCAGCATAAAAATACTTGCAGGTTGATATTAGATAGTAAATACATCTGGGAAATTTTCAGCAAAATCGAATATTGCATCATTTTTTTTTGGAATAAAATGAAAATTTTAAAAAGTAAACCAAAATATTTTTTTCCTTGTAGGTGAATTCTTTTATCAGACTGATTTTCAAATGATTTTTTTTTTGCAATTTTAATTTTAAATATTCATTCTTTAGAAATATTCTTCTATATACTTATAAACATTTAAAAAAAATACGTATGATAATATGTATTGCATAAATTTATTTACATTTTAGTCGGCAAGACGCTTACTGATACTTCATTAATAACAGGATTTAGAATATTTTTGTCATTATTTTTCCCCGAATATGCTCATTTAGCAAAATCTGAAATATTCGGAAAAGAAGCAGATTTTTACCGAAAAGTATTTTGGGATTCAATGAATAGTAGAGAGAAATCTGGTGGGAAAAGAGGCGATGCTATAGACACTTTGTTAAGCTTAAAAAATAGAAGTCACGAAGCTGAATATGCGAGTAAGATTTTTAATTAACTACTTAATTTTATTTTTTTTAATTAATTTCGACAGAAGAAAAAAAAATATTGAAAACATATTAATTTTTTTTTCGTAGAATTTGAAGGAGATTATCTTTTAGCACAATCTGCAGTATTATTAAATGCCGGTGCCAATGCCAGTGCATTAACGATATCTTATACACTGTTAGGCCTTGCACAAAATCCTGAAGTGCAAGCCAAAGTTCTTCAAGAGATACGAGAAAAATTACCAAAAGATGGATTAACATATGAAACTGTATCTGAATTTACGTACCTCCAACAAGTAATTTCAGAAAGTCTAAGAATATTTTCCCCAGGTCCTTTAATCGATAGAATTGCCATGAAAGATTATAAAGTAAGAATGTTAAGAATAAATAGATATTCTTAATAAAATTTAGATAATAAAAAGTTTATAAATTTAAAATTTTTTTCATCAGTTTCCTAATTCTGACGTGGTAATAGAAAAAGAAACTCCGGTGTTTATAACCCTGAATGGGCTTCATAAAAATAGTAAGTATCATCCAGATCCGTTAAAATATGATCCAGATAGATTTTCAGAAGATAGAAAATGTCAAATACCTACAGGAGCCTACATGCCATTTGGAGAGGGTCCTAGGAGTTGTATCGGTAATTTTTCTTTTGATGTAGATTAACTCTGTGTACATCATGTAAATATCGTCTTCACCGATTTTCAAAAATGCCTCTTTTTCGAGTTTTCAACATTTATTTCTGGGCATTTGTTCCAAATATTTTGGTCCAAATGGTAGAATATGCCTAATATATATTATCAGAGATAAGGTTACAGAGATAGCTCACGGGATAGGCGAAGCTGCGACGATTTTATTGTACATCGCCCAAACTATCACGTGGTTTGTCTCTAGTCTCTTTGTTTGTCACTTTATTTTTTACATAAGTCTTTTCTTGTTTTTAGAAAGTTTAAAATATTATATGGTAGGGAGTCTGGCGGAGAAAAAAACAAGAAGGGACTTATGTAAAAAATAAAGTGACAAACAAAGAGACTAGAGATTAACCACGTGATAGCTAGAGCGATGTCGACTTTTTATTTAACATTGGGTAAGCTATCTCTGTAAACCTTATCTCTGATATTATATTCATTATTGATTAGTACTCTTATCTCTTTACATAAAAAATTTCATAAGAAATTACTTTTTTTAATGAAAAATTATTATTAATTTAATTCAAACTTTTTAATTTCAGGTATGAGAACAGGATTACTTCAAACAGTGGTTTGCTTAGTTACTATCCTTAGAAAATATAAAGTTTCATTAAATCCAAATTCTAATTATGAAATAAATAAACAATCAATATTTTTAACTCCTGATGAAAATGGAATAAATTTGTATTTTGAAAAATTAAAGGAAACCTAATTTTTCTTTAATCTATCATAAGAATTTACAGAATTTTTTATATTAAATAAAAATACTTGATTTTTGAGCTTGTAGTGCCGGATTTGCTATCAAATAGGGGAGATTCCATCTAATTTAATTACTTAAAATCTCAAACTTAACCGTGCAATAACATATTAAAACTATCTTTACACTTGTATGGTTTTTCCCCAATGTGAAAGCAATCCGCACATTTATATGGTTTCTCGCCTATTATATGATTTTACTGATAATTTAAAATAAATAACCGAAGTAGTTAAGTAATCAATAAATACTTAATAATTAGCAAATTCTAACTTCATAACCAAAATTTACTAAGCTTTTACTAAATTAATATGAAAACTTAAATATGATCGGGACTGTAACGGATATACTTACTTATACGTACAATATACTTTGCGCTTTGACAAGTCAATAATAAGTCTTTTTATTTAACGAAACAATAAATGAATTTAATAATAAAAAAGATTAATATTTTATGATAATTTACAAAGACTTAAAACTAGATTGGCCATTATAAAAATAAAAGAAATATCTCTAATCTTAATATTAGTTAGATTAGGTTCTAAATTTGCCAATAATCTTAGAATTTTATTTTGCAGAGTTTCTAACTTATTAATATTTGATAAACAAGTGTTGCTCCATACAGGAGCTGCAACATAACAGGCCTTATGACCATTTTATATACAGGGTGGCCAGACTTCTGGAATTCTGGAAAGTCAGGGAATGTCAGGGAATTTTTTTTAGGTCAGGGAATGTCAGGGAATAATTTATTTTTTCTGGAATTCATTTTTTTTATAAAAATTAAAAAATGTCTCCATGATAATTTGAAGTTACTATATAGAAAGTTAAAATAAACGTGAAAGAAATTTAAAAGCACCATCATGCGGCTATATTAGTAAGTGGCGCGCAATAAAAATGTTATAGTATACGTACTATATATCTATTATATTTTTAATGTTCTTGGTTTAAATTGGTAAGTGTCATGGTGCTCGGAATATCGTCGTTACTTTTTTCGTATAGCTCAGTGGGTTTTTATTTAAATAATAAGTAGTGTAAAGAGAAATTTAAGTTGTATTAATTTATACCCATTTATTTATATAATCGCTGTTTTATATATTATTGTATAGTATATACTAATAATTCCAAAAATAATAATTTAATATTTCAAAAACATTTTATATGCATTAGTGTTTTCAGCTATACGTATCAGGCATATAGTAAGTATGAATTTAAATACTATGTTTCATAACCTTTAATTTTGACTCCAACAATACATTTCTTTTTGCTTAAAATTTATTATTTTAATTTTGATTGCTTGTTCAATTTAACAAAAATATTAAGAATAAATTTTTGTTTTATAATAAAACTAATTTAATTTAATTTTTAAAACAGATTTTATCATGGCACCAAAGAAGAAAACCTATTATGTAGAAACTTGGCCTGAGAAATATTTTTGGGTGAAAGCCGCAACAAATTCTAATGATCAAGTAATCGATAATTATGCAACTTGCAAAATATGTCCGAAGACTTTTTCTTTAAGTAATATGGGAGAGAATGCCTTAATTAGCCACGCAAAGTCAAAGCGACATAAAGATAAAGTAAATCAAATTAACAGCGAAAAAAATAATATGAAAAAATATTTTAAGAAACCAGTAGATACTAGCACTTCGTCTTCAAATAATTCTAAACTATCAAGCTTATTATCTGGTCAATTAATTCAAGCTTCCTGCTCTACAAGTAAGGCAAAATATTGATTTGTTGGTAATAAAATTAAATTCATATAAACAAAAAAAAAATTTTAAATTCATTTTGCGAAATATTTTTTTACAGATTAAAATAATTTATAATACAAAATTTCAATATTGGTTTATACACTTTACTTTCTTACCAACAAAATTATGTTTTTGTAAAATAACATTCTTTTAAAAATTTATTTTTTTATTAACACTACCTTTTTTATTTAACAGGTGTGGACAAATTTAAATCAAATAGTGATGATAATAATAATAACAATAACAAAAATACAATAACAACATTTTTAGAAAAAGATGATTTTACAAGAACAGAAATTATATGGGCAATACAAGCTGTTATGTGCCATTTTTCTTGGCGTAGTGCCTCCAAGTGCATAAACTTATTTCCAATTATGTTCCCAGATTCAAAAATCGCTGTGAATATAAGTCTACAAAGAACAAAGCTATCATACTACATAGTTTACGGTATTGCACCGTTTTTTCATAATAATTTACTTGAGAAATTAAAAAAAAGTGATTTGATTGTTGTTTCATTTGATGAAGCTTTAAATAAAGTTTCAATGAAGGGTCAAATGGATATAAATTTAAGATTTTGGGACAAAGAAAAGGGCACTTCGAACGTAGTTACTCACTATTTTGATTCTGCATTTTTGGGTCACGCCACTTCAGAAATTCTTCTAAAGTCTTTTTTACATTGTTTAAAAGATATTAATCTAAAGAAAATTCTACAGGTCAGTATGGATGGCCCAAGAGTCAACTTAAGATTTAATAAATTATTATCAGAGTATTTAAATACAGATCCTGATTCACCAAAAATCGTTAACCTCGGCACTTGTGGATTACATACAATCCATAACGCGTTTAAATGTGCATTTATCTCTGTAAAGTGGGGTATCAGCAAATTTTTAACATCAATTTATTTTTTATTTAACAACGTACCGGCTCGAAGAGCTGATTATATGGAAGCAACTGAGTCCACAGATTTCCCACTTGAATTCTGCACAGTTCGTTGGTTAGAAAACAGTAAAGTTGCTGAACGTGCTATAAAAATTATTCCTCATTTAAAAAAATATGTAACTTTTTGTAAAGAGAAAAAAATTGAACCAAAATGTAACAGTTTTCAAATCGTTTGTGATGCCTTAGATGATCCACTTTTAAAATCAAAATTATCTGTTTTTGAAAGTCTAGCTTTTAAAATTGAACCGTTCCTAAAAATGTTTCAAACTGATTCACCTTTTGCCCCGATGCTGTATGAGCACTTATATAAAATAATGGAAGACATCATGGAAAAATTTATAAAACCAGATGTTTTAAAAAAAGCTATTTCGATTAGTGATATTAAAATTTTTGAAATTGCTAATTTGATTTCGGAAAAAGATATCAAGTTAGGATCTGTCAGTCGAGAAGGAATTAGAGAAAATAAGGCTAAAATTTCTGAGAAAGAAATCATTAATTTCAGAAAAGATATTATTAAGGTATACCAATCATTTTGTCAGAAAATGCTTGAAAAATCTCCCTTAAAATACCAATTAACAAAAGCCATATCTTGCTTGGATCCAAAAGTAGCGAAAAATAAAATTTTAAAGGATGAAAGGTTTCAATCAGCAATAGATTATTTTACAGATCATAATTGGGTGTCAGGAAAAATAGCTGATAGAATGCAAGAAAAATTTGATAAAATTTCTAAAGATGATTTATTCATTTTAACATTGAATGAATTTTCCATGAAAAAAAAACAGATTAGATGACTTTTGGTTAAAATTTTTAGTTCCTAAAGAAGATTTTAAAGATTTAGAGTATTTTTTTCAATTGGTTTTGATTTTATCGCCAGGAAATGCATTTTGCGAACGGGGATTTTCTATTAATAAAGAATGCCTCATTACTAACTTAACCGAGAAATCTTTGGTTGCACAGCGTACTGTTTATGATGCTGTTTCCATTCAAGGTGGAGTCCATAAAATAGATATTTCAAAACCTCTGATTCTTTCTGTTAGAAATTCGAATAAAAAATATGAAGAAGCATTAAAAGATAAAAAGCATTAAGATTTAGTAGAGGATGAACAGAAAAAGGAAGAAAAATTAATAAGCTTAAAAATTAAAGAACTTGAAGATAGAAAAAATTTAGCACAACAAAATTACTTAAATGAAAAATCAGAATATGAAAAAGAAATGGCTAAAATCTTTTGAAATTTGGCTGTAACAAAAAAGAAAATAGCTAAACCAAAAAATAAATTATAAAACGTAATTTATAAAAGTATTATACAACTAAAGTGACTGATGACTAGTCGTTTAAAATTTTAAAATTGTGATCCATGTTATTATTACTAAAAATAATATAAAAAAATGTAAAATTAAGTAAAAATATAATAGTTTAAATATGTAGCATTGGAAAGTTTTTTAAGACTTTCAGATATCTGTACATGAGAATAGATATTAATGTAAACATAATTATTTTTTTGCAAAAGTATTAGTGATACCTATTTGTAATACCTTTAAGTAAATGCTGCCAAAAAAATTAAATTTAAAAATTACTTAATATTTTATATTATAAGACCTCTAAAAAAAAAAGAAATATGAATATTATAATTTAATTGAGTATATAATTATAAAAATTAAAAGAATTAATAAAAGTATAATATTTATTAATAAATTAAATATTTTTATTACAATATGATCATTTTTATTTATTTTTAAAAAACCTTTGTCCCTTCCTTTTTAAATCAATTAAATAATAAAAATATATAATACAGAAAATTCAGTACCTTTAATAACTATAATGCAGTTTTAGTTGGGTATTTAAATTTAATATTAAATTTTGAAAAAGAAAATGTCTGAAATTTACTAAAAATTGTCCATAGGAAAATCTGGAAAATCAGGGAATTTGGTTTCTAAAATATTGTAAAAAAAAAAAACGCTGAAAAAGTACTGGAAAATTTTAAAAAATAGTCTGGAAAGTCAGGGAAAGTCAGGGAATTTCAAAATTTCAGTTCCGTGGCCACCCTGATATAATAATACTTTATTTTTATCTCTTAGCACACTTCTTTTATTGATAATATTATATAATAATGACTTTGCAGCACAGCCTTTAGAGCGGGGTTTGTTAACATAATGCATGAAAGACAATCGTTTGTCTAAATATACACCAAGATAATTAACACAACTGCTTGGTTTAACTTCTACATTATCAATAAATATAGATTTTTCTTTTTCTTTTAATTTTTCGCTCAACACAATGAACTCTGTTTTAACTGTATTTATTTTTATTTTCCAATCATTAAAATTTTTATGATATTTTTCGAAATGTTCATACGAATTATCAATTGCTACATTTTTTTGAGAATATTTTGTATCTTTTTAGGTGATGTTATTTTAATTTTTTTTTAATTTACTTTTTGGTTTTTATTTTTTTATATCTTTTTTTGAGTTTTTTACTTGTTTTTCTATTTCCAAAATATTTTGTTAGTCTGGGGACTTTCTCTATATTATCCGTAAGAACACCTGCTTTTTCTTTATTTGTATATACTAAACCATTTGGCCCATCATGGGTTGGTATTTTATTGCCAGATTTTCTTGGGAATGACCTCGAAAGTTTCCACACTGAGTTGCTTGATGGTTTAAGAATTTTTAGTTTTGCCTCCCACCTATTGTTTGTTAATTCTGCTAGTCTAACTTTAACTTCTTTTGAAATTTTATTTTTTAACCTATTATAAAAAATATCGCCTGTTCTTTAGTACAGTTTTCTAGATTTATTTTTTTTAATATTAGTTCTATAATTTTATCATACAGAGTATTCAGAAATTCCTGCGCCTGGCGCGAGAAACATATCCTAACCCAAGTTTAGTTTTGTGTTACTCAAGTTACAAAAGATAAGCAATTAACACACATTAGCCTCAAATGACAGAAAATCCAGATTTTTAGTTTTTACGTCCAGGATGTAACAGAAATCAAAATTAAACTTAAGTTTATACGTATACTAAACTATAGTTAAGTCGCAATAGTCGGGGAGAGAAAAAATTTGAAACGGAACACTTTAGCGCCGTGCGCACGAATTTCGGAATACTCTGATCATTTTATTGAATTTCAGATTATTAAACTTCTTTTTAGGTATAGCTTTTGACATCGAAACATGTATTGAGTCGATGAATTTTTCGATTGATTTGTCAACTACTTTTACATTTTTAAACTTAAAGTCTACTATTATTTATAATGTGGCTATTTCAGCCCTCTCGGAATGACCACAATTATTATTTATTATTTCAAATAAAATTATATAAGTTGCTAAGCAAAAAGGAGTCGTGTAAACACGCGCGCGCGATAATATATGTATATTGAAACGGTAGCACATGATTGACTTTTATTCTTTGGATCGCGGGAATTTAACTATAATGCTGAAGAGGGGAGGTGAAAGGGGTATAACCTGTAATAAAAATTCACTAATTTATCTTTTCAAAATTATATACAAAAATCTACTTTATTCAAAATCTTATTCATTAATATTTTTACACTTTATAATCTAAATTTAATCTATTTCACTGTCCATATAATTTTTAACCGCTAATTCATCACTTTCAATAATTATAATAAATGTCACTTTTCACTAATTCAATTTTTTGCGACACACACATGATCATTCTAATCATTTTCTTTACCTTTGTCTCTGCTAATTATTTTGTTAATCTTTTCTAAATCAAAACTTTTCTGTTACTTATTAAAGAAACTTGATCCAATTTTTATAATACTTCTTCCATAAATATCATTCCTTTAACTATAAAAATCCCATAATAAAGATGTTCGCTAATAGAATCTTGTAATCAATATTCGATTAAACATTTAGTATAACTTGCAATTAATTATTAATCCTTATCGCGGCAATATTATTTATTATCAAAAATCATTAATTTATCAATCTTTAATTACTGAAACAGACATTTTCAATACTTATCAATTAATTTAATTATCAAAATTATTCTTTTTATAAAAATGTGCTTTTTTTAGTATCAAGGTCCGCGCAACAATGCCCTCTTTAGCCGGCCTTTCTTCTCTTCTCTCTCTTCTCGTTCGTTGCTCTTGCGGTCGGTCAGTATTTGTGTGTGTCGTGAGTGTGTGTCGCTACTACCTGTTAAAAATCCATCATTTTCTAATATAAGATTATCGTGCATAAATAATCTTTCACTAATTTATTTTTATAGCAATGTGTTTTACGATCCATTATTGATTGCTATTTGTAGAAATACTTGCAGCTTTTCAATATCATTACTAACTTTTAATTTTTCATTTAGAATTTAGAATAATTTTATCATCTATGAAATGCATAATTTTTTTAACTCTGTGGCTTTCATCATTGATGGTTTTGAAATCATTAATGAAAGTTGTAACTTTGCTCTTTGTAGTTTCGTCAATTTTTTTAGATGATTCCCTTATTTTATTATTTTTATTTTTCCATGCAGGGGCAACTTGTGTTTTTGCTAAATCTATTTTTGAGAGTTTCAAGAAAGTCTGTAATGTTAAGAAACATTGTTTTTTTAATGTTTTATAGTTCTGATTTTTTCAATATATGTTAACTTTTCTAAGTACTCAATACACTTGGAGTACTTAGCAGGATGTTCTTCGGAACAGTTTGCACATTTTGACTTTTCTGCAGTTGATTTTTTTGCATACTGCTGTGAGATGGTCACCGGTGCATTTTACACATTTAGGTGATCTCTGACGATTTCAGGTTCGATGTTAAAATTGTTCGCATCGGTGACATTGTGTAAGTTTTCTAGAATTGCTGTATTTTTCCCATCTTATTATAACAGAGCTGATGTATTTAATTTATATCACCTCATTGATGTATCTTTGTCAAAAGTTAATGTAAAAAAGGGAGGAGCATTTGCTTTTTCTTTTTTTGTGTTTCATTTTTATGCATCTTAAAGGTGTCAAATTTTTTGCTTTTATTTCTTCTTTAACTTCTTCGGCTGTAATATTTCATACCCCTTTAAGGACTATATGTTTATACCTATTATCTTCTAAAGAGTAGGTGTGAAATTCTATTTTATCTCCTGCAAGCTTTATACCTTTGAGTTCTTTGTTACTTATATATAATTCTTTGTTGCTTAAAAATATTTTTGTTACACTTGATAAAAACTGGAATTTAACTTTGGTATCTATATTTTCTTTGATTGTTTTTAGTAGTCCAATAGGTTATCTACTTTTGTTTGTATTACTATTTTTGGAGGTATTTTTACTTTGATCTCCATATCTTGACTTCTTTCTTGCATTTTAGATATAAGTTCACTAATCAGGAAGTTGTTTTTTTTTGTTGTTTACTAATATTATTACTTGATTTTCTGAACCTTTTTTTTTTCTCTTTTTGCTGTTACCCATAGCTATGTATAGATTTGCCTTGAAAAAGGCAATTTGTTGTTACTTGTTATTTCGATGCGATATCTATGACGTCTCGAGTCAAACCTACCTCTAAAATCGTGCGGTATTCTAACTTGGAAGTTTGACATAAATTCTAGCCCTTAGGTTAACCTTCAATTGTCCCGTATCACTAGCATCATTTCACTGGTGGAAAAATCTATTGTGACCGTATTGTGCTAAATAATGCTAAAGTGTAGAAAAAAAGTGTAAAAATATGATTATAGTGTTCAGCAATGTGCAAAAAAGTACAAAAACGTGCATAAAAAATGTGCAAATTTGTGACAATTTGCCGGCTCTATAAACAGTTTTGTACTTTTCTGCACGTTTTTGAACATTATATAACATTTTAGTATATTTTAGCATACTGTTGTACGTTTTTCTGATACCAAAAAAATCCTTAAATTTTGAGTTAGATTTTATTAATAAAGGATCAAGAAAAGAAAATGATATTTACAAAAAATAAAGAAATAAGTATTTGAAGTAGAAAATATATTTTTTTAAGCTCTGCTCCGAATGTGGTTCTATTTATACAGCAGCATACCTAAACTCCTAAAATTAATGATAAAAAAGCACATCCATATATTTAATTTGTTTTCTCTTTAGAGAAAAAACTTCACAATTTGTAAAAAAAAGTAAAGTTAGTTGATGGTATTAAATCAAACTGGTTGGTAGCTTTATCTCCAAATTTTTACAATTTGTAAAATAATTCTTCTTGATGATAATTTTTTTAAAATGCATCTATCTATACCCAGAAATTCTGCAAAAATAACCTGAAAATCCAAAAATATTCCTTGAAAGATTTCACTCATTATACTTTAATTTTTTTCAAATCTTGCAGTCTTTTAACAAAGCAAACCTCAAGTCGAGGGGCTAAAAAAATTTTTTTTATAAATGCTGGTGTACTATACTTCAAAAATTTCTGGATAAAAAGATTTTGCGTTATTATTTTATCTTGAAAATTATTTAAAACACTTAAGAATTATTAAAAAAAAAAAAAATGTAATTTATATTTCTTTCAAAAATTCTTTTGAACGTAACTTGCTTTTAATATTTTTAAACAATTAGTATTATCATCAATTGATAAATAAAAAAAAAAAATTAGCAAAAACTTGGAGAAAAATCTTTTGAGCTAAAGCTACCGATCAGTTTGAGTTCATACCATCAACTAACTTTTTTTTTATTTGTTTATTAGCAAATCACTAAGCAACGCATTCAAAATTTATTTGTCGTTTTGTTTTCGCAAAATCTATTTACCCAGAAATTTTTTACGTAAAATGCACTCACACATTTACAAAAAAAAAGTATTTTGAAACTCGACTTAAGGTTTGTTTTGCTTGCTTTTCTGCACTCTACACTGAATATTAAATTTTTTTTGAAAAATTAAATATTTTTTTTAATGCTTTATAAGATTTAAATATAATATTAAAAAAATTTTATTTATTATGAATTAAATCTTTGAAAAAAAGTTTATAAAATTTCGAGGTTATTTATCCAGAATTTCTGGGTAAATAGACGCAGCCTTTTGTTTTTAATTAATTTAAAATTTTTTGCGTTGCTTAGTAATTTGTTAATAAACAAATAAAAAAAAAGTTAGTTGATGGAATGAACTCAAACTGATCGGTAGCTTTAGCTCAAAAGTTTTTTCTCCAATAAGTTTTTGCTAATTTTTTTCATAATTTATCTATTGATTTACTGATAATAATTTTTTAAAAATAGTAAAGGAAATTACGTTTTTTAAATAATTTTCAAGATAAAATAATAACGCAAAATCTTTTTATCCAGAAATATTTGAAGTATAGTACACCAGCATTTATAAAAAAATTTTTTTTAGCCCCTCGACTTGAGATTTGCTTTGTTAAAAGACTGCAAGATTTGAAAAAAATTAAAGTATAATGAGTGAAATCTTTCAAGGAATATTTTTGGATTTTCAGGTTATTTTTGCAGAATTTCTGGGTATAGATAGATGCATTTTAAAAAAATTATCATCAAGAAGAATTATTTTACAAATTGTAAAAATTTGGAGATAAAGCTACCAACCAGTTTGATTTAATACCATCAACTAACTTTACTTTTTTTTACAAATTGTGAAGTTTTTTCTCTAAAGAGAAAACAAATTAAATATATGGATGTGCTTTTTTATCATTAATTTCAGGAGTTTAGGTATGCTGCTGTATAAATAGAACCACATTCGGAGCAGAGCTTAAAAAAATATATTTTCTACTTCAAATACTTATTTCTTTATTTTTTGTAAATATCATTTTCTTTTCTTGATCCTTTATTAATAAAATCTAACTCAAAATTTAAGGATTTTTTTGGTACCAGAAAAACGTACAACAGTATGGTAAAATATACTAAAATGTTATATAATGTTCAAAAACGTGCAGAAAAGTACAAAACTGTTTATAGAGCCGGCAAATTGTCACAAATTTGCACATTTTTTATGCACGTTTTTGTACTTTTTTGCACATTGCTGAACACTATAATCACATTTTTACACTTTTTTTCTACACTTTAGCATTATTTAGCACAATACGGTCACAATAGATTTTTCCACCAGTGTTGTATCATCCCATCTCTGTTTAATTATTTCTAACCTGTTTTTTACATATTTATTAATGAATTTTTTAGGATAATTATTTAGTATCAATAAACTTTCACTAAATTCTATATTTTTCTAATGAATTATTTTGTCAGTCAGTATAACTGACTTGTCAAATAGGTTGTAAATAATGGCAATTTTTTTATGTTTGGGGTGATTTAAGTCAAAATTCAATAGTCTTCAGGAAAACATATCTTTGCGACATGAGTCAGTAATTATCTTATTGTTAACTTATATTAATGAAAGTTCTAAAAAAATAGAACTATTGTTTTCTAATTTATAAGTAAATCGTAAGGTATTATTAATATTATAGACCTTATTATTTGACAGCGTGTAAATATAAATGTTTTTTAGTTGGCGGTGTTAGCATATTCGTACGAAATAATGTTCAAAACCCTTATCTACCTTATAAAATGTATCTCTAAAGATAAATTTTTCACTGTCTGGAGCGCTAACTACACTTATACCTGTATATTTGATTTTGGTAAACTCTGGGTGTCTGAAAAGTCATTGGCAGATTGTGTCCCTCGATTTGACTTATTTTGGACATATTTTTCTATACGAATAAAATATGAACTCTCACAACTACCTCTAGGAGCATTTGTGTTAAATTGCATCCAAACTACCTAAGTAGCAATTTTTGATTTTTTAAGAAATTTTTTCCAAATTTGTCAAATTTCCAGTTGAATTCTAATTTGATATTAGTTTTAAAAAACTTTGCACCTAGATGGCTGTATTCACTATTTTTGTCCAAAATCGCAAAAATCTAAATTTCGTAATTTGGTTCTAAATTGACAGATTTTTATCTTTGTTATTTTATTATTTCTATATACTCTACAACCCAGAACCTTAAATTTTTGTTTAGTTTTAAGAAGTGTTTTATTTAGTAATAAAATACCGATTTTATGGTAATTTAAAAAATTTATAATTTCGGTACTCTTGTTCTTGCAGCCGTATGCGTTCTATTGACAGATCTTAAGCTTTTGTGCAGTAGTATTATCCATTTTAAGCAGCGATTAAGTTTATGAATTTAGTATTTATTTCAAATTGTCGTTGTAAAACTTGAATCTTTGTTAATTTTCCCTTAAAATAATCGTTAGGTAATTCGTTACTAAGCTTTAATAATTTGGACATGTTAGATTTTTGGTTTACCGGTATAGTACTAGCATTTGTGTTTCGCGTCTGACTATGTTGTTGTTGTTGTTGTTTTTGAGTAATGTCATGGTAATTATTATTTTGTTTTCGGTTTTAGGCTGCATGGGCTAAACTACCAAAAGTAGATTTCTTTTTAAGACTTGGAAATTGCTTTATATTTCCAACCTGAAAATTGGGTTCGATTTCAGGATTCTACTTTTGTGCTATAGTTTTTATAATTTTTGTAACATTTTTGATTTTCCTCAAAAATATGGGACAGCCTTTGTGGCTGGTTGTATTGTTACCATTGCAATTGATACAGCGAGATGGGGCCTCTTACTTTTTTATACAATCTTTAGTCTCGTGATCGCTGGTGCATTAGACATAATAAACTTTATTCAAATGGCAGTTTTTCGCAACATGCTTAAAACCTTGGCATTTATAACATTGTCTTGGTACCAAGGACATAACGTAGTTTTCAATTTTAACTTATGTTCGAAAAATAAATTCTACTTTAATTATATCACGAGATTTCTCCGTATTTTTCAAGGAAAACAAGAATAAAGGCATCATTTATTTTGTTTTAATGCCATCATTGCTACGGGTCCTGGTGAATTGATCGATTTTGACTACTTCAAATCCAAGGGTAATCAACTCAGTTTTTATCGTTTCAGGACTTTTATCAATCCTTAAATTGCAAATAGCTACCTTAATTGGGGAACTTTCAGTCAGATTACTAAAAAAAAATATCCGAATTTAAGATCATCTAATTGTTTCTTCGAAGTACGATAATCATTAAGACACGCGACGTTAACTTGAATATTATTTTCGCGGCTGATTAAAGATGGCATTTCCCACTACGAGTACCCTTTAAACCCTACCCAAATAATTGCTATGTTGCTATGTAAATGGAGTTGTATCTGCTTACGACTCTCCCTCACATAAATGCTTTTTTAAGGAAGAATATGGCAAGCTTTTTTCAATTTCAAATATCATCCTAATAGCTGGAGATTTTAACTCCAAGCACACAGTCTAGGGTAGCAGACTGAATAATAAGCGTGGAATGAAATTTCTGGGCTCTACGTTTAGAAAGAATCTTTCCATACACGCTCCAAACGACATTACCTATATCCCAAATTATAAATGTCATAAAGAAAATATGCTAGACCTTGCCATCTCCAAAATTCTTTCCCCATCAGTTAATGTATTTACAGTCCGTGAGCTCCCCTCTGATTATTTTTCAGTTGCAATTCACTTAGAATCTGAACCTGAAATGAGCCAACAATGAAATGACACAACACCGCTAAGGCAGATTAGAACATCTTTCGTCATGAACTTTCCTGTGAAATATCAGCTAAACCATACTTTGCAGACGTTAATAATGTAAATGATGCTATAGTTTTTTTTGCTGAAAAATTTTAAAAAATAAGTAAAATATCATTTTTTTTTATTTTTATGCTAATTGTTTATTATACTGCATTATAGAAACGTTAATAATTTCTCAAGAAGAGAGATATATAGTAAAATTTTTCAAGGAATATAAAATTCATTCAGATTTTTTATTAGATTACAGGAAACCCGGATAATGAAAAATTTCGGGATATGAAAGGTTATAAACATTTGTTTTTTTGGTTTTTAAGTACTTTAAAAATTATTAATTTTTCTAACCTGCCAATAACTTAGAGCTTCTGATAAAAAACTAATAACAATTAAGTTTTCAAGATGAATTATTTCGATTTAGATAGTAGTCCTTAAAAAATTGTTTTGTTTTTTTTGTTCTCTTTTTTTTGGGCCCCTTCAGAGAAGGGGCCTTTTTCGTAGGACGAGGAGATGTTGTTAACGCATACCATACACCGCGTACTGTATGGTTATGTGGGACTCAACCTCAAATTCGGGCTAATACCCACTAAACTCCCCACCCTCCTGCATTTATGATAATATCATAGAATTCGGACCAAGACTCCCTGTTTAGACATTACATCGGTCCGGAAAAAATACAGCCTAGGCATTTTTTCGCCATACCCTGTCAATAAAGAAGGAGAGTTTCCTACGAGAGGAAACCTTCCTCCTTTTTTTTAATCAGTGTCGCCTGTACGTACTCTGCCACACTGTACCAGTTCACGGTACTGCGCAGCATTTCCGAGACGACTCCTTCCGAACTCCATTCGTCGAAGGGCGGTCACCCCTCAGCGAAGTGAGGACACCCAAAAAAAGTGTGCTCAGCGGTATCCGGCTCGCCCAGGCAATGCAAGCATTCCTTAAAAAGTATATCGCGGAAATAACTATGACCAGTTAGGAACTGTGTGAGGTAAAAGTCAACCTCACCATGATCACGGTTCATCCAGCTTTCCAAGTCAATGATAAGACGGTTCGTCCAACGTCCGTTCGGGTCACCATTCCACCTATACTGCCAACATTCTTTTGTGCGGGAGCGAGCGCAAACGAAAGCTACGTCGCGCTCTTCTTCCTCACGGTTATAGATCGCCTGCATTTCCAAGGCAAGGAGATCGATGGGAATTACCCAAGCCACTACCTGGATCGCTGGCTCTGATACAGTCTTGTACGAGCAAGCTATTCAAAATGACCGCTGCCTCTGTATTGCCTTTAGTTTCTTGCAGTACTTTTTTATGCCAACATTGTCCGCCCACACCTCTGCACCGTCGAGCAAGACGGAGTTGACTGTTGTCATCAACAGCCTCCTCTTCCCTAATCTGGGACCGCCGATGTTTGTCATCAGCCACGAGAGAGACTTTGTAACCCGGCCAGCCTTTTCACAGGCCTGCTGGAATTGTCACTTTTGACTAAATAATGTAATTTTTTTTCATATCTGTAAAACAGCGAATAAATAAAAAAAGAAAAAAAAATATTTTTTATTCGTCTGTAATAAATTATTTTGTACTAAACTACTTCAACGATTCTATCTTCTCGTAGCATAAAATTCTTGATTTCCTTTTAACATAATATTAATTATTGTGATATTAAAAAATTAATACAACACAATCATGAACATAAAAAATGGTTATCATTTTTTTTTAATTATATTATCGCATTGTCAATTTCCTGGCGATAATTTAAAATTTCGTCAAAAGCTTCATTGAAACATTTATTCATTTTCTCTTCGCCACACATATCCCTTACTTTTTTCAACATCCTGTAAATTATGTTATTGTAATTTTGATGATGAGCGCTAGTAAAGGGTTGTAATTGTTTTTGAATTAGAAATTCTGTAGTTTTTTAAGCCAAGTTTTATATTGATGACGAAAGTTGCCGGTATTTTTTCTTAAGTGTATAATTTTTCTTGGCAAACTCATCCAGCGGAGGAACTATACATGCTTTTGCTGGTTGTTTTGCCCTCTTTTTTTTGGTACTTTTCCAAGTATTACAAGGAACATCATTACTGATGTTACTTAGGATTCCACTTGATCTTTCCAAGCTCTTGCATAATACAGGAAAACCCCGTTATTCGCGGTTTCGTTATTCGCGAACCCCGCTTATTCGCGGTTTGCCTTTTACGGAAATACCCCGCTACTCGCGGTTTTTGCTTCGCGTATTCGCGGTTTGAAAAAAAATTTATTTTACAAAATTTAATAATTTAATAATTTTGCACCTTGTCACCCTGAAATTATTCAAACATGTAATCCCAATGTAGAAGTTATGTTTTTACCACCAAACACTACATCGTTAATACAGCCGATGGATCTTTTTTTTTTTTTTAGGAAGAAAATAGCCCCTCCTCGCTACTTTCCGTGAGGAACAACCACCGAAACGCGGCGCGAGCATTTGCATACAAGTATGCAGATGCATTGTTCCTCTCCGTTAGAAACGAAATAATCTTGACTTGGAGGTATTGAGTGCGTCACATTATTATGCGTTTACACTCTATCATGAAGTTAGAAGAAAAATGACGGGTGATAGTTAGCATGAATTATCAGGCAAAAACCCCACGTGGGGAAAAACCTGAATGAAATTTAATGAAATTTTTAATTATTTAATTTGACTTAGGATGTATAAAAGGTAGGAGTTAGGACAAGGGTGTTAATAGTCCTGTAAAAACAAATTTATTTATTATTGCTCCTACGTTGAAAAAGGCCTTGATGACCCAATTTATGTTTAAAGTTTACTGTTTAAATGGCCATTGTTCCTTAGTATGAAACAAAACTTTGTTAATTAGTTTGTCCTAAAATAAAATCTTTAGGCATTTTATATTTATTTGAACCCTGATAATCATAACTACCAATTTTACTGATAGTCTGATACTTGGAATTCTTGCATTTTTCGTAAAAGTTTTTGGTTAATTTGGTTGTATATTCTTTAACCGTTTCGACCTCTAGATCTTCATGGATCTTCGACAGTCTCATGTACCTGGGAGCGTTGGTTATTAGTTTAAGTATTTTATTCTGAATTACTTGAAGCTTATTGAGACTATTTTCCGATGCATTACCCCATACGGCTGGGGCATATGTAAAAACTGGTCTTATTAGCATTTTATAAATGAGTAGGCCATTTTTAATGCCTAGTGCTGAATGAGACTTTAATAGCGGCATTAGTTTACCGATAACGCCGTAAGATTGATTTCTCTTTTCAGTGATATGTTTATTAAAGTTTAAGCGACGATCGAGCTGTACTCCCAGGTACTTGACACTGGACACCCAATCGATCGGAACGTTGTTGTATTTTGGAGGGTCAACATTTAGGCCCTTATTACCTCGTGTAAAGATGATTGCTTCTGATTTTTCAGCATTTATTTTAATGCGCCATTTAGTGCACCATTCGTGCGTTAAATCTAATTGTTTGTTTAATTCGCGGACTATTATGTTACTATCTTTCGACGAGGTATAATATATTCTATCGTCTGCATAAACCGCTGTCTCCACGCCTTCATGCCTTGGCATATGATCAATGTAAAGGTTAAATACTTTAGGACCGATCAGACTTCCTTCAGGAACACCCGACTCAATGACAAATTCTTAAATTTTCGATTTTTAAGATATGAGTTAAGAAAGTGGATAATGCTATCCGGAGCTTTTAGTTCAATTAATTTACGTAGGAGACCATTGTGCCAGACGCTGTCAAAAGCCTTGGCAACGTCAAGCAGAACAGCGCCAATTTTTTGTTTATTCTTGATACTACTTTTGTTAAATTCGCGTGAAATATATTCTGTGACTCTTAGAATTTGCTGTTGAGTCGAGTGTTCATGACGAAAGCCAAATTGTTCGTCACATATTAGGTTATTTTCATTTATAAACGTTTGAAGGCGAGCCATGAACATTGCTTCGAGAGCTTTGCTCATGGTATTTAGAAGACTTATGGGTCTGTAGCTACTGGGTTTTCTGGGATCTTTACCGTTACCTTTGAAAATTACCATGATAACAGCTTTTTTCCAGGCCGGTGGAAAGTAATTCAATTTAAAGCAAGCATTGAAAATTTCAACAATGTATTCTAGTACGAAGTCGGGTAAATTTTTGAGCACGAAGTTTGAAATACCGTCGATTCCGGGGGCTTTATTATTTTTGGTACTTTTTATGTAATATTTAAGTTGCTCCAAGGTAATAAAATCAATTTCCGTTTCGCAGGGCTTCTTAAGGAAGTCGTGCCGATGGATCAAACAGTCATCGCAACTTTTAAGGCATATTACTTACGCCGAGTTGTTAGTAATATGCTGGAAGCTGTAAATAGATCTCAAGATTCGATTAATCCTAGGGCTATGATGAAAATTTTTTGGAAAAATTTTACCATTGCTGATAGCCTCAAATATGTCCAGGAATCGTGGGACGAAATTAAAGAATCAACATTAAATGCCAGTTGGAGTAAGATGTTGCCAGAATATGTTGCCTCAAAAAATAAATCTAATGAACTAAATTTACAAGAAGTCGTGCAAGATACGGTAAATGTGGCAAAAAATTTTCAAGCTGAAGGGTTCAAAGATATGCACGAAAGTGAGGTAGACAAATTGGTGCTGGAACAAGGAGAGTTAACTACGGAAGAAATTTATGAAATATTAAGTCATTCGCCAGAAAATGATGAGGAAACTGCAGCAACAAGTGAACCTAGCTTATCTGCAAAAAATATCGCAGAAATTATAAATTCAGTCCAAAATGCTGTAGATAAAGTCTTTGAAAAGGATCCTATCATGCTAAGAAGCATTAATTTTAAACATGACTGCGAGAAAGCAATAATGGTTTATAAGGAGCTGTACAAAGATTACGTTAGAAGAAGTAAACAAAGCAAAATGACAAATTTCTTTCATAAAATAGATTAAACGATGTACTTTTATAAATTTTTTTACAAATTTAAGCTAAATAAATGGCAAAAAAAAAAAAAAAAATTTTAATTTTTAAATTTTTTCAGATTTTTGGAACGTATCCCCCTATTTCCCATATACGCAATACTTCCGTATTCGCGGATTCGGTATTCGCGTAGGTTTTTTGGAACGTATCTACCGCGAATAACGGGGTTTTCCTGTATACAAAATTATTTGGTACTGGTGCTCAACCACTTAGCAAATTTTTTGGATGATTATAAATACTTCGATATGTTTTTAATAGCTTGTCCTAAATAATTTTTACATATTCACCTACAAATAAATTCAATGTAAATCAAAGCAAATATGATTTTAGATCTAAAATATATACTTTTTTAAAGTTTAATTTTTACCAGTGTAATTTCGATGCAGAAGTAAATTTATTGTTGATGCAATAAACTCGTATTCTTTTATGTTTTTTTTTGTTCCTTGTATTCATTATTTTGTTTCATGTACAGAGAGGGTCTGTGTTTTACAGCCTCTATTATGTAATCGATATGAATATCATGAGGGATATCTATCATAGAGCTAATTATTACCTTTTAATTTTTGATCAGTAAAAACTACTATGCACTAGATTAAAAATAAACAATTGAAGATTAATTTAAAAAAAAAACTGTTTAGCATAACCTAAAAAATAATGATTTGTTATTATTATGAATGATACTGTGGTTGAGGGATTCAATCTTTATATGCTCCGTGAATTTTTGAATTTTTTCACAAAGTAAAACTTATTATAATCAAAACAAAACTACAAAAAACGAAAACAATTAAAGATTTAAATATTTTTTGAATTTACTACAATAGTAAGACCTTTTATTAATTAAAATAAAAAAAAATTTATTTAAAAAACAAGTATACGCATAAATAAATGCAAAAGCATAAATACATGCAAAAGTACATGCAAAGCACATGCATAAGTACATACAAAAGTTGTAAAATAATTTTTTAAAAGGGCAGTAGTAGGAATTTTTACTCAAAATAAAAAAAAATGTCTTTCAAAAAACAATGTTTATATAATATTTTTTTTTAAAAGCTACTGTTTTTTTTTTTACCAATAGAAATCAACCTACCCCCGAAACATACTACTTTTGATACCTGCAACCAAAGGAAATTTGTTTTTTACGACGTCATTCTTCGCTAAATGTTCAAACTAGTTGAACTACAATATTTCCTTTTTTCAATTTTAGCAAACATGTGAAATAAAAAATGGATAATTTTAATGAAATTTTACTTTTGAAAATAAAAAAAGTATTGCTGAATCATAATTTAAATGTTCTTTACGATTCACGGGAAAAATGGTTTTACAATATGCATCATCGGCATTTAAGGCCTCGACAGATGCAGTACGTTATGTCGGTGCGTTCATGGCTTTTAACCAATAAGAGTCGTCGGTTCGTGTGCATCGAGTTCTCGGCCAATTAGAGAGCGCAATTCATACGGTACGCGTACCAGACGCGTACTATAGTTACTTTTTAAGTATATTATCGTCTGCAAAATTCACTAGGCGATAATAGTTTAATAAGAACAATTAAATAAACTAAATAAAATAAAATAAATTAATTAATGTAATTAAATTAATAATAAAATGATAAATAAATAGAAAAATAGAAAATGCATGCATAACAAAGTGACATTATTTTGAAATATAGCTATTTTTTATGGTTAGAAGTGTTGATGCAGTGAATTTATAATTTTTGTCACATGCAATATAGAAAAAATATTGTCTGAAAAAAGTTATGCATTACACAAAACAGTATTTTATGTGCCAAAATCCTTGCAGATAAACTCCAAGACTTTCTGACAAATATTTTTATCTAAAGGGCTACTGCTAGTTTTTTTTAAAAGCATACTGTTTGATCCTTGGTACTCGAATCAAAATTCATGTTTCGGCTATTATGAATGAAATATTTTTCAAAAAGTCTTGAAATCCCGCAACAAGGTCTTACAAATTATTGTGAACAATATAAATAAATTATACAAAAAGATTACACAGCGGATTGTATCTAAAGATCTTTTTACCTTAATTTGAGAAAATTTTCATTTAAATTTACAAATTTAAATAGTGAAAACTGAATTGGTCGTTAAAACTAGCTTTTTCAATTTTTTATATTGCTCAAAACAGTAAGAAAGACCTTGTTGCTTAATTAAAACAATTTGTAGGAAGTACTTTTATCAAAAAGCCTACTTCCAGCTTTTTTAAACCGCATACTACCTGATCGTTATTGCTCGGATTAAAATGCATGTTTAGGCTATTGTGTATGAAATATTTGTTAAGAGGTCTTGAAATCCTGCAACAAGATCTTACACATTATTGTGAACAATATAAATAAATTGTAGAGCAAGTTTATACAGCTGATAATGTCTTGAGATTTATATCGTCCTTTATTTTAGAAAATTTTCATTTCAATTTCCAACTTTAAATAGTGAAAAACAAATTGGTTGTTTGAACTTGCTCTTTCAATTTCTTATATTGTTCATAACAGTTTGCAAAGACTATGCTGCACAACCTCAAGACTTTTTGAAGGTCCTGTAAGACCTAGCACGAATTGAATTTCAAGACCTGTTGACAAATATTTCATACACGATGGCCTAAGCATGCATTTTAAGCTGAGCAATAACGATCAGGTAGTATGCGGTTTAAAAAAGCTGGAAATAGGCTTTTTGAGAAAAGTACTTCCTACAAATTGTTTTAATTAAGCAACAAGGTCTTGCACACTGTTTTGAGCAATATAAAAAATTGAAAGGGCTAGTTTTAACTATCAATTCAGTTTTCACTATTTAAATTTGTAAATTTAAATGAAAATTTTCTCAAATTAAGGTAAAAAGATCTTGAGATACAATCCGCTGTGTAATCTTTTTGTATAATTTATTTATATTGTTCGCAATAATTTGTAAGACCTTGTTTTAGGATTTCAAGACTTTTTGAAAAATATTTCATTCATAATAGCCAAAACATGAATTTTGATTCGAGTGCGAAGGATCAGACAGTATGCTTTTAAAAAAAGCTGGCAGTAGCCCTTTAGATAAAAATATTTTTCAGAAAGTCTTGGAGTTTATCTGCAAGGATTTTGGCACATAAAATACTGTTTTGTGTAATGCATAACTTTTTCAGACAATATTTTTTCTATATTGCATGTCACAAAAATTATAAATTCACTGCATCAACACTTCTAACCATAAAAAATAGCTATATTTCAAAATAATGTCACTTTGTTATGCATGCATTTTCTATTTTTCTATTTATTTATCATTTTATTATTAATTTAATTACATTAATTAATTTATTTTATTTTACTTAGTTTATTTAATTATTAAACTATTATCGCCTAGTGAATTTTGCAGACTATAATATAATGAAAAAGTAACTATAGTACGCGTCTGGTACGCGTACCGTATGATTTGCGCTCTCTAATTGGCCGAGAACTCGATGCTCACGAACCGACGACTCTTATTGGTTAAAAGCCATGAGCGTACCGAATGTGCGCACAGCATCTGTCGAGGCCTTTATAACAATGTAACATTATGTGACGAAGTGATTAAAAAGAATAAAGGAGAAATTTATGAAGGTAAAATAAAAGTTTTTTATAAAATTTTATTTGATTTAAAATAGAAATTTACAAAATTTATAGATCATAAGTTTTCTTTCTTATTTCTTTTTTTTTATTTCTTCCAGATTTAGTAATCACAAGTCAGTTGAAGCAAATGATTGCTATTTTAAGAGAAGTTATGGTGTTAATATATGTATATGCACCGATTACATCCGATAATTATTCAATCTAAGTATCCAAAAAAATACTTTATTTTTAAACACTTCAGTTATTGTGTTACTGCATCAACATTATTGCCAAGATTGATACACCAGGAGATGTTAAATCAAAGTCATTAAGAGCATGGCTTCAAGTCATTGACGCTGACATTTGAAAAGTCTCAAATATTTCAAGAAGTGATTCAATTCATTAGCAACAATATTCTATGAAAATTAGCTGTGAAGACAAAAACTATATATTATTACTTCCTAAAATTATAGCATGTTTATATAAATATTATGAAAATCTTTTATATTAATTATAATTGGCCAAATTAGTGTACATATAATTGAGATATTTTAGACTTTTCTTTTTAATAATATTTGTTTTGCAATCTTTTTTTTGTAAATATCAAGAAAATAATATATATTTTAATTCTTTATATAGCAACGTTTGACATCATTTTATTCCATCATTCATTTGGTACAATTTTTGACAGATTGGCAATTTTTAATAATTAAAACCCTTTAGAGAAGGGGCCTTTTGCGTAGGATGAGGAGAATGCTGTTAACGCATACCATATACCGCGTAGTGTATGGTTATGTGGGACTGAACCTCAAATTCGGGCTAATACCTACTAAACTTCCCACCCTCCTGCATTTATGATAATATTATAGAATCCGGACCGGGACTCCCTGTTTAGGTATTACTTCGATCCGGAAAAAATGCAGCCTAGGCATTTTTCACCATACTCTGTCAATAAAGGCGGAGAGTTTCCTACGAGAGGAAACCTTCCTCCTTTTTTTAATCATTGTCGCCCGTACGTAGTCTGCCACACTGTACCAGTTATATAATATTACCAGAATTAGCAATACTATTTTTATTTTAAATAAAAAATATAAATAAAATATTGTTTATATGTTTTTATTGTCATAAAAAAATTACTCAACATTTACAATGAAAATAATTATTTATATTAAAATTATCAAAAATTATAAATACATAGAAAAAAGTAACTATATCCTTTAATTAAAATTGCTATTTTATGGATAAATATTTGATTTATTAATTTTTTGTAACGTTACATTACACATGATCATGTTTTTAAACTAAAGATAGCATATCATTTGTAATCCATTGTTTTTTTAGTATAAACATGTTATTAAGGTAAATATTAAATTATTTATCATTTTTTTTTTCATTAATATACTTATCGCACACTTTTTCTGTAATTCGTAAAGCAAAGTCTTTCTTAGAATTTGGCAAAAAAAGTAAATTATTTGTCAAGGCTTGAGCGTTATTATTCAAATTTATATTAGCACTTAAAACTTGAACAGACTTTTCAAGGTTTCTTAAAATATTTGAATTTCGTGGTTCCTAATCACCAAATTTATTTTCTAAAACTTTATGTACTCCGCTAACTGATGATGCTATGTTTTGCAAATTCTGATTATTTACCCATAGTATTATTTATCGATGTTAGTGAATCAGTTTGAAAATTTATTGTGCCTTGAAGAATACGTTGATGTTGGGGAAGTGTGAAACCAGAGGTCCCAGGATGTAAATTATCTATTGTTACTGGACTATTGTTACTATTATTTCTATTGTTACTATTTTCTGAACTAGAAGATGTATTAACCCCTACTGGAGCAGGATCTTTTTGTGAGGTATTAAAATTATTTGGAGCACAAGCAGTATTTTCTAAACTGTTTATTTACTCATTTTCAATAATCATAACATCATCATAATCGCAATCAACGTGTGAATAAATTTGATTGGAATCACAAACATTAATATTGGCATCCAATAAACAATTTACAGAACAAAGTTCATTATTGTTGATTTGAATATTACCTTGAGAAAATGTTGAAGAATCCATTGTTGATGCTTTTAAATCAGCTTAGTACTTGGTAACAAAAAAGTAATAAAATTGTAAAACAAGAAACTGATTTTGTTGATTTGACCATACCAAGTTCTCTAAAAAATAAAATCAACTTCAAAGTCTCACTAAGGCATTAACAGAATTAAATATTAATACAAGCAATCAATAAATTAACAAAAAGTAATTTAATGATTAAATTAGAAAATGTTTTGGTTATAATAATGGCTTGAATAATAGTGAATATGGCGCATATGATTAAGAGTTATGAAGGTTCAAAAAAGGATAAAATTTATCATCATAGCTATCAACAACAAACTGCTCATAATGACATTAAAAGTCTTAAAGAAAATAACTTATGCAGTATAATATTACATAACAAAGTTCCATTTGAAAATGAAATTGAATACCTCCAGCTAGAAGATGTATCTTTTCTGATTCATACAAGGAAAACTTTAAGATACCTAATGATCAAGCTAATTTTCGTTAACAAATATTGTTAATAAAAATAATAATTATTTAGTAACTACTTCTAATACACAAAAAGATAATGAACAAATATTTAATCATCAAAATTCAAAATCAAAAAAATTTTGATACATATCAGAATTATAAATATCCAGCTAACAATCATAAAAATAGTTGCCAAAATTGTTATGTTCCATGTGGTACTGTACATAAAATTTTAGAATTTGCCGGTCATCGATCTCATAATTTTCTTCAGGATCCATAGGCGCCACATTTACAGAGAAATGAGACACAAAATTATTTAATGTCAAATTTCAATAATTACTCATTGATAAATAATGTAGGACAAGAAGATTATTTGCATAATAATTATGCATCTGATAATGTTTATCAAGAATCTTACGATGTTCGTTATCCTTTAAATAAAAACAATTTTCATAATGGAAATTCCTATTTAGCTAAAGCAGCTATGGAAACCGAAGAAAATACTGCTGACCAGGAAAGTTAGTAAATTACTTATTAAATAATAAAAAGAAAATGTATATATGTATGCGAATATATATGAATTTAATTAATAATTAAAAAAAATATTTTTATTTTAGATGTTCAACAACCAATTCACTCAAAATTATCAGAGACAATTTCAAGGCATAAATGATGAATTGAATGACAACGATACATTTTGTCATTACAAAAAAAGATTTAAGAAAAGGGGTTAAAATTTATAAATAAAGTTAATAATTAAGTATGTTGATTAAGATTTTTGTACTTATTTTAATTATCACTGTAATATTAAAGTTAAATAAATTACTTTAATAAAAACTTAAGAATATTATAATACTAATTTTTTTTTTACAAACCTCAAAGTCACAACTAATCTTTCTTCTATAGATATAGGTCATTTATGCAAATTACACCAGTTTTTCTGTACTTTCTTTTTTTTTGGGGCGTAATGTATAATTATGTGGGATTCAAGCTCAAATTCGGGCTAATACCCACTAAAATCCCCAACCTCCTGCATTTATGATAATATCATAGTTTAAATAAGCATAGCATAAGCATTTTTCAACATACCCTGTCAATAAAGCAGGAGAATTTCCTATGAGAGGAAACCTTCCTCCTTTTTTTTAATCAGTGTCGCCCGTACGTACTCTGCCACACTGTACCAGTTCACGGTACTGCGCAGCATTTCCGAGACGACTCATTGCGGCCTCCATTTGTCGAAGGGCGTTGGCCTCTCAGCGAAGTGAGGACACCCAAAAAATGTGTGCTCAGCGGTATCCGACTCACTCAGGCAATGCAAGCATTCCGGAGATGCCACCTTGCACCACTTGAAAAGCATATCGCTGAAATAACCGTGACCAGTTAGGAACTGTGTGAGGTAGAAGTCTACTTCACCATGATCGCGATTCATCCAGCTTTTCAAGTCGATAATAAAGCGGTGCGTCCCCTCGGGTAACCATTCCACCTATACTGCCAACATTCCATTGTGCGGGAGCGAGGTCGAACTAAAGCTACCTTGCACTCTTCTTCTTCGTGGTTATAGATCGCCTGCCTTTCCAAGGCAAGCAGATCCTTGGGAATTACCCGAGCTACTACCTGGATCGTTGGCTCTGCTACAGTCTTGTTCGAGCAAGCGATTCAAAGTGCCCCCTGACTCTGTACTGCCTTTATTTTATCGCAGTACTTTTTTATGCGGACATTGTCCGCCCACACCTAGACTGTAGATGTACGATATATACGACATATCG
Source organism: Anagrus nilaparvatae (assembly GCA_022575985.1). Taxonomy (NCBI): domain Eukaryota; kingdom Metazoa; phylum Arthropoda; class Insecta; order Hymenoptera; family Mymaridae; genus Anagrus; species Anagrus nilaparvatae. The sequence continues at coordinate 5,786,835 of JAKSXM010000107.1, forward strand.
ACAGCAGCGCTTCCACTGTAAACCTGCCCTTTTGATTTATGTGTATTATATTGTAATACTTTTATTTTTAATATACATTTTATCATATATCGAATAAGAATTTATAAGAATTTAAATATGTAAACAAAAGCTAACCTGCAGTATTAAAGATTAAAATGTTTATATATTCCAGAATTTAGTTAATTAAATAAAATGAGTCAACAGTTATACTCGAATATTCGTGTATACTAACTATCTACGACCTCATCGTCTGGATATCAAGGAAATTCTGGTATGTAGTCAGAATCTTCAGAAAAAGCTTCAGAACTTTAAGTGAGATTAGGGTCATCATAATTATTTCGATTATCGTTAATATCTTCTTCTTCTTTTTCATCATCATCATCATCATCAATAGTTGAACAATTACATTGAATATTATTAATAGTAATCTCATTATTATTTGTGAGAATATATTTTTGAATAAAAAAAATTTGAAAATACATTTTTATCTTTATTGGTTATTTTAAAATTAAAGAATTTATTTTCTGGTGCATCTTTTTCTTTAGGAATTTGATTTGGTTGAAATTCTTCCACATTATGGTAGCCATGTTTGAATCTATGCCAAAAGTAATATCACTGTTAGTACTCTTGTGATCCTTTCCAAACTAAATTTTCTTGAGAATTTTTGAAAAACTTTAATAATGTAGAGTCCATAGAACTTTCTACAAAATCTAATTTATTGGCATACGAGTTAATTTTCTTGTAATTTTCTTTTGATGTTACCCAAAATGAATATAACTCTTGATATTATATCGGCCCAACATACTCTTCTTTGTTTTTTAAAATTTTCTTTAAAAAAACGAAGTGCTGTTACATCAATTTCTACTGCAATTAAAGTTTCATAAGCTTCAAAAGCTTCAGATAAGTCGAAATTCTTATTACTAATTAGTTTGTGATATTTGATGGCATTTTCGTTGAATGTCCATAGTCCACAGACTCTAAATCCCTTTTTATTACATTTAAAGGAGTAGGGCAAAATTATATTTATCTAATGGCTAATTTTTCTGCATTTCCTTTTCTCTAAAAACCTTAAGATATGCAGCTTTTAGTGATCTAAACATAGCCACATCTAGTGGCTGCAAGATATGGGTGGCATTTAAATATAAGGACACAAGTTCTAATTGGTGCTCAACGCAAAAATCAAATAGTTCTAAAAATAAATGTTTTTTTTATGACAATGAATATAAACCATAATTGGAAACTGAATTTTATTATTGACAAACCATGGATAAAAAATATAATCAAAAGTTTTGTAAGTCATCCAACCATTAAGACTTTTCCCAATGACGAATTCATCTGGAAAAAGATTACTTAATCTTGTAGTCATGGTCTGATGAGTTTATAAAAGCATGGCTGGTGCTAACTGTCCAGCAGCATTACCTGCGATCAAAGCGGTGTAACATTCTTTCTCATTTTCACAAAGAGTGTAAGCAGCTTTATTTACTCTTGTGAACGAGAACTTTTTCACCCGAAGGTGCTAAAAAAAACCCAGACTGGTCCATGTTTATGACTCTTGAAAAATCTATACTTGTTAAGTTCAAATCTTGAATTTCCTTTTTTACTTTAAAAACCAACTTCAGTTATATCAGCTCCTCTCTTGACGATGTTTTGAGATATTAATTCTTTTAACTCTGGGTTTCTTCGCAAAAAAGCTTGTAACCAACTCTTTGATGGTCTATAATTAGTAAATGGTGTTTCCATTTTTCTAATTCTTACGACGTGTTGAATGGAGTCCATAAACTTATTCCTAGTTATGGCAAAACCTTTTTTACTAAATCTAAGAGCAAAATCGACTCATTTTCATCATCCATGAAAAACATAGTGGATGGACCTGGGTTTGTAACAAGTGGTGAGTCTTTATTTTTTGCATGAAGAGATGCGAATAGAATGTTGAAGATATATTTACTGCAGATCGTAAAGATTTACCTTTTCTTCTAGCTTTCAAGGCTTTTTCGACGTCATTAATACTGTAGTTTTTATAAAGTGCTCTTTTTTTCTCTTTCTTTTTCTTAGCTTTTTTTTCTACAAAAAGGAAATACAAATAAAAACATCCATATACTGAATGTATACAAAGATGAATTGTTATTGAAACATATAAATAGGTATATGTATACAATTTTTTTTTTGCGTAGTAAGTGGAGTAATCCAAGGACACAGTGCGATAAGCCCAAGAGATTCGCAGGGCTCCTTGCCTCTAGAAGCTCGTGACCTTAGTCAGCCCATACTTCTGCACCATACAGGAGTATGGAATACATATATAATTTAATACATGTATAATTTATTTATATATAATTTAACTCATTAATTAAGGTACCTATATTAAAAAATCATTACATACACATACATACACATTTAACATACAATCTATTGTAGTCAAAAAATAATTTAACACTTTAAATGTTTAGTAGTCTTTTATTTAATTATTTAACTATTTTTAAGAAACGGGGACAAAAAATAGCAGTTTAATTAAATTTAAATAGAAAATTAAGTTAACCTATAAATATTCGAATGAACTGCTTACGATACGAAATCAAGCGTATTCAATTCCCGATCACACAATATAAGTAAATTGAACAATTAATTAATGTATCTTACCTTTTTTTCATTTTAGTAACTGTAACAATCACTTTAAAACATGTTTTATAAGCTGAGATGACTTAAACCGTAAATAAATTAAAATTTAAAAGATCAGTTGATGCGTCCGAAACGAAGAGAAAATTCTCATACACTGAAACTAGGAGGCGTTTTTACAGTTTTTTCGATACTTTAAATTATTTTCTACAATAGTTAAGGTAGAAAATGCTTAAATATACTTTAAATTTTATTATTCGAATCTGGTTTTTGTTCAATGAAGCATACTTTTTTATATTAACGGTAATTTGTGTGTATTTGATCGAAATTTAATAGGTTCGAAAATTGGCTCCACTACGGTATTTCAATAAATAAACTTATCTTGAACATATATTATATTCCTAATTTGTTTCTTACTTATTTACGATCTACATTAACATTTTTTCCACGCGAACCACACACGGGGCGGACCCTCATTATTAAAATTTTTTTTTTTTTAACTTATACCGACGTATACCGACGTAGGGTATCCCAAGAGGCTTCTAGAAGAAGCCTGTGTTGGGGCAGTCGCGGAGCAGCCGACTTTTAAGATGTTAAACTGAATTTGTATTCACCCGTACACCGTCAACTTATAATTAATTATTCATTAATTATTATTAACAATATGCGTGACACAAGAAAACTGCAGAAAACCTATGTTCGATTTTTCTTTTAAGCATTATGTCGAAAACACGATCCTGACCAGACAGCGTATAAAATCAGTACAAACTCTACATGAACGTCGGAGACGGCCGTGTACCCATCCGGATACCGACCGCACTCAACTTTGCTTAACTTTAGAGTTAATTTTACCATAATTAAAGCAAATATATAGAGTTTATACTACTGCGCTACGAAGATGGCTAAAATTTTAACATGGAACATGTTTATAGGGAGGGGGTACTTTAGAACTTGAAAATTCAGGGGGGGGGGGTCAAATTTGTCCTATTAAAGGGGGGGGGGTCAAATAAAACTTAGAATAATTGGGTAAGCATTAGGGTGTAGTGAAAAAAAAAACGTATTTCCGAGACGCTGGTATCTTAAAGTTATTTTTTTGGGTAGAAGATAAACATGTGTGATTTTCATGAAATTCGATTAATATTTTTTGGTTTAAACCCCGAAATTTACGGTAAAAATCGCGCAATTCAGTGAGTTTAAAAAATTTTTTTTTCTGAAAATAAATATTTTTTAAAAATATTAAGATTCGCTTAGCCAGAATTTTAAAATAATCCTACATAACCTCAAAACTAACGTTTTTGGTATCTAAAATGGCGCAGTTCGGGTACTTTACTAAATTTTTTTTTCTCAAAATTAATATTTTTAAAAAATATTAAGATTCGCTAAGCCAGAATTTCAAAATAATGATTAACAAAGCGCACATAACCTCAAAACCAACGTTTTTGGTATCCAAAATGGCGCGATTAGGGTACTTTAATAAATTTTTTTTCCTGAAAATTAATATTTTTGAAAAATATTAAGATTCGCCAAGACAGAATTTCAAAATAATGATTTACGAAGCGCACATAACCTCAAAACTGACGTTTTTGGTATCCAAAATGGCGCGATTAGGGTACTTTACTAAATTTTTTTTTCTCAAAGTTAATATCTTAAAAAAATATTAAGATTCGCTAACCCAGAATTTCAAAATAATGATTTACAAAGCCTGCATAATCTCCTAACTGACGTATTTGGTATCCAAAATGGCGCGATTAGGGTACTTTACTAAATTTTTTTTTCTCAAAGTTAATATCTTAAAAAAATATTAAGATTCGCTAACCCAGAATTTCAAAATAATGATTTACAAAGCCTGCATAATCTCCTAACTGACGTATTTGGTATACAAAATGGCGCTATTCGGGTACTTTATTAAATTTTTTTTTCTCAAAGTTAATATTTTTAAAAAATATTAAGATTTGCTAAGCCAGAATTTCAAAATAATGATTTACGAAGCCTAGATAATCTCCAAACTGACGTTTTTGGTATAAAAAATGGCGCTATTTGATTACTTTACTAAATTTTTTTTTCAAAAGTTAATATTTTGCAAAAATATTAAAATTCCTTCAGCCAGAATTTTAAAATAATGACTTACGAAGCCTACATAATCTCCAAACTGACGTTTTTGGTATACGGCAATATATCCGCTAGTGGCGTTATGAACGAAGAGGATGTTGGCCGTATAGTTGACGGACATTTCCCTACCCATCATGTAAGGGAGAAAGAAAATTACTTTTTTAGAAGATCAAGAAAAGGATATACACAAATTCACCGTGGATGAGCTTGTAACAGCAGTATTCTCGCTCAAAAATGGAAAGGCAACAGGACCTGATGGAATACCCACTAATATTCTGAAAATAGCCACGCAAGATTTGGCGTTGAGGTAAGATAATTCAAACGCATTGAGGTAAGATAATTCAAAAAGCTCGTCTAGCAACTTCATACTTCGGAAAACGGTGTGATATACTTTGGAAAATGGTGTTAGCTACTCTTTAAACAGAAAATTTAGGTAGGATGCTTCAAAAAGTTATTCTAGCAAATTCATACTTCGGAAAACGGTGTTAGATACTTTGAAATACGGTGTTAGCTGCATTTAAAATCGGTGTTAACTACTTTTGAATTTGGAATTTAAGGTAGGATGCTTCAAAAAGTTCTTCTAGCTCCTTCATACTTCGAAAAACGGTATTAGCTACTTTTGAATTCGGAATTTCAGGTAGCATGCTTCAAAAAGCTTTTCTTGCTACTTGATACTTCGGAAAACGGTGTTAGCTACTTTTGAATTAGGATTTTGAGGTAGGATGCTTCAAAAAGTACTTCTAGAAACTTCATACTTCGGAAAACAGTGTTACATACTTAGCAATACGGTGTTAACTATTTTTGAATTTGGAATTTAAGGGAGGATGCTTCAAAAAGTACTTATAACAACTTCATACTTCGGAAAACGGTGTTACATACTTTGCAAAACGATGTTAGGTGCTTTTGAAATCGGTGTTAACTACTTTTGAATTTGGAATTTAAGGTAGGATGCTTCAAAATGATCTTATAGCAAATTCATACCTCGGAAAACAGTGTTAGATACTTTGGAAAAAAGTATTAGCTACTTTTGAATTCGGAATTTGAGGTAGGATGCTTCAAAAAGTTCTTCTAGCAATTTTATACTTTGGAAAACGGTGTTACATACTTTGAAATACGGTGTTAGCTGCTTTTGAAATCGGCGCAAGCTACTTTTCAATTTGGGATTTAAGGTAGGATATTTCCAAAAGTTCTTCTAGCAACTTCATACTTCGGAAAACGGAGTTGGATACTTTGGAAAACGGTGTTAGCTACTTTTGAATTAGGAATTTGAGCTAGGATGCTTAAAAAAAGTTCTTCTAGCAACTTCATACTTTGGAAAGCGGTGATAGATACTTTGGAATACGGTGTTAGCTGCTTTTGAAATCGGAATTTAAGTTAGGATGCTTTAAAAAGTTCTTCTAGCAACTTCAGACTTTGGAAAACGGTGTTGGGTACATTGGAAAACGGTGTCAGATACTTTGGAAAACGGTGTTAGCTACTTTTGAATTAGGAATTTGAGGTAGGATGCTTAAAAAAGCCCTTCTAGCAACTTCATACTTCGGAAAATGGTGTGGGATCTTTGGAAAACTGTGTTAGCTGCTTTTGAAAAAGGATTTTGTGGTAGGATGCTTCAAAAAGTACTTCTAGCAACTTCATACTTCGGAAAACGGTGTTACATACTTTGCAATACGGTGTTAGCTGCTTTTGAAATCGGTGTTAACTACTTTTGAATTTGGAAATTAAGGTAGGATGCTTCAAAAAGTTCTTATAGCAAATTCATACTTCGGAAAACGGTGTTAGATACTTTGGAAAACGGTGTTAGCTACTTTTGAATTCGGAATTTGAGGTAGGATGCTTCAAAAAGTACTTCTAGCAACTTCATACTTCGGAAAACGGTGTTATATACTTTGCAATACGGTGTTAGCTGCTTTTGAAATCGGTGTTAACTACTTTTGAATTTGGAATTTAAGGTAGGATGCTTCAAAATGTTCTTATAGCAAATTCATACTTCGGAAAACGGTGTTAAATAATTTGGAAAACTGTGTTAGCTACTTTTCAATTTTTGAAGTATCCCAACTTAAATTCTGAAATCGAAAGTAGCTTATCCGTATTCCAAAGTATCCCACGCCGTTTTCCGAAGTATAAAGTTTCCAGGAGAACTTTTTGAAGCATCCCAACATAAAATCCGAATTCCAAAGCAGCTAATACCGTTTTCCGAAGTATGAATGAGCTATGACAGCTTTTTTAAGAATCCTACCTCAATTTTCTATTTAAAGAGTAACTAACACCGTTTTCCAAAGTATGTAACACCATTTTCCGAAGTCTGAAGTAGCTAGAAGAACTTTTTGAAGCATCCTACCTCAAATTCTGAATTCAAAAGTAGCTAACACCGTTTTCCAAAGTATCTAACGCCGTTTTCCAAAGTATCCCACACCGTTTTCCGAAGTATGAAGTTGCTAGAAGAATTTTTTGAAGCATCCTACCTCAAATTCCGAATTCAAAAGTAGCTAACTCCGTTTTCCAAAGTATCTAACACTATTTTCCAAAGTATCCCACACCGTTTTCCGAAGTATGAAGTTGGCACCCGTTAACATATTAAATTCAGTTTTAGTTTAATATTTTACCTACCAGCACTCGTTATTATATATATTACCTAGGTTAATTTATAGAAAAAAAAATTTAAGATTTATTTTAAGGAGAAATTATAGGCTTTCAAACCAATCCTTTTAAAAATAAATTAATTTCTTTTTGTTTGATATTTTTGTATTGCCTTTTTAATTCTTTTATCATTCGATCACGACCACCATGGTCGATATTTATATGGGCTTCATACAATTTGTCAAAATGATCTTCTACTGAACAATAATATTTTATGTCAGGATTCTTGTCAGAAAGAGGAAGTATTAATTTTTCTACTCCATTTGAACTTAAAACATCATAATGTTGTAACAAATAATAATCAGAAGGCTGTTTCTTATAATCGCTATTTTTACATTTTTTAACTTTATTGATTATTTCTTCAGTTTTACTTTTTGAAAAATAATACGTATTTTTTGAATTTTTATCAATTAAATTATCAAGCTTTTCGTAAAATCTTTCTTTGAAAATTATTTTTTTATCAACGTCCATAGCACTCATTATTTTTGTAATATTATAACTCAAAATTTTCAAATATGTATTACTTTTATAAAAACAAACAATAATAAATACTTGAAAAATTCATCTATTCAATAAATTAGCGGGTAATAAACTAGAGTTTAATATATTACCTAACGCTGTCTCGATATTATATATAAAACCTAGGTAATATATTAAATTGAGTTTTATTTAATAAATTAACGTATCAGTTTTGGAGTTTTTCGTTAATACATACATTACCTAGGTATTATATATAATAACATTTTCAGTACTTTAGCGGTAACATATATACTAAACGGTACGGTGTAAACTAAAAATTATATAATATTACTTATAACATAGTTCAATAACTTACATAAATTAAAATTAGTATTCTTTTGATCGTCCAACGCACCAATCGAAATAATACAAACCATTATGGACCTGGTAATTCAAGCCACCACGAAAACTCGGCGCGGCAAAAAATGTATCATTGTGGACAATTACACGTTTAGTGAGAAAAGTATTTTGAAAAATGATGCAATTAAATTTACGTGTACGAATAATTTATGTTCAGCTACTGTTTATACGGATATAAATTGTGAAAAAAATTTGAATGCATGTAATGCTCACAGGAACCATAATGAATGTTCAAAAGAAGATATAGACTTAGAAATTTTTATAAGAGGATTGATCTCAAAGTGCTACCAATAAATTTTTTTACCCAACAGAAATTTGTGATAATTCAGATCTACTTGAAATTTGTCAAGAAAGGTGTGAAGTTAAGAAATAAACAAGTTTGGTTATGCGGCTTTGATCCAAGAAGTTGTTAAAATTGGTCAAAAACAAAAAAATATTTAACATCTCGGGCAATATTTAATGATTGAAAATCGGCAAAAAAAGAAAACTTTCCATAAAATTTAAAATTCGCACAAAAAAAAAACCAAAATTATATTGATTTTCGTACCTTTTTTATGACTTACTCTTGGTTTAACAGCTAGTTGACATCCTTTGAAACTCGAAATGTGCAAATTAGACAACAAAACTAAATATAAATAAATATAGTGATCATCAAAACAAAAGTGTACAAAAATTTTTTATAACTCTTAGAAGATGAAGGGCCCAAAAGATTAATTATAAAAAAATTAAATATTTGGCTGCAACTTTTTTTTGGCTAATAATACCTAGCTGTACAATGAACCATTTTAAAGCTAAGGTTAACCCCTCCAAATGTCGTGAGATGCCAAATTTTCATTGGATTGACAATTTTTTTTAAATTTCAGCAGAAAAAAAACGGTGACCGTTTCAAGCATAAAATATGCAATTTTAAATGGATAAATCTCATTACAGAAGAAAGATTTTAAAAAAAAATTAAAATACAAAAAAACTTGAAATATAAATTAAAAAGTTTGGCCTTTTGAAATAAATAATTTTCAAAAACTAAAAATGTCTTACAAAAAACAAGATTTGACCAAAATTTATAAGTAAAAAACATAAAAAATAATTATCCGATAGGGCTAAAAATGATTGGACATATTTAGGGAGATGTGTTCAGACTTTTCGTTACAGGATTTTTTTCGTCAAGCAGCACACTGCAGATAACACTAAGAAATCGGAAAAAAAAAATCATAAAACAGTTTATTTTGTGTATTACTTTTTTTTTCGCTTATTTTAAACGGCTCTTGTTAGTCTAAAAATTTTCCCAATTTTGTCTTTACTTGAAAAATATAAGTAATTCATCGTTTAAGAAGGCAGCCATAAGCTGTATTAGTAATAAATATATTTATTTCTGTAATACAAGCAGATTTTCAGTCAAATTAAAAAAACTTTAAATAATGTAACCTTTTTACGGCAAAAATCACAATTTTCCTAGCCCCATTACCCGGAAGGGGTTCATTTTTATGAAAAGTTGTGTTTCACGTTTTTGTGATAAAAAACGATCATCCCCCCTGCCTCCAACCCTAATTCTACATATCGGAAGTTGTTTATTGAAGTACTGGGGTAGTGAAAAAATTTTCCCGTTTTTCTAATCCTTGTGTGAAAAACTGGAGATGTACCGTTTTGAAACCTCAAAACGATAGAAAATATAGATAGATTAAAAACATCTGCATTTTTATGAAAAATGAGTTTTTTATATGGGCGTAATCGTTAACAACGCTTATCATAAGCGATATCCGATGGGTCCGAGGTATTAAAAAAAATTTATATTAATGGCAGTATCTACGTGTTTTTGTAGATAATGAGGTTTTGAGGCTTCGTCAATATACCTGAGAAATGGCACATGTACATGTGACGTTTTTTTTAAGTAATGCATCTACGTTATATTTTTTGGAAAACTTTTCTTTTAAACGATATATTTAGAAAAAATATTTCTTCTAAATAATTTAATTTTTTAGATTTATTTCTTGTAATTTAAATTAAAGAATCTATGGCTGAAAAATACCTATACATATCAGTTAATCATAGCAACCGACTGATATCCAACATAGAGTAATTAGAATTTGTATATTTATAATAATTTTAGCATGGGGAAGCGCCTATGGTAACTCAATTGATTTACTACATAAATTACAAAGTAAAATTTTAAACATAATTATTAATAATAAAGAATATAAAAGTAATAAAACTTTAAAGATTCCTATTAATATCCAACAAACTTACTTACTAAAATCACTAATACAGGATTATCAAATTTTAAAAGATAAATTTATTAAAAGTAACAGTAAAACAAGAAACAAATCAATTGAAGTACCAAGGTGTACGCTGGAGGTTGGTAAGAAAGTATACAGCTATCAAGCAATAAAACTATATAATCAATTACCAAGTAATCTAAAAATGCTTGATATAAACAAAAAAAGCTCTAAATATAATATCAAAAATTGGATAATCAATTCTAAAATCTAGTCTATTTTATCATATTGTTAACTAATTTATAGATGTGTTGCTCTAACCCCTTTTCTAATTTTAGTTTTATTATTATAATTAATTTTAAGTATTATTTTTTATTATTATATACTGATTCCTCCTATGTACAGGTTATTACCTACTGTAGGCCTATAATATGTAACATTATTGTATATATTATTTGAATTGGAAATAAATTATTATTATTATTATTATTATTATAATAATTGTATATGACCCTTTAATTAACATAAATGAAAGAAATTTTTTATATATAATTTTCAGCACTTATTATTATTATTATTAAATTACAGGAATCCCTCGTTATCCGCGGAAAAATTCTTGTTATCCGCGGTTTTTTTTGTGCACTAAAAAAACGGCAAGAAGTATTTTGTTTCAGTGTGACAATGATCAGATTTTCGAAAATATTTGTAAATTTTTCCTAACTTACATTCATATTTTTTCATTTTTATTTTCAAGTTTATAAAATAAAATTTTGCCTCAAATTACTGCTTCATTTTACAAAAAGATTTACTTCCTTTCTTAGATTAATAATATTTATATGTCAATAAGTGACTGTATACATAAATAAAAAAAATAATAATTCAATTTGAATACTAACAAGGGGAGACAGGAACCTTTGGGTTGCCAAATTACAAATAGACGAGTAAAGAATTTTTAAAAATTAGTTATAAGCTTGTAAAAAATTTTTTAAACCTTTAAAATCTATTTTAGTCAAAAATTACAATTTTGGCAGCAATTTGAAAATTGGTCATCCTAAAACAAATATGGTCATTTGGTTTACTGACTATAATGATAAGAGAATTACTGATGAAAAAATGTGGTTTATAGGGATCAAAAGCTGACTAAACTGGAAAGTATTTAGTTGAGTGACGCTAAAAACCCTATCTTATAACATTGTTATAGAATTGAGCCTTGCGTTTCTCGGCCCAGAAGGCACGTTGGAATAAACAGGAGTTTTGGATATTTTTTCAACATATTTAAGTCATCCATAACTATACATGGTAATTTACGATCCAGATGTTGCTATTTAATCCAAAAATTGTTGGTAAAAAAATGGGTGTTTTGTGTGTTTAAGGCATTATCGGTCACTGGGGTGCCCATTTTCGAGTTTACCTACACCGAAAACATATAAGAAAGTATAAAAAACGTATTTTGAAAAAAATTTTCGTCATTCACACCATTTCTCGGTGTTAGCCAACTACTTGAGAGCTAACTTGGATTTGTGCGAGCCCTAGAACGTTCTCGAATGAGCTAAAAATTGGTATGGAATCATTTTATAGCCTAAACTTCAAAATATTCCAGGAAGAACATTTTTAGAGCAATTATTTTTTTAGTAAATTACCGTAATTAACATATTTTTACATCTTATATTTACAAATTAAGATTAAACTCAATCCAATCAAAACTTTCAAAATTCCAAAATTAAAAAATTAACGGGACTTTTTTCTAACATATTTAGCTTCGCTCTACCCGTCATTGACGGTATCTAGTATTTACCCTCGCCTTATACATATGTGTTAGGTAGTGCAAAAGGTAAAAACAGCCCTGACGGAATGAAATAACCAATAGGCCCTACATCCTATGCAATAAGATAAAACTGCAAATGTAGCAATTATTTTAAACGCTATTTTTTGGGATTAGCATATAAAATAAGTTACTATAGTCTAAATTAGTCTGCATACTTTCACAGTAAACAAAAATAAAATGGTGTTCATGATGTAATCAAAAAGATAACAGCATGTTGCCTAAGTAGAAACGAATTTGTATTCTAAACGTAAAAAAAATGTGATGGCCCTGAAAAGGACCGATTGTTTAATGTTTGTTAATTTGTAAAATTAACCTCCAAAACCATAGAGAGTACGACCTTGGCGTTTAAGAGCATAGACGACATCCATAGCGGTAACCGTTTTCCTCTTAGCATGTTCAGTGTAAGTTACGGCATCACGAATGACGTTTTCGAGGAAAACTTTTAATACTCCTCGGGTTTCTTCGTAAATAAGTCCAGAGATACGTTTTACACCACCTCTGCGAGCAAGACGACGGATGGCTGGTTTAGTGATACCTTGGATATTATCACGCAATACTTTACGATGTCTCTTTGCTCCTCCCTTTCCTAAACCTTTTCCTCCTTTACCACGTCCAGTCATTTTTCCAAAGTTAGAGTCGTTTAAACAGAGGACACGAGCAGAATAAAAAATTCGAGTTTTGTTTTAAAAGTCTTTATTTAAAAATAAAATGATGCATGGGACATTTAAGTCCGGCAATAGTACATATGTTTTTTACATTACCAAACCTGAAAACGGTTCTAACATGTATTTAATAATGTTTTTTATATTTTTATGAATTAATTTTTAATTTGATACATGAATGTTCAATCTATAATAAATTTGTATGGTAAAAATTTGAAAAAACCATATTTATACTAAAAAGTTTTAATTATCTGTAAAAAGTGAAAAATTAAATTAAGAATTATTAATAAAAAAGAAAATAAATTATATCTTAAGCCTAGATTAATAAAATTATAAAAATTAACAAAACAATAAAGAATTTTAAGTTTGATATAAATTATATGAGTAGTGCATTACTCTGTACTTTTGACCATTAATACTACTATCCTTATTGAATTATAGTTTTGGCTATAGGAAGATTTGATGTGGTAATTTATGTTTTATTTTGAATGGTGCATTTTCATGATTATAGAGGCCAATATCTTTAAGCAATTCATTTTTCTTAATGTTGACTTTAAAGAAATTATTGGCAAGATTAATGATATTTTCTTTAATTGTATTTATATTTAATGTTTTTCTAATTTCAATATTTCGCATTTCTCTAAATTCGAATGAAAATTTTTTCAGTGTTAAATTTTGGATAACTTCGAATTTATTTATATTAGAGCGGCAGGTGTTGCTCCAGATGGGAGCAGCATACAACATTATTGGTCTAATAACCATTTTGTATAGGAGTAGTTTATTTTTAATACTAAGATTGCTTTTTTGATTGATTAGATTATATAATGATGAAACTGCACCATAGGTTTTACGTCTCGTTTTTCTAATATGTTCATTATAATTAAGTTTTTTATCCAAAATTACTCCCAAGTATTTGACTTCTTTTTTGGGTGCGATTTCTAAATTATTTATTGTTATAGAGGGGTCTTTTTCTTTAATCTTTTTAGTAAAAATAATAAGTTCGGTTTTCGCTTCATTGATTTTAATTTTCCAGGTATGGAAAAAGTCACGAATTTGTTCGAAGTGTTCATTAGCATTTTTAACCGCTACTTGTTTTCTCCAGGAACTGGAAAAGATGGCTGTGTCGTCAGCAAACAAGGCGATTTCAGTTTTACTATGTTTAGGGAGGTCGTTGATAAAATATAAAAATAAAATAGGCCCTAAAATTGAACCTTGGGGTACCCCAGCTTCAACTTTATTGGTTTTTGAGGTTCTATTATTTACTGTAGTAAAGAATTTTCTATTTTTAAGATAGTGAATTAGAATTTTAATAATGTATAAGGGAACTTTGTATTCTGCCAGTTTATAGATAAGTCCTTGATGCCATACGGTATCAAAGGCCTTTTCTATATCTAGCAAAATCATGGCTGTTGACTTATTTATGTTGAAGTTGTTACTGATGCTATTGGTAATTCTTACTAGTTGTTGTACGGTACTTCTGTTTTTCATAAAACCATATTGCTCAGGAATTATTATTTTAGATTCATTTTCAAAGTTCAGGAGTCTATTTAAGATTATTCTTTCAAAGATTTTACTCAGGGTAGGTAATAAGCTTATGGGCCTGTAGCTCGCAGGTAGTGACTTGTTTTTACTGGGTTTCTTAAAGGCTAATATATTGGCTGTTTTCCAATATTTGGGAAAATATGAAAATTTTAAGCAGGCATTAAAAATATTTGTCAATTGAGTTATAATTTTTTGAGGTAAGTTTTTAAGTATGATATTTTGTATGCCATCACGACCAGGGGCTTTTTTGGACTTAGTGCGTTTTATGGCTTCTCTAATTTCACTCGGAGTTACAAATTTTATAGAATTTACTTCAATTTTTTCTTTTCTGATCTTTTTAAAAGCATTTTCAACATTTTTATTATTTTCGTTATTACCAAATTCTTCAGTTAATTTATGGACTTTATAAAACTGGTCAGCCAATAAATTAGCCTTTTCTTTATCTTTGAGGACAGGTCCATTGGGTCCTTGGAGTGTAGGGATTCTGTTATCAGTTTGTCTTGTGAAATATTTTGACAGTTTCCACAAGGAGTTGTTAGATGGGGTTAGTTTTTCCAATCTTTTTTGCCAAATTTGATTGTCAAACTCAGCAATTTTATTATTGATTTCTCTAGAAATTTCATTTCTTTCTGTTTTAATTTTGTTATCACCGGTTTTTTGAATAAGTTTTCTTAATTTATTTCGCCTTTTAATTAACGATCTTATTTCAGGATTGTAATTATTAATTTTGGGTTGATAAGATATTAAGGGTATATTCATATTTGTAGATGTTTTTATTATTTCGGTGGTATTTTTAACTGCAATATCAATATCTGTTTTATTTCTGAATTTACTTTGGACTTTAAAATTACTATTGATATAGTTTCTAAAATTAAGCCAGTTTGCTTTAGAATAATCAAGAAATTTCTTTTCGGGATTTTGCTGTACTTTGCTATTTAACGTAATAATAATAGGCAGGTGGTCTGAATCAAGATCGTTAATTACTTCGATATTGATATTTTTAATATTTTTAACAAGGGCAAGGTCTATTGTACTAGGCTGTTTATTTGTATCATAAGGATAGTAAGTATGGTCATCAGTAAAAAGTAATACATACGTTTTTTGATTAATGTAGTTATTCAGGATTCTGCCGTTCTGGTTGGATGATATACAGTTCCACGTAGAATGCCTTGCATTGAAGTCGCCTATGATAATTACTTTTTTGCAAGTATTGAAGATGCTGTCGAATATTTGTGTGTCCAGCGAGTTGTCTGAGATGTAAGCTGTATATAAGGCTGTGTTGCCAAATTTGATGCCTATTGTTGCGAAAAATTCGTTGTTGACATGATATTTTAGTTCTGTGTGTTTAAGTGATTCTTTAACGAAGATAAGTATACCTCCACCAGGATTTTCTTTTTTAATTATGCCGTTGTCATCTTTCTTTGGTGGTCTATCTTGCCTGTAGCATAGGTAGCCTTGAATTTTGCAATAATTTTTTGCCGTATACTTAGTTTCGTTAATAGTCATGATGTCTATTTCATTTTTGTGGATGAACAATTTAAGTTCTTTGAATTTATTGTTGAGCCCGTTGGCATTCCAATGGGCGATTTTTAGTGTATTACTGGTGTTGTTGGGGTTAGTCCCCATCATTAAGTATATCGAAAATTACAAGTAACTTCTCGGCTTTATTTTTGCAACTGAGAAGCTTTTCATTTATCTTTTTCAATTTTGGTATCATTTCTGATAGCTTAAAATTTTCGTTTAATTTATTTAGTTCTTGATTTAGTTGTTGGAAATTGTTCATCAGATTTTCATCTTCTTTATTATTATTATTATTACTTTTATTGGCTGCTTGGCGCCTTTCAGCCCATGCATTGACTTTTGGTACTGGTGCTGGTTGAAGTGTTGCTACGGGAGCTCCTTTTGTTGATTTTGAGTCAACATTATTATTATCTTTATTTCTGTTTTTTTGAATCAATTCGATTCTTTTAATATATGATGGACACTGCGAGTAGTTCGCAGGATGTTCTCCCTTACAGTTCACACATACAGGTTTTGTTTCTGTTGTTTTTTGACAATCTTTTGTCAAGTGATCCCCTGGGCATTTGACGCACCTGGGTGGTAGTCTGCATTCGCTGGCTCCATGGCCAAAATTTTGGCACCGGTGGCACTGTGTAGTTAGGCGAGTGCTTTTGTATCTGTCCCATCTGATTTTAACGGAGCAGACATATCTAGTATTTCTTACGTCTCGCACGTTGATGTCATTCTTGTAGGAGACGATGTAATAAGGATATTTATACATAGTTGCTTCTTTTTGTTTCATGAGAACACAGCTTACTGGTTCGCACTCTGACTCTTTTAAGCTTTCAATAATTTCTTCAGGTTCTAATAAGGGAAGGCCCTTAATCACTAAGTATTTTATTTTCTCTTCAGGCAATTTATGCGAAAAGAAGTTAGCACTAGTTTGTTTCTTGAGACTATTTTTTAACGTTTCATGTGCTTCTAAGGTGCTTGCAAACAATTTCACACCTTGTGAAGTGAATTGAAACTTTATTTCTGGATCTATATTTGTTCGTATATTTTCATAAACTCTAGCGGTTTATTTATTTCTGAAGTAATGACAATAGGTGGTATTTTTACCCTTTTGACTTTTTCTATTTTGTCGCCAAGACTACTGATGTCATCCCGGTCTTCTGTATCACTATTATTGTTAGTGTTCATGTTATCTTTCGTTGTGGGACCATCAGTATTTTTGTGTGATTGCTCATCATTATTCTTTTTGTATTGTTTAGCGGTTTCTGTTTTTTCGCTAGATCTGCTAGACTTGCGCTTTCTTTTATTTTTGCCTCGACCCCGCGACATTGCGTCAAGGAGTTTGCCTTGAAAAAGGCAGTTTGTTCTTAATGTGTAAAACCAATGTGTACTATATGACGGTCAAAACCGAATTTTTCCAAAAAATTCGACGGGTTGCAACGGTGTATATATACTTTTTTTCAACGATCGATCCCACCTAAATTTAACGACCAATCACAATGCTTGAATCACGTAAAGCGAGTCTTTAAAAGAACGCGATTTCAGGTTTCGAGCTCATTTCGCTGTTGAACGTCAAGATGGCACGTACTAAGCAAACCGCTCGTAAATCAACTGGAGGCAAGGCTCCACGAAAACAACTTGCAACTAAAGCAGCTCGTAAGAGTGCACCTGCAACCGGTGGTGTTAAGAAACCTCATCGTTACAGGCCTGGAACCGTCGCACTCAGAGAAATCCGTCGTTATCAAAAAAGTACAGAATTATTAATCAGAAAATTGCCGTTCCAACGTTTAGTCAGAGAAATCGCTCAAGATTTCAAAACTGACTTACGTTTCCAAAGCTCAGCAGTCATGGCTCTTCAAGAAGCTAGCGAAGCTTACCTCGTTGGTCTTTTTGAAGATACCAATCTTTGCGCCATTCACGCTAAACGTGTTACCATCATGCCCAAGGATATCCAATTGGCAAGACGTATTCGAGGAGAACGTGCTTAAATTATAAAAAGGAAAACTATTACAACCAATCGGCCCTTTTCAGGGCCAGCATTTATTGAAAGCGTTAATAATTATTTTATTCATACAAAATGAAGCAGAATGCAATTTACTTTATTACTACAGGATATGAATTAAAGAAATTGCTTTCATAGTATTTACTTAAGCCCTTTCTATTATTAATCTAATGTAAAAAGGACTTCATGCGATTTTTAATATTAATCGGTTCAATGTATCTTTTAAAAATTTGAATGCTGAAAAAGGAAATTTTAGTTTGTATGCTATCTCCTTTTTCCCTAGAAATATTTATTAGAAGTATTTTATTTTTGATAAATATTTTAATACCCGTGACTAAAATATTTTTACATTTAAAACAAAACATTTTTTATTATTTTTATATTTTAAAATAAATTTATCATACTTATCTTGTAAATTAATGTGCCTGAAAAACAAAAAAATTTTTTTATAATTAAAAACTGTAATCAAGCGGTCGATGTACTTGAAAATGAAGACAGGCTTTTGTAAAAAACGAATAAAATATAAGAAATTTTATAAAAGAAAAAAAAAACTGGTCAAACATAATAAATAAGAATACCTACTTGATGTATTCAAGGAATCCTTTAACGTTGGAGAAAAAAATTCTTTTCCTATATCAAAATTTGTGTGGAAATGATTGTTTTAAAATTTTATAAAAAATACCCAAAAAATTAAAACCATTAAAACTGTAGGCTTGTGGAGTATTTAGTTAACAGTTTTTAGGAATTTCGGAAATAAGTATCTGCATCAAAGCACTGCAAGCGTTTGTTTGTCGAAAAAACAATTGCAATAGAAATAAAAATAGTATGTATTCGTTAAAAAAATGTGATGGCCCTGAAAAGGGCCGATTGATAATGAAGCAACAATGAATTTTTATGCTTTTTTCTCTGTCTTCTTAGGAAGAAGAACTGCTTGAATGTTAGGCAGAACACCACCTTGTGCAATAGTAACTCCGGAGAGAAGTTTGTTTAATTCTTCGTCATTACGGATGGCCAATTGAAGGTGACGAGGAATAATTCTGGTCTTCTTGTTGTCACGGGCAGCATTTCCCGCCAATTCAAGAACTTCGGCGGCTAAATATTCCATTACTGCTGCCAAATAAACTGGAGCTCCAGCACCGACGCGTTCCGCGTAATTACCCTTCCTCAACAAACGATGTATTCTGCCGACTGGAAACTGAAGACCAGCTCTGCTTGAGCGTGTCTTTGACTTAGCCTTGCTTTTTCCTCCTTTGCCACGTCCGGACATTGTGTAATAATGTTATGTAGTTGCTACAAAATAGGAACGAAGTAATAATTTTTTTTTTTTTCGAGAAAAAATCTTGACCTTGTTAATTCAGATAGATTACAGCGCACCAATAAGAGAGCGTATTAAATTTTGATTAGTGTGGAGAAAAACGCAGGAAGTTACGAAACTGAGTATTTTTTAAAAAAAATAATTATCATTATTACGATGAGATTCTGATTCTTGCTTTGATCTTCGTTCGGTGAGGACGTACATCGGAGCTGCAAGGA
This sequence comes from Anagrus nilaparvatae, assembly GCA_022575985.1. Taxonomy (NCBI): domain Eukaryota; kingdom Metazoa; phylum Arthropoda; class Insecta; order Hymenoptera; family Mymaridae; genus Anagrus; species Anagrus nilaparvatae. The sequence continues at coordinate 5,806,356 of JAKSXM010000107.1, forward strand.
TATCTACAACCTGTCTTCTCGAGGCAACCAACGTATTTTTTGGGCGCGACTGCGCAAGAGCTGGACGTGTCTACGAATCAACAACGCTCAATGATGTCGAGCGACGAGGATGAGCTTATGGACTATGCTGTTATTGGAGACCAAAACCAACAAGGATTCCAACAGGTTAGGAGTGGTAGACAAAAAAGGTCACGTGAGTCAAAAGAGTTTAATAATATTAAAGCCAAAAGGCAAAATACTGAAATTTTAACTAGCAATTCTTTTTCTGTCCTTGAAAATAACGACACCTCTATTACTGATAATAGTAGTAATAATAAACAAAAAATTTATCCTGTCACTTGTAAAATCACTGCTGAAAATACTTTCAAAAAATTATATCTAATTACTAATGACTTAAAATTCAAACCTACATTCTATAACTTTAATCGTGAAAATAAAGTACAAGTAAATGTCGCTAATCTTGATGATTTTCGTGCTTTAACAAAAAAACTTGAGGAAATAAACTTTGGTTACACGCTTTATAGCAATCCAGATAGTGATGTTCCCTTAAAAATTGTTATTCGTGGTTTAAGAATTGACGAACAAACTGACGATATTAAAAATGAATTAGTGGAGAATGGATTTGAAGTCATTAGTGTAGATCAACTCACTAAAACTCGCGTTGTAGATAATAATAAAGTTAAGCAAAAAATGCCACTATTTTTGGTCTCCTTGAAAAACACTGAAGAAAATCGGAAAATTGCCGCGCTTAAGTACTTATTTCGCACTCCCGTGAAAATTGAAAATTATGTTATGCCCTTAGCTCCTAGACAATGTTACAAGTGTCAGGGCTTTAAACATGTTGCTAAAAATTGTCACTTAAACAAAGTTTACTGTGTAAAGTGCGCCGGTGAACACGAAACTAAAGAATGTACTAAAAAAAAAGAAGCTCCAGCTCGCTGTATAAATTGCAAAGGCAATCATACAGCAAGCTATAAGGGCTGTCCAGTGTATTCCAGGGAGATTAAAAATGTGGCCAAAATTAAAAAAGCTAAAATTCAAAAGGAAAATCCCGACTTTGAACCCAATTTTCATATTGAAAACAGTAAGGATTTTCCTAACCTGAGAAAGAAATCGTCTTTCCATAGCTTTGCTCAAGCAGCCAAAAGTACCCCGACTAAAACTAGACAACAAAATAGACAAACGCACCATACAGAAAACCGCATCCCTGCTGATAAAGAATCTAGTTTAATCGAATTAGTTCAGCTCAGTAACGGTTTACTTAATGATTACTTTAAAGGAAGTCTAACAAGAATGCAAGTTCTTCAAAGACAGTTCGAAATCAATTCTAAATTCATGGACTTAATTGTTGCTTAAAATGGATAATACAACCGAAAAAAAGCTAAAAATATGTCAATGGAATGCACATGGCTGTCATAGTAAAGTTATGGAAATTCGAAACTTCTTGAATCATTACAATATTGATATTTTATTATTAAATGAAACTCTTCTCAAAAATAAACATAAATTTAAAGTTCCTGGTTATAGAGTTTATCGTAACGACAATAATAGAGGTACGGCCTTGATAATTAAAAATGGCATTAAAAATTATGAAATTCAAATAAATAATCTTGAATCATTAGAAACAACCGCGGTTAACGTAAAAGCTAACGGTGAAACCTTATCGATAATTTCAGTCTACAATTCTCCTAAAAATAAATTTAATAAAAATGATTTGGACAAAATTTTTAATGCTTCCTCAAAAGTATTTGCGGCCGGTGATTTCAACTCCAAAAACCGCGCATGGGGTAGTCGGGTTAATAATCCTCATGGCAATAAGCTTTTAGATTATTGTATGAAAAATGGTGTCGAGATCACTGTTCCTAATACTCCTACTCATTTTCCCTATTGTACAAACGGACAACCCAAAAAACCGGACTTAATTGACTTCGCTCTTATTAAAAACTTTAATTATATAATTAATACAGAGGTGATTGGATCAGATGATTCTGATCCTGATCAAATTAATCTTGATTCTGATCATCTTCCAGTACTTCATACTATTGATCTGAAATGCAGCCATAATATAAATAAACCTAGATATAATTATTCTAAGATGAACCTTGACAAATTTAACGAATCTCTCGAAGACTGTCGACTTGGCACGGAAAAATTAAATTCAGTAGAAAAAATAGATTGGGCAGTTAATAAAATAACTAATGATATTATGGCTGCAATTAAGATCTCTACCCCCAAACATACATACAAAACAGTTCATGAACCCTTGCCTGCTGAAATTATTGATTTAATAAAGTACCGTCACCGTAAAATAAATCAAAGCCGTCGGCGGCCTCAGCTTTACGATAGTCAATTAATAAACGCATTAAGACGTAGAATCTTTATTGAAATCCAAAAATTCCGTAATAACTCGTGGATTACTACAGTTCAAAAATTAAATATTAAAGATCGTTCTCTTTATCAAATGACTAAATTACTGACTAGACCCCGAAGTTCCATTCCTCCCTTAAAAGACGACAACGGTGAAATTAAATTCTTTTCCCCTCGCGACAAAGCTAATAGAATTGCATCGTTTCTTGCAACAACTATGACTCCTCATACGGATATTTCAGATCCTCCATTTATTAAAGAAACGGATAAATTTGTTAAAGACTTCCTCAATGTTCCCCCTACTAGCGAAATTGATCCAACGAACGTTGACGAGGTTTTCGGCTATTTCAAGCGTACTAAAAATAACAAGGCTCCGGGTGATGACGGCATATCTAATTTTATCATGAAAAAGCTCCCCTTACACGTTATTGAATTTCTCGTAGAAATTTTTAATGCGTGCCTTAGACTAAATTATTTTCCAACGGCTTGGAAAAAAGCTGTCATTACGGTAATTCAAAAAGGTGGTAAAGACCCCACTAAAGCAGACAGCTATAAGCCGATCAGTTTACTTAATACTATGAGCAAAGCTCTTGAAGCAATATTTTTAAATCGTTTTGAAAAAATAGCCAAAGATAAAAATTTAATATGTAATGAGCAATTTGGCTTTAAACACCAGCATTCCGCAGACCAACAAATTCTACGGTTGACTGAACATGTCACTGAAGAATTTAATAAAAATCGTAGAACAGGGGCCGTTTTTCTAGACGTTGCCAAAGCATTTGACAGCGTCTGGCATAACGGACTCCTACGCAAACTAATCGAGTACAAAATTCCTGATTCTTTCATACACTTCTTAAATTCATACTTAAAATCACGCAAGTTCGTAGTTCTAGTAGACAATAAAATTTCGGACATTTTTAACATTGAATCTGGTGTACCGCAAGGTAGCCTCATTGGTCCCAAAATTTTTAATATTTACATTGACGATATGCCGCGTCAGCCGGGTGTCGAAACCGGTGTATTTGCAGATGATAGAGTATACTTTGTCTCCTCTTGGAGTAATACTAAGATTGTTGAACGTTTAAATAATCAACTTACTTTAACCAGTGGTTGGTGCAAGAAATGGCGCATCAAAATTAATGCTTCCAAATCAGAGTCAATACTTTTTGGTTACCAACTCAAAAATCGTAACATAAACCCTCCTGAATTTGATAATACCCCTATAGCCTGGAAAAACCAAGTAAAATATCTAGGCGTAACCCTTGATCACCGACTTAAATTTAACAAACATATTGATAATGTTCGCAATAAAGCTTTTGGTGCTGTATCAAGACTGTATCCTCTATTGAAATGTCAATCCGGTTTTAATATCAAGAACGGTCTTATAATCTATAAAATCTTCATCCGCCCCATATTAACATATGCATCGGTTATATGGGGTAATACATCTAAAACAAATCACGGTAAACTTCAAAAAATTCAAAATCGTGTCTTAAGATTAATTACTAATGCTCACCGCTATACTAGAATGAAGCAATTACATAAAGAATTCAAACTTGAATATTTAAAAGACTTTACTACTAAATTAAGCAAGTCTTTTTATGAGAGGTGCAAGGTGTCCGAGTATGAGTTGATCAAGAGATTGGGTCAATATGATTACGATCCCTTGGTCAAGTACGCAAGGCCCAAGGACTTTTTATTTAAGAATAACTAACTGATATTTTATTTTTCAGAACCATATGACCGTAAATACATTATAGCAATATAACATGATTTTTAGCGGTCCAACCTTGGACCTAATAGTACGAACAACAACTATTCATATTTGGTACTTTCTATATCCTAACATCTTTTATTTTCAGCTGAAACATTATGTTTCATTTACTATTCCAAATATCATGATCCTACATTTTATCACGATAGTTAATGGTTTTTTCCCCACGTGGGGTTTTTCACCAAAATTAGTCATGTCCTACTAACCGTCAAGCACACCTACTAATCAGATTTGTGGTCATGCTCATTCGAGTAATCCGCACTACACCTCCCAGTCAAGTACACGTCGTTTCAATTTGGAGAGGAACAATGCGTTCGTATGTTAAGCATGCTTTGCATGCTTAGCATTCAAACGCTCGCGTCGCGCCCTTCGGTGGTTGTTCCTCACAGAAAGGAGCGAGGAGGGGCTCTTTTCTACCTATAAAAAAAAAAAAAAAAAAAAATAATTATTCTCGATTTCTCCTTTTGAACGTTAAGATGGCACCTAAAGCTAGTGGAAAGGCTGTAAAGAAAGCCGGCAAGGCTCAGAAAAATATCAGCAAAGGCGGTGACAAGAAAAGGAAGCGCAAGAGGAAGGAATCCTACGCTATTTACATTTACAAAGTTCTTAAACAAGTACATCCCGATACCGGAGTTTCCAGCAAAGCTATGTCAATCATGAACTCTTTCGTCAATGACATTTTCGAACGTATTGCTGCTGAAGCTTCCCGATTGGCTCACTACAATAAGAGATCAACCATCACTTCTCGGGAAATTCAAACCGCTGTTCGACTTCTTTTGCCTGGAGAACTCGCTAAGCATGCTGTTAGTGAAGGCACCAAAGCTGTCACTAAATATACAAGTTCCAAATAATCTGATTTAAGCTTAACTCTTTATCCAATCGGCCCTTTTCAGGGCCATCAGATTTTTCAAACGTAAACAACTATTAAATTACATTCTTTTTTTATAATACTTATCAACATTACGTAAAAGCCAAAATTTTATTTTAATAATTCAAGGTAGATAGGCATCTCATCGGCCTTAATTAATTTAATTTTCTTACTTGCTATATTTACACCTTACTTTGTGAACCATTATTTAAAAATGCTAAAAACGAATGAATTACTGCTGCTAAAAAATAAGTAGTTAAGAATTCAAATATTTTTTTCGTCATTTAACTCAATGAAACCAAAATTGACATGATTAGCAATTATTTTTCATAACACTACTTAAAAAAAAAAGTTTCTTTGCTTAAGTATATTAATTAATGATAAAAATTAATATTTCGTATCTCGTCCTTTGACTCGACTCTTATAAAATATATGGGACGTTCTTCGGTCAAAAAGTTGAAAATTTTAGGTCGTTCAAGTTCTGGTGCAAAAAACGTGTCACCTAATTTCACAAAATAAAATTCTAATTGTGGCAAAATTTTTGTGTTAATCTATTAGTTAGCAGTCCCGTTTATCTATAAAAACAATAAGATTAATTTATTAAATTTTTGAATTTTAATGAACGAAAAACATTAACCGTTCATCATACATGAGTACCTAACATGTACTTAGGCCTAATTAGACAATTTTTGTGGGATAAAATTTTTTTATAAAATTAACAAATTAACCTTTGAAAGCAAAAAAGTTACTTGTAAACTAAAATATATTTGCAAAGGTTATTTAAAAAAAAAAAAATTTATAATTGCACGAAAAGTACTGAGATTACGCCTACAAACATGTATAAAATGTTTTCAGAATATAAAAAAATAAATTTTGTTTCTTCAAAAAGTTAAAAATACCCTGCCAAGTAATTGGCACTATGGTTCCTCATAAGCAATAACAAAATGTTGTCAATATTCTATTTTACCTAATAAAAAATTAAAATATTAGAATAATTGTGCCAAATATTCTAAATTTAATAAAGAAAGTGGATAAACTTTCCCCTGATACCCAAAAAATTTTCAAAACTCATAATTCCAGGTATTAATACTTTCAGAGAAATAAAATTGGCACTACGTCAATAAAAAGATAATATTTTTTTAACTTTTTAATGTAAAAAATTTTGAAAAAAAAAAATTCATCAGATGGAGAGATCCTTTAAAAACGATAATTCTAGATATTCGTACTTTTATAGGAAGAAATTAAGTATTACGTCCTAAAATAAAAAAAATTTTGGCGTTTTTTGTATTTTTTGGCGACAAAAATTTTGACAAAAAAATCAAAAAAAAATTAAGTATTAGGTCCAAAAAATTACAATAAACGATATTTCTAAAACTAGTACTTCCATGGAAATAAATTAGGTACTACGCCCAAAAAGAAAAAAAAAATTGGTATTTTTTGTATTTTTTTGTGAAAAAAATTTTAGGAAAAAAATTTTCAGAAAATTAAGTATCCGATTTGAGATATCATGTGAAAACCATACTTTCAAATACTAGTACTTTCATGGGAATAAATGAGGTATTACATCCAAATTAAAAAAAAAAAAAAGCAGTTTGAGATTTTTTGATAAAAAAATGTTTGGAAAAGAAAATTAGGTCTTAATTCGATAATGGTTTTGAAATATCACTAGTTAAAATATTTTCAGATATTAGTACTTTCATAGAATTAAATGAGGTATTACACCAAAAAAAAAAAAATATTGCAGTTTTTTTTATTTTTCTTTTTTTTTAATTTTGACAAAAAAAATTTTGAAAAAATTAAGTATCAGATCCAAAAATTACAATAAACAAGGTTCTTAAAACTAGTACTTCCATGGAAATAAATTAGGTACTACGTCCAAAACGAAAAAAAAAATTGGTATTTTTTGTATTTTTTTGTGAAAAAAATTTTAGAAAAAAAAATTTCAGAAAATTAAGTATCCGATTCGAGATATCATGTGAAAACCATACTTTCAAATATAAGTACTTTCATGGAAATAAATGTGGTATTACATCCAAATTAAAAAAAAAAAAAAGTACCTCGAGCTTTTTTAGTGAAAAAAATTTTGAAAAAAAAATTAGGTCTTAATTCCATAATGTTTGTGAAATATCAGCGATTACATACGTACGTACGTACGTACACACACACATACAGACTTTTTTTAAAAACCGGTTTTTTAGCTTATATACCAAAAAATAAAATAAAAAATTTTGACCGATCACAATGGTTCCTCCATGAGGAACCAAAAAAAAAAATTTTAATAAATGTTCTGATTTAATTTTTATTGTTTGTTTATGAATGGTTACTTGTTTCTCACTAAATCATACAAATATTTTGTAATTTTGCGAATTTTAGAAATTCACTGCTTAAAGAAACATAGGCCAAAAAAAATTTATTAATTTCCTAACTTAAAAATGTGCTGGGGCCATCGTGTTAAAATAACAACAATTGTTTATCGAAATTAAATTTAAAAAAGGAATAAACAATGTTTCATACGTTTAAAAAATTGTTGGCCCTGAAAAGGGCCGATTGATTATGTCAAAAATAATTTATGCTTTTTTTTCAGTCTTTTTAGGGAGAAGAACTGCTTGAATATTGGGGAGTACACCACCTTGAGCGATAGTGACTCCAGAAAGAAGTTTGTTCAACTCTTCGTCGTTACGAATGGCCAACTGAAGATGACGAGGAATGATTCTGGTCTTTTTGTTGTCACGGGCTGCGTTTCCTGCCAATTCAAGAACTTCAGCAGCCAAATACTCCATTACAGCAGCTAAGTAAACTGGAGCTCCGGCACCAACGCGCTCAGCGTAATTGCCTTTTCTTAATAATCGATGAATTCTACCGACTGGAAACTGAAGACCAGCACGACTTGACCTGGTCTTTGACTTAGCTTTGCTTTTTCCTCCTTTGCCACGTCCTGACATTCTGTAATATTTTTATGTATTTGCTTCGAAAAGAAAGAATGAAAACTAATTTTCGAGAAAAAAACTCGAGCTTGTCAATTCAGATGGATTACAGCGCACCAATAAAAACGATCTTATTTTTTGATTGGTGGGGAGGGAAACGCAGGAAGTGAAAAAACTGAGTCTTTTTTTTAAAAAAATATTACACTCGACTTTATCGTTTGAACGTTAAGATGGCACCTAAAGCAAGCGGAAAGGCTGTAAAGAAAGCCGGCAAGGCTCAGAAAAATATTAGCAAAGGCGGTGACAAGAAGAAGAAACGCAAGAGGAAGGAATCTTACGCTATTTACATTTACAAAGTACTTAAGCAAGTACATCCCGATACCGGAGTTTCCAGTAAGGCTATGTCCATTATGAATTCTTTCGTAAATGACATTTTTGAACGTATTGCTGCTGAATCTTCCCGTTTGGCTCATTACAACAAGAGATCAACCATCACGTCTCGGGAAATACAAACTGCTGTCCGTCTTTTATTGCCCGGAGAACTTGCTAAGCACGCTGTCAGTGAAGGCACCAAAGCAGTCACTAAATACACAAGCTCCAAATAAGCAAAAATTAAGAATTATTCAATCGGCCCTTTTCAGGGCCATCAATTTTTGAAAACAAAGAATACATGCTATTTTTCTGCAGTTTATGATTCTTAATTCATGTAACTTTAATTTTTCGCGAAATCATTGAATAATTGTAGCTAAATTTCACTGTCAATTTTTAATTAAATTATTTTTTATACTTAACCATTCAATTACAGGTTAAATATACTATCGTTATCTTTTTATCTTTAAAAATAATAAATTAATAATCTAGAATTTGGTTTTAATTTTCAATATATATTGAAATAAATTTTTATTACGGAAGTATATATTCGTGGAGTAATTAAAGAGATTTTTCCGACTTCTCTTCCCTTCGCGAGTTTTGTATAAGAAATTCTAAATTATTTTTTATTATATTTCTTATTATATTACAATACTCGCGAGAGGAAGAATGTCTCTTTCACTCTACAAAGGTACTACCTATGTTACTGTAAAAATTTTAATTACTGCCGTATAGATCAAAAGCCTGAATATCTACATTTTTATGAAAAATGATTTCTTTATATGGGCTTAGTCGTTGCGAAATTATCTATCAAATGGTGCAAATAAATTTTTATTATCACTTGTAATTTGCAAAATTGTATGACTCATCTACGAGGTCTTCTGTATTGAGAAAAAATTTTACATGTATGTCTAAAAATAATACAGGAAGAAATGGCTCATCTGCAAATTATTTTTAAATGATTAAACTTTACACGGTGGTCATGAACGAAACTTTATCGCCTTAACGGGCCCAAAATGGTTAGAGAAATGGAGTTTTGCACAGTTTACATATGCAAAAAATACCTGTAAAAGCTCGTGATCTGCTCCGCTTTACAAAAAACTCAAAAAAACGTATTTTATTAAAATTTCGTTAAAAATTGAATATTTAATTTATAAAAAATAATAGATTTTAATTTTTATAGAATTTTACAGATTTCTTTCTTAATTTTTCTAATTTTACAAAAATTTTATCAATTTTTTGTGATGGTGTGTTTTACTATATTTTTCAAAAATATGGATTTATTCCAAAAAATATCAAGTAAATAATTATTTTTTTTGAGTAACAAAAAATTGAAAATGAAAAAAGACGAATTTTGTTTAACGTAAAAATATATGTTGGCCCTGAAAAGGGCCGATTGTATTTTTGTGTTTGGGTTTTAAGATCTAACCTCCAAAACCATAAAGGGTACGACCTTGGCGTTTAAGAGCATAGACGACATCCATGGCGGTAACCGTCTTCCTCTTGGCGTGTTCAGTGTATGTTACAGCGTCACGAATAACGTTTTCGAGGAAAACTTTTAATACTCCACGGGTTTCTTCATAGATCAATCCAGAGATACGTTTTACACCACCTCTGCGAGCAAGACGACGAATGGCGGGTTTTGTGATACCTTGGATATTATCACGCAATACTTTACGATGTCTCTTTGCTCCTCCCTTTCCTAAACCTTTTCCTCCTTTACCACGTCCAGTCATTTTTTCAAATTTACAGTCGTCTAAACAGAGGACACGAGCAGAATAAAAAATTCGACGGGTCGCAACGGTGTATATATACTTTTTTTAACGATCGATCCCACCTAAATTTAACGACCAATCACAATGCTTGAATCACGTAAAGCGAGTCTTTAAAAAAAAACGCAATTTCGGATTTGAGGCTCATTTCACTGTTGAACGTCAAGATGGCACGTACTAAGCAAACTGCTCGTAAATCAACTGGAGGCAAGGCTCCACGAAAACAACTCGCCACCAAGGCAGCTCGTAAGAGTGCACCTGCAACCGGTGGAGTTAAGAAACCTCATCGTTACAGGCCTGGAACAGTCGCTCTTAGAGAAATCCGTCGTTATCAAAAAAGTACTGAATTGTTAATCAGAAAATTACCGTTCCAACGTTTAGTACGAGAAATCGCTCAAGATTTCAAAACTGACTTACGTTTCCAAAGCTCCGCTGTCATGGCTCTTCAAGAAGCTAGCGAAGCTTACCTTGTTGGTCTTTTTGAAGATACCAATCTTTGCGCTATTCACGCTAAACGCGTAACCATCATGCCAAAAGACATTCAACTTGCCAGACGTATACGCGGAGAACGTGCTTAAGTTACAAAACTTAAAAAGACAAACCAATCGGCCCTTTTCAGGGCCAACATAATTTTTTCAACGTTTAAATAATATTCTAACAGCTGAATAATTTTAAATTATTCTTTATTAAGCGAGTTGCTTATTTTGAAATTAAATTAACAATTTTTACGTTTGACTGTGTATTAAATTAAAAATAAAATTTATTAATTGAATATGTAGCTGCAGTTTTTAATGTTATAATAATTTTTTTGTAAAATTAGGTTAAATAATAGAGTTAAGCTATTGTTTAAATTAATTAAAAGAGAAGAATATTTCTTTTTGATGAAGCTAAAATATAATACATGCAATCAAGAATAAACATCAAAAATGCGAAAATATTTTTTCCATTATTGATTCTGGAATTTTGACTATTAAAAAACTCGATGTTCGAATACACGATTCTTTTGTATAAGAATTGAAGAAAATTAATTTATTTATCAAAAGCAAACTATTTTCTTCAGATTCATATGGTTTTTGCAGTGAAAAGGTGCAAATTTAAAATTGTCAATAGATAATGCAAAAGCAAAGCACCATAAATTACTTTTTATTAAAAAAGTATGATATTTGGAGTTTTTAGCTGTTTAAAATAATATGTATTGTTTTATTTATTTTATATTAATGCTCCAATTCTAGTCAATAAAGTATTATTTTTACTTTTTAAAATATTTCATTATTTATGTTAGCCGTAATAAGAAGAAAAAAAAGATGCATAATCAATTCATGGCTCGCATTTAATAGGCAAATCTTTGGTTCGAAATAGGTATCTGGTTCAATAGAAGAAAAGTACTTAGATCATTTTCTGTTGATAAATAATTCTTTTAATTCTGTCCGATTAGGAATTTTTCACTTACGTGACTAGGAAAATTTTTTAACCCTTCCCCCCTCAGGAAGGCACAGGGTTCTTTTGTTATAAAAATTGATATCACTCAATACTTAAATTAGAAGGTTTTTATAATTATGCAATAGTTGTTTATTTGTTTAAAAATTGTTGATGGCCCTGAAAAGGGCCGATTGTAGTTTGTCCTAAGAAGGACAGATTTAAAATGATTACTATTTATTTTTTTGCTGATTTAGCTTTTGGAGCTGCTTTTTTAGCCTTTGGAGCTTTTGGCTTAGCTGGAGCTTTTGTTTTTTTAGCCTTTGATGGAGATTTAGGTGCAGCAGGTTTTGTTGCTCTGGCTTTTTTCTCAGCAGCTGGTTTTTTTGCTGCTGCGGATTTTTTGGCTGCAACAGGTTTCTTAGTAGATGTTGGTTTCTTGACAGTGGCTGTTTTCTTACTTGCTGCTGGTTTTGTAGCTGCAGGTTTCTTTACTGGCTTCTTTTCAGCAACTTTACTGCTAGCCAATTTGAATCTGCCTGATGCTCCAGTACCTTTTGATTGTACCAATTTGCCCTTGGTAACTGCAGATACCAAATATTTCCTTATGTAAATGGCATTTTTCTCAACGTCTATTTTGTAGTTAGCAGCAATATATTTTTTGATTGCCTGTAGAGAAGATCCTTTAGTTTCTTTTAATTCACTTATGGCCTTATTGACCATATCAGATGTTGGAGGATGTTCTGATTTGCTTGAAACTTTTTTTGCTGCTGGTTTCTTCGCCTTTTTCGGGGAAGCTGATGCCGGGATGGCTGGTGCTGCTACTGTATCTACCATGTTTATCAATTGAGTTACCGATGAATATTAATAAAAAAATTTTCACAATACACTACCGTCATTTAATATATAGTATGAGCGCGGACCTCGTAGAAAGGCCGAGACTACTAACTCAAATTTTTGACTACATTTTATACTAAAAATGTATCCTTCTTAAATTAAAAATAATAATATTCCATACAAAAATTGAATTAAAAATATATTTAAACGGATAATTATATTATTTTAATATCAGATCTTTCTTTAAAAACAAAAAAAAAGCAAGGAAATGTTTTTTACAATAAAAAAATACTATTATTAAGATAGATTCCATCATCGTAGAAATTATTAACGACATTTAATTTACGATTATTTGAATTTTCAACAATCATTTATTAATTAATGTTTTAATGTGAAATAAAAAATCAATCAAAATATAATTTTCTCAATAATTTATAGTTTTTAAATTTTTTACCAGAACGTTTCACGCTCTCTATTTGTGTCTAAAACCTTTAATTTTTTACTAGATTTCGGTTCTTCAACAGCAGTACAATATTTAAACCTGAGGTTTCTCCATTTGTCAAATTTTTTTCCTTTTGGATCTTTACTTGCGTTCATTTCACTATGTGGTGGAATATAAAATATTTTCTTATTTTCCCTTGGGAATTATTTAATAATTGAATCTGCCAAATTACTGCAAAATTTTGCAGGATGTTTACTAAAAGTAGTTAAAATAACACAGTTAAAAAAACACAAAATTTAAATTTTCTTGCATACTTACATTGCATTCATGTCAGCTCTATTTATTAGTATATCTGCAACCATTTGCTGATCTGCTTTATCTAATGATTCATTTTTCTTATAATTAAAAATAGTAACTGTTCCTTCGAGGCTTTCGAATAATATTTTTTCAATGTTCTATAAAAAAAAGATAATTAAAAAAAAATAATAATTATTCTCTACAAAGAAAAATACAAAGCATACCTCAACAGTGACATTTTCTTCATTCAGCTTAAAGATGGCTGGATGTTTTTTTTCCAAAAACTTTTTATATTCTGGATTAGTCATCTGTAAAAATTAAAATTATATTGCAAAATTTTTTCAAAATATTAGATTAGTATAATGCTGAAAAAGATTACTTTTACTATATTTCCTTGTTGAAGATTTTGTAACGGTGTCTTTGGTAAGTTTTGTTTTTGAGCAATAGGAGCAGTATTATTATAATTTGGTAAAGAGGTTTGCTTTCCAATTTCGATTAATTTAGTTGCTTGCTGATTTTAAAAGATAAAAAAAAACAATTTCAATTAGTTATTTATAAAATTTTAAAATATAACATAAATGAATTACTGTAATATTATTTGACTGAGGTTCTATTGATGCTTTTAAAGATTTTTGATTCGGTAATGATTCTTTTATACCTGCATTCTGCTTAAATTGGATTATTTGTGATGATTGCCTTGATAGTAGCGGTAAAGATGATTGCTTGTTTAATTCATCATGCTAAATTGAAAAATAGTTAAAAATTATTAAATATAATAAATTTAGAAATGAGTTTTCAAATTAAAAACAATATTTTAAAACAAGATAAAATTTTTTCAGATATGGACACATTTGACTTATTTTTATATTAAAAAACGGAGCTCAGTTAAATATTTAAACGCCTTTTTATAAACAAATATTATTTTTTACATTATAAAAAAAAAAACCTTTGATAGATTTGCTGATTGCGATCTAGTTAATGATCGTTGTGACGAAGCAATTGATAAATTCTTAATTTTTTGTGTATTCGCAGTATCAATTGGTTGGAGTGCATGTGTTTTGATAATTGTCTCTTCAAGTGATTGATTTTGTTGATTTTTCTGTGGGTGCTGTTAATTAAAAAAAATTGTATACATTAAGTAATATCATACCAGAATATTAAATATTCTTATATCATTAATAATAAAATAACCTGATTATTTATCATTATAATTTCATCTGGTTCAGATTTTTTTCTTCTGTTTGTTTCATCTTCTGAATTTGAAGAAAAGTCATAAGTTACTTTGGCCCTTTTTTTATTTGGCTTAGATATATTTTCCCACTTGGTTAAATCTAAATCCTGCAAAAGATAATTTGAAATAAGTAAAAGTACTTAAATGTGTAATAAAAAATTGATATATATATAATTTATATTATAATATTTACTTCATCACTACTATTGCTTTCAGATGAATTTTTATCTGCTTCATTGCAAGAATTATTTAAAATCTGGGTTTCATCTTGAGAGTGATTTTCACCATTAAAAATTAATTGGGTTTCATCACTAGAAATTGATTCTGTTTCACCATCTTATCATAAAAATTTTCTTTATTAGAATCGGGTGTTTTCCGAAATGTCCTCCTTGAAACATTTTAGGTTGGTAGAAAGCCGGTATTGCAGAAAACAACAGTTTTTTTTTGTGTTCCGAATCTCACTCACCTGGTAAATCGCGACGACCGTTCGGCTTGATGTTTTTTGAACATGGAAATATTTAAATAAAATTTAATTAATAAAATTAATAATAATTAAAGCGCGAATAACAATGGATTAGAGCAATACTTAGCATTTTAGAAGGAAAAACGATCCTTTCTTATTCGCGCTTTAATTATTATTAATTTTATTTAAATATTTCCATGTTCAAAAAACATCAAGCCGAACGGTCGTCGCGATTTACCAGGTGAGTGAGATTCGGAACACAAAAAAATTCTGTCGTTTTCTGCAATACCGGCTTTCTACCAACCTAAAATGTTTCAAGGAGGACATTTCGGAAAACACCCGACTTCTTCAAAGTTTTGAGTAGGATCCATATTTAACGTTACCATATGAAAGACCAATTTAAAATAAAAACCAAAATTTGACTTATTTCATTAAGCGTCTTTAAAAATTTACGTATCGGTCTGTCCATTAAAATAAATCTAAAAAAGCGTTTACGTGAAATTTGACTATCTAAATCGTTAAATTTAACTGATCAGTCAATAAAATGACGCCAATAAAATAATCGTTAATTATTTTTTAAAAGTATCGTATTCTGCCTTACCTTTAGAGTTCTATCATTTCACGGTAACGCAGGGATTAAATATTTTATTCTTGAATTTAAAACTTTTTTAATAATTAAACATTTTTTAAAATAAAAATACAAAATAAATTTTATTAAAAATAAAATATTAAAATTTTTAGGCCTCGTGCTATAAAGATCATCATTATCATCATAAATTCATAATGTGTAATTATATGCGTTACATAACCTAAAACGTAAATACCGGCTTATGTTGTTTTGATAAACTCTAATAATTGGAGGTGCGGAATTTTGTCCCCACTGATCGAAGCGGTAATGTGTCCCCACAAGACGTGGCAACAGCGCACAAAACTTTTTATAAATTTTCAACCAAAAGATGGCTCTGATCAAAGCGCCAATTTCCAAAAGTTTAAATTTTCTTACTAATTATATTATATTATATAATATCAATGGACTTTAAAAACCTAACAAAGTATAACAGTTGGAAAAATATGGATATTGAACAATTTATAAAAATTATACTCTTTATGATATATCATTTTGTTTGTTATTATGCCTAAATTATATATACAATTTATAATATTTTATAACATAAAAAAAAAATAAAATTTACAAAAATTCTTTTTTTTCTTATAATGCTTAAGTTTTTTGCTTTAGACATGAAAATTTTTACCCGAAGGTTAATTGGGATAGTTAATTTTAATTTTATTTTTAATAATTAATTTTAATACTTAAAATTACCCCTAAATATTAAGAGCTATTATACAAAGATTTCTCTATTATAGGAAAAAAATAAAATTGTTTAAGTTAAGGTTAACGTCTTACACAATTCAAAAATAACCCAATATAGTCCACTCAAATCACGGTTTTGGATGTATAGTTAGCAGCCACCACCAGATTTGGTCTACTACAGTTTTTTTATTGTTCGCTGAATTTTATTGTTTGGGTCTTTTGTATCACAAATTGAGGCTTCAACCTTGAATTAGCCTTAAAAGGGGTAAAAGGGGTAGTTTCGTTACATTCACTCTAGCCCTCCAAGATTTGCTCTAACAAAGTTTTTGGGTCGTTGATCATGAATATTGATGTATTTTCTATTCGTGAAGCCCAAAATTTTCATAAAGAAGACCTCGATTTTTGTGTTCAGCGACCCAAAAAACCTATAGTAAACCAAATCTGGAAGTGGCCAAAAACTATATACCCCCTCTTGATTTGACTGGACTAATATTCGGTTACCCAAGAATTACCAAATCTCATGCTGAGTGGAACTAAATCCCGCCTCTTTTTACTTGAGTATACTGTACTCGGAACAAAATGTTTATTTACAAACTGTTCCAATCTCCGTAATACAACCGTAAATGAAGTTGTCTTGTCTAGAAAGCGGATAAATTTTAATACAAAGTTACTTATTCCTTAAATAGCACAACCATACATTTTCGCCCATAACGATTGGCCCAGAGTGAAAAACTAGAGGACAGATTTTTCTCAAGGAGTAAGAGTACCGATTGGCTTGACTTTTTATACTACGTCTCATTTGGATCAAAATGAAACTTCCCTAAAAATCGCTCCAATTGGTTCCCCTCCCCCATCTGCGAAAACTTTGTCCTCTGGTTTTCACTATGGGCAGATCGGTATAGTAGAAATGTAACGTTGTGCTATTTAAGGGATAAGTAAGCGCATATTGTTGTATTTTGCCTGGTTTCTACACTATAGCCACCTGGGAACTTAATTTATTTTTCTTACCTACCACCCTACAAATAGTACTTTCTTAGCGTTAAAGGTCTATCACTTAGGACAGGTTAGCAAAAGCTTGCCTTATAGTGCAAGTTTGGGCACCTTATTAAATCATTTGTCATAGTTTTGCCCTGCAGTTATTAAATGTTCAGACCCTTAGCTCATATATGCATACGTTCAAATGTATTTCTGAAGTTTTTTAGCTCTGAAAGTTGCACCGATTTGGGTCGACTCATGTTGGCTATGCTACAGTGAACGTGTAAATAATTTTTTGCTCTCTTGGGCGTACACGGTAAGGCTGCTGTGCTTGAAAATATAAGCCAAAAATATAGCTGCTTTAAATTCCAAGCAATTATTTAAATCAATAAAAAAAACGTTAGGAAGCTAAAATTTTTTTCCCTTCCCTTTTTTTAATATTTATTTGGGAAAAAAATGAGGATTTCCTGCGGTTATACCCAATGGTGTATTTCTTTATTTTTTACTTATAAATTTCTGGATAAATTTATGGTTTGCAGCTGATGTTGCCTTATCAAGAGGGAATAGGTGGTTAATGTTAAAAAAAGGGTAGGGAAAAAAAATTCAAGCTTTCCTTAAGTCTTTTATAGCTGATTTAAACAAGTGCTTAAAATTTTAAGCAAAGCTGCCTAGCCATGTAGAACTCGTGCAAAAAACTTTGCACGTAAATTCTGTACACTCATTCAACCCAGACGAAATCTCATTATATAATATCTACATAGAAGTAAATACATAGATCTAAACATTAGGGTTGTTCACTAAAAAAAAAAGTGCGTCAAAAATGTTCTTCCTGAAGTATGTTGAAGTTTGGGTGACAAAATGATCCCATACCAATTTTCAGCTCATTTGAGAACGATTTAGGGGTCGCACAAACCCAGGGTAGCTCTCAAGTGGTTGGCTAATACCGACCATTAGTGCGAAAGGCAAAAATTTTTTTCAAAATACGTTTTCAATGCTTCCTAATATGTTTTCGGTGTCGCTAAACTCGAAAATGAGGTCCTTAGAGTCCGAAAATACCTTAATCACCCTTAAACACCAAAAACACCCCTTTTTTTTACCAAAAATTTTTGGATTTTATAGCGAAAATCATATATATTCGAAACATCTGGTTTATAAATTACAATTGATGACTTAAAAATGTTTAATAAATACCGAAAACTCTTACCGTTTATTCTAACGCGCCTTATTGACGCGTATATAAACGCAGGGCTCAATTCTATAACAATGTTATAAGATTTTGTTTTTAGGCAATTTTCCAAATAACGCTGTCATATTGCCATTCTACCAAAATACTACCATTTGGTCTCATTTTTTTCGTATAAGTTCTACCTTTCAAACGCCGTAAACCGCAATTTTTCGTCACCGATTCTTTCATCGCTATAGTTAGAAAATCAAATGTCCATTTTTTGCCGAAAATGACCAATTTTAAAATTGCTGTTAAAATTTTAATTTTTGATAATAATGAGTCTTAAAGGTCTCATAAATTTCAATTAAGCTCTAAGTTTTGAAAAAATTTTTAGTCATTCCTTTTCAATTGTTTGTTTAGCAGATATGATAATTTAAAAAAAGAGTCTTAATTTAAGGTTTTTTTAAAAATATCATATTTTATGACTATCTTTGTCGAGTCATATCTCGAAAAGGTATAAAGCAAAATGGACGAGTGAAAAATTTTTCGAAACTTGAGACTAGTACAAAATGTTGGAGATCTATAAGACTTATTTTCTTCAAAAATTACAATTTTAGCAGCAATTTTAAATTTGGTCATTTTTGGCAAAAAATGGACATTTGATTTACTAACTATAGCGATGAGAAAATTGGTGATGAAAAATTGCGGTTTACGGCGTTTGAAAGGTAGAACTTATACGAAAAAAATGAGACCAAACGGTAGTATTTTGGTAGAATGGCAATATGACAGCGTTATTTGGAAAATTGCCTAAAAACCCTATCTTATAACATTGTTATAGAATTGAGCCCTGCGTTTCTCGGCCAATAAGGCGCGTTAGAATAAATGGAAGGAGTTTTCGGTATTTTTTTTAAATTTTTAAGTCATCAATTGTAATTTATAATCCAGATGTTTCGAATGTATACGATTTTCGCTATAAAAACCAAAAATTTTTGGTAAAAAAAGGGGTGTTTTCGGTGTTTAAGCAGGGTTTCCACTCGGTCTGGAAAACTGGAAAGTCAGGGAAAGTCAGGGATTTTTATTTTGGTTATGGAATGTCAGGGAAAGTCAGGGATTTTGATAAGAAAGCATGGAAAAAAATTATTAAAAAATCAAAGTAAAAAAAAAATTTACTTTTTAAATTTAAAGAGACAAAATTTATTTTCACGCGATAAAACATTGTTTTATAGTACAAAAGAAAATATAACTTTAATATATTATCATAATTTAATAAATTTAATTAGTTATATTGTAAATTGTACCCAGCGGATCACAGCGGTCTAGAACAAGAAAAAAGTTTCACCACGATTCTCCTAAAAATCTCTGGTATTTTCTGTTTCTATATTAGGGTCTCCTGAGGCAGGAAATGCTTGTCCTAAAATTAAAACCGTAGCTCTCGGGGAGAACCGCCCCGATTTGGGGTTTTTTTTTTTAATTTAACACTTTTTACATGATTTTAGACCATATAAAGTGACGAAGAACAAGTGAGGAACACAAAAAATTTTGCTCACCCCATAGTTTTTTTTGAGCTTTCCAGCTCAAAATCACATTTTTTCAATAACTGAAAAAAACCAATTTCTGAATTTTTTTAAATAAATTACAATTCTTTTTAATGATGGATTTATGTCTTTTCAATTGTTTTGTGATTATAATTTACTAAAATAAGTTTATTCAGGTCCAAAAAATACAAATTTTCAATTTTCAAGGTCTTGTGCAACTCAAATGTTTAAATACTGGATTTTTTTAAAAACTCACAGACTTGGGATTTTTCTATCAGATGTTATAATCTGAATTTAAAGACGTATTCCATAGTAATTTTTCCAGTACAATCCGAATTCGCTATTTATTTTAACATTTTTCCACGTTTTTTAGGAGAAAAATCCGTTTTTTTGTTTTTTATGGCTTCAATTTTCAAGGTACCAATTTTTTAAAGTTTTACAGATTTCAAGAAAAATTTTTCTGAATAATATTTATAAGAGTCACTTATATATTTTTTCTCTAAAATTCAATGAAATCAGTTATTAAAAAAATTAGATTTTGAGCTTTCTAACTCAAAAAAAACTATGGGGCGAGCAAAATTTTTTGTGTTCCTCACTTGTTGTCACTTTATATGGTCTAAAATCATGTAAAAAATGTAAAATTAAAAATAAAACAAAATTTTTTAATTTAACCTTCAACAACTCCCAAATCGGGAAGGTTATTCCCGAGAGCTACGGTTTTAATTTTAGGACAAGCATTTCTTGCCTCAGGAGACCCTATAGAAACAGAAAATACCAGAGATTTTTAGTAGAATCGTGGTTAATAGTATATTTTTAACCAAGGGAGCAAAAAAAAAGAATGGCCCAGATCGCACGTTAATTAGCATCCGAGGCGAAGCCGAGGATGGTAAACTGCGATCTGGGGTATTTTTTTTTTGTTCCCATGGACAAAACGAAATTTTTCTTTCTCAGTGGGGTGAAAACGCGTTTTTTTCGATTTCGTTGCGGGGCGAAAAAAGTGTTTTCGGCCCGCTAGGAAGAAAACTTTTTTCGTGATCCAGACCACTGTGATATATTTAATTTTAAATAGCATTTAAACAAAGAGTACATAATATTTTTAAAAATTTAACACTTTTGGTCTGGAAAGTCAGGGAAAATCAAAAAAAAAAGTCAGGGAAATTTACTAATTTTTGGGCTGCAAAGTCAGGGAAAGTCAGGGATTTTGACTTCGAAAAAATAGTGGAAACCCTGTTAAGGGTGATTAACTCATTAACGCCGGGGCGGAGAGTTATGGAAATGAGCAAAAATAAGTATATTTCCTTATAGATAAGTGGCTAAAAAGTTCATCCTTACAATAAAATTTCATGCTCTTTCAGAATCTGACATTAGTTTTTACCTACAACTCTTAAAAATACCCTAAAATCGGGAGTGAAAGGGGTAGGTCAGGCATTATTAGAAAATGTTTGGAAAAATCAATGAAAAAAGTATCCAATTTTATTGAAAAATGTTTGAAAATAATATTTTTTATGCAAATTTAAGTAAACTTCATATACATTGAGATCTCATACATTTTGGCCCTATTTATAAACCTTAAAAGGTGGATAGGGGTGATACTCCAGTCAAAATACGGGTTTGGTTGTATTATCACTGATGAACACCAGATTTGTTCTACTATAAGTTTTTTGGCTCGCTGAATACGAAAATCGGGGTTATTTGGTAAAGAAATTGGGGCTTCACCCTTAAATTTGCAAAAACTACCCTCAAAAAGGTTTCTTTTTACATATTCGCATTTTGAGCACTCAGATTTGCACCATACGGGTTTTTTGGGTCGCTAATCAAGAATTTTGACTTCTTTTTCATAAACAATAAAAATTTTACCCTTAAAATAGCTAGAACTGCCCCTAAAAGGGGTGTTTTTGTTACTTATCTATAAGGGAATATACTTATTTTTGCTCATTTCCAAAACTCTCCGCCCCGGCGTTAATGAGTTAAGGTATTTTCGGACTCTGAGGACCTCATTTTCAAGTTTAGCGACACCGAAAACATATTAGGAAGCATAGAAAACTGTATTTCGAAAAAAATTTTTGTCGTTCGCACTAATTGTCGGTATTAGCCAACCACTTGAGAGCTACCCTGGGTTTGTGCGACCCCTAAATCATTCTCAAATGTGCTGAAAATTGGTATGGAATCATTTTGTCACCTAAACTTCAACATACTTCAGGAAGAACATTTTTGGCGCACTTTTTTTTTTTTGTGAACAACCCTACTAAACATATCTAATTACATCTAGTGGACCTATTTTTGGACTTTGTGGAAAAACTTTGCTCCCCGGGTTTTTTTGTGACGTTTTGGCCATAAAAAGTTCCCAGTTCCAAGGATTTTGCTTTCGCCTTGCAAAAACACGTATCTCTAACCACCTCAATTTTCCCATTTAAATAACATGGGAATTTTTAGTTTTTTGCTATAAAAATTTTCGCAAAAACCAAAAAACGTTTTAAAATGCTAATTTTTACTGGAAAACGTACTTTTATATGTTGTAAAGATATACAAATAGCCCTGCATTCATTCCAAAGGGAATTTTGGGGCTAGAAACGCAAATTTACATGTTGGCTCAATCTTATAAAACATGGTTTACCGGTAATTTTCAATAAAATGCTACAACCTCAAAAATTAACCAAAACACTTCTGGTTGGTCTACTTTTTTGGTGTAAGTGTCACCTTTCAAACGACGTAAACCGAGACGTAAACCGTATTTTTATCACTGTTTCTCTCAGCGCTATAGTCAATTAACCTACTGGTAATTTTTTACCCGAAATGACCAACATTTTAATTTATTTAAATTGCTGCCAAAATTGTAATTTTTTACGACATTGAGTTTTATAGGCGTTTAAAATTTTTTACAAGCTCCAAATTCCCAAAAATATTTTTTCTGGTCTGCGTCGAGAAAGCACGTATTTCCCGGACGCTACGCGTCCGAAAAAGACGTGCTTTCTCGCCACAGGCACAGAAAAATGTTATACGAGCCTTGTCCATAAATAAGGAATGACCCAAATCGCAGTTTACCATCCTCGGCTTCGCCTCGGAAGGTAATTTACGTGCGATTTGGGCCATTCTTTACTTTTCTGGACTCGAGCCGTAAATATACTATACTCGTCTCCTTTTTTTAATTAGTTTTTAAAATATTGCTTTTCAAAGATAATGATAAACATTGACTTTTTTACTGTTATTTATGTACAAAAAGATTTTACACTGAGATTTATTAAAATAATAAAGAAATATATTATCTTCTATCACACAATTATTATTCTTATTATTATTATTATTATTTGTACAATATTTTTTTATTCTGAAATTCAGCTTTAAATACATTTTTGTATTAACCATTTTTTTCTTCTCCGAAAACACAAATTTTTTAAAGGTGGTTTCTTAAATTAATCGATGGATTAATTTTCAGTTGTAAATTGATATATTACTATTAGCTAAGTATACAAGTTTAAGTTAAAGATTTTAAAAAAGGAATGCATCATCGTTATGAGTTTTTAGGCAGAGACTTAAAACATATGTTTAAAATTGGCATTTTTTGATAAAATAATATTTATCTTTGTTTATATAATTAGTACCTTGAATTCAATTGTTCAATTGATAAGTTAAAAACTATATTTACATTTTAAAAGTACCTTACCGCTTATAAAATTAAAAAAAGCTCTTATATAATATAATCTAATTAAATATTTAAATTAAATTACAATGAATAAATAATATAAAAACTCGGCAGACCCATTTAGATCTATTTAGATCGAATTGGACCTAACTGGACCAATAAAAATATTTTTTTGCAAAATCAAAAACCACCACGGCAGCTAATTTAACCACTCAGATGGTCAGCTGACATCAGTAAGATACATTATTAAGTTACTTAAGTAAACTAACGATTTAATTTAATAGTTTTTATTAATTTTTTTTATAAAAGTGATTTTAAAATATTTATTATTTCATTTATTAACAAAAAATCTTGTATATTATATCATCATAAATGGAAGATTTAATTATAAAAAAATAGGATTATTAGAAAACATAAAATTGATAAACGTTAGTAAAAAGTCAATTATTTTGAAATAGTCACAATTAAATTTTCATCTAAGGTGGTTTTTGATGTGACCAAAATATATTTATATAGGTCAGATAAAATCTAATTATATGAAAATATATCTAAACTGGTCTACCAGACTTCATCGGGAAATGTTGCATTTCCATTGAAAAAGAAGTGCGGAGTGGGAGATATACGCAGCATAATCTTTAGTTTAATGGTGTTATCCGAGATAAGCGCACGTATTTGATTTTTTCGTGATTAGATTTGTTTTCGATACTATTTATTTTCTTTAAAACAATGAATACCGGAGCAATAAAAAAACAATCTGACAAATGGGGATTAGCTTTCACAGATGACAAAGGGTACCGATATACACGCGATAGACTTATCAGTGAAAATAAATTTAAATTTAAATGCGTGCACAGTAGAAGAGAGGATCCTGAAACTCGTCAAAAGTGTCGAGGATCTATTTTTAAAGTAGCTAAAGTATTAGAAAATGGAGAAGAAGCTGTCCACTTAGAACCGGGTAAAAAACCGCACGCGGATTGGTGTCTAGGAAAGCTAATGGATAATGGATCATATAAAAGATTTTTAAAACACATGGAGAGTCCAGCATCCAAACCACCTCGACAATCATTTGATGCCTTTTCGGTAAAGGATGGGTAAGTACAATTTTTCAATTTCTTTTGTAATTTACTGTTTATTATTAATACCACCAGCACATAATCTTCTTTTATGATAATTATGGCGTAATTACATCTTAAAATATATACACTAAATACAAAACTATACCAATAAATGTCTAACAGACATGACTATCATAAAAAAATACTATGTGCTGCTGTAGAATCGGCTACTCTAATTAATATTCTAATCCTCACGTGTAAATTACTTGTATTTAACGTTTAACTACATTTTATCTATTTTAAGTATTTACAATTTTTAACATTATGAATGATGTCAATCATTCCATTGTAAGTAAATAATATTATTCATTTAAGTGTTAACATTATGCATATTTTTTTGGGATTACCAGTTCTCTGCAATACTGGTTTTCCCAAAATAAAACAAAACAAATAAGTTTCTTTTATTATTTTTTATTACTGTGATAGGTGAAATTTTGTTTTTTGATTTTTTTTGTCGATAAAATATTATTATTTTTATAAACAAAATATTATTTTTATAAACAAAATATTTTTTTTTTTTAATATTTTTTTTGTCAATAAAATATTATTTTTACGTTTATTATGTCATTAACACTTAATTTTTTTTCAAAACTTTTTTCACCAAAAAATCTTGAGGTAATTTTGGTTCCTTACAGAGGAACCATTGTTTTCGGAGAAATTTTGTTTTCTGAATTTTTGGCAATATAAGCACTTAATATTATTAATTTAAGTGTTAACATTATGCATATTTTTTTGGGATTACCAGTTCTCTGCAATACTGGTTTTCCCAAAATAAAACAAAACAAATAAATTTCTTTTATTATTTTTTATTACTGTGATAGGTGAAATTTTGATTTTTGATTTTTTTTGTCAATAAAATATTATTACTTTTATAAAAAAAATATTATTTTTATAAACAAAATATTATTTTTTTTAAATATTTTTTTTGTCAATAAAATATTATTTTTACGTTTATTATGTCATTAACACTTAATTTTTTTTCAAAACTTTTTTCACAAAAAAATCTTGAGGTAATTTTGTTTCCTTAAAGAGGAACCATTGTTTTCGGACAAATTTTGTTGTCTGAATTTTTGGCATATAAGCACGTCTTGAGACCTCTAATACAGGAGAAGAGGTAAAATTTTGAAGCAGTAATTACAGGCAAGTAGCAGGTACTTGATGTAACTCGAATTTTGTTAAGAAAGGTGCCCAGTACCAAAGCAACTTCCGATAGTTGCAAAAACGGCGGTGGGGGGGGGGGGGAACTAAATGGGGGGGGGGAATAACGTAACCAATCGATAAATTATAATTTTTTTACATTTAGAGACCACCTAGAATCGTTTAAAATAAGCAGAAAAAAAGTTATGGACAAAATAAACGTTTTTCCAAAATTTTTCAAGCCAATTTTTTAGCGCCAACTGGGCTAAGGTGCTTTGAAAAAAAAATCCTTTGGCGATAAGTGAAAACACTTGTTCATAAATATGGCCAGCCATTTTTGGCCCTATCGGATAATTATTGTTTATGTTTTGGCCTGATAAAGTTGGGTAAAATCGTGTATTTTCTAAAACATTTTCAGTTTTTGGCCAGCAGCGTGAACATTAATTATTTTAAGCCAAATTTTTTAGCATTTATTTCAAAGTTGTTTGTAATTCAAGTTTTTGTTATAATTTTTCGTTTGCAAGCAGATTTGGCCGTTTAAAATTGCCTATTTTATGTTTATAATGGTAAATGCTCTTTTTTGTTGTCAGGTGAAATCAAAGAAAAATGACCGATCCAATTGAAATGTTGCAAATTACATGAAATTTCGGCGTTAACCTTAGGTTTCAAATGTTTCATTGTACATCTCGTTATCATTAGCCAAAAAAAAAACTTGTGGCCAAAATTCTTTTTTTTTTCAGCAATTACAAAAAATTTGTATACTTAATCCATTAGGTCACTCTATTTCTAAGTGTTATGAAAAATTTTCAATTTTTTTTTTACCTTATGATAACTCAATAAAATGCTGCTGTAAAATATCAAATTCCGACATTTTTTCAGCTGTAAATTAGCCGTAAAATCTAAAGTATGTAATAAAAAAGGCACAAAAATCAAAGATTTGTGTTTTTTCGTGTAAATATTTAATTTCATTGAAAATTTTTACACGACAAATGTTTTTAGGCAGGGGGTTTTTGAAGCACATTATTGG
Organism: Anagrus nilaparvatae; assembly: GCA_022575985.1. Classification (NCBI taxonomy): domain Eukaryota; kingdom Metazoa; phylum Arthropoda; class Insecta; order Hymenoptera; family Mymaridae; genus Anagrus; species Anagrus nilaparvatae. The sequence continues at coordinate 5,833,022 of JAKSXM010000107.1, forward strand.
GAGGGAGGGGCAAATGAACTTTGAATTATTTAAATTTAGAGACTTAGAATGATTTGAGTTTAGATTGAGAACTTAAAATTATTTTCATTAAGGGACTTTGAATAATTTGATTTAGGGACTTCAAATAATTTCTAATTACAAACTTGGAATAATTTCGTTAAAAGGGTAAAGAATAATAATGACTTTAAGAGCTGAAAACTGTTTTTTTTGTTGCTTAAGGCAAGTTTCTTTGCTATGAGCGCTATTTTAAAGGATATTTAGAATTGGTTAAAAAAAAACCACTGTGCATTCAGTGGCGGATCTAGAAAATTTTTTGAGGGGGCAATTTGAATCAAATTACAAAAAAAAGGTCCTTAAAATATTAATATGGAACATTTTTATAGGGAGGGGGTACTTCGGAACTTAAAATTGAGGGGAGGGGTCAAATTTGAACTATTTAAGGGGGGGGGGGTTAAATGAGACTTAGAATAATTAGGAGACTTTGAAAAATCTGGGCTTAAGGACTTAGGTTAATATAGGTTTATGGTCTTAGAATAATATCGATTAAGGGACTTAGAATAATTCAGGTTTAGGGAATCAAAATAATTTGATATAATAATCAAAATAACTGTGCTTGTGAACTTGACACCTTTTTTAACAAATTGCAAAAAATTTCAAGTTGAACTGACTTGCCTGTAATTACTGCTTCATTTTACAAAAAAATTTGGCTCCTCTCCTGTATTACTCAGGAAGCTAAAAAACCGTTTTTAAAAAAAAGTATATAGGTGTATGTGTGTGTGTGTATGTATGTGTATGACTGTAACCGGTGATATTTAACAACCATTCTGGTATGAAGACCTAAGTTTGTTGTCAAAATTTTTTTCACCTAAAAATTTCGATAAACTTTATTTTTTTAATTTGGATGTAATACCTCATTTTACTCCATGAAAGTACTAATATCTGATACTAGAAGTATCGTTTGCACTCTATATCTTGAATGTTATAATTTATTTATTTGTTAAAAATGTTTTTCCCACTAATCGAGATATGATGAGGTTAGAGAAATTGTTTGAAACAATGTTTTTTTTTTTGGATTTTCTTTACGCTTCAAGTCATTTGCAATTGTTTGCGAAGAAAAAAAATTACGCTAGCCGCAGGTGAAATTCCGCTTTTTCCGATTTTTTTTTTGTGTATTTAAAATCATTTAATATACTTACAATTAGTTTTAATCTAACAAGGTCTTATATTCCCTATGCTAACTTTTGAATAATATAGCCAATTATTACAATATAATATTTTTTTGTAATAAAATTTTGTTTCATCACGATTTAAAATATAATTGTAATATTTTCTTGTTTTTTCTTTATCATTTTCAATTGTCCAACCAAAGTGAAAAATTACGATTTCGAACAACTGCATTTGTATAGTTTTGAGTGGAAACCCTATCACGAAAATAATACCTTCGGGACCTTCGGGAAAATACCGCAACGAGAAATTTCGAGATATTTGAGATTAGATTTTACCGAACACCTTTAATACTTAGCGCTACGAGCCCTACGCCGTACCAACATTCGGAGAAACTTCTTCTGTTCTAAATGAATACAAAGAAGCTTTTAACTTTTGATTTTATTTTTAAGTATAGAAGTTCAATGCACAAAGTATTATAACAGACATATTCTTTTTAGGTATGAAATCTTGCAAAAAAAAGGCTTCAAAACATGTGCTCGAAGCATAAGAAATAGAAGATCTATCAACGAATTAAAAGTAAATTTAGAAAAAAACTTTTCTAAATTCAATACAATGCGGGATTTCGCTACTGAAAAAGAGAAAATAACATTAACCGATAAGAGTGATCCAACTAAAACTATATTTATAAACAAAAAAGTCGGTTATGTCGCAAAATCACAGAAAAGGATAAAGAGAAACCTAAAAAATGGAATTACTGATACTAAGGATGATGTTTTCATAATTCTGTATTCTGAAGAGTTACTGAAACTTATTGGCAACTTCAAGAAAATATTCGTGGACGCAACCTTTAAGTCTTGTCCAAACATTAAAAACATATACCAACTTTTAACGATTATGGTAGATGTCAATGGAAAGGTAGTAATAATATTCGTTTCTTCCGTTATTAACTGTAACATATCAACTTTTAAGAATTTGCTTCTAATGTTTAAAATTTTATTCGTTTAGGGCATCCCAGCAATTTGGATACTCATGCCCAATAAAGAAAAGAAAACATATAAGGCCATCTGGAAGGAACTCCAAAAAATTTTCAGTAATTTTTTACCGGAAGAGGCAATTTCTGACTATGAGGATGCCATACGATATTCTCTTGCAGAAGAATTTCCCGGCATTCGATTAATTGGATGCTGGTTTCATTATACGCATGTAATAAAAGAATTTTTTTATAAATAAATATTTATGAGTATTTCTAAGTTATAGATTTTACGTGGCATAATCGTAGTATAGAAATATATTTCATTATACGCTGCAAAAAACATCTACTTTCTGATTTCCGGGGTTTTTATCTCTGTTAATAAAAAAGTATGTGTAGAGTACGGAAAAAAATGTTAACATTTTTACTTTAAATGTTGTCTTTACGAGTTGCAGTTACTCGTGCTTACAACTGCATTGAGGCAAATAATTTTTTTTTCCCTCAAATAAATATTTATTTCTGACAACCTTTTTACCTTTACGTATATTTTCAAGAAAATAAAAAAAACGACTCTAAGACAGTCAATGAAGGCCTCCGTAAGAAAAAAGTTAGCACTTTTACTAAGTACCAAGATAATCCGAATAGAATCTGAAGTATGGGCTGATCCGGAGCCCGATCATCCCATACTTCAGATTCTATTCGGGAAGGTATACATATAAAAAAAAAATTCCCTTGTGGCAAGGTGAATGTTTTATCTCGTCAAGCAATTGCAAATGATTTGAAACGCAAAAAAAATTAAATAACAAATTTTTCCCGGTTAATTGGGCTATGCGTATATCGGTATGATGCAATTTGAAAGAAATTTGGAAAAAGAAAAGAAACGATGTTTCTTTTTTAAATTTTCTTTACGTTTCAGGTATTTGCAATTGTTTGCAAAAAAAAAAAAAAAATCCGCTAGCCACAATCCGTTCTTTTTTTCACTGTGCAAGTAGTATTTATAACTAAAGCAATTAAAAATTGCATATTTTCAGAGGCTTTAATTGATTGCTTGAAAGTCGTTTGTTTTATTGAAATTTGCGGTTAGAAAAGTGCCAAAGGTGCAAAAAATTTATTATTTAATATTTTCTATAACTTTATCACCGGTGTCATTTAATATCCTAAACTTGTATCAAAATACTCATATACAATTGAATTTTCATATCGAGTTACATGTATTTCATTTAATTTCAGAATGTCAACAAACATGCCTTTAAGTTCAGACTAATAACTAAAAGTAAGAGAAATCAAGACCTTCGAAAAAAGAAGTTTGTCAAAAAAATTCAAGGATTGGCGTTACTACCTCCGCATATAATACCGCAAGTGTTAGGCGAAGTGTACTTAGATGCATGCCTTGAGTTTCAAGGTAATAATGAATATGATGCAAATTTATTTGTCGAGAGCGATTATGCATGTCTTGATTTTACGGACGAATATTATATGCACCAGTGGATGGATAAAATTGGACCCGAAGACTTTTCGGTATTCGGCGAGTTGGATAGGACAAACAATAAACTAGAGTCCTACCACTCTAGGCTACCAGGCATTTTTGGAATACGCCCTGTATTACCAGTATTTCTACGTCAGTAATAACATGCAAAGCTAAAGGAACCCGCACAAAAGTATAGGATTTTGCCTTTTGGTCGAATTTGTCGAATTTTGGATATGTTACAGATTTCATCATTGTGAACAAAAGTCTCAATGGGAACAAAGCTCGAAAGTCTCAACTTTGGTGGCCACGAAGCTTGAAAACTCGAAATCTCCACCATGGCAAGATCGCTTCAAAATCTTTTTTCTTTTATTTTTAAAGTATACCTTTATGTTTTTGAGGTTGCTAATTCCAAAACTGATGTCAAATTGACATTATTGACAGTTGGCAAGCTGTCAGCTAGCTGTAAAATTGACAACAGAATACAAAAAACTTTTAATAATTATTTCACCATATGTTTTTGAGGTCACTGAGTTCAAATATGATGTCAAAATGACAAAGTTGACAATCGGCAGTTGTCAATTTGCTGTCAAATTAACAGAAGAAATACAAGAAACTTAATATAGTCGATGAGTTCAAATCTGAATTAAAATTGCAAAACAGATAGTTGGTACTTGCTTTTAGTGTCAGAAGCTAAGAACTGTAGTTTATAAATATTATTTGTATTCTATTGTCAATATGCTATTTGACAGCTGCCAACTATCAATAATGTCAATTTGACATCAGATTTGGAATTACCGGCCACAAAGACATATAGGTATACTTTACAAGTAAAAGAAAAAAGGTTTTAAAGCGATCTTTCCATGGTGGAGCTTTGGAGCTTTCAAGCTCCGTACCCGCCAAGTTGAAGCTTTCGAGCTTTGTGCCCATTTGGACTTTTGTTCAAAAAGATAAAATCTACCACATATCCAAAATTCGGCCAATTCGACATAAAGGCAAAATCCTAATCTTTTGTGCGGGGTTTTTTAGCGAATAAAATTGGTCCTTCATATCATAAAAAGTTATTACTTATTTACAGGTGGAATTCAAAAACTAATTAGCTTGGCCATTCTTGATATACAGTCTATACGCGCAGGAAGGGATGTCAGAAGCCGACCTAGCAAATTAACTGTTACAAGGAATCTACTAATTGAAAGAAGTTTAAATAATTATAAGAATGGAATATGGCCTGCACTATCGGTAATAGAGGCTTACGCTACATTTAAAAACAAGGATCTTAATTTGGATGAAGCAATAGAAGGTTTGTTCTTTAATTTTAGTTCATTTTATTGTGTATACATATTAGTATACTAATAAACCGCTGACTTTCTTGCTACTCCACGAACATAAATGCACTTTCATACGAGTGTGTCTCTTATTTTTTTTTCTATATTTTTTGGCTCCCCCCATTTTTTAAAAAATTTGGGTCATAAAAAACCCCTACACTCAGCGACTGTTGGTGCTGCCACAATACCAACAGTCGCTGAGTGTAGCTCTTAGGATTTTGATTTTCGATTTTTGAACTCATGCCGCCAAGCAGTTGAAGTTTCCCATTTAAATAACATGGGAATTTTGAATTTCGAGCTTTCTAATTTTTTTACGTGCTTCAAAATTTGTTTGAACACTAGTCAACAGGTAAAAAATGATTTATAGCCATATAACAATTTTTTAAAATTGCAATTGTCGAATTTAAAATACATTACAAATAAAAAACAATGTATTTTAAATGGAAACATTGAATTTAAAAAATTGTAGTGTTAAAAAAGATTTTGAAGCTCGTTAAAAATTAGGAAGCTCAAAATTCAAAATTGTCATGTTATTTGAATGGGAAACTTCAAGTGCTTGGTGGAACTAGTTAAAAAAACTGAAAATCAAAATCCTTGGAGTTGGGGGTTTTTCTGGCCAAAATATTTGAAACAAAATGGGAGGAGCCAAAAAATATCGAAAACAAAAATAAGACACTCTAATATGTATGTATGGAGTATACATTATGGCATCCGGGATATTCTTTAACTTCAGCGTTAAAAAAAATTAACCCACAAGCGAATTTGTTTGGTTTTTTAAACTTGAATAATTTACTTGTTATAACAAGTATTTAGCATTTGATTTAACTGCGAATTCGCATATCGTTCTAGTTTTCTATTTCCAAATTTTATTTGTATGAAATTTGTTTGAAAATCTCACTGCTGTTAACTTCGAAATTCGAGTAGATATTATTATTTATATTATTTGTTTATTGGTTTATAAATTTTGAAGTATAAGATCGAAAACAAAATACTACATAATTATTATCGAATTCGAAGAAAAGTTTCTTGCGCCAAAAGCAGGTTTTCGAACTCAAGGGCTTGTAATGACCGAGGGAAGGAAAATAAATTTTGTTAATGAGATGCAGTTATACATTATTTGCAACGATAAAAATTATATTGGCATTCAAAGTTTTAAATTATTGTCCAAGTTATGAAAAAATTTTTGAAAACTGTTTAACATTTCAATTTCAATTTAGTCGCAGATATAAAATAAAATAATAATTTTTGATACGTGCATTTCTACAAATCTGATAATATGTATTTATATACTGATTATGCTCCAGCTAGTTTGTGACCTTTAAAAATAAAATTTTAAGATGAAACTTTACAGGCGATAAATTATATATTATTTTCACGTTCAATTTTTCGGTCGTTTGTTTCGTTGCGCTGGTATAAGGATTGTCATTTTAATAATGAAATGCTAATTTTTAATAAACTATTTCGCAGGCAGAAATGTATTTGCAAACCCTGTTAAAAATGCCTATTTCTTTTTGCAAATACTTGTTCTATACTTCACTGAAATCGTCACTTCATGCACCAAGAATAATATTGTCTTCGACAGTTTTTGAAGAATAAATTTTTTACAGTATTTATAGAACTGAGTATAAGGACAGCTAATTTGGTAAGTTTTGAAATTAAATGTTGCATTCAACATTGTATATACACATATATGAATACGAATGGAGTTTTTTGGCAAGTTTGTTTGTTTGTATGTTTGTTTGTTCCTTTGTTTGTTTGTTGCGTTTAATTGTTTAATTATTTATGTATCTTACTATATCTCAAGAATCGTATTTAGGTTCCATACAGACGAAAAGACAGGAAACGAATGCTGAACTAACATGCTGCATAATTTTTGGTTTGAAGCTATCGTACTTTGTAAAATATGAAACTCTTTATTTTTTTCAACTGTATAATTTTTGGATTAATAGGTGTAACTTTAGATTTTGTTGCACCTACTGTGGTAAGGAGTAATAAGTCTCAGGATTAAAAAAAGATATGGCTAATTATTTTTTAACTGTTATCGCGTTTAGAAATAATAAAATTACACCAGTCAAAATACGGGTTTGGTTGTATAGTTTCTGGCCAACACCAGATTTGGTCTAGTATAGGTTTTTTTGGGTAACTGAACACGAAAATCGGGGTCTTTTCTATGAGAAATTGGGGCTTGATCCTTAAATTGGCCCAAACTTCCCTGAAAAAGGGCATTTTTGCTACATTCCCTAGCCCTCAAAAATTTGGCATACGGGGGTTTTTTGGGTCGAATATTCAGTTATTTTTTATGCGAAATTAGACCTTTATCCTTAAATTTTCCCAAACTAGCCCTAAAAGAGGCATTTTTGCTAAATTCATTCAAGCCCTTCCTTGTGATTTTCTGTTAATTTTAATAATAAGTTTAAACCTTTTCACGGGTAGTTTTTGCTTATTTAAGGGTGAAGGTATAGTTTTTTATAAAAAATACCACAATATTCGTTTTCAGTTACCCAAAAACCCCCTCATACCAAATTTTAAAGGTCTAAAGAGAGTACATCGAAAATGCCATTTTTAGGGGTAGTTTTGGCCAATTTGAGGGTGAAGGTATAATTTTGCATAAAAAATACCTGAATATTCGTGGCCAGCGACCCAAAAAACCCCCCTACACCGAATTTCAAAGGCTTCGAGTGAATGTAGCAAAAATGCCCTTTTTAGGGCTAGTTTAGGCCAATGTAAGGACGAAGGTCTAATTTTGAATTAAAAATACCTCAATATTTGTTTTCAGTGACCTGAAAAATCCCTATATACCAAATTTCAAAGACTTAGAGTGTATGTAGCAAAAATGCCCCTTTTAGGGCAAGTTTTGGTCAATTCAAGGGTCAAGCTCCGATTTTTCATAGAAAAGACCCCGATTTTTGTGTTCAGCGATCCAAAAAACCTACAATAGACCAAATCTGGTAGTGGCCAGAATCAGTAAAACCCCTCCCCCCCTTTTTTTTGACTGGAGTAAATATCGCATTATTTGTTGGGCTTAAGCCATATGTAAATATATGTATGTAAATGTAATTCTAGAAAATGGGTTCAAGTAAAATTATTTCTTTTATTTATTTTAGCTGGTCAGAATTTGGCAGAAAATTATAACCGCCAAAGATATAATTTAAATATGGAACGCAACGCTTACGTACCGGAAACAATAGATGATGTCCCAGTTCCAAATTTTGACCGTGATATAATAATTAATAGGCGAGAATCTGCAGCTGATACTAGATATCATGAGGATTGGATAATAGACGAGTCTCTATATGTTGAGGTAGATTCGGATGAAGATGAAGCAGAGTCATTAGACTCGGATTCAGGTAGTGAGTACTCAGACAGTGATACTGAAATATCAGAAGAGGAGACCACAGAAGATGCGTATTTTTCTCATTATTATCTCACACAAAATAACGCTATAGCAAATGACGAAATGGAAACTTGTAGTATTTTAAATGAAGATGAGCCTACTTTTAATGCTGAAAGTATGCAGAATGCTGATTTTGACGAAAATATGCAACAAACTGAAGAGGGTAATATTTTATTGAAAATTTTTTTTTTTTTAATTTGGATGTAAGACCTCATTTATTTCTATAAAAGTACTAATATCTAGAATTATCGTTTTTACTGGATATCTAAAATTTGATACTTAATTTTCAGAAAATTTTTTTCTCAAAATTTTTTACACTACTAAATAAAAAAACTCCATTAATTTTTTCGTAACATGCATTCGACATTTATAACATTATATACAATTTTATTCCATTATATTTCAAAATAATCCTTTCAAATAGAAATATTAATAATATAAGATAAATAAAAGTTACGACTTATAATTAAAAATAATTTTTTTTCCAGAATTGCCCCATGCAAACATTCAACAAAATCATGAAGAACCTGCGACAATACAGGAATTCATCGAACAATTAGATATCTTTTCCCAAGTTCAGTTTCAAAACATGTTTCTCTAAGCTTAGTTTGCATATATTTAAAAAGTAAAAGTAGATTTTAAAAAATATTATTATAGTTTTAAGTATTTAATAAATGTAACAAGCGGAGCTTGTAAATATATTTCTTTATGTAATAAAGATAAAATTTTTAAATGTTTTTTTCTAATTTCTTTTTTTATGGATACTACAAAAACATTTTTTATCTATCATTTAAATAATTTATTTATTTAAAAGCATTTATTAACGTATTTAGCGCATACACATTAAATATATTTTTAAATTTCAAATATTTTGCTGCAAATATATATAAGTTATTAATATTAGCACCATGCGGCGCTTTAAATCAGTAAGTATTTCGTGGCGTTGTCAGATTTCGTCAGTGGGGACAAAATTCCGCACCTCATAATTGATATAAATTTTAATTGCCAAAATTTAATTATTAAATGTAATATGTAAGAAAATATTTAAAATAAGAAGTATAATATATATATATTTATTAAAAAAACAAGGTAAATAATTAATTTGTCACTCTTTAAATATGAAATAAGGCAATTAAACATTTTTTTTAACACAGGTACACAAATATGTTTCATTGTTATGAATGTAACTTTGAAAATCAAAGTATCAATGGTTTAATTTTACATTATGAGCATCATCATGGGTATACTAAAACTAGTGATTACTATTGTAATCAAAAAGGTTGCGTTAAAAAGTTTTCATGCAAATCAAAGTTTCAGAATCATTTAAATAAACATTCAAAAGAACTAGTTTTTCAACAAGATTTTTTTTTAGAAAATAATGATAACGTTCCATTTCAAATTTAGCTATTGATGAAACCTTAGATTCTGACTTGGAATTCGCAGAAGAATTTAACAATCTAGTTTCACCTTTAAATGACAATATTAAAATGTCTGTTCACAACGATGAAAGTTTACATTCTGACTCAAATTCTATAAATGAATCTAATAGCTTAGTTTTGTCTTCAGAGTACAGTAATGACATCACCGTAAGCTTGGATTCTGACTTCAATATGACAAATGAATTCAAAAACTCAAATTTACCTTCAGAAGAAGATGATCAAATATTTATTTCCATTGAAGACTTTAACAAGCATACGCTACAAGAGTTAATGAAATCAGATGCACTCAATTTGCTATTAAAATTTTATTGCAAATCAAGTTTACCAAGGTCTGCAGTAAAAGATATTGTAAATGCTGTACATTCATTTTTAAATGGGCCTGTTTTTCATCTTATGGAAAGAAATATAAATCAATTAATTAAAAATAATATAGGCGATAATAATGGAAATTCTCTTAATATTATTGATCAAGTTTTTGATGCGTAATGCGTAATCCTTTTAATAATCTAGAAACAGAATATCTTCGATTAAAATATTTGGAAAATAGTGCTGCTTATGTGAGGCCAAATACTTTAATATTTGGTGAAAGATTAAAACTGGTTAAAACAAAGCAAAATAGGAGAGAACTAAAACCATTTCCAATAACTGGTTAGTATATTCCAATAAAAGATGTTATAAAAATTTTTTTAGAGAAATCCGATAACTACATTATTGCAAGAAACTTTCTAAATAGTTTAAGAGAAGAAAAACAATATTTAAAACATTTTTGCCAAGGAAAATTATGGTTAGATATTCAACAAAAATTTGAAAATAAAACAGTGTTTCCATTAATTATGTATTTTGATGACTTTAACGTAGATGATGTTCTTGGTTCTCATAAAGGAAATAATAAAATAGGAGCAATTTATTATACCTTACCTTGCTTTCCTGTTGAATATGAACAAAGTATGCAACAAATTTTTACTACTATGTTATTTTTAACAAAAGACCGAGAAGAATTTAAAAATGAAATAGTTTTTGAACAGCTAATTGATGATCTTAAAGATTTAGAAAATGAAGGTATTGAATTAAAAGTTGGAAATTCTTTTGAAAGGGTTTATTTTGTTTTAGGATTATTTTTAGGAGATAATTTGGGTGTTCATCAAATACATGATCTCGTTGGAGGATTTAATGCAAATTTTCCATGCAGATATTGTAAAACCAATAAAAACTTATTTGACTACACATTTGACGAAGTTAAAATTGTCCTTCGTGATAAAGAAAATTATGATGTCGATGTGCTGATTAAAGATTGTTCCCTCACTGGAATTTACATGGATAGTACATTCAATCAACTTAAGCATTTTCATGTAGTCAAAAACGTTGCTTCTGATATAATGCATGATGTCTTTTTAGGTATATGCAGAAGAGATGTAGCATTACTCATTAAAGAATTAATAAATTCAACAGATCTTACATTGGATAAAATTAATTATAAATTAAAAAATTATAACAATAGACCTGACCATGGTGATAAACCTCCTATTATAACAGAAGCACATATGAAAAAAAAGAATGTATCGATGTATGCATCAGAAATGATTACATTTATAAAACATTTGCCCCTAATTATAGGAAATGATATTCCTAAAAAAAATAAGTATTGGGAATGGTTTCTCACTCTACGTAAGCTCATAGGTTGCTTCTTAGCTAGAACTGTTTCAACATGTGTAGAATTGGAAATTGAAAAATTAAGTTTTTTTTATTTGCGACAAAGAAGAGAGCTTTTTTCTAATGAAAAAATTTTACCTAAACATCATTATTTAATCCATTATGCCAGATTAATTAAAAATATAGGCCCATTAATTAATGTTTGGTGCATGAAGTTTGAAGCGAAACATAGAATTCTAAAATCTTATGCTAAAAATTGTCAATGCAAAATAAATCTTCCATTATCATTGGCCTTAAAAACACAGATTATGCAAACATTTTATTTCCTAGACAATGAACCTATTAAATCGTTTGAGCATGGTAAAAGTTTTCACATAGTTGTTAATAAATTGGAAAAAAACTTATTAAGATTTTTTCAAAAAGAAAATACTTCTGATATAAAGATTGTTAATTGGCTAAAAAAAAGTTTTTATAAGTATGAAACTGGAATGTTAGTTAGATATTCTTCATTTAATCAGATGCCAACGTTTCTCCAAATATTATACATAACTCAAGAAGGCAACAATTTTTTTTTCTTTGGAAACATATGATACTCAATTGGATTTGACGAGCATATGCATAGCTGGGGAATTAAAACTGATAATACTTTGGTAAAAGAATCAATACTTGATATAGCAGAAACTAAGCCTATGTTAAAATATGTATCAGAATTTGATGATGTTTACTATGTTATTTATAATAATTTTTGAAAAATTTCTGTACAAATGATATTTCAAGAGTCTATCGATCAATGTTTATGAGATATTATGTTATATTATATTATATTACACCAATTTTTATTTTAGAAAATAATAAAATTTATTTTATTATTTTTTGCAGTTATTGGTCGATGGATTCTTGAAATATCATAATTCACTAATAAGAATGTTAAAATTATTTTTATATTAATTGTGTTCAAATGAATTTTTGCTGTTTATATTTTTATTACAATATTTTATTATAAAAACATTTAGTTATCCATCAAATTAAAATTCATTTAACAGTATATATTTTTATTATAATATGAATTTATTTTAAACAAATTGCAAAAGAATCGTTTTAATTTAATTAGAAGTTTGCTTTTTTTATGCAATATGACATAAAAATAAAACATTTATCATGTATTTAATAATTCAATATTTTTATGTAATTCAAAATTTAAACATATTTTTTATTTTTGTGTAATTATTAAAGTAAAATTTTAAAAATAAAAAAAAAATATATGTACCTAATCAGATATATTTATTTAAATATCCAAAATGTACAAAGAAATTTCAAGGTTAGGTATAATAAAAATTGTTAAGAGTCAACATTTTCCTGTTTCCATGTCTTTTTTTATTTTTTTTAACACATAAAGCAGTTTTAAGTTCTTTTCAGCTGATTTTCACTTTCTGGTAACCCAGAACGGTATTTTATTTGAAAAATTAAAAATTTATGTCAAGCAGATTTTCTATTTGTCTCAAAAAGAATGCGTTTTTTGAAACAAATAAAATATATTTACTTTAAATAGAATTCTATTTGACTCAAATAGAAATCAGTCAAGCAGATTTTCTATTTGAGACAAATAGATCTTTTTTTTCAGTGTATTATAATTACAAACGTAAATGAACTCCTTACTATACCAACTTACTACTACTCCAATTTGTAGTAAATTTACTATTTTTTTTTTGTAATATTACTAAATCGCAGTAAAATTACTAAACGGTAGTAATACTGTGTTCATTATTTTTTACAGTGTAGTAATTTTTCAGTCGGACGCACTGGGATAGAGTTATAAGCGGTTTTATCCCGCACTCAACAAAATAACATAATATGACCTTAATTCTCACCTAAAAAGCCTTGACTGGTCAGCTTTTCTAACTACTGAAGACAACTTTAATATTGAGCAAGGACTCTCTACACTAACTGAAAACATCCATAATGCCATGGACAAACTTGCTCCTGAAAAGAAATTAAACAAGCGCAAAGTAGACTATCCTTGGATAAGCTCTTAACTAAAACTATTCAGGCCAAAGCAAGACGCAACTAGCAGACGTTACACCAGGACAGGATCTCGCAATCTTCTCAATGAATTTCAGGCTTTAGCAAACTCGTATTAAGAAAAATCAGAGACAGCTCGCTACGCTTATGTGCATAATCGCATTTGAAGTACTCTTGACAAAAATTGAATCTTCTGAAAGGAGATGAAGATCCTGGATTAACCCCATAATAACCAACTTCTTTGTGAGTTTTATGAGCTCCAATGTTTCTAGTGGGTACCACGTAGACACCAAACAGAGAACCTCTTCTGGATCCCATGTAGATTCATATCTGTGTGCAGTTGGCTTTAACCTAAAAACTCCTTTTACAAATCTTTGTAGGAGTAAAGATCCCGAATACTTATTATCACTTATTAATGCAATAGCTTCTCGAAAACTTTTTATTGTACCATGTGCTGCAGCCCTCTTACACTTTGCTGTTAGAAAATCCAGTATGTCTATTTGAAATTTTTTACAAAAAATCAACCAAAATTTTAAGGCTGAGTTATATTGTTTGTAGGTGGAGTCAGCGATGGAGTGTGCCATGACTTCGATGCAGTCTTCTTTTAACTTTTTTCTTTCCAGTAAACACCTGAAACTGTGCTTACTATCAGAGAAATCTTTTTGAACAAAGAATGCACCTTGAGCCTGCAAGGAGATAAAAGTAATTTTATATCTGGTTTAAAAATAACTGAGTCTCCTACATTTTATTTTCTTTTTTAAATAAAAATAAAATTATCTCTGAAAATCAATTTTATGAGTGGTATAGGAACTATATAAGCTTTGCATAAAGTATCTGATTTGATTTATAATGGTTTAATGATGGAGTTAGGGGTACTCCTCTAAATTTGTTCAAAAATTGGATTGTCAGTATGCTAGATCGTCAGCATGCGGTCAGACTATGGTATACAGTGAGTGAGTATGAGGTCATTAATGTGAATGTAACACAGGGTTCCATTCTGGGTCCAAATCTGTTCCTCATTAACATTAATGGCCTGATCAGCTTGGTTCCTCATATCTTTTCTTATACTGATGATACAGCGATATTCTTTGTTGAAAAAACTTGGAATTCAGCTATAAATACAATGAATTGTGCGTTTTACTTTTATTTTTTTGTGTGCATACATGTGAACAACCCATGATCTCCTCCCCCTTCTTTTAGCTTCATTTAGTTCAGAGCAAAAGTAATTTATGAGGATGGGAAAAAGTAGGGAAAAAAGAAGAATTTAGTTTCTCGTATCTTATTTTTTGGGTGGGAAAATATGGATATATCTGAACGAGTTACTCATATAATCTCAATTGAACTTTACTTACCAGGTAAGTTCGTTTAATTTTCAATTATACTTCGTTTACTCGTTCAGAGTTACCGAAATATGTAGATGTTCAGAGATATATTCATATAAGATTAATAAAATAAAAATAAAATTATCTCTGAAAATCAATTTTATGAGTGGTATCGGAACTATATAAGCTTTGCATAAAGTATCTGATTTGATTTGATTTGATTTCGCGTTTAAATAATCTATGAATCTACGAATTACATGAAATCAGATTTATTTAATTTTTGCAATCCTATTTTTCAATAAATACGTAACAATATTCAACTTTTGTGTAGGAAAGTAGATTAAAACCATCAATACAAGTAAATGAAGAAGAGTCGAGTTTTTAAGAAATTCAAATTCAAAACCATAATGATCATATTGAGATTAAGGTAAAAAATTTTTAGGTTTTGAAATTTAGGGTCAAGGATGGGGTGGTGGACATCGATGTGGTATTGAACACCCAGCGTTATTTTACCAAATAACTAAGATAGAAATAAGTGAAAAGATATATTATTTTTAAAAAAAATATTCTTTAAACGGTTACTTTCTTCTCTATCTAGTTTATTTTGAAATTATTGTAATAAAACCTTGAATAAAAATAGACTACTTGATATGGTATATCGTTTTTTAACAAAAGTCCAAAACCCCATAAATTTCATGTCCAAAATCCTTTACTTAGTGTCCAAAACCCTGATAATCTAGGCTTTCTCTATTAGAGCTCTATTTAAAATTAAAATATTGATCGTTTTTGGCAAATAACCCTTTATTTCTCAAGATATATGTTCATTATTGCTATTTAAAGAGTTATTAGGTTAAAAAATACTATATTTTTTATTTTTATTCGTTAGTAAAGTCACGAATTTTCTTAAAGTGTTCAAAACCCCATCCTTAACCCTACTCTCTTCACAATATTTTTATGAGTTGACGTTACTCTTTTTTCGTACAAAAATTTTCTATGCATGTAGGTAGAACACAAATGTTTCTTTCAAAGGCATTTAACGAATTAAAAAAAAAAAAGATTATCTGCTATCCTCCGTCATTAAATATTTTAATCTTCTATTTTCTACGATTTTTATCAATAACAAATACTCGAGTTTTTTTCGTTTAATAAAATTAAAAACAATTAAATATCGATTTTTAGGAGATAGATCAAGAAATTGAAAATAAAAATTGTGATAATTTTGATGAAAAGCGATGTAGTAACGATATTGGACAATGGCCTTCCAATATGGAAAGATATCAGTCCTATTGGATAAAAAAGGATAACGTAATTTAAAATTGTGATGAAAATCTTTTTACGGAAAAGTCTTATAAGCAAAAAGATGATAATTATGTAAGGATTTGTCAAACGAGCATGTTTAAAATAAATCATGAAAGTTTATCTGCTTCAAATCGAAAATGGTTAAGTTTTTCACCAGCTACTGGTAAATTATACTGTTTTTT
Organism: Anagrus nilaparvatae; assembly: GCA_022575985.1. Classification (NCBI taxonomy): domain Eukaryota; kingdom Metazoa; phylum Arthropoda; class Insecta; order Hymenoptera; family Mymaridae; genus Anagrus; species Anagrus nilaparvatae. The sequence continues at coordinate 5,849,254 of JAKSXM010000107.1, forward strand.
ATGTAAGTTGTTTAACAATAAACCAAAAAATCAGTTCTCAGAAGTTGGTTTTTGTGACTGGAAAAATGCTCATTTTTGTATAAAGTATTATGAAATTTCTGCAGAGTACACTGAATGCTTAATTGTACACGAAATGCTTTCTTCTGAAATAGGTAGAATAGATTTTGAAATGACTAAACAACTAAAAGAAGAAAAAGTTTATTGGCGTCAAGTTTTAAGTCAATTAATTACAGTGATTCAATACATTTGCGAGCGTGGCCTTTCATTTCGAGGTGATGACCAAATTATTGGTTCACCACATAATGGAAATGATCTGGGCTTAATTGAACTATATACGTGATTTTTACAGCATCAACCAAAAGATATGATGATCTTATCAAATGCCTTAAACAGGCATCAACACCGAATAATCGATTAACAATACCGACGCGGATTGATACAACTCGCTGGTCATGTAGAACGATTGCCACGAAAGCTTTAGTCAATGCTTACGTTCAAATACACGAACTTTTATTTGTTTTATCATCAGAAAATTGTGAAGCATTAAGTCTTTATCTTCAGATGTCTACTCTAGAAACTTGCATTTATGCTATTATGTAGGATGATATATTGCAAAAAATCGACTTAGCCAATATATCACTTCAAGATGTAAACAAAGATTTAAATACGGCAGTGATCGAATTGCAGTCTTTAATAGAATTTATTGAAGTAAAACGAGATTCATTCGATTATTACGAGGCAAAAGCTCTTAAAATATGCATAAATGACACATATAAAAGCTTGATTATGCATATACCACGGCGAAATACTCGGTACAATGTTGGCCAGGCACCAGATACAATTTTCAACGACAGAGATGATTTTAAAATTAAATAATTTCTTTTCGTTATGGACCAAGTAATTGCCTCCCTAAAACAAAGAATGAAAGCTTATGAAGAAACATATAGATTTTCATTTTTATCAAAATTAGACATAATAAGTGTAGAAGAAATAACAAATAATGCCACTACGTTATGTCATATATACCAAGATGATATTGATGAATATCTAAAAAATGAATTGCTACAGTTTAGAGCAATGTATCGAAGATTTTTGCATGAAAAAGAAAAAGGAATTACTCCAGAATCATTCATGCTAAAATTAATTATAAATAAAAAATTAAACAATTTTAAAAATTTCGAAATTGTTTTGAGAGTTTATTTAACAATTTTAGTAACAAATTGTAGTGGAGAAAGAGCTTTTTCCAAACTAAAATTGATCAAACACAGACTAAGTATTTCAATGACTGAAGATACATTAAATGAACGTACAGTCTTAAATTCTGAATTTGATATTGCTAGAGAAAAAGATTTTTCTAATTTAATAGATCAGTTTGCTGAAATTAAAAATAGAAAAGTCTATCTAAATTGAGTATTATATTTTTATTTTATTAGTATTTTTACCAAATAATAATTCGAAGTCAAAATTTGTTATACTTAAATCAATAAAGAATATAGGGAGTCCAGGGCCCGGCCGTCTTAAGAACTACAGAGCTCATAGGTGGAAACCTGGTGGAGGCCTACTTAGGCGAGCGAAAATAATAAAAAATTAAAGAAGTTTTAAACTATTAAATTTATAATTTAAAACTCCCTTAGGACTCCCTTTTCAGGTATAATATATAACTTCAGTTTATGACGCGCAGTCTAAGCAGCTGGCAAATTGATAAGGATTTAGTGTCAAGTAGTTTAACATTTTATTATTTCCAATTGGAAATTAATTATAAATGATAAAATTATATTATACTATTATGTTATGAAATCCCCTTTTTTAGCATACCTATTCAAAATTATTTTTTAAAATCAGCGTGGTCAAAGAAAGAATCTAATGAGATTAAAATTCAAATTAATATATTATTAAAGATCGGTGCAATAAGTAAATGTAATTTTGAAGATAATCAATTTGTTTCAAATATTTTCCTTGTCCCAAAGCCAGATAGCGCATCTCGTATGATTTTAAATTTAAAAAAGTTAATGAGCATATGGAAAAACAACATTTTAAACTTGAAGATGTAAAAATAGCTTCGCGTCTAATTTCTCAAAATTGTTTTATGGCAAAACTAGACTTATTCGATGCCTTTTATTCTGTCAACATTAGACAGAAAATTTTTAAGGTTCGAATTTCAGGGGCAGCTTTATGAGTATAATTGTTTACCATTTGGTTTGTGCACAGCCCCATATGTTTTTACAAAATTAATGAAGCCTGTCTTGTATTATTTAAGAAATTTAGGTTTTCTTTCAGCGGTTTACATTGATGATTTTTTATTGATTGGGGATTCTTTCCAATCATGTTTAAAAAGTGTAAGATTGACGGTTGAAACTCTCACTAGCTTAGGTTTTATTATAAATAGAGAAAAAAGTAAACTAATTTCTTCTAAGCTATGCACATTTTCAGGTTAAAATCTCGATTCTTCAATTATGTGTTTTAAATTGCCAAAAGACAAACAAATACATATACTTAAACTAATCTAGATGTAAACTCCGCAAGTTAGCAAAATTTATCGGAACACTAAATTTCGCCTCCATTGGCATTAAATATAGCCGGTTATATTTAAAAAATTTTGAATTACATAAGTTCTTGGCATTAAAAGAAAATAATAATAATTTTGATATATCAATTTAAATACCGGTCAAATTATGGGAAAACGATTTTCTATGGTGGAAAAATAAGACTCGTGATTCTGGAAACCCAATTAAAGATTTCAATTTTAAATTAGAAATATTCTCTGATTCTTCAAAATCGGGTTGGGGTACTCATTGTAATTTAGAGTCCACAAAAGGTTTTTGAAAATCGGAGGAAAGAGAGAAACATAAATTTCCTGGAATTAAAAGCAGCTTTCTTCGCCCTTCGATGCTTTGCTAAAAAGAAACTGTGATATTCCGTTACGCTTAGATAACAAAACAGCAATATCATATATAAATCGAATGGGTGGTATCCATGTAGAAACCTTGAATGACCTGGACGTTGAAATCTGAAAAGCTTTAGCACTTAAAGGACTACCAAATACAGAAATCAGCCACATTATCTAGTGCTTAAAATTACAAAATCAAGAACCTCTACGATGTGTTCTAATTAAACAAAAGAAACAAAATAATCTCTTACCTTATGAGAATCCTATGTTCCTTATTACATATAATAGTAATAAGGACATGCAAGAAGTTCGAAAAGTTAGATATATCTGTTCCGTTAAAATAAGATGTGACAAATTTAAAAACACACGAAGAATAACACAACGTTTCAATGGCCAAGAATTTGGTGCCGGAGCAAGAGGTTGTGACAAAGAGCTAAGGTGCGTTAAATGTGCCGAGGCACATCTTACGCGGCGGTTAAACGCACAATTCATTGTATTTTTAGCTGAATTCCAAGTTTTTTCAACGAAGAATACCGCTGTATCATCAGCATAAGAAAAGATATTTACTCCTACAAAGATTTGTAAAAGGAGTTTTTAGGTTAAAGCCAACTGCACGCAGATATGAATCTACATGGGATTCAGAAGAGGTTCTCTGTCTGGTGTCTATGTGGTACCCACTAGAAACATTGGAGCTCATAAAACTCACACAGAAGTTGGTTATTCTCTTGGCCTTAGGCTTTGGTTTCAGAGCTCAATCTCTGTTTCTTATACTCTTAAAGGATATTGTTATTAGTAAGGAAGAGGCAGATATTGGAATATCCAAAATTATCAAATCCTCGAAACCAGGCAAAGCTTTTTGCCCACGTGCAAAAGAGGTAAACAATACATACATACATACATACAAAGCTCAGCCATCATGCTGATTTCCAAGTTTCATCGACAAACTCAGCCTGTGCGTTGGATCCACCTTAAAACAATACCTAAAATCAACAGAAACATTAAGAGGTAATGAAGAGTTTCTTTTCATTACAACGCAACAACCACAAAATAAGGTAGGATCTAAAACTATTAGTAGATAGATCAAGAGCGTAATGTCTGAAGCTGGTGTGGATGAAAAATTTAAAACGCATAGAACCAGGCGTGCATCGACATCTAAAGCTCTGCAAAAAGGGTTAAGCGTAGACCTCATAAAGAGAGCAGCAGGTTGGTCTCAAAACTCCAAGGTGTTCTACACTTTTTACAATAGACCAATAGAAGAGAATTCTGCTGCAACAGTTTTTCAGATCCAAGAATGAAATAAATTATTGCCTTTTATCTGCATTAAACCTTATGTGTTTTTAAAAATTGACTCCACAAGAAGATATATATAAGTTTTCTATAGCTAAAATAAAAGAATTATTTAAGTTTTGTTTCTGTATTTCATGTTAGCTACTCCAAATAATAGTTATAAAATCATTAGATTAAAATTCTTGTGCTTATAATTAATACCTAAGATAAAATATTTTTTGTATTTAACATAAATAAAAATAAATAATCTTATATGAATATATCTCTGAACATCTACATATTTCGGTAACTCTGAACGAGTAAACGAAGTATAATTGAAAATTAAACGAACTTACCTGGTAAGTAAAGTTCAATTGAGATTATATGAGTAACTCGTTCAGATATATCCATATTTTCCCACCCAAAAAATAAGATACGAGAAACTAAATTCTTCTTTTTTCCCTACTTTTTCCCATCCTCATAAATTACTTTTGCTCTGAACTAAATGAAGCTAAAAGAAGGGGGAGGAGATCATGGGTTGTTCACATGTATGCACACAAAAAAATAAAAGTAAAACGCACAATTCATTGTATTTATAGCTGAATTCCAAGTTTTTTCAACAAAGAATATCGCTGTATCATCAGTATAAGAAAAGATATGAGGAACCAAGCTGATCAGGCCATTAATGTTAATGAGGAACAGATTTGGACCCAGAATGGAACCCTGTGTTACATTCACATTAATGACCTCATACTCACTCACTGTATACCATAGTCTGACCGCATGCTGACGATCTAGCATACTGACAATCCAATTTTTGAACAAATTTAGAGGAGTACCCCTAACTCCATCATTAAACCATTATAAATCAAATCAGATACTTTATGCAAAGCTTATATAGTTCCTATACCACTCATAAAATTGATTTTCAGAGATAATTTTATTTTTATTTAAAAAAGAAAATAAAATGTAGGAGACTCAGTTATTTTTAAACCAGATATAAAATTACTTTTATCTCCTTGCAGGCTCAAGGTGCATTCTTTGTTCAAAAAGATTTCTCTGATAGTAAGCACAGTTTCAGGTGTTTACTGGAAAGAAAAAAGTTAAAAGAAGACTGCATCGAAGTCATGGCACACTCCATCGCTGACTCCACCTACAAACAATATAACTCAGCCTTAAAATTTTGGTTGATTTTTTGTAAAAAATTTCAAATAGACATACTGGATTTTCTAACAGCAAAGTGTAAGAGGGCTGCAGCACATGGTACAATAAAAAGTTTTCGAGAAGCTATTGCATTAATAAGTGATAATAAGTATTCGGGATCTTTACTCCTACAAAGATTTGTAAAAGGAGTTTTTAGGTTAAAGCCAACTGCACACAGATATGAATCTACATGGGATCCAGAAGAGGTTCTCTGTTTGGTGTCTACGTGGTACCCACTAGAAACATTGGAGCTCATAAAACTCACAAAGAAGTTGGTTATTATGGGGTTAATCCAGGATCTTCATCTCCTTTCAGAAGATTCAATTTTTGTCAAGAGTACTTCAAATGCGATTATGCACATAAGCGTAGCGAGCTGTCTCTGATTTTTCTTAATACGAGTTTGCTAAAGCCTGAAATTCATTGAGAAGATTGCGAGATCCTGTCCTGGTGTAACGTCTGCTAGTTGCGTCTTGCTTTGGCCTGAATAGTTTTAGTTAAGAGCTTATCCAAGGATAGTCTACTTTGCGCTTGTTTAATTTCTTTTCAGGAGCAAGTTTGTCCATGGCATTATGGATGTTTTCAGTTAGTGTAGAGAGTCCTTGCTCAATATTAAAGTTGTCTTCAGTAGTTAGAAAAGCTGACCAGTCAAGGCTTTTTAGGTGAGAATTAAGGTCATATTATGTTATTTTGTTGAGTGCGGGATAAAACCGCTTATAACTCTATCCCAGTGCGTCCGACTGAAAAATTACTACACTGTAAAAAATAATGAACACAGTATTACTACCGTTTAGTAATTTTACTGCGATTTAGTAATATTACAAAAAAAAAATAGTAAATTTACTACAAATTGGAGTAGTAGTAAGTTGGTATAGTAAGGAGTTCATTTACGTTTGTAATTATAATACACTGAAAAAAAAGATCTATTTGTCTCAAATAGAAAATCTGCTTGACTGATTTCTATTTGAGTCAAATAGAATTCTATTTAAAGTAAATATATTTTATTTGTTTCAAAAAACGCATTCTTTTTGAGACAAATAGAAAATCTGCTTGACATAAATTTTTAATTTTTCAAATAAAATACCGTTCTGGGTTACCAGAAAGTGAAAATCAGCTGAAAAGAACTTAAAACTGCTTTATGTGTTAAAAAAAATAAAAAAAGACATGGAAACAGGAAAATGTTGACTCTTAACAATTTTTATTATACCTAACCTTGAAATTTCTTTGTACATTTTGGATATTTAAATAAATATATCTGATTAGGTACATATATTTTTTTTTTATTTTTAAAATTTTACTTTAATAATTACACAAAAATAAAAAATATGTTTAAATTTTGAATTACATAAAAATATTGAATTATTAAATACATGATAAATGTTTTATTTTTATGTCATATTGCATAAAAAAAGCAAACTTCTAATTAAATTAAAACGATTCTTTTGCAATTTGTTTAAAATAAATTCATATTATAATAAAAATATATACTGTTAAATGAATTTTAATTTGATGGATAACTAAATGTTTTTATAATAAAATATTGTAATAAAAATATAAACAGCAAAAATTCATTTGAACACAATTAATATAAAAATAATTTTAACATTCTTATTAGTGAATTATGATATTTCAAGAATCCATCGACCAATAACTGCAAAAAATAATAAAATAAATTTTATTATTTTCTAAAATAAAAATTGGTGTAATATAATATAATATAACATAATATCTCATAAACATTGATCGATAGACTCTTGAAATATCATTTGTACAGAAATTTTTCAAAAATTATTATAAATAACATAGTAAACATCATCAAATTCTGATACATATTTTAACATAGGCTTAGTTTCTGCTATATCAAGTATTGATTCTTTTACCAAAGTATTATCAGTTTTAATTCCCCAGCTATGCATATGCTCGTCAAATCCAATTGAGTATCATATGTTTCCAAAGAAAAAAAAATTGTTGCCTTCTTGAGTTATGTATAATATTTGGAGAAACGTTGGCATCTGATTAAATGAAGAATATCTAACTAACATTCCAGTTTCATACTTATAAAAACTTTTTTTTAGCCAATTAACAATCTTTATATCAGAAGTATTTTCTTTTTGAAAAAATCTTAATAAGTTTTTTTCCAATTTATTAACAACTATGTGAAAACTTTTACCATGCTCAAACGATTTAATAGGTTCATTGTCTAGGAAATAAAATGTTTGCATAATCTGTGTTTTTAAGGCCAATGATAATGGAAGATTTATTTTGCATTGACAATTTTTAGCATAAGATTTTAGAATTCTATGTTTCGCTTCAAACTTCATGCACCAAACATTAATTAATGGGCCTATATTTTTAATTAATCTGGCATAATGGATTAAATAATGATGTTTAGGTAAAATTTTTTCATTAGAAAAAAGCTCTCTTCTTTGTCGCAAATAAAAAAAACTTAATTTTTCAATTTCCAATTCTACACATGTTGAAACAGTTCTAGCTAAGAAGCAACCTATGAGCTTACGTAGAGTGAGAAACCATTCCCAATACTTATTTTTTTTAGGAATATCATTTCCTATAATTAGGGGCAAATGTTTTATAAATGTAATCATTTCTGATGCATACATCGATACATTCTTTTTTTTTCATATGTGCTTCTGTTATAATAGGAGGTTTATCACCATGGTCAGGTCTATTGTTATAATTTTTTAATTTATAATTAATTTTATCCAATGTAAGATCTGTTGAATTTATTAATTCTTTAATGAGTAATGCTACATCTCTTCTGCATATACCTAAAAAGACATCATGCATTATATCAGAAGCAACGTTTTTGACTACATGAAAATGCTTAAGTTGATTGAATGTACTATCCATGTAAATTCCAGTGAGGGAACAATCTTTAATCAGCACATCGACATCATAATTTTCTTTATCACGAAGGACAATTTTAACTTCGTCAAATGTGTAGTCAAATAAGTTTTTATTGGTTTTACAATATCTGCATGGAAAATTTGCATTAAATCCTCCAACGAGATCATGTATTTGATGAACACCCAAATTATCTCCTAAAAGTAATCCTAAAACAAAATAAACCCTTTCAAAAGAATTTCCAACTTTTAATTCAATACCTTCATTTTCTAAATCTTTAAGATCATCAATTAGCTGTTCAAAAACTATTTCATTTTTAAATTCTTCTCGGTCTTTTGTTAAAAATAACATAGTAGTAAAAATTTGTTGCATACTTTGTTCATATTCAACAGGAAAGCAAGGTAAGGTATAATAAATTGCTCCTATTTTATTATTTCCTTTATGAGAACCAAGAACATCATCTACGTTAAAGTCATCAAAATACATAATTAATGGAAACACTGTTTTATTTTCAAATTTTTGTTGAATATCTAACCATAATTTTCCTTGGCAAAAATGTTTTAAATATTGTTTTTCTTCTCTTAAACTATTTAGAAAGTTTCTTGCAATAATGTAGTTATCGGATTTCTCTAAAAAAATTTTTATAACATCTTTTATTGGAATATACTAACCAGTTATTGGAAATGGTTTTAGTTCTCTCCTATTTTGCTTTGTTTTAACCAGTTTTAATCTTTCACCAAATATTAAAGTATTTGGCCTCACATAAGCAGCACTATTTTCCAAATATTTTAATCGAAGATATTCTGTTTCTAGATTATTAAAAGGATTACGCATTACGCATCAAAAACTTGATCAATAATATTAAGAGAATTTCCATTATTATCGCCTATATTATTTTTAATTAATTGATTTATATTTCTTTCCATAAGATGAAAAACAGGCCCATTTAAAAATGAATGTACAGCATTTACAATATCTTTTACTGCAGACCTTGGTAAACTTGATTTGCAATAAAATTTTAATAGCAAATTGAGTGCATCTGATTTCATTAACTCTTGTAGCGTATGCTTGTTAAAGTCTTCAATGGAAATAAATATTTGATCATCTTCTTCTGAAGGTAAATTTGAGTTTTTGAATTCATTTGTCATATTGAAGTCAGAATCCAAGCTTACGGTGATGTCATTACTGTACTCTGAAGACAAAACTAAGCTATTAGATTCATTTATAGAATTTGAGTCAGAATGTAAACTTTCATCGTTGTGAACAGACATTTTAATATTGTCATTTAAAGGTGAAACTAGATTGTTAAATTCTTCTGCGAATTCCAAGTCAGAATCTAAGGTTTCATCAATAGCTAAATTTGAAATGGAACGTTATCATTATTTTCTAAAAAAAAATCTTGTTGAAAAACTAGTTCTTTTGAATGTTTATTTAAATGATTCTGAAACTTTGATTTGCATGAAAACTTTTTAACGCAACCTTTTTGATTACAATAGTAATCACTAGTTTTAGTATACCCATGATGATGCTCATAATGTAAAATTAAACCATTGATACTTTGATTTTCAAAGTTACATTCATAACAATGAAACATATTTGTGTACCTGTGTTAAAAAAAATGTTTAATTGCCTTATTTCATATTTAAAGAGTGACAAATTAATTATTTACCTTGTTTTTTTAATAAATATATATATATTATACTTCTTATTTTAAATATTTTCTTACATATTACATTTAATAATTAAATTTTGGCAATTAAAATTTATATCAATTATTAGAGTTTATCAAAACAACATAAGCCGGTATTTACGTTTTAGGTTATGTAACGCATATAATTACACATTATGAATTTATGATGATAATGATGATCTTTATAGCACGAGGCCTAAAAATTTTAATATTTTATTTTTAATAAAATTTATTTTGTATTTTTATTTTAAAAAATGTTTAATTATTAAAAAAGTTTTAAATTCAAGAATAAAATATTTAATCCCTGCGTTACCGTGAAATGATAGAACTCTAAAGGTAAGGCAGAATACGATACTTTTAAAAAATAATTAACGATTATTTTATTGGCGTCATTTTATTGACTGATCAGTTAAATTTAACGATTTAGATAGTCAAATTTCACGTAAACGCTTTTTTAGATTTATTTTAATGGACAGACCGATACGTAAATTTTTAAAGACGCTTAATGAAATAAGTCAAATTTTGGTTTTTATTTTAAATTGGTCTTTCATATGGTAACGTTAAATATGGATCCTACTCAAAACTTTGAAGAAGTCGGGTGTTTTCCGAAATGTCCTCCTTGAAACATTTTAGGTTGGTAGAAAGCCGGTATTGCAGAAAACGACAGAATTTTTTTGTGTTCCGAATCTCACTCACCTGGTAAATCGCGACGACCGTTCGGCTTGATGTTTTTTGAACATGGAAATATTTAAATAAAATTAATAATAATTAAAGCGCGAATAAGAAAGGATCGTTTTTCCTTCTAAAATGCTAAGTATTGCTCTAATCCATTGTTATTCGCGCTTTAATTATTATTAATTTTATTAATTAAATTTTATTTAAATATTTCCATGTTCAAAAAACATCAAGCCGAACGGTCGTCGCGATTTACCAGGTGAGTGAGATTCGGAACACAAAAAAAAACTGTTGTTTTCTGCAATACCGGCTTTCTACCAACCTAAAATGTTTCAAGGAGGACATTTCGGAAAACACCCGATTCTAATAAAGAAAATTTTTATGATAAGATGGTGAAACAGAATCAATTTCTAGTGATGAAACCCAATTAATTTTTAATGGTGAAAATCACTCTCAAGATGAAACCCAGATTTTAAATAATTCTTGCAATGAAGCAGATAAAAATTCATCTGAAAGCAATAGTAGTGATGAAGTAAATATTATAATATAAATTATATATATATCAATTTTTTATTACACATTTAAGTACTTTTACTTATTTCAAATTATCTTTTGCAGGATTTAGATTTAACCAAGTGGGAAAATATATCTAAGCCAAATAAAAAAAGGGCCAAAGTAACTTATGACTTTTCTTCAAATTCAGAAGATGAAACAAACAGAAGAAAAAAATCTGAACCAGATGAAATTATAATGATAAATAATCAGGTTATTTTATTATTAATGATATAAGAATATTTAATATTCTGGTATGATATTACTTAATGTATACAATTTTTTTTAATTAACAGCACCCACAGAAAAATCAACAAAATCAATCACTTGAAGAGACAATTATCAAAACACATGCACTCCAACCAATTGATACTGCGAATACACAAAAAATTAAGAATTTATCAATTGCTTCGTCACAACGATCATTAACTAGATCGCAATCAGCAAATCTATCAAAGGTTTTTTTTTTTATAATGTAAAAAATAATATTTGTTTATAAAAAGGCGTTTAAATATTTAACTGAGCTCCGTTTTTTAATATAAAAATAAGTCAAATGTGTCCATATCTGAAAAAATTTTATCTTGTTTTAAAATATTGTTTTTAATTTGAAAACTCATTTCTAAATTTATTATATTTAATAATTTTTAACTATTTTTCAATTTAGCATGATGAATTAAACAAGCAATCATCTTTACCGCTACTATCAAGGCAATCATCACAAATAATCCAATTTAAGCAGAATGCAGGTATAAAAGAATCATTACCGAATCAAAAATCTTTAAAAGCATCAATAGAACCTCAGTCAAATAATATTACAGTAATTCATTTATGTTATATTTTAAAATTTTATAAATAACTAATTGAAATTGTTTTTTTTTATCTTTTAAAATCAGCAAGCAACTAAATTAATCGAAATTGGAAAGCAAACCTCTTTACCAAATTATAATAATACTGCTCCTATTGCTCAAAAACAAAACTTACCAAAGACACCGTTACAAAATCTTCAACAAGGAAATATAGTAAAAGTAATCTTTTTCAGCATTATACTAATCTAATATTTTGAAAAAATTTTGCAATATAATTTTAATTTTTACAGATGACTAATCCAGAATATAAAAAGTTTTTGGAAAAAAAACATCCAGCCATCTTTAAGCTGAATGAAGAAAATGTCACTGTTGAGGTATGCTTTGTATTTTTCTTTGTAGAGAATAATTATTATTTTTTTTTAATTATCTTTTTTTTATAGAACATTGAAAAAATATTATTCGAAAGCCTCGAAGGAACAGTTACTATTTTTAATTATAAGAAAAATGAATCATTAGATAAAGCAGATCAGCAAATGGTTGCAGATATACTAATAAATAGAGCTGACATGAATGCAATGTAAGTATGCAAGAAAATTTAAATTTTGTGTTTTTTTAACTGTGTTATTTTAACTACTTTTAGTAAACATCCTGCAAAATTTTGCAGTAATTTGGCAGATTCAATTATTAAATAATTCCCAAGGGAAAATAAGAAAATATTTTATATTCCACCACATAGTGAAATGAACGCAAGTAAAGATCCAAAAGGAAAAAAATTTGACAAATGGAGAAACCTCAGGTTTAAATATTGTACTGCTGTTGAAGAACCGAAATCTAGTAAAAAATTAAAGGTTTTAGACACAAATAGAGAGCGTGAAACGTTCTGGTAAAAAATTTAAAAACTATAAATTATTGAGAAAATTATATTTTGATTGATTTTTTATTTCACATTAAAACATTAATTAATAAATGATTGTTGAAAATTCAAATAATCGTAAATTAAATGTCGTTAATAATTTCTACGATGATGGAATCTATCTTAATAATAGTATTTTTTTATTGTAAAAAACATTTCCTTGCTTTTTTTTTGTTTTTAAAGAAAGATCTGATATTAAAATAATATAATTATCCGTTTAAATATATTTTTAATTCAATTTTTGTATGGAATATTATTATTTTTAATTTAAGAAGGATACATTTTTAGTATAAAATGTAGTCAAAAATTTGAGTTAGTAGTCTCGGCCTTTCTACGAGGTCCGCGCTCATACTATATATTAAATGACGGTAGTGTATTGTGAAAATTTTTTTATTAATATTCATCGGTAACTCAATTGATAAACATGGTAGATACAGTAGCAGCACCAGCCATCCCGGCATCAGCTTCCCCGAAAAAGGCGAAGAAACCAGCAGCAAAAAAAGTTTCAAGCAAATCAGAACATCCTCCAACATCTGATATGGTCAATAAGGCCATAAGTGAATTAAAAGAAACTAAAGGATCTTCTCTACAGGCAATCAAAAAATATATTGCTGCTAACTACAAAATAGACGTTGAGAAAAATGCCATTTACATAAGGAAATATTTGGTATCTGCAGTTACCAAGGGCAAATTGGTACAATCAAAAGGTACTGGAGCATCAGGCAGATTCAAATTGGCTAGCAGTAAAGTTGCTGAAAAGAAGCCAGTAAAGAAACCTGCAGCTACAAAACCAGCAGCAAGTAAGAAAACAGCCACTGTCAAGAAACCAACATCTACTAAGAAACCTGTTGCAGCCAAAAAATCCGCAGCAGCAAAAAAACCAGCTGCTGAGAAAAAAGCCAGAGCAACAAAACCTGCTGCACCTAAATCTCCATCAAAGGCTAAAAAAACAAAAGCTCCAGCTAAGCCAAAAGCTCCAAAGGCTAAAAAAGCAGCTCCAAAAGCTAAATCAGCAAAAAAATAAATAGTAATCATTTTAAATCTGTCCTTCTTAGGACAAACTACAATCGGCCCTTTTCAGGGCCATCAACAATTTTTAAACAAATAAACAACTATTGCATAATTATAAAAACCTTCTAATTTAAGTATTGAGTGATATCAATTTTTATAACAAAAGAACCCTGTGCCTTCCTGAGGGGGGAAGGGTTAAAAAATTTTCCTAGTCACGTAAGTGAAAAATTCCTAATCGGACAGAATTAAAAGAATTATTTATCAACAGAAAATGATCTAAGTACTTTTCTTCTATTGAACCAGATACCTATTTCGAACCAAAGATTTGCCTATTAAATGCGAGCCATGAATTGATTATGCATCTTTTTTTTCTTCTTATTACGGCTAACATAAATAATGAAATATTTTAAAAAGTAAAAATAATACTTTATTGACTAGAATTGGAGCATTAATATAAAATAAATAAAACAATACATATTATTTTAAACAGCTAAAAACTCCAAATATCATACTTTTTTAATAAAAAGTAATTTATGGTGCTTTGCTTTTGCATTATCTATTGACAATTTTAAATTTGCACCTTTTCACTGCAAAAACCATATGAATCTGAAGAAAATAGTTTGCTTTTGATAAATAAATTAATTTTCTTCAATTCTTATACAAAAGAATCGTGTATTCGAACATCGAGTTTTTTAATAGTCAAAATTCCAGAATCAATAATGGAAAAAATATTTTCGCATTTTTGATGTTTATTCTTGATTGCATGTATTATATTTTAGCTTCATCAAAAAGAAATATTCTTCTCTTTTAATTAATTTAAACAATAGCTTAACTCTATTATTTAACCTAATTTTACAAAAAAATTATTATAACATTAAAAACTGCAGCTACATATTCAATTAATAAATTTTATTTTTAATTTAATACACAGTCAAACGTAAAAATTGTTAATTTAATTTCAAAATAAGCAACTCGCTTAATAAAGAATAATTTAAAATTATTCAGCTGTTAGAATATTATTTAAACGTTGAAAAAATTATGTTGGCCCTGAAAAGGGCCGATTGGTTTGTCTTTTTAAGTTTTGTAACTTAAGCACGTTCTCCGCGTATACGTCTGGCAAGTTGAATGTCTTTTGGCATGATGGTTACGCGTTTAGCGTGAATAGCGCAAAGATTGGTATCTTCAAAAAGACCAACAAGGTAAGCTTCGCTAGCTTCTTGAAGAGCCATGACAGCGGAGCTTTGGAAACGTAAGTCAGTTTTGAAATCTTGAGCGATTTCTCGTACTAAACGTTGGAACGGTAATTTTCTGATTAACAATTCAGTACTTTTTTGATAACGACGGATTTCTCTAAGAGCGACTGTTCCAGGCCTGTAACGATGAGGTTTCTTAACTCCACCGGTTGCAGGTGCACTCTTACGAGCTGCCTTGGTGGCGAGTTGTTTTCGTGGAGCCTTGCCTCCAGTTGATTTACGAGCAGTTTGCTTAGTACGTGCCATCTTGACGTTCAACAGTGAAATGAGCCTCAAATCCGAAATTGCGTTTTTTTTTAAAGACTCGCTTTACGTGATTCAAGCATTGTGATTGGTCGTTAAATTTAGGTGGGATCGATCGTTAAAAAAAGTATATATACACCGTTGCGACCCGTCGAATTTTTTATTCTGCTCGTGTCCTCTGTTTAGACGACTGTAAATTTGAAAAAATGACTGGACGTGGTAAAGGAGGAAAAGGTTTAGGAAAGGGAGGAGCAAAGAGACATCGTAAAGTATTGCGTGATAATATCCAAGGTATCACAAAACCCGCCATTCGTCGTCTTGCTCGCAGAGGTGGTGTAAAACGTATCTCTGGATTGATCTATGAAGAAACCCGTGGAGTATTAAAAGTTTTCCTCGAAAACGTTATTCGTGACGCTGTAACATACACTGAACACGCCAAGAGGAAGACGGTTACCGCCATGGATGTCGTCTATGCTCTTAAACGCCAAGGTCGTACCCTTTATGGTTTTGGAGGTTAGATCTTAAAACCCAAACACAAAAATACAATCGGCCCTTTTCAGGGCCAACATATATTTTTACGTTAAACAAAATTCGTCTTTTTTCATTTTCAATTTTTTGTTACTCAAAAAAAATAATTATTTACTTGATATTTTTTGGAATAAATCCATATTTTTGAAAAATATAGTAAAACACACCATCACAAAAAATTGATAAAATTTTTGTAAAATTAGAAAAATTAAGAAAGAAATCTGTAAAATTCTATAAAAATTAAAATCTATTATTTTTTATAAATTAAATATTCAATTTTTAACGAAATTTTAATAAAATACGTTTTTTTGAGTTTTTTGTAAAGCGGAGCAGATCACGAGCTTTTACAGGTATTTTTTGCATATGTAAACTGTGCAAAACTCCATTTCTCTAACCATTTTGGGCCCGTTAAGGCGATAAAGTTTCGTTCATGACCACCGTGTAAAGTTTAATCATTTAAAAATAATTTGCAGATGAGCCATTTCTTCCTGTATTATTTTTAGACATACATGTAAAATTTTTTCTCAATACAGAAGACCTCGTAGATGAGTCATACAATTTTGCAAATTACAAGTGATAATAAAAATTTATTTGCACCATTTGATAGATAATTTCGCAACGACTAAGCCCATATAAAGAAATCATTTTTCATAAAAATGTAGATATTCAGGCTTTTGATCTATACGGCAGTAATTAAAATTTTTACAGTAACATAGGTAGTACCTTTGTAGAGTGAAAGAGACATTCTTCCTCTCGCGAGTATTGTAATATAATAAGAAATATAATAAAAAATAATTTAGAATTTCTTATACAAAACTCGCGAAGGGAAGAGAAGTCGGAAAAATCTCTTTAATTACTCCACGAATATATACTTCCGTAATAAAAATTTATTTCAATATATATTGAAAATTAAAACCAAATTCTAGATTATTAATTTATTATTTTTAAAGATAAAAAGATAACGATAGTATATTTAACCTGTAATTGAATGGTTAAGTATAAAAAATAATTTAATTAAAAATTGACAGTGAAATTTAGCTACAATTATTCAATGATTTCGCGAAAAATTAAAGTTACATGAATTAAGAATCATAAACTGCAGAAAAATAGCATGTATTCTTTGTTTTCAAAAATTGATGGCCCTGAAAAGGGCCGATTGAATAATTCTTAATTTTTGCTTATTTGGAGCTTGTGTATTTAGTGACTGCTTTGGTGCCTTCACTGACAGCGTGCTTAGCAAGTTCTCCGGGCAATAAAAGACGGACAGCAGTTTGTATTTCCCGAGACGTGATGGTTGATCTCTTGTTGTAATGAGCCAAACGGGAAGATTCAGCAGCAATACGTTCAAAAATGTCATTTACGAAAGAATTCATAATGGACATAGCCTTACTGGAAACTCCGGTATCGGGATGTACTTGCTTAAGTACTTTGTAAATGTAAATAGCGTAAGATTCCTTCCTCTTGCGTTTCTTCTTCTTGTCACCGCCTTTGCTAATATTTTTCTGAGCCTTGCCGGCTTTCTTTACAGCCTTTCCGCTTGCTTTAGGTGCCATCTTAACGTTCAAACGATAAAGTCGAGTGTAATATTTTTTTAAAAAAAAGACTCAGTTTTTTCACTTCCTGCGTTTCCCTCCCCACCAATCAAAAAATAAGATCGTTTTTATTGGTGCGCTGTAATCCATCTGAATTGACAAGCTCGAGTTTTTTTCTCGAAAATTAGTTTTCATTCTTTCTTTTCGAAGCAAATACATAAAAATATTACAGAATGTCAGGACGTGGCAAAGGAGGAAAAAGCAAAGCTAAGTCAAAGACCAGGTCAAGTCGTGCTGGTCTTCAGTTTCCAGTCGGTAGAATTCATCGATTATTAAGAAAAGGCAATTACGCTGAGCGCGTTGGTGCCGGAGCTCCAGTTTACTTAGCTGCTGTAATGGAGTATTTGGCTGCTGAAGTTCTTGAATTGGCAGGAAACGCAGCCCGTGACAACAAAAAGACCAGAATCATTCCTCGTCATCTTCAGTTGGCCATTCGTAACGACGAAGAGTTGAACAAACTTCTTTCTGGAGTCACTATCGCTCAAGGTGGTGTACTCCCCAATATTCAAGCAGTTCTTCTCCCTAAAAAGACTGAAAAAAAAGCATAAATTATTTTTGACATAATCAATCGGCCCTTTTCAGGGCCAACAATTTTTTAAACGTATGAAACATTGTTTATTCCTTTTTTAAATTTAATTTCGATAAACAATTGTTGTTATTTTAACACGATGGCCCCAGCACATTTTTAAGTTAGGAAATTAATAAATTTTTTTTGGCCTATGTTTCTTTAAGCAGTGAATTTCTAAAATTCGCAAAATTACAAAATATTTGTATGATTTAGTGAGAAACAAGTAACCATTCATAAACAAACAATAAAAATTAAATCAGAACATTTATTAAAATTTTTTTTTTTGGTTCCTCATGGAGGAACCATTGTGATCGGTCAAAATTTTTTATTTTATTTTTTGGTATATAAGCTAAAAAACCGGTTTTTAAAAAAAGTCTGTATGTGTGTGTGTACGTACGTACGTACGTATGTAATCGCTGATATTTCACAAACATTATGGAATTAAGACCTAATTTTTTTTTCAAAATTTTTTTCACTAAAAAAGCTCGAGGTACTTTTTTTTTTTTTTAATTTGGATGTAATACCACATTTATTTCCATGAAAGTACTTATATTTGAAAGTATGGTTTTCACATGATATCTCGAATCGGATACTTAATTTTCTGAAATTTTTTTTTCTAAAATTTTTTTCACAAAAAAATACAAAAAATACCAATTTTTTTTTTCGTTTTGGACGTAGTACCTAATTTATTTCCATGGAAGTACTAGTTTTAAGAACCTTGTTTATTGTAATTTTTGGATCTGATACTTAATTTTTTCAAAATTTTTTTTGTCAAAATTAAAAAAAAAGAAAAATAAAAAAAACTGCAATATTTTTTTTTTTTTGGTGTAATACCTCATTTAATTCTATGAAAGTACTAATATCTGAAAATATTTTAACTAGTGATATTTCAAAACCATTATCGAATTAAGACCTAATTTTCTTTTCCAAACATTTTTTTATCAAAAAATCTCAAACTGCTTTTTTTTTTTTTTAATTTGGATGTAATACCTCATTTATTCCCATGAAAGTACTAGTATTTGAAAGTATGGTTTTCACATGATATCTCAAATCGGATACTTAATTTTCTGAAAATTTTTTTCCTAAAATTTTTTTCACAAAAAAATACAAAAAATACCAATTTTTTTTTTCTTTTTGGGCGTAGTACCTAATTTATTTCCATGGAAGTACTAGTTTTAGAAATATCGTTTATTGTAATTTTTTGGACCTAATACTTAATTTTTTTTTGATTTTTTTGTCAAAATTTTTGTCGCCAAAAAATACAAAAAACGCCAAAATTTTTTTTATTTTAGGACGTAATACTTAATTTCTTCCTATAAAAGTACGAATATCTAGAATTATCGTTTTTAAAGGATCTCTCCATCTGATGAATTTTTTTTTTTCAAAATTTTTTACATTAAAAAGTTAAAAAAATATTATCTTTTTATTGACGTAGTGCCAATTTTATTTCTCTGAAAGTATTAATACCTGGAATTATGAGTTTTGAAAATTTTTTGGGTATCAGGGGAAAGTTTATCCACTTTCTTTATTAAATTTAGAATATTTGGCACAATTATTCTAATATTTTAATTTTTTATTAGGTAAAATAGAATATTGACAACATTTTGTTATTGCTTATGAGGAACCATAGTGCCAATTACTTGGCAGGGTATTTTTAACTTTTTGAAGAAACAAAATTTATTTTTTTATATTCTGAAAACATTTTATACATGTTTGTAGGCGTAATCTCAGTACTTTTCGTGCAATTATAAATTTTTTTTTTTTTTAAATAACCTTTGCAAATATATTTTAGTTTACAAGTAACTTTTTTGCTTTCAAAGGTTAATTTGTTAATTTTATAAAAAAATTTTATCCCACAAAAATTGTCTAATTAGGCCTAAGTACATGTTAGGTACTCATGTATGATGAACGGTTAATGTTTTTCGTTCATTAAAATTCAAAAATTTAATAAATTAATCTTATTGTTTTTATAGATAAACGGGACTGCTAACTAATAGATTAACACAAAAATTTTGCCACAATTAGAATTTTATTTTGTGAAATTAGGTGACACGTTTTTTGCACCAGAACTTGAACGACCTAAAATTTTCAACTTTTTGACCGAAGAACGTCCCATATATTTTATAAGAGTCGAGTCAAAGGACGAGATACGAAATATTAATTTTTATCATTAATTAATATACTTAAGCAAAGAAACTTTTTTTTTTAAGTAGTGTTATGAAAAATAATTGCTAATCATGTCAATTTTGGTTTCATTGAGTTAAATGACGAAAAAAATATTTGAATTCTTAACTACTTATTTTTTAGCAGCAGTAATTCATTCGTTTTTAGCATTTTTAAATAATGGTTCACAAAGTAAGGTGTAAATATAGCAAGTAAGAAAATTAAATTAATTAAGGCCGATGAGATGCCTATCTACCTTGAATTATTAAAATAAAATTTTGGCTTTTACGTAATGTTGATAAGTATTATAAAAAAAGAATGTAATTTAATAGTTTTTTACGTTTGAAAAATCTGATGGCCCTGAAAAGGGCCGATTGGATAAAGAGTTAAGCTTAAATCAGATTATTTGGAACTTGTATATTTAGTGACAGCTTTGGTGCCTTCACTAACAGCATGCTTAGCGAGTTCTCCAGGCAAAAGAAGTCGAACAGCGGTTTGAATTTCCCGAGAAGTGATGGTTGATCTCTTATTGTAGTGAGCCAATCGGGAAGCTTCAGCAGCAATACGTTCGAAAATGTCATTGACGAAAGAGTTCATGATTGACATAGCTTTGCTGGAAACTCCGGTATCGGGATGTACTTGTTTAAGAACTTTGTAAATGTAAATAGCGTAGGATTCCTTCCTCTTGCGCTTCCTTTTCTTGTCACCGCCTTTGCTGATATTTTTCTGAGCCTTGCCGGCTTTCTTTACAGCCTTTCCACTAGCTTTAGGTGCCATCTTAACGTTCAAAAGGAGAAATCGAGAATAATTATTTTTTTTAAAAAATACTCAGTTTCGTAACTTTCTTCCTGCGTTTTTCTCCACACTAATCAAAATTTAATACTCTCTCTTATTGGTGCGCTGTAATCTATCTGAATTAACAAGGTCAAGATTTTTTCTCGAAAAAAAAAAAAATTATTACTTCGTTCCTATTTTGTAGCAACTACATAACATTATTACACAATGTCCGGACGTGGCAAAGGAGGAAAAAGCAAGGCTAAGTCAAAGACACGCTCAAGCAGAGCTGGTCTTCAGTTTCCAGTCGGCAGAATACATCGTTTGTTGAGGAAGGGTAATTACGCGGAACGCGTCGGTGCTGGAGCTCCAGTTTATTTGGCAGCAGTAATGGAATATTTAGCCGCCGAAGTTCTTGAATTGGCGGGAAATGCTGCCCGTGACAACAAGAAGACCAGAATTATTCCTCGTCACCTTCAATTGGCCATCCGTAATGACGAAGAATTAAACAAACTTCTCTCCGGAGTTACTATTGCACAAGGTGGTGTTCTGCCTAACATTCAAGCAGTTCTTCTTCCTAAGAAGACAGAGAAAAAAGCATAAAAATTCATTGTTGCTTCATTATCAATCGGCCCTTTTCAGGGCCATCACATTTTTTTAACGAATACATACTATTTTTATTTCTATTGCAATTGTTTTTTCGACAAACAAACGCTTGCAGTGCTTTGATGCAGATACTTATTTCCGAAATTCCTAAAAACTGTTAACTAAATACTCCACAAGCCTACAGTTTTAATGGTTTTAATTTTTTGGGTATTTTTTATAAAATTTTAAAACAATCATTTCCACACAAATTTTGATATAGGAAAAGAATTTTTTTCTCCAACGTTAAAGGATTCCTTGAATACATCAAGTAGGTATTCTTATTTATTATGTTTGACCAGTTTTTTTTTTCTTTTATAAAATTTCTTATATTTTATTCGTTTTTTACAAAAGCCTGTCTTCATTTTCAAGTACATCGACCGCTTGATTACAGTTTTTAATTATAAAAAAATTTTTTTGTTTTTCAGGCACATTAATTTACAAGATAAGTATGATAAATTTATTTTAAAATATAAAAATAATAAAAAATGTTTTGTTTTAAATGTAAAAATATTTTAGTCACGGGTATTAAAATATTTATCAAAAATAAAATACTTCTAATAAATATTTCTAGGGAAAAAGGAGATAGCATACAAACTAAAATTTCCTTTTTCAGCATTCAAATTTTTAAAAGATACATTGAACCGATTAATATTAAAAATCGCATGAAGTCCTTTTTACATTAGATTAATAATAGAAAGGGCTTAAGTAAATACTATGAAAGCAATTTCTTTAATTCATATCCTGTAGTAATAAAGTAAATTGCATTCTGCTTCATTTTGTATGAATAAAATAATTATTAACGCTTTCAATAAATGCTGGCCCTGAAAAGGGCCGATTGGTTGTAATAGTTTTCCTTTTTATAATTTAAGCACGTTCTCCTCGAATACGTCTTGCCAATTGGATATCCTTGGGCATGATGGTAACACGTTTAGCGTGAATGGCGCAAAGATTGGTATCTTCAAAAAGACCAACGAGGTAAGCTTCGCTAGCTTCTTGAAGAGCCATGACTGCTGAGCTTTGGAAACGTAAGTCAGTTTTGAAATCTTGAGCGATTTCTCTGACTAAACGTTGGAACGGCAATTTTCTGATTAATAATTCTGTACTTTTTTGATAACGACGGATTTCTCTGAGTGCGACGGTTCCAGGCCTGTAACGATGAGGTTTCTTAACACCACCGGTTGCAGGTGCACTCTTACGAGCTGCTTTAGTTGCAAGTTGTTTTCGTGGAGCCTTGCCTCCAGTTGATTTACGAGCGGTTTGCTTAGTACGTGCCATCTTGACGTTCAACAGCGAAATGAGCTCGAAACCTGAAATCGCGTTCTTTTAAAGACTCGCTTTACGTGATTCAAGCATTGTGATTGGTCGTTAAATTTAGGTGGGATCGATCGTTGAAAAAAAGTATATATACACCGTTGCAACCCGTCGAATTTTTTATTCTGCTCGTGTCCTCTGTTTAAACGACTCTAACTTTGGAAAAATGACTGGACGTGGTAAAGGAGGAAAAGGTTTAGGAAAGGGAGGAGCAAAGAGACATCGTAAAGTATTGCGTGATAATATCCAAGGTATCACTAAACCAGCCATCCGTCGTCTTGCTCGCAGAGGTGGTGTAAAACGTATCTCTGGACTTATTTACGAAGAAACCCGAGGAGTATTAAAAGTTTTCCTCGAAAACGTCATTCGTGATGCCGTAACTTACACTGAACATGCTAAGAGGAAAACGGTTACCGCTATGGATGTCGTCTATGCTCTTAAACGCCAAGGTCGTACTCTCTATGGTTTTGGAGGTTAATTTTACAAATTAACAAACATTAAACAATCGGTCCTTTTCAGGGCCATCACATTTTTTTTACGTTTAGAATACAAATTCGTTTCTACTTAGGCAACATGCTGTTATCTTTTTGATTACATCATGAACACCATTTTATTTTTGTTTACTGTGAAAGTATGCAGACTAATTTAGACTATAGTAACTTATTTTATATGCTAATCCCAAAAAATAGCGTTTAAAATAATTGCTACATTTGCAGTTTTATCTTATTGCATAGGATGTAGGGCCTATTGGTTATTTCATTCCGTCAGGGCTGTTTTTACCTTTTGCACTACCTAACACATATGTATAAGGCGAGGGTAAATACTAGATACCGTCAATGACGGGTAGAGCGAAGCTAAATATGTTAGAAAAAAGTCCCGTTAATTTTTTAATTTTGGAATTTTGAAAGTTTTGATTGGATTGAGTTTAATCTTAATTTGTAAATATAAGATGTAAAAATATGTTAATTACGGTAATTTACTAAAAAAATAATTGCTCTAAAAATGTTCTTCCTGGAATATTTTGAAGTTTAGGCTATAAAATGATTCCATACCAATTTTTAGCTCATTCGAGAACGTTCTAGGGCTCGCACAAATCCAAGTTAGCTCTCAAGTAGTTGGCTAACACCGAGAAATGGTGTGAATGACGAAAATTTTTTTCAAAATACGTTTTTTATACTTTCTTATATGTTTTCGGTGTAGGTAAACTCGAAAATGGGCACCCCAGTGACCGATAATGCCTTAAACACACAAAACACCCATTTTTTTACCAACAATTTTTGGATTAAATAGCAACATCTGGATCGTAAATTACCATGTATAGTTATGGATGACTTAAATATGTTGAAAAAATATCCAAAACTCCTGTTTATTCCAACGTGCCTTCTGGGCCGAGAAACGCAAGGCTCAATTCTATAACAATGTTATAAGATAGGGTTTTTAGCGTCACTCAACTAAATACTTTCCAGTTTAGTCAGCTTTTGATCCCTATAAACCACATTTTTTCATCAGTAATTCTCTTATCATTATAGTCAGTAAACCAAATGACCATATTTGTTTTAGGATGACCAATTTTCAAATTGCTGCCAAAATTGTAATTTTTGACTAAAATAGATTTTAAAGGTTTAAAAAATTTTTTACAAGCTTATAACTAATTTTCAAAAATTCTTTACTCGTCTATTTTTGACCATTTGTTTGCGAGGTATGAAAATTTAAAGTCAGAGTCCTGCTTCAAGATTTTTTAATAAACGCTAATTTTTAGTACAATCTTTACATAGCCATATCACGAAAATAACTGAAGCAAAAGGAACGAGTATAAAATTATGAGACCTATAAAATCTATTTGAGACAAATAAATATTTCTTCTTTTAATTAAGTGCCTACTAACATTATTACTTTATTGAGACGAATGAAACCATTCCAATCAGATGTAATTTCTTTACCTTACTTTATTATAGTTATTGAGGTCTTATAATATAAGGAGATTATTAAAATCGAAAATTCTTGTTTGTTACAAAGTTTGTCAAATATTTAAGATAAAAAGGTTTTTCTAAAAAAAGACTTTTTGGCAAATAATTAAAATTTCATAACAAAAAAGAGTATTTTAGGTTGAAATTGTTATCTGGAATATTTTTTGGTATTTCCCTTTCATTGTAAACAGAGTAACGTCTTTTATGAACAGTGATATTTAAAAAATTTTTTTAAACTAAAAATAGCTGGATAAAATTTTGAGCCTAAAATGCTTATTTTTATACTATATTAATAAACCCCTCTAACCCTGAATATTTAAGCCCTAAATGTGGTTAGTATAATCCTTGGGGAAAATTATCTTAATTTGAAAAAAATATTCATTTTATTTTTGGGCTGTTTGATAATTATTGGTAGGTGAACTTTCTTTATGGTTCCAGTGAGCGTTTTTTTGAAGGCTCTTTTAAATATCCCTATTAAAAAAGAAAATCAGTATGATATTATTCTCATTCATGTTATTTTTTATCAACTTTTCGCAAATGAAAAAATTATGTTTATACCAAAGTAGTAACATTTTTCTTATTTGTAGTTTAACATTTATTTAAAGAAACAAAAATTATAAAATTATACAAAATTAACCCAAATTTAGGAGTTGATATTTTATTATTTCCCTTGGTTGCTGTTGAACACCGAATTACACTTACCTGTCTATTTATACTTAACCAAAATATTCATTTTTTCATATCAAATTTTTCATCTACCCTAAAATGGTCGGTTAGCAATTTTTATTAATTAATAGTTGATTAAACTTTTGTAGCCCGAAAAAAGTCTGCATTTTCGAATCAAAAGCTTCCTCGGATACCCCAAAATCGATCCAACTGGATATTACACTGAAAATCTTTTTGATTTTCTAATCTTTTGGATAGTACTACATCATGGCTCCAAATGCTTAGGTTACTTCACTGCGTTTATTCAGGGAATATATAGCCCATATGGGAGTAAACCCGAAATTAGGTTCACGACTAATTGTTTATATTTATTTTGAAATTTTTTTTTGAATTTAAGGTTTTAAAAAAAGTAAAAACAAATAATTATTTAAGGCAAATTGGCAATTTATTTTGGAGCTTTGCTCCCCGAAATTCGGCTTAATTAAAATAAATAAATAGTTAGTAATGCATGTAACGATTTGATACAATTGGTCTATATATTAAACTAAAAACATTAACAGTGTATTTACATAATATTATAGTATTTAATTACATGTATATAGGATATTTACACAATTTATTACAATAAATAAATAGTATCTTCAGTATCAATGGCGTAAAAGTTTTGGCACTAGCGTGAGCACTAGCACGAGTGATGTGTGTTCACGCAAGTGTCTAAAGTATTTCGCCTATGGTGCTTATACAATATTTTTTGCCTACCTAGGTGTAGAACGAGTGCAGAAAATTCTTTATGCGCGAGTTTTACGCCCGGGAGGGCAAAATAGTACATTTTTAACCAAGGGAGCAAAAAAAAAGAATGGCCCAGATCGCACGTTAATTAGCATCCGAGGCGAAAAATTTCGTTTTGTCCATGGGAACAAAAAAAAATACCCCAGATCGCAGTTTACCATCCTCGGCTTCGCCTCGGATGCTAATTAACGTGCAATCTGGGCCATTCTTTTTTTTTGCTACCTTGGTTAAAAATGTACTATTACATATCTAGGGCAAAAAAGCCTATTTTCTGCCCTAGGGAGACGGCTTTTTTGCCCATTATATGTAAAACTATGTTTTAAATCACGGGGGAAAATATGGGGTTCGACTTTCGCATGCTGTCTGCACATACAGCTGAATGCAAAGTCAAAACAAATATTTTGTCCCTTGTTTAAAAAATATCTATATTTTTAAAAATTTGCTCTACAGGATTTGTTAATATTTATATTGATTTATATAATAATTATGTCACAATTACTTGTATACTCATGATCGATGACATTAATATTATTTTACATTCATTAAAATTAATTTGATTTAGTACATTCTTATATTTTCTTTAATGAAAATTTTTATTAATATTTTCTAAAACTAATGAAATCAAAAAAAAAAATAAATAAATAAGTAATGTACACGTTATTAAAAAATGATGACTATTTTTTTTTTTTAAATTTAGTCTATAGAAAATTTACTTGATGATAAAATAAAATTTCCTTATATTTATATTACTATTTTAGTTTTGTTTATTTTATCTTACATATAATATTTTTAAAATTTTAATAAAAATAATTATTTTTTATTTTCATCAGAAATTAATTTTAATTTTAAAAGCATAAGCAACTTTGTTAATTAATTGACATTCCTAAACTCTTTCCTGAGGAACTAGCCCCACCGCAAGTCACGTGTAGCATGCTCTGAGCAGTTTATTTTACTTTATTTAATTAATTTATTTCAAATAACATACTTGACAAATCATTTGTAAATAAATAATAATTTTATATTTAATGAAATAAAATCATTATTAATGGTTCGACAAAGCTTTAGGACTGCGTCGATACTCGCATGCTAACGCAACGCATTTTGACGGTAATTTTTTGTTTACTCATAAAATGTTTCAAATTAAATTAAAAAAACACAATTTTCCACGTCTCGGTTATTGGTAAAAACTAAAGACCCATTATAGATTTTCTAAGAAAATCAAAATTGATTGGAAACTCAATTTTTTTTTAGAATTTTTAATTTTGGAAAAAATTACTTGTTGATTCCACGTAAAATTAAAAAGTAGTTTATTCGGCGATATTTACTGTACTATATATTTTTTTTAAACTAAAATTCATTCAACTTTAATAGTTTGCTTATAACTTTTTATTCTAAAAGAATTTTTTAAAAAATTTACTGAACATTACGTAATTGCAATTATCCAATGTGATCGCAGGATATTTTCAGATGTCCTGAAAATCCTTCACAATTATTTGCATTATGTAATTACTCAACTTTCTGAGGTAGACAAGTATATTTTTCTCCATGCAGCCTTTTTTTAAAATCTTGATAAACAAGACATAAAATCTAGCTTGCTTTAGGAGTTCTTATTAAGCATATGCTAATTAATGATCTGTTACTGCATAATGATGAGATAAGTTTGAATTATTATGACATAACCTTATGTATATACCCTTCCAAAAGTATAAAAAATTCTACAGTATAGTCTCGAAAATACACTTAAGAATATGCTTGAGAATATGCTTGAGCATATTATATTCATATAATATAATATATGCTCAAGTACAAATTTGAGAATGTACTATTATTGTCCAAATGAGAATATTCTCAAGAATATCCCAAAGTTGGTATTATTTATTTTTCAAAAAATTATTTATCTATATTTTCGAGACTATACTGTAGAATATTTACTTTTGGCAGGGTAGTTTTTTCTCTGTAGAGCATGATTTTCTTTAAACTATTTTTTTTTACAAATGACTTATACATTCAATGATTATTAGTGGGCAACTCTAACAAAAATTGCTATATAGTTTTACTACATAAATTAATTTGATTTATTTTTGCTAATAATGGTTTTAGCTATTAAAGTTTAGCCAGGGAAGTTGTAAAAACCTCATGCCATGAGATATTCACCTTTTCCTGAAATAGATTTCTATCGAATTTTCCGATTGAAAAAAATTTGTTAAAATAGTAAATTTTTTTAAAAGTATTTCTTGGTTGACTAAATTGCTAATTCTATTTTTCAGAACCAGAAAATATTATGGGTTTCCCAATATAGGCGGTTGGAAAATTCGAAAAATTTTTTAAAAAAGTTAATTCTTTTCTTAATAATGTTTTTATGGACGTAAAAAAACTGATCCCGGTTAAGCTATTTTACTTTTCCTTACCAATAAATTTTCTGGTTTACTTAATATGTTAGCCGGATTTCTTTCTCTCCACGAAGGTATACTACCTTAATAGCAAAAATTATTATTAGCAAAAATAAAATAAATTAATTAAAACTATATAGTAATTTTTGTTGGAGAATTTTTTTAATTTTATACTAATGTATGTTAAAAATAATTTATAAAAATTTTTTTCTTTGAATAAAATAATTTTAAAAATTAAAAGTAAAATAATTTGGTTATTTAAAATATTTACAAGACTAGTACTATAAATTTAGCAATTAAAAAAAACGAGATGACCAGCTTCTCGCATTGAATATTAAATAATACAACAAACAATATTATTTTAAATAAATTTTTGTTGGTAATTTTAATACATCTAGAAAAATACTAATGTTTAATGATTAAACCGCCCGTTCGTGACAGTTGTTTAAAAAAATAGTTTTATTAATTGCCTTGTCAAAGTTTTAAAAAAATTGTCTGGAACGGTGGTTTTATGCATCAAACAACTTCTTATATTAAGATATTGTAAAATAGGTGTTGTAAATTTTAAAATAAATTTAATTTTAAATACTGTAAAAAATTTAAAAAACCTCAATCAAAATTTTTTTTAAACTAAAGGAGCATCATTATTCTTATCCATATCTTCAACTGTTATATAAAGTCCTTCTTCTTCATAAGTAGATTCATGTTTAGCTAAAACTTTCAATAATGGACGAAGTTTCATCCACCATTGGTAGGTTGGTATTCTATGCCTATAAAAAAATTGCTTACATTTAGCATTCCGTTAAATAGTCAGAGCTGTATATTTTTATTTACTCAAAATCTGTAGCTTCAATTAATTGTTCAAATGGAGTGTACCTATATTGTCTTCTTACAATACCCAACATCACTGCGCTTTCTTTTGTGTTTGAGGAAATAGTACCATCAGGCAACGTATTTAATTTTAACTGCTCGGTAAACCATTCAACTGCTTTAGAACCCATTTTTGTACCCAAGTTACGATCAAATGGTGTAGGTGAGCCACCTTGTTGCATATGTCCAATAATATTCATTCTACAACTGAACAATCCTTTACCTTCCTCAGAAAACAATCTTTGCATAAATTCTGTGTTATAATTCGAATTTGCACTTTCATTTCTCAGAACTAATCCTCGTTGAACTCCTTCTGACATTTTAGCAGCCATGGCTATAATATCTTGATTTAAGTCTTTTATGTTAAATTTCTCTTCAAATATATAAGCTGCATCAGCACCACCAGCAAGACCAGCAAGAGTAGCTAAATAGCCGCAATAACCACCCATTGTTTCAATAATAAAAACACGTCTTTTTGTACCTTGAGCTGATTGTCTGATACGATCGCAAATTTCAGTAATTTCATTAAGAGCTGTATCACAGCCAAGAGAAAACTCTGTTCCAGGTACATTATTACTAATAGTAGCTGGAATCATGGCAATTGGAATACGGAACTCTGGAAATTTATCTCTTGCTTTGTAAAATGAGAGACAAGTTTGATACCCCTTCATTAATACAAATAATTAATTAATAGAGTAATTTAGTAAAAGCAAGTATAATAAAATATTACCTCAAAGCCTCCGATGATAAGAAGTGCTTGAATTCCAAACTCCTTTAATTGCTTGGCAATTTCTGGTAACTGATCATCTTTTGCAGGAGCTCGCTTTGTGCCTAAAAATGCACCTCCTTGAGCTACCCAGCCAGTTACCGAAGGCCAATCCATAAGTTTCAACTTTCCTGTTTCCAACCCAGAAACTCCATCACATACCCCATAAACCTAATTATAATATCATATAAAAAACTTGTTTTAAAATTTTTATTAATTGTTGAATACCTTATCTCCGCGATAAATGCAGTTCCTAACAAATGATCTCACTGCAGCATTCATCCCACAAGATGGTGATCCAACATGCATAACAGCCACAGTGTAGTGATCCTGAAATTTTGAATTTTTAGTTTATAAGTAAATAAATATTTGTGAGATTTTTATAACAGAAACAAAAACAGGCACTGTGCTTATCTGAAAAAATTATGATTTAAATCATACATTATGTTAATATTTACATTAAAAACCGCATATTAATCAAACAAAAAATGGAGTGAAAATTTTATTAAAAACCAATATAGTGTTAAATTACAAATTTCTACATGAGCTACTAAGATGGTTATTATGCACATTATATTTTAATTTGTTTCCAATAAAATTAAAACGCTATAATATTTGTAATATATATCATTTATTGTTCCTTTTATTTTACAATTAAGAATCATTTTGTAAAAAATGGCAAAGTATTATTAAGTTACTCGATCATGCAACAATGATGTAACGATGTTCATAGTTTTTTAAAATATGATTTTACTGTACTCATTCAAGACAAACCTGAAGATGAAAAATTAACTTTTCGAAATGTGTTGTTTTTTATAAAATGATTTAATTGTAAAATAAAAGGATAAATGATATTTTTTACAAATATTATAGTGTTTTAATTTTATAATGCACAATTCAAAAAAGTCAAAACTATAAGAGGTGCGTTGAAAACAAAAATTATATTCTATATCTTACACATTTTTTTATAATTTTATAAGTTAGTAAATATAAATTAATTTTCTAGACAAAAACATGATATAACTACAATGGCATTCCTTTAAAAAAGTAAATTACATAAAATAATGTGATTTCATTTGTTGACTTACTTGTCCACACATTGTGTATTGCTGACAGGAGTGAGAAAAAAAAAATACAAAAAATTAGTCAGGGTTAACAGTTAACATTTAAAATAGATAAGTCAATAATGAAAACAATAAAATTATTTTTTGTATAACTAAATGCATTTTAAGATTTTTGATTTACCTTTGACAAAGCTGGACTGCCATTACTTGCCTAAAATGAGTTTAAGAAGGTAATATTTGAAGAATTATAAATGGAAACGCTTATAATGTTATGATGTACCAATAAAATTAAAGTTCAAAAAAAATTTAACATAGTTATTTTTAAAAATCAATCATGTTTTTGAATATTTTGTAAATTTTAAATTAATTACTAATATAAAACTTTTATTAATAGTTATCGATATTCCTAAAAGCAACAAAAACTAAAGCTTTAAAATTTTTTAGTCTAAATTTAGTTTATTAAATTTTTATTTATTTTATTTAGCTTAACTTATTAGACAGATAAAATTTACTGGCGCTGTGCTAAAATTTTTTGATATTATTAGTTAAAAGTTTTTTTGTACCTTGGTTTTATCTAAATCGACAGGAGCTTTCAAGCGTGTGAGCATTTTGTATGTTTCCAAATTTCGAACAAAGCCCCTAAATAATTACAAATTAGAAAATTACAATTAATAGCATTATCAAAAATATTCCACAAAAACTAACTTTCCACGAAGCTGAACTGCCAAGTCCCAATTCTTATCAGCCATTGCTTGAGCTACTGCTTTTGTTCGTCGAACGCATTCCATCAAAGGTAATCGAACTGCTTGATTACCATCTAGCGTTACAACGCATGCTTCTGTGTTATCTTTAGCCTCTACAATAGCCATTACAGCTTCAGCACCCATTCTGCATCCCTGAATTAAATTAAATATATAAAAACTGATTAATAATAATAATTTAATTTCTTACAAGAATCCTATCAAATGCTGATGGATTTCCACCTCTTTGTACGTGACCTAGGACAGTAATTCTTGTATCCTGATTAAGTTTTGCAACAACAACTTCACGCACTTTTTCAGAAGTGATTGGATCGCCGTTTCGATCAACAGCACCTTCAGCTACAATAATGATGTTTAAACGTTGACCAGTGAGACGTTCCTATAAAAATAATAGTTTTAAACAAAGTATAGTTAATAAATTTTTATTATTTGAGTATTAAATAAGTTCTGCTTTTACTTAATGATTCATAAAACTTTATTTCATCAAATATATTTTGTTTAAAATTTTAAAAATCAATTCACCTACTTTATTCTTCAAAGTTAAAAAGCAGAAATTTAAAAATTATGAGCTAAAATTTTAATGAATAATTTTAATTAAAATAAAAATAAAAAAAGCATTCAAATAAGCCAACAATAAATTATTTTGTTAAATGAAAATTCATCAAAAATTTTATTAATTAAATGTAATGAATAATGAATTAAAAAAAAAAAATAGGAAAATGAATTTTAATTCAAACCTGAACTAATTTTTTGCAGAGTTTATTTGGCCAATCCTGCTCAGGTGGCCACTCTGGGATGAATACATAATCAGCTTCACAGCATATAGCTGCCACCAGAGCTAAATAGCTGTAATAATGTAATTATGTCAAATGAAAATCATCAAAACGTTACTGCATAATGAAATCATCCTAATTTTTAATATTAAGTATTTTTTTATTAAATCTGGCTTCACGCTCTACAAAAAATTTAGCAATTATTTTAAAACTGGCTCTTAACTCGAATTTGTCTAGCAATCAAGCTATTATTTTTTACAAAACAATTGATGATGAGATTAAGTCATGAATAAAAATTCAGATATTTCATGAATGTTTTAAAAACCAAGATTGAGATCATTAAATACATATTTTATTTTATTATTATAAGTACAACAAAAATATAGCAAAAAATCACAACATCATTGTTTTATATCAGCTCAAAAAGATATTAGATAATAATTAGTCATCAACATAAAGGTATCAAAGGGTATACGTATTCTTTTTAAATAAAAACTCTCAATCTTGCCTGTTCCAACTTTTTGCAAAGTTTATCAGGCCAATCAACAGGAGGTGGACATTCGGGGAAGAATACATAGTCCGCCTCTGCTGCTAAAGCACCAACGATGGCTAAATACCTATTTCCCAACAAAATTGTACTCTTAAAAAACATTGATGCTACTTTTTGACGCTTGTATCATATGTATTTTTGTAAAAAATATTAATTATTTTGTAATACTAATAGTTTATTTGTGGTCTGTAGAAAGTAAAATTTACTCACCCACAATGACGACCCATAACTTCCATAATAAATGTACGTTGATGAGAATATGCGGTACTAACAATTGCATCAATGCTTTCAATTATTCTATGCAAAGCACTGTCTGTACCGATTGTCATATCAGTTCCACAGAAATCATTATCGATAGAACCAACCATACCAACAATATGCAAATGTGCATACTTTTCAGCCTGTTCATTAGAAATTTCCCCGTCTTTCACTAAATCTTTTAAGAGTTCTGACCACTCTTCTTTAAAGAGATTTGCACCTGTAAGAGAACCATCACCACCAATTACAAC
The DNA here is from genome assembly GCA_022575985.1 of Anagrus nilaparvatae. NCBI lineage: Eukaryota > Metazoa > Arthropoda > Insecta > Hymenoptera > Mymaridae > Anagrus > Anagrus nilaparvatae. The sequence goes on from JAKSXM010000107.1 coordinate 5,883,298, forward strand.
CAAATTAGAGATTCCTCGTGTGACTAAATTTTTGGCTGCCTTTTTTCTTCCTACTCGTTCTCTGAAGTCTGTGCAACGTGCTGAACCAATCACAGTACCACCCTAAAAAAATTATACTTTAAAATATTTACATAAATTTCATAATTATATTGGGTTACCCTGTGAATTATACAAGATACGGATGACCAATTAGCTTCCACTATATTATCACCTCCATCAACCATACCTTGATAACCTTCCCTTATGAAAAAAACTTTACATCCTAAATATATACCCATCCGAACTACAGCTCGAACAGCAGCATTCATACCTATCATGTAAATAATTTTTTATTGATCAATGACTTTATTTTTACTCAAGTAGTAAGTGTAGTAAAATAATAACCTTGAGAATCTCCACCACTGGTAAATACTGCAAGGCCTTTATTTTTATGACTTCCAGGTTTAATGAACCTGGTTGAAGCTGGTTCTTCGTCCATTGTTGAGGTTTGAACTATTAAATATATAAGAAATAAAAATCTATGAAATCAAAGAATAGCATTTAATTTTATTAATAGCCAATACCAATATTTATTATTAATCTATTTTGTAATTCAATATCAAGGACATAATTTAAAAAAAAGTAAAAGATAAATAAATATCTTAATTAATTGCAACAATAAAAATTATTTAAATGTTTTATTTATGTTTTACCAATAAATGATTTGCACTATTCCCTTTATTTATTAAAAATCTTTAAATGCTTGATTCCAATTAAAGAAAATTGATGACTGATAAACATTTTGTAAACAAAAAAACGAATTATGAAACTTATTAGTATAAACAAAATTTACATATTTTTAAATATTAATAACTAAAAATAGTTCGAAAAAAATTATAAACACCTGATTCACTTTAATCAATTAAATTGTTAAAAAAGTTCAATTCTTTTAAGTCACACTCACCAATGATTTTACCAAAAACACGGAAATATAAATAAAAAAAAATTAAAGTTGATGTTCAAACCTCAGTGTCTGTGTCAAAACTCTTTAACGACAAGCGTTTCACGGACGATTCTGAAGGTGACCTTTGCCGGGCTATCCCCCGCACTTTTGACTATCCGTTAATTTCATTGCAAAAAATGCAGTACTGAGTAAAGCATGTGTAGCAATGTGTGCGCGTGTGAAATAGCAGACTGAATTTTATTTTGCGACTGCGCGAATGACGCAATAATCTAGTGTAACTCAATCTTACTATTCAATTTTAAGTCAACAAATATGGAAGGCAAAAAGTTAGCTGACTACAGCTGACACAGCCAGTAAGAAGAAGAAGAAGTCAACAAATTTAGAAATTAGAAAATGAATAATCTATTAGATGATATACCCTATATATACCTTCAAGCCATCACCTTAATTAGAAATAATAACTTAAAATTATTAATCAACTATAAATCATCCTAATTAATATAAGTAATCCAAAAAACTAATACATTTTAGAAAAAGAATATTAGTTGTACAAAAAAAAAAAAATTATAAAGGAAAATAAGAGTTATTAATGTAATTTCAATTTAATAATGTATCACAGAAAGAACCATTTTTTGAGGACAGAGTCTCTGATATAAGGGTGATTCCAAGAGGGTATTGTAAATTGTACCATGGGTGATTCTTTGCATTATTGAAAAGTGGTAAAGACGTAAATCCCACATGCAAATTCGGAAAATGCAAAAAATTTATTTGAAAGGTGTAAGAGAGAGATAAGTTCTCCAGACTAAAATAAACACTCTGTTTGTGTTGAAATTGGTAATAAATCGCGCACCACGTGAAATAGTTTTTATACAGTGGACGACAGTGAAATTGTTATTATTTAGTTGTGATTTCCGAAAAATTAAAAATGAATGACGATTATGACAATAATGAATCCAATGAATCAGATAGTGAAACAAAACAGTTTCATGAATTTGGGTTAGACGACAGAATTCTAAAAGTAAGTAATTCAAATGATATTAATGTAACAGTTAAGTTAGTTTTTAGGTTATAAAAGATTTTATTAAGCCTGTATTTAAATATTCTGTTTTGTTTTCTTTATACTTAATAAATAATAAATTTTACAGTCTATCGCTAAACTTGGGTGGATTGAACCGACCCTAATACAAGAAAAAACAATACCATTAATATTAGAAGGAAAAGATGTTCTTGTTAGAGCTCGAACAGGTTCTGGAAAAACAGGTGCATTTGCAGTTCCTTTGATCCAAAAAATTCTTAATAGTAAAGAAAAGCAACAAACTCAACAAGTATCTAGTCTTATTCTTGCTCCCAGCAAAGAGTTATGCAAACAGATATATGATGTTTTTATCAATTTGACTGTAAAGTGCAGTAGAGAAATTCAGTGTGTTGATATTAGTGCACAAATTGATTTAAATGTTCAAAAATCACTTTTAGTAGAAAATCCAGATATTATTATTAGTACACCAAGTCGTATTTTGCAGCATTTGAAAACAAAAAGTATTAATTTAAAAAAAAGTTTAGAAACTCTAATTATTGATGAAGCAGACTTGGTATGTTAAAAATTCAAAAAATTAAATAAAAATATTTTTAAAACATAAATTTCCAGATATTTTCTTTTGGATATGAAGATGAAGTTAAAAATATATTAAATTATTTACCTACTGTTTATCAAGCAGTATTGGCATCTGCAACATTATCTGATGATGTTTTGTCTTTAAAAAAACTTGTTTTACATAATCCAGCTATTTTAAAATTACAAGAGCCTCCGCTTGCTCCACCTTCTCAATTAACACATTATACCTTAGCAGCCGAAGAAAATGACAAAGCAGCTATATTATATGCGTTATTAAAGTTACATTTAATAAGGTAAGTCAAATAATTGAAGATTCATTACGAAATTTATTAATTTATTAATACTTTTTAGAGGAAAATGTATAATATTTGTAAATACAGTAGATAGATGTTATAAATTAAAATTGTTTCTTGAACAATTTGGTATTCCTACTTGTGTATTAAATTCAGAATTACCAGCAAGTTCAAGGTGTAGAGCTGTAACTCAATTTAATAGTGGAAATTATGATATTATTATTGCTTCAGATGAAAAAGCTTTAGAAGAAGTAAGATCATTTTTAATATTATTTTTTTGCAAAATATATATATTTAGATTTAAATTTTTATTTTTAATTTTATATCTTAACTATATAAAAATTATAAACCTTTCAAAAAAGAATAAAACTGTCTTAATAGCCAAAAAACCTGAAAGAAATTTCATTATTTTTCGTTATAAAAAATATTTATCTTGCAAATTTTTAATATAGCCTCATATAGTCAATCAAAAAAAAGGAAAGCGTCGTAAAGATAAAGAGTCAGGAGTTTCAAGAGGAATAGATTTTCAGTTTGTTTCTAATGTAATTAATTTTGATTTTCCCCTTGACATTAATTCTTACATACACCGAGCTGGACGAACAGCGAGAGGAAAAAACCAAGGAACAGCATTAAGTTTTGTTTCTGTTAGAGAAAGACCATTATTAGAAGAAGTGGAAAATGAACTTAAAGCACAATATGGTGGTGGTAAATTGTTCAAAACTTATCAATTTAAGTTAAACGAAGTTGAAGGATTTAGGTTTGTAAAAAATAATTTTTTTTAAATTCTTTTTTAAGCATTTTTAGTCCTGTAAATTTTTCTAAAGTAAATGAAAAAAATCTTGGTTAATTTTTTTGAATAATGTTTTCAAATATTTTCCTGATATATGTATGTTCTTAATATATGAATTTTAAAAAAATTTATTTTATTATACGCAAGGGGGTTATTCTCCAAACTTTTAGTTATACCTAAAAATTTCAAAAAGTTTTTAAAAATTATTTTCAACCAGAAGTAATGTTTTAAAAGATTTAAAAGTTTTTTTTTAAATTGAAAAAAAAAACTATTAAATTTTCTATTTATTAAATTTTCAAGTTAAAAATCTGATTCATTTTTTATAGATACCGTGCAAAAGATGCTTGGAAAGCTGTTACAAGAATAGCTGTAAGAGAAGCTCGTTTAAAAGAAATAAAGCAAGAAGTATTGAATTGTGATAAATTAAAAAGTTACTTTGAAGACAATCCAAAAGACTTACAATCTTTACGGCAAGATAAAGCATTACATACCGTAAGACTTCAGCCACATCTTAAAGATGTTCCTGATTATATAGTTCCTCCATCTTTAAAAAATATTGTTGGTATGGGAAAAAGGAAAAGGAAGTTTAATAGAGATGTTGCTTCAAGTGGAGCAACAGCAGCAAAATCAAAATTTCAAGCAAGAAATTCAAATCCATTAATTGCTTTAAGTTTGTCAAAGAAAAAGAAATAATTTTTAATTAGCTTTTAAAAATTATTAGCTACATCATTAAAAGAATATATTTATGAATTTACAATAAAAAGTTTTATTATTCAAAACAGCTGATAGTTTATTAAAAATATATAGCAAAAATATAAAATATGTCGTTTTTAAATCTACAAAGAATTTTCTTTCTTTTTTGGCTTAAATAGTGTTCTTACTTTATCGTTGTAACCTTCACGATTCCTAGCCAACTCTATTGCATAAAACTGTATCCTTGTTGTTAAAATGCTATTTTCTTCGGAATAGTCTCCTTCACAATTTTTTCTAACTAATGTACCAAAACTATAATCTTCTACTTTTTCTTTAAATAGTTCACAAAAAGGCCTCCATAATTCCTTTGCTTGTTTTGATTTTAGTTTATCTTCGTCAATGTTATTGACTTTAAAATCAGGAAAACTACTTCGAAAAGATTTATAAATTTCATCATCATGTGGTGTTAATTTTAAAATTTTTGGATCAACTGAACATAAAATCTAAAATTAAAATTTTTAATTAGTAAGCAATTAAAAATTTACGCCCAAAAATGAAATTAATTACATTAAAATAAATTTCTGCATGTTCCATTGCTTTTATAGCCCACATTGCTTCAATGGATGGCTAAAATAAAAAACATATAAACCTATATAGTTTTAGAGTCTTAAAATATAATTATTATATCTTATTTCCATTCTTACGTCATTTTCAAATTCTTCAGCTGGACGTGACAGTACATTTGATCCAGCAAGAAGCTGGTCAGCAGACTAAAATAAAATAAATTTTAATTTTTAACAATTTCCTTTTATGTTATGATAAAAAATTTTGGTTATTACTAAATTCATAATTTATAACTTACAACATTTCCAATTTTTGCCATTTTATATTGAATTTGAATTTCTATGAATAATTTAATTTAGACAAAAGTTTATTAAAAAAAGAAATTTATGATTTAATTTTGTAAATAATCCCAAACAAATCCCATGTGCATTTTGTAATCTGCATTACCGGCAAAGTGAATTTGATTAAAAAAAATAATAATAATCCAAACCAAATAATTTTGATATAACCTGCGAATGTATCTTTACGTTTTGGAGCAAAATAGTTTTATTTGGACTGTGATAACTTTAATTCTTCTTGCAAGTTTTTTTTTAATTTTAATATTTGGTTATGCAATAAAAATGATTTCGACTCCAGATAAAAAAATTCATAGTAATGTTTTAAAACTTATAAAAAGCATTCATAATGGGTAACCCAGTAAATTATTTAAGATATTTTTTTACCAAGATTTAATTTTTTTAATATTATTTTCAGTGACATTAAAGGAACTTATGAAATAGTTTTAGAAACTATAGCTGTTCTGAAAGATATTATTTCTAATCCAGAATGGAGTACTGCAAAGTAAGATCATGTTTAAAAATATTTTTATACAAATAGATTAAACAATAATTTTTTTTTTTTTTTTTCAGAGATTTAATGAATTTAATAACCATAAATGGAAAGTATTTAATCAAAGCCTTGCCATTAGAAGCAAGTGTTGCAAATATGGTTCGAAGGATATTACAAATTATTCGAGAAGAATATTCTATACAGTTAGAAAATAAAACAGAAGAAATGGATTGTATTGCTGCAAGTCAAAATACTCAAGAATGCCAAGAATCTTTGCATAAAATTTTAACTTCCGAGGGAGACAAAATTATTGATTTTAATAGAATAATACCTTCCTTAAAATCTGCTATTATGGAACATATTAATGAATACGAAGTAGAATTGGAGACATGGTAAGATAAGTTTTTCATAATTTTAAATAAATTGAAATTTCTCTGTAATTGAAATTATTGTATTCTTTTTAAACTATTAGTCTATATTTTAAATTACTTTTTTTTTTAATTTCCAGCGCAGAAAATATTACTCAACAAGCTTCAAAACACATTCATTCAAATGAAGTAGTCATGACAATTGGTAAATCTAGATTAGTTGAACAATTTTTAAAAAAAGCAGCTGAAACAAGAACATTTGATGTTATTGTAGTTGAAGGTGGTCCATTTCTTGAAGTGAGCATTGCATTAATTTCTTTTCTTTCAGATAGTAAATTATAACATAAGCTAACTGCTGCTTTTTGTAGGGCCAAACAATGGTTATGAATTTGGCTAAAGCACAAATACAAACAACTTTAATTTCTGATGCAGCTATTTTTGCTATGATGTCCCGAGTCAATAAAGTTATTATTGGTACTCATACAGTTATGGCTAATGGTGCATTAAAAGCAATTACTGGAACGCACATAGTTGCTCAAGCTGCAAATCATTATAAGGTTCCAGTTATGGTTTTATTACCATTGTATAAGCTTTCACCTGTTTACCTGTGCTCCTATAAAGAGCAAACTTTTAATAAACATGTATCTCCATTGCAAGGTGTTATTAATGGTGCAAATGCTTCTCTTATGGAAAAAATTCAGTCATTTAACCCAGTTTTTGATTATGTACCAGCAGATCTTGTAACAATATTTATTTCAAACTCGTAAGTTTATTCTTAGAATCATATTTTCATTTTCTAATTTTTGATTTTATTTTAGCGGAGGAAATGCACCATCTTATATTTATAGGCTATTAAGTGAATTATATCATCCTGATGATTACGATTTATAAATTTAGTTATGTAATATATCAATACCTAATACTGGCCCAAAATTGCATGTTTCTTATCTTTGACAGTCACAGGATAAAGTCTATTTAAATAAATTGCTTTCAGGAAAATAAGAACTGGTCCTAAAACTAGATTAATTAGTTTGTTAGATTTAAGGAGGCTTGACTGTGACTACTGCAAAAACTGTTAGTATATTTTGAATCTGAATTCTATAACCATATTTTCTTATAATAATTTTTTTAATGTAAGAGTCTATGCTTTACGTAATTTTTTATCAGAAAATGAAAAAAAAGTTAAAATTTGACGAACTAATTTTTGGGTGCTAAATGCCACTTTTCCCAGATCTGAGCCAATTGGATCAAGGTTCTGTTTGGCTCGTGTTGAAGAGTAATCAATTTCATTTTTTAGAGGAAACTTTGCATGGAAATTTTTCGCTAAACCCTTTCAGTAAAAATTTATATATATTGTTTAAAAATTGAAGAATTCTTTCAAATCCTTGTATACCAATTACCTACAACTTACTATTTTTAATAACCCTTTTAGGGTTTAGTAAAAAGTTTCCATGAATACCATCCATTAAAATTGAATGCTTTTTAACATGAACCAAGCAGAATTTTGATTCAAGGGGCTGAGCTCTGGGAAAAGGAACATTTATGAAAAGGGATATTTTGTAAAAACTTACGCAAAGCATCCGCCCTTTTATTGAAAAATTAATATAAATAAATATGGTTATTATGTTTTAGTTTTAAAATCTGTTAATGACTACACACAATGGTTACAAAAGGCCCTCCTTAACGAATCTAGTTTTCTCGGTTAACTTAGCCCCCCAAAAAAATTAATTTATATTTTTTATAGCTCAAATTAATCCTTTTTAATTGTACTAAATGTACATCGAATTTATTTTTTTGTGCAAAATTGTGCTTTTCTGCAAAACGTATAAAACAGGCGGGGGGCTAAAAAGTTAGCCCCCCAATTGAAAAACTTATTTTTCTGCTGAACTATGCAATGCACAATTAAAAGCTTTAGTGGAATAAATGTACAAATAATTGTGCAATGGGCTTGTGAAAAAATATTCACTAAATTGTTGACTAATAAAAAGTTATTAACAATTAAACAAATTATTACATTTAAAACGTGTGCACCATACTACTGCCATCTTACAGAAGACTTGGAAGTATATAGGGCGCTTGTTTTAAATATTTTTAGTTTACTATATATGTTACGCCCAAAAAGTTGGTATTTACTTAACTTGGGATTCGACTATTGTCGAAAATATTGATCCCAAATTATTTAACAATAAGTGAGGTTTTATAACTTTATTTTTATTATTTATTGGAGCCGATTGACCTCTCAAAACTTAACTCGGGTCAAAACTTATCCGTGGGTTTATGGGGAAGGAAACACAAAAGCTTTGCCTCGGACGGTAATTTACTTGCGATTTGGGGCATCCTTTTTTTGTGGCCAAGGACAAAACATCATTTTTCTTGCTCAGTGTCGAGAAAATGCGTTTTTTCGAATAGCGCAGCGGCCAGAAAACACGCACTTTCTGGACACTAACAAGAAAACATTTTTTCAATTAAGTCGTTAGTAAAATTTCCTGCTGAAGCCATTCCTGACGTTATTTTTTCGAAAAATACTCGTTAAACCCCAGAAAATTGGAAAAACCAATGAAAATCAAGATATTAAAAAAACGTGATAAAAAAATCAAAGAAACTGTTAAACAGAGAGAATGGAAAATGTACAATTTTGAGAAATTATACTTTTTCTTCAGAAGAAAATTAATTTTCTTTTTTTTTTTTAAAGCTCTAAAGTTGACGCATTTTTACGGATATTTTATTTTTTAGTTGAGTTGAAATCAACCTTGCTGGACAAATTATAAGGGAAAATTCAAAATACTTTGATTTTCTCTCTTGTCAATATTTCGTTCTCAATCCGAGTCTCAATCTGACGAGAACCTTTTTAAGACCTTTATTTATTAAAACATATTTTTACATATTAAAAAATTACAAAGAAATATTTTCAAATTACATATATATATTTTGAACAACCCATTTAAAAAATTTAATTTAATATAATTTAAAAAAAAGCAACTCTTAGTACCAACTGTATTTGGAAGTTCAAAAAACTTATTTTTATATCGATTTTAGTCAAGAAAATTTTCGAATAAATGCATTCAGGCACTTATTATTTTAGTGGGTTTGTATTTTGCATCGTGACTTTCCAGCATTTACCCATATAAACTTTAAGTATTTTAGCAAGTGGGCTTTAGTTTCCCATACTTAAATTTTCTTACTATAAATTTGAGTAAATTGAGCCAAGGCTAACTTAAATATTGGCCAAAAATTCATATTAGGTACTAGAAACTCAATCCATAGTTGTTTTGAAGAAAAATTTTTTAATGATATCCTATTATTAATAGTAGGTATATATCATTAACTCGTACCCAGAAAATTAAAGAACGACTAAAGCCCAAATTACAATCTAAGGCGAAGCGTTTAGCCGTTTATATATATGGAAACGGTCCGCATACGATTTTTCTTTGACAGTGTCGAGAAAACATATTTTTCCGACCATTTAGCGGAAATAGTGCTTTTTTACCTCGCGGTTTGAGCGCGCTGACAAGAAAAAGTAATTTAATATAGTTTTCCTTTACGCAAACTTTAAATCGTGTTTTATTTAATAAATTCGAAATATTAAGAACTGCAGCGATTTCGGGCATTTTTTTATGGAGAAGGGTTGTTTTAGATTTTTCTTTGCCAGCTGCGACGAAAAAAATTTTCCCTGATCATTTTTTATTTTTTTGTGAGATATATTAACCTATTTATGAGGATAATCTGGTAACAATTAAAAAACAATAAATAATATATTTCTGTGGAAACATATAAATCCAAAATCACAAAAAGTTGGCTAATATAAGCAAAAAAAATTTTAAATAAAATTTTGGCCTAATGAAATAAGCTTGACTTAAGCATATTCCTTATAAAATCTATACACAAGGTCGTATTTACAAAACAATTTTCTGACCCTTTTTACTATTTTTTAAAATATAGTTGGGGTCTAGGTATGTATATGTATTTAAAAAAAAATTTTAATGTAGGCTATTAATAGAAATTAAGTATAAAATTTTGAGAATTTTTTATTGTTGTATATACGCTACGGTTAAAGTATAAATTTAAATATATATATATTAATGGTTTTTGGCGAAGCCTTCGGTTCAATCATGATTAAGTTTATGTTATAGTTAAGTTCATGATTTAGTTTTTCAATGGCTTTTTCTTTTGCTTTCATTATAATTAGAAAAAACGCCACAAAAAATAAAAGCAAAAAGTATGAACTGAATAAGTTTTTTTAACCATGACATATATACTAAACTATTAATTATATTACTGTTACCAGATGATGAAATTTCACACGAGAATTTTTTTATGATGTTCTCATAAAATTTCATGATATTATTATGTATATAAAAATGATTTAATTTGGAACTTTTCTCAGAAATTACAAATTTTTATATTTTAACAAATTTCTTATTTCTCGATGACAATAGAGACTAATAGTAAAAATTGAAATTTTTTTAAAAAAATTAGTATTTCCAATATATCGGAGAGAGCATATAAATTTGTCCATAATTTATTAAAAAAAAAAAAAAAAATTCAATTTTTACAATTAGTTTCTATTGCCATCGGGTGAATAAGTTGTTTCTGAACTCAAATGTAAAAAATAAATTTTTTTAAAAATGGAAATTATTGTATCTTCGGTTTATTTACATTAACTTTGTATTATATGTTTTAATTATAATCGACTTCAAACTTTTATCATTTTCACATATCTTATTTAACATCAAAACTTTTCCCAAAAGTTAACCGAAATACAGAAGTTTCAACCTGCATTAATTGTTTGATGTTTTATTTTTTAATTAATTTAATCAAGTCAGCTTTTTTGAAAAAATTGGAATATTTTACTTGAAATTTAACTTTCATAAAGTATTATAAATGTTTTTGTTAAAACATTTTAAATAGTAAAATTAAAAATTTGTTATTAAATTTTATATATATACTTTTACTTTTCAATTAATTTATAAATCAATCGTATAATAATTTATATTACATTTTTAAAATTTATTACAAAAGTCATAAATAATCTATTTTTTGGCATAATCTGAAAAACGAACACGTATCCCGTAATATTCTATAATGCTGATACTAATGTTTTCTATCCTGATTTTTTACAAAACTTTATAATAATAGTTATTTTCCTACAGTTTTCAGCCCTAGATTAGGTACAGACTAATAAACTCCTTTTTTAACCATATTTATTTAACGCTATGATTTATTTACTTTGTTTCTAATAATTAAATTAACTTTAGAAAAAAAATTAAAATAATTTTTAATATTTAATTATTTTATTAATAAATATTTAAATTATACACTCTTGTAATAAAGCCGAAATTCCGGGCAATTTTTATCACGTTTTTTTAACATCTTGATTTTCATTGGTTTTTCCAATTTTCTGGGGTTTAACGAGTATTTTTCGAAAAAATAACGTCAGGAATGGCTTCAGCAGGAAATTTTACTAACGAGTTAATTGAAAAAATGTTTTTAAAGCTTTTGTGTTTCCTTCCCCATAAACCCACGGATAAGTTTTGACCCGAGTTAAGTTTTGAGAGGTCAATCGGCTCCAATAAATAATAAAAATAAAGTTATAAAACCTCACTTATTGTTAAATAATTTGGGATCAATATTTTCGACAATAGTCGAATCCCAAGTTAAGTAAATACCAACTTTTTGGGCGTAACATATATAGTAAACTAAAAATATTTAAAACAAGCGCCCTATATACTTCCAAGTCTTCTGTAAGATGGCAGTAGTATGGTGCACACGTTTTAAATGTAATAATTTGTTTAATTGTTAATAACTTTTTATTAGTCAACAATTTAGTGAATATTTTTTCACAAGCCCATTGCACAATTATTTGTACATTTATTCCACTAAAGCTTTTAATTGTGCATTGCATAGTTCAGCAGAAAAATAAGTTTTTCAATTGGGGGGCTAACTTTTTAGCCCCCCGCCTGTTTTATACGTTTTGCAGAAAAGCACAATTTTGCACAAAAAAATAAATTCGATGTACATTTAGTACAATTAAAAAGGATTAATTTGAGCTATAAAAAATATAAATTAATTTTTTTGGGGGGCTAAGTTAACCCCCTTAACTCAGCCAGCCTCTGTTTTCTGAACAAATCATTAAGGCTGTTTACACACGCAAGTGAATTTGTAAAGTGAATTTGTAAAATGAATTTGTAACTGCGCGAAAATTCAAATTTTAAATAAACCCGAAAATCTGAAATTAGCGAAAATAATTAAATTTTTAAAGAACTTATTGTAAAAATAAATAAAAAATAGAATAATATTATTTAACAAACAATAATTATATAAAAATTTAATTAATTTTGCTAATTTTAGATTTTTAGGTTTATTTAAATTTTGAATTAACGCGCCATTGCAAATTCATTTTACAAATTCACTTTGCAAATTCACTTGCGTGTGTAAGCAGCCTAAGGGGCCAAAGGTCATGTGTTGAATATAAGGAATCATAGCGATTTTTTTGTGCCATGGGTTCTAAGAAACCAGACATCCAAGACAGTAATGGTTGAGCTTATTTGAAAGCTAAAAATCGGTAAATTTGCGTGATTGTAAATATTTTCTAAAATTTGCAGTGCAAAACACATTTGCATTATTCAAACTATTTTTTTTTTTTTTTATAAATATTATTTGGTTACAAAAACAAAAACAATTGCTTGTAAACAGAATATTACAAGCATAGAAAATAATTTGTGAAATAAAATATTTTGAGCAAATGATTTATGAAATATTTATAATCACGCAATTCTACGAAATTCCAGCTTTAAAACAAGCCTACCTGCTAATACCATCGATGCCTGGTTCCTTAGAACCAATTGCACAAAAAAAATCGCTATGATTACCTATATTCAACACGTAACCTTTGGCCCCTTTAATGGAAACTTAATGGCCAAAGGATTGGAGCATACTTATTTTAGCAAAAGTATATATACCAGAAAACTAAGCATTTTCATAAAATAATTATCAGAGTTTAAATTAAAAAGAATAAATTTTTTAACAACTAATATTCTCATAATACAAAAAAAAATTTAATTTATGCAGAACTGAATAACTATAAATTACTTATAGTTGTTATGAAGATAATTACAGCAAAAATTTTGATAGCAAGAATAGTTCAAAAGGGTATTTTTATAAATATATATGTATATTCAAAAGTTAAGTCATGTATCTATAATTTATTTAAGATTTTTATGTCAAAAATTTATTTACAATTAATATGTACAATAAAATAGATTGTAAATATATTTAAATAGAAAATACAGTTGTCCAGATAAGTAAATTACTATTTTGTAATGAATATGTAATTGAAAATCAAATAAAATAAATTTTTTTTTACTTAAAAGTATTCTTTTGTATGTAATAACAATTTTCATATTTACATGTTAATAAAGTTACTTTTTACAAAACACATTATAAAAATATAATACGTTTATATAGACTTCTATTTAAAAATTAAAAAAAAAACAATTATACATAAGGATTATAATTACTACCATCTTCAGGCTGTAAGGAATTGGTAACTAATAAAATTACATCTACAACCCACCAAACTCCAACACCACCAAGAGTTAAAAGTTTCCCAACAGCAGTACCTGTTTGACCGAGACAAAAACGATCCATTCCTAAAAATCCTAACAAAATACTGTACAGTAATGTAGTTGTAAAATAATGACCGCTATACTTAATGCAAGGTACTCCTTCTCGATAAAAATATCTCTGTCCATAACATTCTATTTCTGGTAAAACAGTGCAATAAACTTTTGTCTTTTCTACATCTTCGTATTTGGCACCACCAAACTAATGAAAATAAATTTCTTGTATTTAGTTTTCATTTATGATTTTGATAATAGAAACATATCTTACCTTTATACACCCATGACCTAATTCTTCTTTTGCAGTTTTGTTACCTTTGTGATCAATAGGTTCTTCGCATTCTATAAACTCTCTTGTTCTAATTAAAAAACAAAATTAGCATAAATGTTTTTACATTTCTAAATGTGTTGGTGAATTTTGAAATCAAATAACTTTATACATGGGTAATAACCCAATAAACTTACAAGAATTTGCAAAGTATAAGTGGACCTTCAGGTCGATATTCAACTTTTGTTTCTAACTGCGAATCTGAGCTTTTATTAAGTAGTAAAGTATTGGAAAGTGAAAATGTTAAGAAAAAAATTAATAAAACATTTTTCATTTTTAACTATTTTTCAAAATAAACATAATTTATTTTTAATAAAAAAATAAAATTTAAATAAGGTTATTTTTTAATTTTAGTTTCTTGTTTTATATTTCACGAAACTTAAACAATATTTATGTATTTTGATTGTTTTTAAAATTAGTACTGATTAGTATATATTGTAAGTTCAAAAATCAAAAAAATTTATAAGTACTGAAATTTTTTCACACGATTACCTATTAGTCAACAAAGATAAATTTATAAAATAAATATAAATTTCATCTTTTTTAAAATTAAAATTAAGATTGAAGAAATTATTGAATTATTTATGTCCCAAAAAATATTACTTAATTAACATTATTAACAAATTAAATCTGGAATACTGGATATTAATATTATTATTATCCTCCATAATATTTACGTAGCACATACTGTACACATACGTAACTGTACCAAAGCGCAACTTGACTCCACGCTTGTTCCCCTAAGGGGAACAAAGAAGTATATACAGGGAGTTCTTAAACCTGTGGTAAAGTATATCTATATATATTTCAAAAAAATAAGCCAATATGAATGCTAAATTTTAAAATATTTAAAATCGGATGGTAATTAGATATCTACTTTCGATCTAATTACCATCCGATTATAAATATTTTAAAATTTAGCGTTCCTATTGGCTTATTATTTTGTAATATATATAGATATACTTTACTACAGGTTTAAGAACTCCCTGTATACATACTTCTTTCTCCTTCAGTTGCTGCTGGGTTTTTTCAGAGGAAGAATGTACCAAAGTAATGTGACTCAATGTGCACGATGTGCACTAATGTTAATTTCTTAGCATCTTTCATTTTGAAATGATGCTTTCAAAAAATAATACCTAAATAAGTTGTATAAAATTTAAAAGTGAAGTTTTAATTTTAAAAAATGTTGTGAATAAAACAAAATTTATCAAACATTATAATTATTGTAAAATAAAACCGTTAATTATATACCAAAAGTAAAACGCGTTTTTTATTATAAATTATATTATTATTGTTACATACTAAACATTTTTGTAATATAAAATAAGCATAACTATAAATATTTAAAATTAAATAAAACGGTTTTCAAAAATAAGTGCATTCGAGGCACCATGCACGGGGGATTAAGGGAGCAAAATGAAATTCCTCCACGAAGACCACAACCACCCGGTGCACAGGCTTTAGGCCTTGAAGCTATCCATGCTCTTTGTCGTGATGTGTATCCTGATCAGACCAATCCACTGACGGTTACAGCTGTTTTAAAATATTGGTAAGCTTCGTAATCTAATTTTTTCTATGAAAACTTGTTGCATTTTATCCTGTGCTATTCAACTTTATTATTATTTTATTGCTGTAAATCACGGTAATAACATCCTTTATGAAACTTTAAAAAAATTTTTTTTTTTTTAAATAAAATTTTGTTATGTATATTCAGTTTCTTTAGAAAAAAATTACGTATAAGATGAACTTTCTGTTCGTTTATTTTTAAATATTCACATTTATTTACTCACACTACTATATAAAATATGCTTTGCTTTCATAAAAAACTTCATATCCACATAAATATGCTATTACTCATTGGGTATGTGTTTCATATTATTATTACTTGCAGGCTGGGTGGTCCGGATCCTCTAGACTACATAAGCATGTATGACAACCCTGGATGCCCAGAGCTTAATGTTCCTCCACATTGGCATTATATAAGGTGAGAATCTTAAAAGAAAAAAATTTCTAATTCAAAAATTCTCGAAGATTCTAGATTTATTTTTTTTTAACTTGGTGGTTTGATATTAATATTTTATAATTTTTGGATGCATTCTATCATTAAAAAAAAATTTTATTTCACTCTGAAAAATAAGTGAAGATCTCTTTTTTTGTCCCAGAATTAAGTACTTTTTTCAAAAGAAAGGTAAAACAGCGTCATCCATAAAATACGTAGCACAAAATTTCAAAATTTTGGATGCTCTCTACCCTCAAAAGTGAAAGTGGAAGCCTGTGCGCTGTAAAGTGGCGATAACTCGGCGCTACATTTACAAAGTGAGAGGAGTGGTAAATAACAATTTACAGAGGGGCGCGCAGCCATATTTTTTTTTTCAAAGTGGAGCGAGCAATTTCTTACAATTTACAAAATTGAGACCATGCGTATTACCACTTTAAAAGAGCAAATCATCCTTAAAGTAAGCTTTGGGAAATTGGAGTTTTTTGATGTTTACACTTTATTAATTTTGTTTTTTTAGCCGCACGTGTGAAAAAATTTTTTGGTGATTGGAGTCGGAAAAAAAGTGCTAAAAAATTTCAAACTTTATATGACGTTAATGTTTTATTAATTGTGACTGAGAAAAACGTTTTTATGAATGAAAATTTTCATTTTTTAACCCCAGCATATTTTGCAATTTCTCGAGATTGCGCACAGTGTGGCAAAATGGACAAAATCGCTCATGGGTTAAGTTTTTGAGCTATCAACTTGAAACCTGTTTTGAACGACTTTAAAATAATGCCTGCTTTCGTGTCATACTGCGGATTTTTCATATTTTTTTATTTTTAATTAATCTATTCATTAAAAATGCATTTTATGCGAGATCCAAAAATATGCAAAAATTATGATTTAATATTTTTTGACTTAAAAATTTTTTTTAATTTTTATGTATATAATGCAGGATGAACACAAAAAATTTCCCGTTTGTTTTAGAGTGCAAAAAATATAGGAAGTGAAAATTTCGATAAACGAATAGGTTGAGGTAGTGTAAATAGGCTAATTAAAAATAAAAAATTTTGAAAATCCGCAGTGATGCGCGAAATCCGGCTTATTTTAAAGCCGTTCAAAACAAGTTTCAAGTTGATAGCTCAAAAACTAAGTCCAAGAGCGATTTTTGTCCATTTTGCCACACTGTGTGGCGGATCAAAAAAACAGAAAAAAAGAATTTTGTACATTACCTGGGGATTTTCAAGGTCGAGAAAAATGTTTTTATATGAATGATAATTTTCTTTTTTTCACCCCAGCATATTTTCTAATTTTCTAAAATGAAGTATCAAAAAGCAGAAAATATAACCTCAAAAACTCCCGAATATGTAAAAAGCTCTTTTTCTGCTTTTTGATACTAAAAAATGAAAATTTTCATTCATAAAAACGTTTTTCTTAGTCACAATTAATAAAACATTAATGTCATATAAAGTTTGAAATTTTTTAGCACTTTTTTTCCGACTCCAATCACCAAAAAATTTTTTCGCACGTGCGGCTAAAAAAACAAAATTAATAAAGTGTAAACATCAAAAAGCTCCAATTTCCCAAAGCTTACTTTAAGGATGATTTGCGCTTTTAAAGTGGTAATACGCATGGTCTCAATTTTGTAAATTGTAAGAAATTGCTCGCTCCACTTTGAAAAAAAAAATATGGCTGCGCGCCCCTCTGTAAATTGTTATTTACCACTCCTCTCACTTTGTAAATGTAGCGCCGAGTTATCGCCACTTTACAGCGCACAGGCTTCCACTTTCACTTTTGAGGGTACTTCATACTCTCTACCTTTACTCAAAGAGCTTCCTTTACTATAACCACCGTAACAAATCATTCTCTATAGAGAATATAGTGGGTATACCCACTTCGCATCGACACAGGAATTTTGGAGGACTAAACTGGAAATAAGGTCTATTTCCGTGCTAGAAACTGGAAATTACTATATTTCTGTGTTACGATACAGAAACGGCTTATTTCTTGGTTTAAAACTAGAAAAGAAGCAATTTCTGTGTTACGATATAGAAACGGCTAATTTCTTGGTTTTAAAACAAGAAATTAAATGTTCGAAAAGAAAAGCAAATCGATTCCTTGAATGAAAACTAGAAATAAGTCGTTTCTGT
Organism: Anagrus nilaparvatae; assembly: GCA_022575985.1. Lineage (NCBI taxonomy): Eukaryota > Metazoa > Arthropoda > Insecta > Hymenoptera > Mymaridae > Anagrus > Anagrus nilaparvatae. The sequence goes on from JAKSXM010000107.1 coordinate 5,901,467, forward strand.
TTTATAAAACATAAATTTATTGATTTCTGGTTTTCAAACTAGGAATCAGATATTAGAAAATTAGTGTGATACAATTTCTTGATTTCAAACAAGAAAAATTTTTATTTTTTGAAAAAAGTTAATAAATTATTTTTGGATGTATTCACAGAGGTTTTTGGGTGCGCTGAGCTCAAATTTGATAATAAAAATTAAAAAATCGGAACCCATTACCCTGAAACCGCAAAATTCGGTAAAAAATTCTATAGAATTTTGTTACGTATAACATCGATAAAATAAATTTTGAACCTATAGGTTATAATTATAATTATTGTGAAAAAAAAATAAGAAAAAATTGTTTTTGAAAATTTCTTTATTTTTATAATGAAATTCTTTATTTTACTTTAGCTTCCTATATTACCTATTAGCTAGGCAGTTAAAAATCGATATTGAATCGAAAATCCAAGAAACTTTTTATAACTGCCAAGCTAATGCCTGCTTACCTGAAAATAATTTTTTCTTGATACACCAAAAAATGAGACTAACTAGAAGTGTTTTGATTAACTTGCAAGGTTGCAGCGTTATATTTAAGATTCCCAAAAAAAACCTATTTAATAATATTCAGTCTAGGAGACCCTTTTGAAATAAACGGAGTTTCGGGGACGTTCAACATATTAAACTCATCCATAACTATAGATTGTAATTTAGTTTCCCGAAGCTAGGGGTCTTCCCTTGCTAGGTATTTTTTGAAAATATTTGTTGTTTGGTTATATCAACAAAAATTCGATATAATAAAAACTAATTTTGATTGATAATTCAAAAGAATTCAGGACGTACATAGCATTAAATCCTGTTTATAATATTAGAAAATATTATCCTGTAAACAAAATTACCGTATTTTGACCAAGTTACCCAAGACATTTCAGGCTAAATGTGCGGCAAAAATTGTTACATATCAAAGGCAAAAAATACTATCTTCCAACCTGGATCGGACGCGTTTTTTCCCTTTCTATGTAAAACTTTGTTTTAAATCACGTGGTAAAATATGGGGTTCGACCTTTGCATGCTGTCTGCAGTCGCTCGCTACGCTCGCTCGTGCATGCAAGGTCAAAATCAATATTTGTCCCTTTAGTTTAGCTATTGCCGCAGGATAATTTTTTTCTTTTTATTTTTGCTTGTTTTGCTTTGTTCTATTTGAAGTAGTATTTAGAAAAAAATATTTTAAAGGGCCAAGGCACTGATTGCTTTACATTTCTTGGACAATTTTCCAAGATTAAAAATAAAAAATTATATGACTCTAAAAATGATAATATTTTTCATGATTTATACGTGTTTAAATTTATATTGAGCAAAATCAGGGATTCATTTAACAGATTTATCCCAATATATAAAATAAAATACCGAGTATAAAAAAAATATATAAAATCTGTTGAAATCTTTTCAAACTTTCAGATCATATATTTTTTCTTTTATAAATATCCTCATATTGATATGTTTTCAATACGTGAGTCAGTCTTCCAGACGTTAAAAAAAAGAGCACAAAGAAAAAATCTAAAGGTTATTTCTATTTCCGGCTGAGGGTTGATATTCGTACGATTTAAACCAATTCCGCTTTTCTTCAACTTTTAAGTCCCTTTTGATTATAAATGAAGAGTAAAAAATTCTCTTTATTTTTTTTCCAGTATAAAGAGAAATCTCTTTTAAATTTATTAATAGAACCAGACAACTGAAAAAATGCATTTAAAAAAGTATATATGTGCATTTTCATATATGAGGATTCCTGAATAAAGTACAATTTTTGTTGTTGCTTATATTTAGTTGCATTAGCATTCATGAGGAAATATTTAACAATTTTAGGAAATAATTGATTATTTCTTTTTATTTTATCAAAAAAATTGAATTTCTAAATGTAAATTATTTGTAAAGCATGTGCATATAGCTATTTTTAAAAAATTATTTAAAAATAAAGTATTGCTCGAAAATTTTAAAGGGGTTACTCGGAGTCAACCATGTATATATAATATGTTCATTTATTACATACCTACTTGTATTTGTAGAATTTCATTCTTTTAACGCACTCAACTCAAAAATGTTTTAAGATAGCAGTAAAGGATTTAACAAAATACTCACATCTATCAGTTTTTATTTTTTGATACACAATTCCAAAAAAATTTTAAACTTAAAATATTAAAATATTTTTATAGTATGGGACTATCAGATCTCCATGGAGATGGAAGGTTACATCCTAAAAATTCCCCTGGTCGTCCAAGTGGATTTGGGTTTGAATTAACTTTTCGATTAGCACGTAACCGAGATGAGAACAGTCCACCAACTTGGCCAGCAAATGTAATGCAGCAATTAGCTAAATATGTCTTCAATTCAGGAAATATGCTTTTACCAGGAGATCATGTTTCGTGGCATGCACCACTTGATTCTGGAAATGGAAGGATTACACAAATACTTATGGCAAAAGATCCACAACTACCAGCTTTAACTTCAACTCCACATGGAGATGTATGAAATAATGTCACTAAATCACATTTTTTTTCTTTTTATGAAAAAAGTGCTTTGCAAGTAATTTAAAAATTTTGTTTCACGTTTAATACAAAATTAAAGTTTATAATTACTGCAATTAGAAATCAGATTTAAAAATAATTTTTATGATAAATATAAGTTAGTTAATTCTTTGATATCAGATTTATGTTTTAATTTTAAAATACCAATTTTTTTATATTTAAATAGAAATTTTCCCCTTCAATTACATAATTTTGCAACTACAAAATGTTAATATTTATTGTATTTTACAGGTATCATTTGTTCAAATTGTTGGAATAACTTCTGAAGAATTACAAGTTACACAACATTGGAATGGTCTGGGAGTTATAAACTTATTAAAAAGTGCAAGAACAATAGGCCCATGGCTTATCACTGACATGAAAAGACCACGATCAATTATGGAAGAAGATTCTTCTATAGCTGAACAAATTCAAACTGGCATTGAACGGGAAGGTTCAAATCTTAGTGGGGTATCTGCTAAATGCTGGTAGGTTAAAAATAATAAATGGTTGCTAATTTTTTAATTATAATTAAATTGCAAAGATAACATAGTCAAATTAAAAGAAAATATGAAATAAAAACCTTTAATTTTTATTCTTTTTCCAGGTGGGTACAAACATGTAGTGATAAAAGTACAGAAAAATATAGAGACAGAATAGAAGAAGATTCTGACGAAGATGAAAATGTTGAATCTGCAGTCAAAACAGAGAGGATATCACCATGTGAACAAGATGTAAATATGTCTGATGAAAATAGTTCCAAATCACTTTCGGGTTTACATCTAACATTTAATTTAGAAGCTGGCAGCTTGCTTCCATTAGCCATAAGGTCAGTCCAAAAAAATTTAATTCTTATAGTTTTCACCTAAAAAAATTTTTTTTAACCTGATATTGTAATTTCTTTTAATAAATAACATTTTAAATATTTAAATATATTTTTATTTTAGGGGAAGAGTTATGCATGGCAGGCATTTCACTTTTAAATCCATTATATCGCATACAGCAGTTACTTTTGTAGCCCCATCAGTTACAGGGACGCTTGTTACAAAAGAACGACCTTATGTAGTTCATGGACCTTGGTTACAAGTTCTTCTTCCAGATGAATTGACACAACAAATGGCTTCAGAATTTCATATTTTAAATTCCCCACAACAGGTAAAGAAAAAAAATGTTTGTAAAAAAAATAATTCTTTTCATAATTCAATATTTAATTTTTGTCCTTTTAGGTTCAGTTACCGAAAACCTTTTCATGGCCTGACTATAAATTTGCCATAACAATAGTGAATGACTAAAATAAGGTACAGTTATTTTTATAAGCGTTTTAAAAACTACTGCCATAAGTAGGTATACTTAATAATAATTAAAAAAAAAAAACCTATTAGAATATATTTTGCACAATGTTAAATAAACTCTCGGTGTTTTATAAAAAGTTTAGTAACATTCAAATTAGTTTAATTAGGTTAATTACTGATTTAATTTACAAAAGTAGTTTTTTATTATATCACCCGATTATATGATAATTTTAAAAAGTTTAATAATTCGTATTTTTTAAATTTCTAAATTATTAAATAGAACTGCAAAATTTTTAGAAATTTTAGAAAGCTTTATAAGAAAAGCATTAAAATTTTTAAATGAATTTACGAGTCATTTTTAGAGTGAGTTGAATAAAATAATTTTATTTGAATGCTTTATAAATATTATGCTATTTAAATATTAGTGGTGCGAGACGCCTCTCGCGCAATAAATTCATTCCCAGTGTAGTGGAGCGCCATTGTGACTAAGGTCTAGCATATAAGTTACAATGTTTCGCTTAAGGTTTAGAAAAACCTAGCTTATTAGTCTCCGATTCTGATCGAGCAGGATTAGTTGAAATTTTAACCTCGTTGGCTATGTGCTGCATAGCTTCCAGTTGACTTGCAATTTTGTAAGCTTTCTCGAATTTTTCCGGCTTTTGAGCGATTATTTTGACAGTCAAGCCCGGGTAAGAACTGTCCAATGAGCCTTCAATCTAAGAAATCCCCGAATTCGCAGTTTATTGCACCTTACTGCGAATGGTGAAGTGCAAATTTTGCAATAGACTCATATTTTGTTTAACAAATATATCTGAATTTAATACTTTCCGCAAATTTATTTTTTTTTTCATATCAAAATGATCAATTAATGTTTTTTTAATTTGATTTTAGCTGTACGTTTCTGGTTCTGTAGTGCTAGCTAGAAATTTTAGTGCATTGTTCAGCTTGGGGCACATGTGAACGCGTGTATAATTTAAGTGAAAGTCTGGCGTAATTTTACTTATCTGTGTAAGGCCTAGTCTATTGGCATAGGAGTCACGTGACACCGCAAGCGTAAGTCTATATCAATAGCATTGGGTTGCGCCATGCGGTACGGTTATGTAGTCTAGGCCTAATCCCCCATTAAAAACGTTCAAAGTTGTCTTTTACGCTTGAGTTTTCGAAGAGCGATATTTTGAGAAAGAAAGTGACAGAAAGCTTAAATCCAATAGGAAATCATTACTTTTTGTCGCCTTGCGACTTTCAGGTCGAATCACATGGAGGACCTCCGCACAAGTCTCTACTGCCCTGCTTTTAACATTCATATAATCCCAACAAATCTTTTTGAAGTCTTGCTGGACCTGTTCAAGGTCAAAGTCAGCACCTGTAGTACGCTTGTATGCTAAAGTGTGCGTTTTCATTTGCATTACCTTCTTGGCCCGACCTTTGTTGAGCAGCCACCGTTTGAAAAACAGTATTAGTAAGAGCCGTAGTCAAAGCTTTGATGAATTCGTCTTGAACGGCGGTCATAGTAGGTATGGTTTATCGTTGATTTCTTGATGTAGGTTCGGCTTTCACATTTTCGGCGATGACAGAGTACTCCCGTACCTTTATTGATATTTTTCGGAAAAGAAAGGTTAGCAGCGAAATAAATACACAAGTATTATTGGTAATATGCTTTAATCATGATTAATAGATATCGAGGAAGACTTTTACACAATACCGGGATTAAAGGGACGATAAAATAAGTGTCGTAGTCCGATCGTAAGAGAGCGATGTTGAACTGAGCCACACTTTATATACCCACTCTGATACGAGTGGCATTATTTGTTTAGGGCTGGTTTTAAACTCTCCGCCTAGTCATAAGTTTACGATTGGTTGACACAATTTGGTATTCAATCTTTTGTCTTATAAATTTTTAACTTCAGATAGATTAAGGTTGTCCTTTGAATTTCATGTTGCTACATTGTTATATTCACTAAATTTAATGGCCGCTATATCAAAAGGAACAGGGATGTCACGTGTCATAATATATGTAATATGTATATATTATATATATGTTTAGTAAGCTACAAATAATAAATAAGTTTCAAAAAATTATGAAGGTTCAGTACCTGGAGTAGGTTTCATGGCATAGCACAAGATGTTGCTACATTGTCATATTCACTAAATTTTATGACTGTTATATCATAAGGAACGGGGATGTCTCGTGTCATAATATATGTAATATATATAAATTATATATATATTTAGTAAGCTACAAATAATAAATAAGTTTCAAAAAATTATGAAGGTTCAGTACCTGGAGTAGGTTTCATGGCATAGCACAAGATGTTGCTACATTGTCATATTCACTAAATTTTATGACTGTTATATCATAAGGAACGGGGATGTCTCGTGTCATAATATATGTAATATATATAAATTATATATATATTTAGTAAGCTACAAATAATAAATAAGTTTCAAAAAATTATGAAGGTTCAGTACCTGGAGTAGGTTTCATGGCATAGCACAAGATGTTGCTACATTGTCATATTCACTAAATTTTATGACTGTTATATCATAAGGAACGGGGATGTCTCGTGTCATAATATATGTAATATATATAAATTATATATATATTTAGTAAGCTACAAATAATAAATAAGTTTCAAAAAATTATGAAGGTTCAGTACCTGGAGTAGGTTTCATGGCATAGCACAAGATGTTGCTACATTGTCATATTCACTAAATTTAATGACCGTTATATCATAAGGAACGGAGATGTCTCGTGTCATAAAGAAAGATCTACTACTTCTATTTCTTTGGTCCAATTCAGAGGTAGCAATAATAGCTTCAGTAGCTTAATTTGAATGCTTGCAGGTTCCAAAGGCCAATTTAAATCTAATAAACGGTTTAACTTTCAATCTAAGGTTTTCAGGCAATCAAAGTTATCTAAGTAAATTATTATTTTGAAAACTTCTGTAATTTTAACAGCAAGTATTTAACCGCCACCGTCGCCTCTTTTGTCATATTACGAAACGAAATGCTAAATTTTTTCAGTTAATATCGAAAGCAGTTAATAATGAAATTCTTTCCTGAATCAAGGACAACTGTAGTATCTTCATTCTTAATATATTCAGCCGTGATTGTTTTACCGAAATCAGTTGAATCAAATAAAAGATTCTTAGCATCTCTTTCTAAATAAAAATTAATAAACTCTGTTTCAAAATTTTTCTTAGTAGAGATCAGAATTAAATTTGGTTTTAAGTTTTGAGTAATATCATGATACATATTTTTGAAAACGCTCTAAATGTGTTGTTGATTCTCTTCTTTAAGTTAAAACATACGTAATTGGACTATCATCTAAATCATATTCTTCAGACCCAGGAGTGTTGAATCAATCTCGTTATTTAATGAATCGTTTAAAATTTTATTTTCATTTTCATTACCAACTCTCTCTAAGCTCTCTTCATTCTCATTTTCAAGTTTTTTATTATCCAATTGGAAAATTTGTGGAATTGGTGGATTTTTCATCGTTTTTTTGTGTCATCTATTCTTATTAATTTAATTTTTAGTATTTTCTTTATATTAAAATTGGATTGAGTTTCTAAACAGAAAAATATTAAACTTTCTCTAAGCTCTCTTCATTCTCATTTTCAAGTTTTTTATTTTACAATTGGAAAACTTGTGGAATTGGTGGATTTTTCATAGTTTTTTTTGCGTCATCTATTCTTATTAATTTAATTTTTAGTATTTTCTTTATATTAAAATTGGATTGATTTTCTAAACAGAAAAATATTAAACTCTCTCTAAGCTCTCTTCATTCTCATTTTCAAGTTTTTTATTTTCCAATTGGAAAACTTGTGGAATTGGTGGATTTTACATAGTTTTTTTTGCGTCATCTATTCTTAATAACTTAATTTTTAGTATTTTCTTTATATTAAAATTGGATTGAGTTTCTAAACAGAAAAATATTAGCAAAATATATATAACCTTTTTCTTTCAAAGTCTTACGTCTTTTTTAAATCAGATGTGCAAAGTTGAAAAACTATTGCAACGACAAATATTGACAAATATGCGTATTATGAATATGTACAATAAAAATATCAATAAAATTAATATTAAATTATGATTATGAGCTAATCTAAGATATCTTTTGAATGATTCTATCCGCTCTTACTGCAGTTATGTAACTTGTAATTCCAAGTGTTTCAGGATTAAGCAATCCAATATCACCAAATTTTAAGTTATTGACATACTTAATAACGTCTCCACACATTATTCTTTCTTCTTGAATTCTTTGAAAATTTGAAAATCCGGCGTAAGCGTCTGGTGGAGAAATTAACGCTTTTTCATACGTTTTGTAATGATAAAAACGAAAAAATTGATATTCCAACTTCCACTATCTACTAGTTGAACAATTTCATCATTTACAATAGTATAATCGTGTTATTCAGTATATAAAAATGAATTATTTTTAATTAATAAGGTGGGTTTTCGGCCCCTTTTATTTTTGGTCTAAAAATCAAAAAAAAAAAAAATTTTGCACTATATGGTCTAAACAATCCCCACCCCCATTCCTCATTTCCCTCCCACCCTCCAAGAAGCAGAATAATTATAAACGATTATCTGGCTTCTTGGGGGGTCGGAGGAAAGGGGGGGGTTACGAGTGGTTCCATTTGGGGTGAAATCGATTTGTTAGTCCATTTAAAATTTTGTGTGGAATTTTTAGGTAAAAAATGAAAGGGGACGAAAACTCGTCTTTATTTTATAAAATTTTTTTAATTTTTATATTATGGTGTCACAAAGAAAATTTGTTAAACTTTTATTTTTATCCAATAATATTCTTCAAAACTTATTTTGTGACGTCTTGAAATAAATTTTGAAAAACTTTTTTTTCCTTAAAATTTATTTCAAGACCTCACAAATAAAATTTGGAAGAATATTATTTGAAAATAATATCGGAAAAATAACAACAAATCAAAGTATACAAACAGTGTTATTCATGCAAAAAATAAAAATTTAAAATATAAGTAAGAATACGTTTGTTATTATTGTGTGTGATTTTTGATTTTACCATCAATTCATAAAAACAATCATCAAAATCCGGATATAACCACCCTTAAAGCTTTTTATTAATAATTTCGAAAATTTTGCAAATTTCTTTTGACAAAACTAAACTTTTTATAAAACACAGAACTAATTTATTTTGATAAACATTTTGTAAATTTAAATAATTTAGTCCTAAAAAATAATATAAAATTTATATATCTAAAATTGTTTTATAAACAATGAACGATCTGTATTAAAAATTGTAAATAATTTTTTTAAGAATAAAAATATTTATTAACTATCTTATGTATTTTAAGAAATTGTTGAATTGTGTGATTTGTAAATATTTAAAATATTTTATGCTGTAAAAGTTTAATAATAAAATTGTATTTATTTTATATATATTATTAAAACAAGATTTTATAAAACGAAAATTTTAATAAAAAATTTGACTTTTTCATAAAAAAATTTAATGCTTATTATTTATTTTATTTTTCTGATAATTTTCCTAAAATATCCCTAGATATTTTTCAAATCACAAGTGGCAAGCCAAAAAGAAGTAAGCGTGTTATTTTATTTTTAAATTTTCTCAACAAAAGAATTGATGAAAAATTTATTATTGAAGGCTACCAAAAAATTGTACCTTCCTATTTTCTTAAAGTAATAAACTCAAAGGGCCAAAATATATTTCTGATGCAAGCAAAACTGCAATGGTCAACGATTACCTGTTAACGAAAGCTCGACGAAAGGATTAAGTTTTTCAATTCATGTAGGTAAAGTGTCATACTTTTTCTAAAGTTTTGACCTAGCACTCTTCTATATACCCAAAAATAGGGTAAAAAAATAAAATTTATTTTTAATGTTTTTGAAAAACCGCCTTTTTGATATTCGCCAAATAAGGATTGACTTATCTTACTCTATGAGGTATTTAGTCAAATTTTTTATGCAAAATATTAATTTTACAACCAAAAAGATATTTTATGAACTTTTTATTGCTACTAGGGGGCAATCATATTTGTAGAGTAAGATGCCGATTACAAATAATGAACTTTCTTCATAATTATAATAATCCTTTATTATTTATATTTTTAAAATTCAGGCGCGCACACACGCTATAGACTACTTAGGCTGTAGCCTACCCTTTCAAGGCATCTTTTTCACAAATATTTTAATTTTTTTCATATATTTTAAAAAATTTATCATTATTAGCCTACCCCAACGCAACTTTCTGTATGCGCGCCTGAAATTTATCTCGTAAGAAAAAAAATTAATACGCTTCTAAGTACTAGCAGAACCCTATTCAAACCTCAATATAAATTTTTCTTTTTTCCTGTACGGCAAAATTTTTTAGTATTGGATGACGAAATACTCGAATAAATTTTCATATGTCATGAGTCGCATCTACAGGTATAATGTTGTTTTAGTTTAAACACTTTTTATTAAAATTTGAAATCTTTTAATTTTATTTTATTATAGAATTTTCTTTTATTTATTATACTATTTTAGGAAAATTTTCCGTGAAAAAGAAGAGTTATCGCATCCATAGAATTTTTCATAGATCATTTTTCTAATTTCCTATTTTTATTTAAATTAAAATTAAGCTAATGGGACGGTGAGGGATTGGCTTACAGCTGAAAAAATGGCGTCCAGGCAGTACTCTTAATACTTAAAATTGTTTCTCAAATTTTTATACAGCGCGCCGCTGAAACTACAGAGTATCAATGAATCGACCGATTAGATAAAAATAAAATAAAATAAAATCTATGACGAAATTTTTAGAAGATCTTATAATAAAATGAGAAAATTATTGTATTTCTTATTTTCGCATTTTTTAATATATTTAATTATAATTATAAATACACAATGATTGATAATTAACTATTTTAAAAGATAAAAAAAATTATATAACACCATCATTTTCTCAAAATTCTCATTTTACCCCTTTTTAACCCTATTTTTCAGGTATGTAGAAGAATATATGCTAGGTCAAAACTAATGGCAGTTTTGCAAAAAAAACTTAACATTTTGTCTACAGGGGTTGTTTTTGGCCACTTATCTATTGAAAATCTTAATTTTTTCGTTGAGTTTTGGTAATCTTCCGCTCCGGCACTAATAGCTTAAGTAGCACCGCCATAAATATGCCAAAAAATATATTATTCAAATTTATTTTATCAAATTAAAATATTCAAAATATTCAAGACGCCAGCAATGTTAAATGCATCCAAAAAATTTAAATGAATAAATATGAATCCAACCCAGTGGATCATACATATTTTTGGTCGCTAAAAACGATTTTGAAAGTTTCATCGATAGCCAGTTTTGGCCGACTATAAATCCCACATTTCTAAGTTTTAAACCGCGAAATCGGTAAAGTTGAATTACTGTTTTTAGGGTCGTCAATCACGATTAAAAAATGATATTCAAAATTTTTGAAATGGATTAAATTCTACCCGACTAATTTTCGAAATATCTCTTATGATCTCCGCTGATCTTTTTAGATCTCCGGAGATCACTTTTGATTTCTGAAGATCTCCGGAGATCTTAGGAAATCTCAAGTGATCGCAAATTTCAGGTGATTTCTTTAGTTCTCTGGAGACCTCCGGAGATCTCCGGAAATCACTTTTGATCTCTGGAGATTACTGGAGATTAAAATAGATCTAAAGTAATCTCCAGAGATCACTGAGGTAAAAAAAAAAGTTAGAAAAATTTAGAAAAAATATTTAGAATCATTAAGCAAAGTTGTAAAACGATAAACTTGATTGTTTTACCTTATTTTTTGGCTTTATTTAAATTTAAAAAATGCTACTATTAGTTATTTTACTAAAACCTCATGCAAAAATCAAAAAGTACAGCAATAACTTTACTAATTTTTATAACGAAAATAATTATTGGAATCGTCTCAATAAGAAATACAATTAGGTAAATGAGTAAAAAAAATTAGTTATTTGATCATTAATAATTTTAATAAATATTTATAATTTTAATTCAATATATTAATAGACATATTTTAAATTAGTCAACAATTTTTATAAACAAATAATTATAATTCATTTTTATAATAACAATAATTATTACCATGATAGGTACTTTATAATCTATTTATAAAATAAAAAAATAAATAATTTTTTACTTATCTAGCTATATAATTTTTAGATTTTTATAATTAAGTTTATTACCAGGAAAGGTACTTTTTCATCTATTTGTAAAATAAAAAAATAAATAATTTTTTACTAATCTGGCTAAATAATAATATAATACTAAATATTCAAATATTTAAAAAAAAATTTTTTTAATAACATTCAATTAATATTTTTATTTGATTATATTTTTTTCACAATTTTCAAAATTTCTTCAACAGAAAAAGAATTGGGAAATTCAAACATCTGATTCTATAACTAAGGCTAAAAGTAAATAAATTGAAAAATTTAATTATAGGTAAATGCAGAGAAAAATAACAGAACTTACGAATATAAGTAATATTTTTTACTATTTTTTATGATAATTTAGACTTGAAGAATACTATAATTTTTATGAATTAATTTAAGTAATTGATCGACCTTTTTGGGCTTAATTAAATAAAAAATATTTTATTTCTTATTTAGCAACATTTCGTTGGTATATCACCAACCTCGTCAGACATATAAACATTTAAATTTAAAGCAAAGAATATTTTATTCTTTACTCGGTACCAGTTCTTATAATTCATGATTTAGCCAGATTAGTAAACAATTATTTATTTTTTTATTTTATAAATAGATTATAAAGTACCTATCATGGTAATAATTATTGTTATTATAAAAATGAATTATAATTATTTGTTTATAAAAATTGTTGACTAATTTAAAATATGTCTATTAATATATTGAATTAAAATTATAAATATTTATTAAAATTATTAATGATCAAATAACTAATTTTTTTTACTCATTTACCTAATTGTATTTCTTATTGAGACGATTCCAATAATTATTTTCGTTATAAAAATTAGTAAAGTTATTGCTGTACTTTTTGATTTTTGCATGAGGTTTTAGTAAAATAACTAATAGTAGCATTTTTTAAATTTAAATAAAGCCAAAAAATAAGGTAAAACAATCAAGTTTATCGTTTTACAACTTTGCTTAATGATTCTAAATATTTTTTCTAAATTTTTCTAACTTTTTTTTTTACCTCAGTGATCTCTGGAGATTACTTTAGATCTATTTTAATCTCCAGTAATCTCCAGAGATCAAAAGTGATTTCCGGAGATCTCCGGAGGTCTCCAGAGAACTAAAGAAATCACCTGAAATTTGCGATCACTTGAGATTTCCGGAGATCTCCAGAAATCAAAAGTGATCTCCGGAGATCTAAAAAGATCAGCGGAGATCATAAGGGATATTTCAAAAATTCGTCGGGTAAACGGATTCAGAGTTTTTCAACAAAAAAAATTGTATTGTTTTGGTTGTTTTGGGCGATATAACAAATTGCTCAAAACTGGCCATCGGAAAATGGATGAAACCTTCAAAATCGTTTTTAGCAACCATAAATATGTATGATTTACTGGGTTGGATCCATACCACTTCATTTAAAAATTTCGGAAAAATTTAAAATTGCTGGTGCCTTGACTAAAACTTTATAAAGCCATAGACAAATTCCCATAACATTTATTCACAATTTTACACATCCAAAAAAATTTATTAAGAAATAACAAAACAAAAATACAATTACGACAAAAATTCAATAATTTTTTCGCTTATTCGATTTTTTCTTCTGTTGATCACTTGTTTCCAAAAGTTTAACAAAAGTATCACTGGGTATGTAATCGTCATCGTAATCATCTTTCATTGTAGCCTGTTTTAAAGTACAAATAAACAAAACCAGTTATTATTATTATTATTGTTTGTTTTGGATATTTAAATTGTGTTTAAATGTAAAAGTAAAAATTTTTGTATTGGTATTTCAGTAACCCATCGCGTCTCGTTTGTGACTAATCCAAAATATTTAGCTTGACGGTTTGTGTAAAAAATTTAGATTTTAGAGTTTTAAATAAATAAAAAATTGTAAATGGATAGATTTTTGCAATTTTTACTGGATAACTTGAAAGTGAGTAAAAAGAGTGACGATACAAACAATAAAATTAACAATAATGTGAGGATTTATAAAAAGTGTAAGAGGATGCTAAACAATATCAATAATAACAGCGAAAGAAATAAAACCCAGGAACATCCAAGGAACATTAAAAAACGGCGTTATTTTTTTAGAACAAATAGTGAAAGCTCTTTGCTATTATCAGGTAGGATATTTTTTTAATAAATGATAATTTCATTATACCGTCCAAAAAACGTTGTACAAAATTTTGAATGCTCCAATTGAAAGCAGTGTAACAAATAATATTGAAATTAAACCAATGTCACTTTCAGTTATTGTGTCAAAAACATCTAAAATCATCTGATTAATATTGCTCATTTTGATGTAAAATAAATTTATAACCTAAAAAATTTATAAACAAAAAATTAGACGAAATTTTTAAAAATTAATAAATTTATTAACCTTTTTTAAAATATCTTCGTTGCTCGATAAAATTGATGCACCAAAAAATAATAAAATTAAAATTGGATTAATTTTTTGATAATTTTTTGAGGATTCTAAAATTTCAAATAAATCTGAAGCTTCAAAATTTTTTGATTTGATTATAGCTGATTTTTTTGTCTCGTGATTCATTTCGTAAAAACATTTTTAAAATATTGATTCATATATTTGAATTAGATCTAATTAAAGCTAATTAAATTTAGAAAATACATTTTTGAATTTTTTAGATAAAAATTTAATTTTTCATAAAGATTTGAATAATAAACTTTTTTAATTTATTTTGCATTGATGCAAAAACAGAAATATTTTATTTTTTAATATTTTCATTTGTTTTACAAAAAAAAAAATTTGTATATATAGGTAAATCATTAAAAAATTATAGAAAATTTTTTTAATATAGTTATATTAATATTTTTGGTACTGTAAATTTTTTAGAGTTTTTTGATTTCTAATTCAAATTCTCAATATTTCTCTTATCGTCAAAAACATAAAAGCATAAACGGAAATTTGGTCACAAGCATACAAATTTAATAATAATTGGATCCAAGCTCAGATCCAAGTAATGAAAATACCAAAATATTTTTTATGAAATAAAGCAATGAGTCATATTCCATATTAAGAAGACATGCAGTTGCCAGATTAAAAACCCTGATTTGGTTCATTTTGGGCGCAAGTTTTTACATACACGAAGTATAAAATCTCTTAACTTTTTAGCCCTCTAGGTACAAATCTCCACAATTCAGATCCAAATAACGTTTTTAGAAAATTTTAATTTTTCAATGAAATTTTTTGGTAATCTATTAACAAAACCATTTTTTCTGGATATAGTCCATCCGAAATTTTCCCTAGAATTGAATTTGACTTTTAATTTTAAAATTCCTTTAAATTCCTGTGTAAAATTTTACGCAGAATCCGAAATTCCTGGTCGGATTTTTATTTGGTTACGTTACATGGTGAGAAATTTCAAAATTTCAAAATTTTTGAAGTGATTTTTTACACACAAAAAAATGCGCATATATCTATTCACTGTGTTTTTAACTACCAGGAGATTTTGATATATTTAGATTTCCGCGATTTGGGCAAAAAATAGTAAGTACAGCCATTTGGGGTGAAAATTTTGAAAAACTAATCCCAAATTCAAATTTTATAAAAAATTTTACTATGGACTGTATCCAAAAAGTATTTTTAATAATTTTTCAGTACCTATTTAAAAAATGAAAAATTTCTAAAAAACGTAATTTGGGTCTCGATTGGGCAGATTTGCACCTAGAGGGCAATAATTTTTTTTAATTTGATTAAAATTAAGATTTTATGTGTTCGGGAAATATTCCGCTTAATAGAACCTAATTACTTTGAAACAGTGTATACCCGCATTAAAACTCTTTTTTGTTTTTTATAACTTACAATAATTGAAAACTTTTGTCACCTTTTGGTAAATCGAGACATTCGCAATTATAAATAATTTTTTAAAAATATTCTAAAGTTCTATTCCAACAGGCAGAAAGTCCTTATTTTATTTTTGGCTCCTTATTGATTTGCTAAAAATCCAGCTACAGTATATTTGACAGAAAAATATTCGGTCTTAATTTTTCATTTTTGCTTACCTTAATTCGGCGTAAAATTTGGACCTAAGTACACAGCTGAGGTACTGTAATTTGCAAAAAATAATTGTTTGCAACTGATAAATTAGTTAACTTTAAAAATGGGTTTTTTCTTTATTAAGTAACAAATAATAGAATAATAAATTACATAGTAAATACAATATATTTTTATGGGTATAATATTTTATCAAAATCACTAACATTATTATATTTAATTGTACTTTTAATTATCTTAGAATTACTTTTTATTGCACATTATAAACATCTTTATTATTATTTTTATTATTTCAATAGCTTTATTTTATTTTGTAGTTTGTAAAAAGGCAAAGTATTAAGGCAGTTTTTGTTTATTGGGTTTTTATTATGATTTAATCTCTCTGTGCCAACAGTTTTATTTATTTAAATCTCTTACTGTTTTTGAACTTAATTTTTATTTTTATTAGATTTTCTATTATTTTAAAAAATTGCTTTTATTTAGGCAGAGTAAGGTGCTGTTTCACAAAAGATAAGCTCTCGATTTAGTTGTAGTAATTAGGAGTTATCGTCTGATATTTTGAAAATTTTTAGAGCAATTTTTTAAACTAAAAAACTGGCATAAATAAGTATATTAACTTCGTAAATAAATCTAAGTATTTTTGTTTTAGAAAAAGTTAATGAAATTTGATTAGCTTATATTTGTAAAATGTTTTAGGACATAGCTTATTAGTGACACCGCCAGAAATTTTTAATGCATCAACAATTTTTAAATGAAGTAAAATTTGTCTAACTTAGTTAATCCTACGTATTTATGGTTACTAAAAACGATTTTCAAAGTTTAGTCCACATTGATGACCAGTTTTTAAATAAGCAAAAATTTAGCAGTAATTTATCAAAAATATTGCTGATTGAGCCAAATTTTAGAATTTTTCCAAGGTTTTTGAGATCAATGAGTGCGATTATAAAATCAAAACTTTAAAATTCAAAATGGTAGGTTAAAAATGGCGGATACCTAACCTCGAAATCGCTAATTTAAGTTATTTCAAGCATTTCAAAAATTGATTACAGTTTGGAAACTTAGAAATCTGCTATTTGAATTTTAAAAATCTGATTTCTGAATCGTGATCAGGGATCTCAAAACCTTAGAGATATACCAAATTTTGATTTGATCAGCAATATTTTTCGAAAAATTGTACTTTTTAAGTTATTTTGGGTGATATAGCGTTAAATACTCAAAACTGACCATAGCAAATTAGATAAAACCTTCATAATTGTTTTTATTGGCCAAAAATCCACACGAACTACTGAGGAAGATCTATTTAACTCCATTTCAAACTTTTGGATGCATTTAACATTGCTGTTGCCTTGACTGTATTATAGTTCATACAGGCCAAAATAATATACGTCTAAGTTTTGTCATCAAAGAAATTTTAATTAATAATTCCGAATGTTTCTTAATTTATACAAAGTTTAGAATATTCCTCACATACCGTCAAGTTGCTCTTGAATTAGTAATTTCCGAGAATTTGCAGGAATTTTCAAGCAGTTATTTGTAAGTGAAATTCAAGCAAAGCAACCTGACAGTTATTTCTGAACTAAAATTTTGTTGGCGTGATTTTGTAGCGAATAAAAAATTTTTGCTACTCTAGAATACTTCTATTATTTTGGTCCTTATTTTTAATTAATTATAATACAATATTTTCAAGATATTTTCAAGATTGTCTCTTTTTGAAATATTTTCATTTAGACTAAATATTAGAATATTTTTATTTCTTGCAATAGATATTGATTGATAATTTTGTTAATATTTTCATTTTTATTCAAAATTTGAAATATAAGTCAGACCTGTAGACAAAGGCAGTAAGATTATTTAAGACAGAAAAATTTAACAGTTTTAGTTAATTAAGCGTATTTTTTATATAAAAATTGTATTTTTGGATTTTAGTGTATAAAAATATGCCGTTCATCAGGCGAAAATTTAGTGAATAATACTTTTGCTAGTAATTAATTTTAGGCCTTTTTTTTGACATTTATGGGGTTTTTCATCAGTCCATTTCTAAATTTTAAAATTTCAGCAAAGTATGAAAATTGTTTAATATCAAATCTCTGCTGTTACGTAACTTTATCTATAGAAATTAATAACTCGATTTTCTTATTTTCATCATAAAGATTACACTCAACCTGTCACAGGGCACAACACTGTTTATATTATACCGAAAAATGGTTAAATTTATACAAACTATTTGGTTCCCATATTTTTAGAATTAATCTTTCAACCATAATTAGGCAAAAAATTAAAAATAACCTTGAAGCTTAAAAAACGTTTTACCTTCATTATTTTATTCCTTAATTATGCCTTAATTTTTTAAAGTATTTTAATCGAATTTGTATAAAATTTAACAAACTCTACTATAAAACAATGTAACAATCGAGCTTAGTCGATAAAAATTTTTCTTAATAGTAATAACTCACTGGCATTTTTTATAAAACACTAAAAATTTCCTACCTATAATTTTTGAACTTATTTTCAAATTGTCAAATAAGCTATTTTTAAGTAAAAAGTTAAATCAACAGAGTCAAAATTAATTGACCAACGAAAACACTTAAATACACTAGCCAGGACGAAGAAAATTGTTTTTCAGATTTATTGCAGGCATCGGCGTCACTACATGATTGAACGCAACCATAAATGTACCTTAAATAATAAAAAGTAGACTTGAGTATAAAAACCGAGTAATTAAATTTTTTTTAAAAGTTAATAAAAGAAATCACCTATTTTCAAAATAAAATCCACCACAATGAGACATCCGAACAATTTCCGAATCAGTCGTCAACGTGCCGCTATCCAAAGCACACGTTCGAATGGTAAGCGAATCTCCAGAATCAGCTGTAATTTTAATATTTTTATGTTTATAGAGCTAAAAATTTTAGTTAAAAATTAATTTACCATAATTTCCATTGAGTTTTAAACAGGCCGTTGCCGGAAACATACCATCCCGTCCTTTCCTTCCGCCAAGACAAGGTGATTCGAGAAATTCGAGACTTCCGTTGTTATGAAATGGATCATCGCATGCTTTGTTATTACCACCGATCGATACGCATTTGAAACAGTCAATGGCCCTTCCTATAAAATGTTAAACATATGTCGTCACTAAATTATCCTCAGAATTTTAAAGTTTGAATCTTATTATTAACATAGTTTTAGCATTATTGAAATTTTAGTAAATTGTAACATTCACCACAATTAGCAATTTGAAGTTTTAATTCAATTTACATTCTCGGCTTAGTAACCTACTTTAATGGTATTGTCAGAGACATATTAATAAATGATTGTTAAATCAAAACTCTGACAGGAAACTAGTAATCCTTGATTTCCAGATTTGAGTAAAACCACAATAACCGCATCGATAAAAAATTTTTTCAAGAGTTATCAAAAACTTTTTAAAAAATTCACATTACTCTTGAAGATAATATCGCTTAATTATAATATTTTTTTTCCCTTCATATTGATGGAAAAAATTGAGATATAAAAAAAAACTGATTTACATTGATAAAAAAAAATTATACAAAAATAAAACCCGGAAGGGGATGAACGAGTATATGATTACGTTCTTAGATTTAATATACTGTAGAAAATAGTTTACTCTTACGGCTTTATGTTGGGGTGAATATCTATAAGGGGAGATTCAGATCGATTTCGAGCTTTTAAATTTAGTAGGTTTTTAATTTTATTTTTAAAAAATTGAGCTTTTTAAATTGTTTTTTTAATTTTTTTAGTTTTAATGAAACGGTTAATAACCCAAAATTTTGGTATGATGTATTCTGAAGTCTGGTTCTTAGGAAAATCATTAAAAATTTTTATGAGAATAACCACGTATTTTAAGATCTGACGCAAGAGATAATTTAAAAAAATTACAATTTTATTTTGAATCTATACAAGCTTTTATAAGATTTTTAATATTTTTTGATTTTCTGTACCAAAAAAATAATACTTGATTTTCTTTTTGAACTGACCGAAAATTAGAATCGCTGCTACTAGCGAAAACTGCGCCAACTTTAATTTATGAACGTCCAAATTTACAATAATTTTGCACAAAGCCCCATACTGTCGTAAAGAAATTTCGAGTCAATTCCTATTTTTTAAAAAATCCAAATTTCACATGGAATACTCCATATAAATGTAAAAAAATAAGGTTTACACAGAGAAAATTATTTTTCAAAAAATACGCAGGTAATTAGAAAAAATAAAACATATTAATTCCAAACTATTTTTTGATATTTTCATAAAAGATTTTTGTTGGTAATTAAAATTCAAAAATGCAAAAAAATTCAAATTTTTAAAAGATTCACGACTTACCAAATTTGAACGAACCAAATAAAATGATAAAGTTCCATATAAAAAATTCATTTGTTTTCTTCATATTTAACTAAAAATTTTTAGTTATTTAACTAAACCTGCATCAGGTCATCTATCGATTGTAACACATTTTAAAAAATTAATCATCATTTTAAATGATAAAAAATCAACTAAAAAATTAAAAAAAATTTATTATCATATTTTTTAATTTTCGAATCCATGATTAACAATAAAAATTTTAACTAAATGAGCGTTAAAAAAAAATTTTTTTGTTAAGCAAAGTAGTATTGAACTAGAAAGAACTATAGAAAAATACTAAAGTAAATACGTGTTGTGATTTTAGTGTAACCTAGGAAACTTGAATAGTAAAAATTATGGTATTTATCGCGCCGACGTCGATATTATAGTCATATTTAATGTGATAGGTAAAAGTAATGTTTAAAAATATTATTGGCATGTAACTACATTTTACAAGTACCAATTACTTATCTATTCATCCATCACCACTCGAAGCTTTTTTTATGCTATGACAATTTTCTGTCTTACTAACATAGTTACAATTTTTTTTTTTTAAATTGTTTTAATTAAATTCATAAAAATAAAATTATCAGCTATTTTTTCGCCCATAGTATTTCTGGAATTTTTTGGCTGCCTAGGCGTGCAAAAAGTATAGGAAATTCTCCATCAAGTTTTATAAATTAGTTTTACGTCCAAATCCTAGATATTAATTTTCAGAAAGGCCTTTCGTATTTACTGTTAGCAAAATAATAAAATATGGGTTTAGGGTGCATATTACCCACTGTATGGAGATTTTTTCTACGATAGGGTTTTTTGCTCGCTAATCTCGAATTTTCGGATCCTCAGAAATTCTTAAAATACCCCACACCGAGGTCAAGCGCATCGGAAAGTTAAAAAAATGTCGAAAAGTTCTTGCTTAGGAGAAATTTTCTAAAGGTATATAAAATCAGACTTGATCAGACCTGACCTAAAGAATTTTCATGAATATTGTAATTGGTTTTTTCGCTTAAAACCCAAATAATTAATTTTGAATGATACACGTATAATAAATACTGTAGGCACATGAATTTTCTTGTTTTTTGTCCTATTTTAAACGATATTTTACCAGCGAAAGTGAAATTTTGTGCATACGGCGTAAAATTGGCAGCCATTTTTTCTGTCATAATAAAAATTTTTAATGTAAATTTTAGCAAAAATTAAAGTTATTGTAGTTTTTACATGAAAAAATTGTATAGAAAGATAAAATTAGAGAAACTTTGACAAAAATATATCACCAATTTAATTTTTTCATGTAAAAAGTACCATAACTTTAAATTACAAAGAAAATTCACGTGGGTGTCTGCCTACAGTATTTCTGGGTTTATTTTTCAAAATTATTTAATTGGGTTTTAGGCGAAAAAACCGAAAAATACGATATGAAAATCCATTAGATGATTAGGTCAGAATTTCTGGTTATAGAAGAAATTGAAAGGAGATAACATATTTAAAAACTGTTACTATAATTTGTATGTTCATACACCGAACGAGGATGGAGCATATTTCTAGACTCCATAATTATTTGAGGCCCTAGAACCGAATTTATAAAAGTTCCTAAATTGAAATTATCCTCTGTCCATAAACCTAAAATAATCTAGGGTCCCTAGAAGTCCCTAAATCGAAAATATTCCAAGTCCATTTAACCCCCTTCCCCCTAAAACGTCAATTTTTCACCCCCTTCCTCTGCCATAAAAAATTTTTCATAAGTGCATATCCAGAGGATGGGGAGCAAGGGGGCAATGCTTTCCTTTGAAATGAAAATTTTTTGTAAAAATAGCACAAGTTTTTGCTTTAATCTAATAAATATTATTTCTAAACAATATAAAATAAAAAACAGTTAAACTTTAAATGTTATGAACGAAATTTAAGCCATAATTATTATTATTGTTAGGTTCTGCCCCCCCCCCGCTTCCGAAAAAAATTTCGTTTTGATTCGGTAGGTTCTTTTACTCGGTAATCCACTCAGTAATAAAAAATCAAAGCAGCGTTTAGTAAAATAACTTTTTTGTGAATTATTTATTAAAAAATTCTAAACATAATTATACTAAAAACTGTGTACACAATAATTAAAATTTTAATATTTATAAAAAAAAAATTAAAAATTCTTGATTAAAAAAATTCTTTTTAGTTTTTAATTTTTTAATAAATAAAAAAAAAAAAATGATGACTTACAGAAATATGAAGTTAAAATATAATGGAATATTTTTAGCATAAATAATTTATTTATATCCCATGGTGTATATTTTAAAAACAATGCACGCGATATATTACTTTTTGTCAGTCACGTAACTTATTCATTATGCTTATATACTCTTTTGGGATTAATCTAGAGTATTTTACTAATTTTGTTTTTTTATCTATCTTTAATACTAGAGATCTGAATATATTAAATAAAATTATATGTATATTTCAGTTTTTTCTATTAGTATATTAAATTTTTTATTATTAAATTATGGATACAAGACTGGTGTAGGTTGAGATAACAGAACTTTTAGTTAATTATTTTTTAAAATGAGACATGGGAAGGAATAAGACACGAACCATTTTTTTTTTAAGTACATACAGAAATCTGCATACTGAAATATTGATTTTTGCTGAACATGTGAGACGAGTGATACGAGAACCATATTCTGAAAATCGTACACTTCCAGGCCTTACTTTGCTCTATACGCTTTATTTGATGATGATTGCTGCTGATTTATATATGCCTATAGCAGGTTATGGTGCTACAAGCTAACGCGAATTGCAAACTTTGGCGAAATCCATATATTTTCTTTGGCCAAGGAATAGCATAGATTATTAAAACTTCAGCTTATAATATAGAGGGGCCAAGGATATTGTAATAAATAATTTTTTGGCAACTATTATTTTTGGCCCTACCAGGGAATAATGGAATGAAGCATAGTAAGGCGCTGGCGAGGGCGCTGGGTACAGATGTGATATCAGTGAAGACTGTTAAACTAGAGGTTAAAAAAAAATCCTGATACAAGGAATATTCTCTAGGAAATCATAAGTAGCTCAACTGGTACTTATAAGTAAGGGCACAGGAGAACCGGGGTCATGGTTATCAGTAATTTTATAGGTCATTAATCATCGGGTAAGCTAAATACTATTAGCAAGTACCGAAGGCGAAAGGTATACTGGGTGGACTAGGCAGTGGTGGTGTAGGACATGGGGGCGGAGAAAAGAAAACAATCTCGCACAAGAAGAACCATAATGATTTTGCGCATGATAAACCAAATAGTTAATCATAAGGGTATATTATTGACCCAAAAAGGTTATTTAAATATTTTCTGATTTTCCAAGATGGTGGACCAAAAAATATACAAAATTTAATTTTCTGCATTTCCTGGGGGATGAAAAGTTGCACATATGCACCCCATTATATTTTCAGATTTTCCAAGATGGCGGACCACAATTTCCAAAATGGGGTGCATATGTGCAACATTTTTTGGTCCACCATTTTGGAAAATCGGAAAATACGTTCGGATAAAAAAATAAAAATTTTTCTCTATGAAAACGTTTCTCTCATTCTCAAAAGTCCCCAGGTAATGTAGAAAGTTGCTTTTTGAATTCTTTTTAGTCCACCATCTTGGAAAAGTGGAAAATATGTTGAAGTAAAAAAAAAAATTTTCCTTTATGAAAACGTTTCTATCATCCTTAAAAATCCCCAGGTAATGTAAAAAGTTCATTCTATTATATTTTTTGATCCGCCATCTTGGAAAATCGGAAAATATAGTGGGGTGAAAAAATGAATATTTTCATCAAAAAAAACGGTTTTCTGAACCTCAAAAACCCCCCAGGTAATGTAAAAACTTGCTTTGTTAATGCTTTTAGGTCTGCCATCTTGGAAAATCGGAAAATATTTAAAAAATCTTTTTGGGTCAATAATATACCTTATGATTAACCATTTGGTTTATCATATGGAAAATCATTATGGTTCTTTTTGCGCGAGATTTTTTTCTTTTTTTCGCCCCCATGTCCTACACCACCACTGCCTAGCCACCCAGTATACCTTCCGGCTTCGGTAAGCAAGAGTATACGCGAGGCAGGGACAAGTTGCAGAAAAGGCCTGCAATATTCCTGAATGTGCTTTTAGTAACATAGATGGGAAAGGATTACCTTCGAAATCAGAATTCGCAATACGAGACTCTTGACATTAGGGGGCAGAAAAAACGGGTCACTGACCCGAAAAAACTAACAAGGGGAGACCGGAACATTTGGATCGCACATAGACTAGAAATGCAAGACTCAATGTTACAACAATGTCATGAAAATGGATCCAGATGGATATCTCCTTATAATACCTATTGTAATTGGGTTTTAGTCAATTTTCCAAGTAGCGCTGTAATATTGCATTTAAAACAAAATACTTTTGGTTGATTTCATTTATTTCGTACAAGAGTCAGTTTCAGTACAAGAGTCACCTTTCATTTTTCGTAAACCGCAATTTTTTATCACTGATTCTCTCATCTTATAGATAATAAACCAAATGACAATTTTCGGCTCAAAAAGCTCAATTTTTAAATTGTCGCTAAAATTGTAAATTTTAATGAAAATGAGTTTCACAGGTCTTTAAAATTTTATTCAAATTTCAAGTTTCGAAAAATTTTTTACTCATCTATTTTGCTTTGGACGTTTCCAAGATATGACTCCACAAATATAGTGATTAAATATGACTTTTTTTAAAAAACTTTTATTTTGAGACTCTATCCTTGAATTATCATATCTGCTAAAAGAACAATCGAAAAAAAAACAAGTAAAGAATGTTTAAAAACTTCGAGCTTATAAAAAATTTTTATTATGTCTTTTTGGGCCAAAAATGGTCATTTAATTTATTGATTATAGTGATGAGAGAATCCGTGATAAAAAATTACGGTTTACGGGGAATAAAAGATAGCACTTTTATGGAAAAAATGAGACCAAACTGAAGTATTTTGGTTTAAATTCAACATGACAGTATTGTTTAGAAAATTGCCTAAAAAACCTTATTTTATAACATTGTTGTAACATTGAGCCTTGCGATTCTAAGCCCAGAAGGTGCGTTGGAATAAACGGAGGGTAACTTGGGTGTTTTATGAACGCATTAAAGTCATCCGTAACTAGAGAGATTGTAATTTGGCAATCGAAATGTTCCGGTCTGTCTTTTTAAGTGCAGAGATAGACCAAAGGTCGATTTTGGGGCTTGATCTGTAGGATGTCTTTTATGACGGTCTGCTACGTCTCAACCTTAAACTAAGGTTATACCTATCAATCTGCTCACGCAAGGAAAAAATTGAATCACAATAAAATAAAAATACGTCATAGCCATAAACTTTCTTAAAATAAGCTCTAATTTTACTCCAGTTTTGTTTCGCTTGGTCAAAAAGAATAGACCTAATTCTTATAAATTTGGGCACTGTTCGAATAAGTGCTGATTTTCTACTCTGCTATCTGATAAATTTCAAAACACAGTAAATTAAGAAAAACTAAGAAACTAAAATTTTTGTTCATTTGAAATTAAAGGTAGCATCGTTATTTTTACCAAATATTGAGAATATAATAAGGATCTAAAGAATAAGGAAAAAAGACTTGTTTGTTCTTTCAGGAATAAAATTGATTAAGCTTTAAAATCCTTATAAGTATTAAATTTTTTTTGTTGAAAATTCTGAAAATCGAAACATCTAGTTAATAAAATTATATGTGCTTTGTTGACACGAGTAAGAAATTTTATTTATAAAAATAATTCTCCCACTTTTAAAACTTTTCATAATATTTACAATAATCAACGATTATTTCAAATAAAATTCTATACAACCCACGTTTATATTTGATTCTTACATAAGATAATAAAATCTTGTTAAATTTTAAATATAATTTTAGTCTTAAAAGTTATTTCATTGTGTTTACACACGACTTAGAAATTTTTAAAAATGTCGTTTAATCTTCTTGATATAGAACTTAAAATTTTATTGTTAATTATTTTAAAAGTTTTTTTTGTCTTACTCTTATCAATTATCATAACATTTGCGATTTATCAATTGACTTACTGGAAAAACAGAAAGGTGTTACACGTGAAAGCATGTCCATTGATAGGAATAAACTCTGCTGTTTATTTTGGAAAAACTTCATTTTGTGAACATGTTAAAAATTTGTACAATTATTTTCCAAGTGCACGTTACTTTGGAAGTTTTGACTTTAACACACCTGTTTTGATAATACGTGATTCTGAATTGTTACGTGGTATTTGTATTAAGAATCACGATGATTGTCCTGATCACAAAAGTTTTGTTACACCGGAAATGGATCCAATACTTGGTAAAAATTTATTTTCATTAAAAGGCGAGAATTGGAAAGAAATGAGAAATAAATTGACGCCATCTTTTACCTCATCAAAAATGAAAATTTTATTCAATTTGGTATCAGAGTGTAGTGATAATTTTGTTAAAAATTTTGAAAATTCAAATTTTACTGAATTTGAGGTTAATTTACAAGAAGTTTTTAGAAGATACACTGGTGATGTTATAGCGACTTCAGCATTCGGTATTAAAATTAATTCGTTGGTTGACAGTGATAATGATTTTTATAAATTTGGTATCGATGCTATTGATTTTTCAAAGTCATCAAGAATATTTAAATTTATCTTGTACAGATTTTTTCCAAATTTAATGAGATTCTTAGGTGTTAGATTTTTATCAAGTAAAGCAAACAAGTATTTTAATAATTTGATAAACGAAACAATTGAAGAAAGAGAAAGAAATGGAATTGTAAGAAACGACATGATAAATTTAATGTTGCAAGCCAAGGAAAAAGATGATAAAAAAGTAACCAATGAAAGCATTATTGGCCAAGCATTTATATTTTTTTTGGGTGGTTTTGATACAACTTCTGTTTTGTTGTGTTCATTGTTTCACGAGCTGTCGCTGAATCCAGAAGTTCAAGAAAAGTTGATCAGTGAAATTGACCAATTTCATAATGAAAATGATGAAATAAGCTATGATTCCTTAGGAGACTTGAAATATTTAGACATGGTTATCAACGAAACCTTGAGAAAATATCCACCATTACCAATATCTGACAGAGTCTGTAATAATCCAATCCAACTGCCACCAGCCAGAGATGGCGAGAAGAATATTGTGATAGAACCAGGAACAAGCATTTTGATACCAATTTTTGGAATCCAAAACGATCCAAACAATTTTAAAAATCCAGAAACATTTGATCCAGAAAGATTCAACGATGATAATAAAAAAAATATCAAACCTTACACGTTTATTCCATTTGGTATTGGACCTAGACAATGCATCGGTAATAGATTTGCTTTGATGGAGACTAAAATATTAATTGTACGTACTTTAAAAAAATTTACTGTTAGAAAATCAAAAAAAGTTAAAATTCCTATGGTTTTTAATAAAAAATCGTTTTCTATTGTACCTGATGTTGGCTATTGGGCTTATTTCGTTAAGAGAAAAAAAGATGATTGAATTTTTTTTCAGAACTCCATAATTTTTGTAAACAATTTATCTTTTGGTAATAAATAAAACTAATTTTGGTATTTTTCAAAATTTGAGTTTTTTATTAAACATCCTTTACTTTTTACCCATTTTTATAAAATTAAATAAATTTTTGACACGAAATGATGCATATACATTGTCATCTATTATTTTGCAAATCGCAAATTTATTGATAAAATTATATAAAGTTTATAAATCTTATCTTTAACCTAATTATAAATTATAATCGCTTCATCTTTTAAAAATAGAAAGTAAATAAAATATACGCATAAATTTCATAAATGAGGGATTCCACGTCAATTTTTATATTATTGATCTCAAACGTTTATTTCACGGTGAAAAATATTTTATTTTCAAGTTCAGATAAGAAATTTTCAAAATAATTTAATTTCATAGTCCAAAAATGACGACAAAAATACAAATATTAGAATGCCTAAACTTTGCTAATTAATAAAAGCATGTCTCCAGTTGAAAATCTAGTTTTAGGTTTGAATTTTTAGAAAATTTTACATGGGTGACGAATTCGTGGCACTTTTAGAAAAGCAGCTGTGAATACGGCCGAACTTTAGAGTTGAAAGTCATAATTTAATATTTTTTAATAAAAATTCATTGTTGAATTATTTTATTTAAAAAAATGTTAAATTAGAAATTTTAAAATATTCCCGCTTGCGACAAATGGTTTTTTTTAGGTAAGTAAATTTATTTTAGAGAAAATTTAGAGCAAATATTTTAGCCTCCATATTTAACTAAATTGAACTTTTCTATTATAAAATGGTCTTTAAAATACTAAATAATGACCAAAATATGTCAAACTAGACAGCAAAAATTCTTTTCGATAAAATATTTTTCATTTGATCAGTTTTAAACTACTAGAATCCAAGTAATCAAATTTCTTACTTGAAAACACCGATTTTTTTCTTTGATCATTATTATAACAGCTTCCTTAAATCTTCTTCAATCTTTTTGCTTGAAAATTTTAGGCATTTGAGTTGAATAAGAAACTAAACAAACAATTTAATACGATATTTTATTTTAACTGTAATATAATAACTACATTTTAGTTAACAATTTACCATGTCATATTCTATTTGAAATTATTCTATTTGAGCTTATGTGCAAATCTTTATAATACATATCAAAAGTTAAAATTTTACAAAGCAACACGCTCCTGCTATTATGCAATCAAACATACATCAAAGTATGCAGAGTAGTACAAAAATGGTTATATTTATTTAATTTTAGTTTACTTTTAAAACCGTGTTTCATCGGTATCAAATATTTCAAAATTAATTATAAAAACAGAACACCAAATTAACAAGAATTTAAAAATGCTATGATCAATCAGTTATGTGATAGCCCCCAAAGGCGGGTCTAAAAATTTTTTTGGGGGGTGGGGGGTCATTTTAATCAAATTACAAAAAATTCGCTAAAAAAGGAACTTAAAATTTTTTTGAGGGGGTCAAACTGGTACTTTTCATTAATTATGTAACGTAAAATTAGCTAAAAAAAGGTAAAACTGACCACTGAGGGGGTGTCAGTTGACCCCTTTGACTCCCCCCTGTATCCGCCACTGGCCGCCTCAGTTTAGTCTAACACATCTTGGGCGCAGATCAACAAGGCTTAATATTATTAAACAGTTTTTTTTCAGACAAACTATCAATAGTAAGTCAACAAAAAACTTCAAGTATACCAGACCTTTATGTCTTGTCACTTTTGCCTAAAGGTTTTAAATCTAGTTTCGAATCTTCAAGTCCTCCATTTTTTGCTATTTTAAATAGGAGCTCCAGAATATGATTTACAAAAAAAAAAAACAATTTTTACCGAAAGTCTTATTTTCCTGCCGCTAAGTGTCGTTTTTATTAAAAGACGTTTTTCCTCGCCACTGATAAAAAAAAATCATATAAATGACCCTGGCGGGCCATATAAAAAGAATGCTTCAAGGTGTACCATTCCAGGAGAAGCCGAGTAATTCTTTATTTTTTTGGTCATAGACCGTATAATATTCTATTAACATACGAATTCTTCTCATTATTTTTCTGAGCTTTTCATATGACCAGATGTAGAACAGTGACTGTAAATTTTTTCCATATTTTAGCATTTATGAAAACTATTGTCTTAAGCTAACAAGATGAGACCGGAACATTTGGAACGTCAAATTACAATGTCTAGTTGTAGATGACTTAAATATGTTGAAAAAATCCTGAAAACTCCGTTTATTCCAACGGACCTTCTGAGCCGAGAAACGCAAGCCTGAATTCTATAAAAATGTTATAAAATAGGTTTTTTAGGCGATTTTCCAAATAATGCTGTCATCTTTCAATTCAACCAAAACACTTCCAGTTTGTCATTTTTTTTCTATAAGTTCCACTTTTTGAACCCCGTAAACTGCAATTTTTTGTCACCGATTCTCTTATCACTATAGCCAATAAACCAAATGCCCATTTTTGATCCAAAGTGACCAATTTTTAAATTGCTGCTAAAATTGTAACTTTTGATAAAAATGAATTTTATAGGTCTCAAAAATTTTGTATACTAGCTTCAAGTTTCCAAATAGTATATTACGAGCCCGTGTCCAGAAAAGTAAAGAATGGCCCAAATCGCACGTAAATTTAGAGGCGAAGCCGAATTACGTAAATAATAGAGGCGAAGCCGAGGTTGGTAAAGTGCGATTTGGGACTTTCTTTATTTATGGACAAAAATCGTATACGATTTATCTTTGTCAGTGGCGAGAAAACACGACTTTTTCGGTCGCACAGTGGCCGGGAAATACGTGTTTTCTGGCCGCTTACAAGAAAAATTGTTTGTATCCAGTGACCCAAAAAATAGTAAAATTTGTTGACCCTATTTTATAGCATTGACGTGAAATTGAAGCAAGGAAATATGGATTTAAATAGTATGTTACGATCTATCGCTAGAAAAATAAATAATGATCCAAATCGCATCTAAATTACCTTCCGATGTGAAGCCAAGGTTGGTAAAATCTGCGATTCGGGGCATTATTTTTTTATAGCCCATGGTCGCATAGGATTTTTCTGTATCAGTGGTGAGAAAATACGTCTTTGTCGGACGCAAATGTTCTGATAATCAAAGAATCACTTAGGCAAGTATCCAGCGAGGAAGCCAGCTGATCAAGATACTGGAAAATTTTTTAAGCCTATAGCAAGTGTAGTAAATTCTGAGCAAAATTTTACGAGTGACCTTTACGACAGGCAAGCGAAAAATCATTTTTTTTTTTTTTTTTTTTTTTTTTTTTAAAGGATGTAATATTTAATTATATATTTATTCGTAGAAACCACTTTTTTCATATTCTACTTTTTCAGATAAAAAAAGATTTTAAACTCTCGATTCTCTGAATATAACCACAATAAATACAAAAGTACAAAAAATTTATATTATTCTTTATTTTCTGAGCTACTGTTTTTTTAAATTATTATATTTAAAATCTTGGGAAAAAAAATTTTAATATCAATTAAAATAAAATTTTATTTTCAAATAGTACAAATTTGATACATTCATTATATTATAATTTATGCGCGGTATAGAATCCGAATTATGAAATTTAAGATTTCTCTTCTATACATGAAATATAAGTTTCTCATGATCTTCAAAAGAATGTAATTATATTATGAAAATTATAGCCTCCTTTTTGTATTCGTGTTTTATTTTATTCTTTATTTTTACTCCTCTCAGATTTTTACCAAGTAGTAGGTACATATTTTTACATTTATTTGTAAATTTTAATTTACAAGATTTTTATGTGTTTTTTTTAGTATTTTTAAAATTTATTTATTTAAATAACCAGAGTTTTCTGCGCTAGTTAAATATACAGAAAAATTTATGATTTTTTATTTAAATTTTCGCAAATTTTATAATTTTACCGAATTTTTAGATGATTTATCAGTAAAATTTTTGGAATCAGAATATAAATAAATTGGGAAAATAAATATTTAAAATAAAATAGCTGAATATTAGCGAAAAATCTCAGTTGCTGATTTTGTGCACATGCACGCGGTGTAACGATGCGCGCGTCGATCGAATTCTAGCATAAAGCGCGAGAATAAGATTAAAAAAATTGATGTGTACACACAGCCTATAAAAAAATGTTAAGTCAGAGGTTGTATTGGTAAGTGATATTTTATACCAAAAAAAATATGATAAACAGTTAATAGTGACATTAAAACAATTTTAAACCGTTAAATTTAACGCGAATTTTCTGCATAAATAAAAGAATTCTAGTCAATTCTTTTAATGCGCTCGCGCATTATCTCTAATATTGACAACAAGGGGTTGTTTTTTCTAGCGAGAGCCGGTGTTTATTTGCAATTTAGATTGTACGAATAATAAAGTTTAAAAAATGAATTTATCAAAGTGCAATATCAAAATTTTAGTGAAAGACAATTAATTTTGACTTAGTTTTGTGAATTTTCGTTTAATGGAGTAAAGTTTACATGTTGATGCAGCAGACAGGATGGGGCAATCGTCTAGCAATACCGGACATAGCGGTAAGTGGTTACTGGCCTTGACATTTCCAAGAAATTATATCCGTTTAATTGCTGCGTCTTTATACAAATTTATATCAATTTAGGCTAATTTTCAGTTCGTAAAATCAAATCATAAACAATTTTTCGTCGGTATTAATATTTGTTAATTAAAAAGGTAAGCTTTTACACGAGGTTTTTAAAGTTTCAAAGGCATAATAAAATTTCCGGAATGCAATAATAATCCTATTTGTTAAAAATCTTAAAATAGAAAAGCATTAAAAAAAATAAATATTATGAAAAGAGTTAAGGTTAGGTATACATAAATACACCATAGAGAACGATCAGGTGTTCTTTTATGAGATTTTTTTTTGTATATCTTTTATACAATATGAGTCAGTATAATATAATACCTAACTAGTTAGTTATGTATCTTTTTATTCACTTTCTCACGGGTCACGTGAGATTTTTCGTTGCTAGGCGCATTGCGAATATATGATCAGTTGGTGTTATTGTTAGTGTGCTTTGTGTATGCGTTCAACTATATTTATCTTTTGAGATCCATGATTTTATACGTTTTACCTTAGGTATAAAAAAGTTTATGAATTTTTAAAAAAAATTATTTACATAATACTTACATGTTGTAGAAAAGCATAATAAAGAAAATTTGAAGAAAAAAAGTTTTATGCAGAATATAATAAAATCATATTTTATGCATAGGAATATTTTTACGCTGCATTGTACTTAGGTTCATGGCTCTATTACAGATTTTTTTTCGAGAGTATACTGACCTACAAAATTTTTTTAGGTCAACTATTTCTTAGAAAAAACTATTGTAATTATTTTACTTGCTTTTGGATATTTATTTCTTAAGAAAATAAACTTTTATTTTATTTTATTAATGCAGAATAGTATTTTATTTAGATTTTAAGGGTTGGTTTTTTTTTTTTAATTTGATAGTTAGGAATTGTATAATAAAAATGAAAGGATATTACCAAAAAAAATTTTAGTTTTTATGATCATTAAAATTTTAATAATTATTTAACTTGTTTTTATTATTGCTGGTAGCTAGAAACCACGCATTTTTTATTAAACGATAACGTGGCCGGATAAGGGGCGAATTTTTGTCAGTCGAAGAAAAATTGTACATTCGACCAATATAAGAAGAAACTGACCCAAACCAAAAAAATTTGCCATCCTTGGCTTCTACTTCGAGCAAAACACGAGGGGGAGAGTTTATAATGTTATACTGGACCTCTACTGGACCCAACAGATTTTATCAATTTATATGTATACTTTGATTGCTGACCACGAATTTCTGGTTATTTTTCAATTTTTCAATCATATAATAAATAGTCCCCCAAGAGGGTTTGTTTTTACCATATTGTCGCTTTAATTTTAGGGGTAGTTTTGATTTAATCTTCTTAACCCTTATATGCAAGTTATAGTGAAGTATTCAAAAATTTATATAATTTCCAAAATCACTTTGAAAAAAATTGTTCTCCGATAATTTAAAAATTAAAATCTGAATATTGGGAAGAGGGGGGGGTAGCTCTCTTAATTTAAGGGTGTCGTACTAATTTTTAATCTCAAATAATATAGAAATTCGTGATCATTAACCCCCAAAAATCTAGAATATTGTAAAATTACAATAAAATAATTAATAAAAAAAATAAAATGAAAATTTTATCCCGTTACCTCTTAATATAACCAAACCCATACTTAGGGGTAGTTTTCACCCCCTTTAATTAACCAGGGTAAAATTTTCATAAATTATTACTAAAAATAGCTTTTTCACATAAATTAAAAACTGAATGTATAAGAATATATAAAACACCATTTTTAGGGGTGTTTTTGACCCCTCTTTAACTCGAATATTCAAATATTTATAAAATATTGCTTTATTTTAAAAGTAACGGCAAACAGATTTTTTTGAATGACATATTAATTAAAACTTAAAGCTCGACTTAAAGTATGAGTACTCCTTTTTAGAGGTAGTTTTTTGCTAATTTAAGGGTTAAACCCTAATTCCCCAAAAGAAATTCCCTACAATTTGTGAATAGCGATCTAAGAAACCTATACTTGACCAAATCTGTTGAGGGTCAGTAGTACTTAAACAATCAAAACCGTTATTTGACTGGAGTATTCACCTGTGATAATTGGATAATATTTAATTTGCTTAACGTTTGGGACATTCAAGGAATTTAAGGACATTCTTCATTTATTTATCCTTGGGTTGTTATGGAAAATAGTCCTCAATTGACAAACTTACTTTTATAATTTGTAATTATCACCTTTACTAGATGTTAAGATTCTAAACCCAAACTATTCTGATTCCCTAAGCCCGTATATTATTCCCTGAGTTAAGTCCCTGAATTATCTCTGCAAAGTCCCTGAGCTTTAATTGTTCTAAGTCCCTAAATCGAATTTAAAATTTTAAATCAGAAATATCGGGGTGGCAAGTGACCCCCCATGCCCCCCCTTTAATCGGACATTTTTACACCCTCCTTAAACTGGACTCATTTGACTCCCCTTGATTTTCAGATTTCCAGGCTATACCCCCTCGCTATAAATATGTTCCATGTTAAAAGGTTAACGAAAAGTGGATCCACGTCTGCACCATAAGTAATTAATCCTATTTTACCAATACATCGCATAATCAATAAAAAGTTTATTTTATTAAATTTAAGGTACCTTGTGGTCAATATATTGGTAAAATTGTTTTATTTATACACATTTGTAAATTTAACACGTTCAGCCTATATTTAATATTTTAGTAATATAAGCAGTATAATATATATTTTAAAATTTTGGTCGCAGTAAATATATGAAATCAATAAAAGTATAGTAAATAAAGAAAATTTTATTAGAATTAACTAAGATCAAATAACCGCTATTAAAAGTTACTAATTTTCAAAGTTTGTAAATTTCCGAAAATAATTGTAAGCTCACTAAAAAAACGTAAGTTTACGCGTGCAAACATAGTATCCTGGCAGTGTACGGGAAATTTAAAAATTTTTGTTTAAGAATTTTCTAAAAACAGCTATAATTTATTAAAAAATGGTCATGAATTCTTAAAAAAAAAAATAAAATAATTTTTTACAACAGCAAATATCGGTAACCAAGAAACCAATAAATTCAATAAAAAATATCTATATTACCGACTGCCAGTAATTATCCCGGTACTGATAACAACTCCCTCTTAAGAAAAAACCTAAAACTGAAAAAATTTTAAATCAATATTAAAATGTGTAAAACTTTATTATGTGATAATTATATGGTTACTTTTATGAAAAATTATTTTTATGGTAATGAAAGATAATAATTTATTTAAAACATGTGTTTTATGTTATATGTTAATAATTTCAGTATTATATAACGTGCAACTAAAAATTATTACGAGTAACAGATGTTTTTTATGTTGTATAGCACTTTTTTCATGCGGATATTTTTTAAAATATATTTGAACGATAAAATAAATATTTTTATAATTGTATTTTAATCTAGATTTTAATTAATTAGTTTCTATTGTGTAATCTGAAATTAATGAATAAAATGTAATTAAAATAAATTTATTTAATCTACAATTATATATTTAAATAAATGAGATTCTCGGAGAGCTTTTGATACTAAATTTTGTTATTAATTTTGTTATATTGTTAAGTTTTAATTGTTTACAATTTCTATTGTATTCATTTAAATATTGTTTAAATTTTTGAATTTATAGAAAATAATATAAATTACTTTTTTCTTTGAATCGCTTTTCTGTTTAATCTTTTTCAATTTAATTTAATCGCTTTTTTTATATTCGTTAAATTATATGTTATTTATATTTAATAAAATATTCTTTTATATACACTGAAAAAAATTTAGAGAAAAATTAGTCCGGTTTTAAAGATGAGTTTATAACATTGAAATTGAAATTTACAGGGTGAGAAACAGATTTTTACAACTAAAATTCACTTGCTGGAAAAGAAATTCAAATTCAGGGGTTGAATCCAATCAATTGTGGTTCATGATTATCTAATTTTAATGTAAAAGTGCTATTTCACGAAATAAAGACTACAAAAGTGACGAAAATAATTTAGAATTATACGTATACTTTATGAATTTTAGCAATTAATTAATTTCTGTGAAAATAACCCGAATTTACGACTGGTTTGGCTTTATTTTTGATTATTCACTATAATTTATATAGAATTCTCGACTCACATTGTTGTTTTACGTGAAAATCAGTGAATTGGGAAATTCCGCTCCATCAAGTTCTAATTTTAATTTAATAAAAAGCTAATCCTAATTTGGCCAATTTGCAAATGAATAATTTTTGGTACGTGCTTTATTCATTTTAGTCCAGAAGTCGTATATGTTAGATGTATGCACTCTTTTTTCCTAAAGTTTGTGCAAGGCTACTTATATGTGATAGGTAAGTTTTTCGATACGCAGATTCAAATTTTTAGGTTCCGACCCTGAATAATTAGCCCTATTTAGTCGATTTTTAAGGGTATTTTGACATATTTTATAAGAAACTTTTAAAATTTTCCTTAAAATAATAGACAATATATTTTTGAGGTGGCTGGATATGAATATTCAGATCCCTACCCCGAAAAGTTTCTGCTATCATTTACGGGGATCTATTGGCCCGTTTTTTGCATTTTTCTAAATATAACTTAAGATACTTATCTAATTCTAATAAAAAATAACTGTGTTACAGCTTTTAGGTTCGCTGATTCCAAATTTTCAGGCACTGGCCATGACAAATTAACCCTAATACCGAAGAATTGTATCTTTTAGTCAATTTTAAAGGTTATTTTCATTCATTTCATAAAAAACATTTCAAATAAAGGTTAATCTGTTTTTGAGGCCAGGACCTAACAAAATTAATTAAAAATTAACTAAATATTCTTATTTAGCGATCTCAAAAACATATTGCCTATCATTTTAAGGAATATTAAAAAAGTTCCCTATGAATGTCAAAATAACCTTCAAAATCGACCGAAAAATACAATTTTTCGGTATTAGGGTTAATTATTCGGAGTCGGAATATAAAAATTTTCTGGTCAGCGGCCAGAAAGCACGTATTTCCCGGCCGCTGCGCGTCCGGCAAAGACGTGTTTTCTCGCCACTGATGCAGAAAAATCGTATACGACCCTGGGCCATAAAAAAAGAATGCCCCAAATCGCAGTTTACCATCCTCGGCTTCGCCTCGGAAGGTAGTTTACGTGCGATTTGGGACATTCTTTATTTTTCTGGCCATGGGTCGTAATATACTATTGATATCAGCGTATCGAAAAACTTATATATCGTATTAGTAGCCTTGCACAAAGTTTAGAAAAAAAAGTCATCTAAAATATACGTCTCATGGAACTATTTCTAGTTTAAGTTAATTTTTTATTATTTCCATTATTAATCAATGGTGGATCCAATGAAGCGGTGGTGGAAATATTTTAGAAATTCGTCCATTATAGAGGTGTTTTCTTTTTATCTGCCCCCAATCACGAATGGTTAAAAAAAACTTGGTGTGCAAAATTTAACAATTCGCAAAAATCGAGCTATCAGAATTCAACCCCCATCGAATCAAAAAAATCCTTACCTTTTTTCCGCCGTGTATCAACATTAATTTCCATATTAAAATATAAAAACCTTGGTTAATAAAAATTATCACGTTTATCACCATTATTAGTTTTAGTTTAATAATACTTTATTGTTAATATAAAAAAAAAAGTAGCATATATAGAAGAAGAATAAAAAAACTGAAAATCCCAATTTTCCCATTTTGTATGTATTAAATATAGCAGGTTATATCCAGGGGTATAAAGAGATTACTTTTATATATACAGTCGTATATATATTGGAATGGACAAAAAAATATAAAATCTGTATAATATCAAGTGATTTAAAAAGTTTTTAGGTTATGTTGTATATTTCCTAACCTAGAATTCATATTTTAGTTATCACGTACTTCAAACCACGTGTATTTTAACAAATAAATAAGTAATTTAAAAAACCTAACCTCTAAAATGAAATAATTCAGATGAGTAAAAGAATAATATAACAGTGTAAAAAAAATAATAAATAAGTGCAGAAAAGTGTAGGTATATACACAAAAAAAAGTATATAGAAAAAGTATCCAAGCGTTATAGGTTATACTCGTAGTTGTATATCGGGTATAAATATCCATTTTGATACAGTTGGATACTTCTTCTTCTTCTTCTATTTCTTCGAGAATTTTCCACGGTTCGATGAATCGAATATACGCGATGTGTTTACCTGAAAAGCTACATAAAAACGTGATCTCTTTATATTATATACCAACCTCTTTCTTTTTTTAGAACATCTCTCTTAAAATCTTTCGCATCTGTTTTGAACCTTTGAAAAATCATTTTTATTAGATTTATTGATATTTTCTGTGCTTCTTCTAGATGTTTATTTAATATATTTACAGTTAATATTTTTATTTTTCATCCACTAGGAAAAAAGACGAATTTTTTTTTCATCTTTTCTATAATAATAATAATAATAATCTGAAAACTAAAGAAAATAGCGAAAATCTGTTTGAATAAGAAATAAATGCATATACATTTGTTTCTAAGTCGGAGGAGGAATAATATAAAATATAAATGTGGAAGAAAGAAGGACAGGAAGTTAAATCTGAATTTATTACTTTGGCAAAGCAAATAGCAGAACCTTTTTAAACAATGAATTTTGGACATCAAATATAATGTACATTTTATTTTTTCTTATTAAAATATTTTTTTCGAATAAATTATATATATTTCAATAAAATTTTTGTTTTTTATCATTTATTTGAATTTATAGCGTATAATCGTGTAAGTAATTATCTAAGACTTAATGTGAAATATTCAAGTGTGCTTTAGATTTAACATTTAAGGTTACATGAAATTAGTTTAAGCTATATTAACAGACTTTATGGAGTTAATATTATCTTCAAATAACGCGATAATGAATTGTTCTAAATGAATGTTAATATTATCCTTTCTATAATTAAAGTGATAAATACTGTCGCAGCTTGAGACCGGGATTTTTTTGTCCAATACCCCTTCTACTGAAACGCTAATATTTTTACTGAAAATGGTTTTGGAAAAAGTTTTTCTCAACGTCAAAAAGCCCCAGGCAGTGTAAAGAGCTTATTCTATTATGCTTTTGGTCGGCCATATTGAAAAATGAGAAAGTATACTGGGACCCAAAAATGAAAAATTTTATTCATTAAAATGTTTTTTACAATTTCGAAAACCCCCGAAAATGTAGAAAGCTTATTCTGACATGTTTTTTTGATCCACCATCTCGGAAAATTGGAAAATATGCTTGGGTGAAAATATGAAAATTTTCATCATTTAAAACGTTTTTCTCAACTTTGATAACTCTTCGGCAATATAAAAAGTTTATTCTGATTCAAAGAATCATACACTGAAAAAAAAATCCGCTTAACGCAATCAGTATTCCGCTTGTATTTTTTGAATTAGAATTTTTTTATCTCTTTAAACGATTACAAATGACTTACGAACGCAAAGAAAATTAAAAAAAAATGTTTTTCCCGCTCACTTGAGATATTTGTGCATCGGTTTAATGAGAAATTTTTTAAAAAAATAACTAAAAAGTAATTTGCAATCGTTTGAATAGAAAAAAAAATTCGCTAGTTTCAAACGGAATTTTTTTTTCAATGTATAATTATTCGGAAATTCGATAGCCAGAGCATCCTTAACTAAAGTTTTTCAAAAATATATGAATTTAGATTTATTTTTGCGAGTACTCATTGAAGAAATCTAAACAAAAGAAGTGATTTTCATTATCTACACTTACACCGTCCAGTCTTATAACAACGAATTATTTTTCTACTTTCGCCGTTTTTATTGCAGGCTGGAACATTGTTGAAAACGGTTTACTTAAATCCTTTTTGAAAACTTTTCGCATCTTGAATATTTTCGTTTTCGTTGTTTCTTCAGCTATACCTGAAGCCGAGGGAATCTTTAAACAAATCTTTTGTAGTTTTTTCTTGTCTTCTCATGAAAAACTATTTACATTTTTTAAGCACTTCTATTGTAATATTTTTTCCTTTTTTCCAGTTTATAGCAATTCAGATTTACAAGTATACTTCAATTTAATAATCCTCCAGAAACTTCAAACCTGTTATTCTTGAAATAATATTCTCGGTTATCGAGACAAAAATTTAAGCTTTTAAAAAACAAATATTTTAGTATCTCAATTTTTCAATACAACACCAACGCGTATTTTTTTAATTTCTATTTTTACTCAAGATATAAATAGTAATTTTAATTGCACACACGTACAAAACATAAAAAATGTAGTTTTTTTTAAAATAAAGATAAAACCAATGCCGTTTTTTTATTATACAAACCAATTTAAAAATTAAAATCAATACGATCCCAAAAGTACATTGGATTTTACTTTTTTTTCCAATTACATAGAATTCGCGGTTGACTGGATCAGAACACGCGGTTGATTGCGTATTTGGTTTGGTTTTTTTTTTGGTCAAAAACCGATCAAAAGTAATAAAATTCGATATTTAAAGGATATTTTGATTACGCTAGGGAATTGTAAAGCAATTTTTATTTAATATATTTTACAAAATAATCCGAAATTAATTGCTTGTTGTTATAAAACATCTCAAGCATGTAATAAGTATTTTATATTTAGATAATTAGTCGCTAATGAATCTGAAAATCCTCGTTAATTATTTGTATTAAAATATTATAATTCTAAGAACCTGGGTGTGGTAAATTATTTAACTTTAGTTTTTAAAAATACATTGTTTTATAACGACTATAAAAAGCTTATAGCAGTTTAGCTAAAGTTTAGTGCTTTAGATTATAAAACGTGTATAATACATATTTGAAAAGGAAAAGTTTTTAATAGTGCATGTAGAATAAATTTAGAATAATTTATTACTCTAAATTTGTACATGTGGATCATTTTTAGATGCGTGTTTTTATTGTAGGATTAATGTTTTTAAAATTCAAAAATTTACTGCTAATAATTGTTTATTGATTTTTCATTAACTTGTTGTTTTTAAGGATTACTTCAAGTTTTAATTTTAAATTATTCAAAAATATTAAAGAAATTACAAACTTTTAAAAATGAGTATAAAAAACTTTGAAAAAGTTAATATTAAAACAGTGAAAAAAATTATTAAGAATATATATTATTTAAAAATTAGTATCTAAAAAATTACCAACTCACAAACCATTTTAAGGGCCTTTAATGACCATTACTTTAATTAAAATTTATATTGAAATGGGTGGAAATGTAGAGTTGCTTATAATATATTCAAAAGGGAGTAAATAAGACCGCAAGCAGGCAAATTCCTATTTTTAGCTAAGGTGCATCGTGATCGAAGAATTGATGGCGCAAATAGAAAATCTATGTGCCAAAAATCACAGGCTTAAGGAGCGGCAGGACTCAAGTGAAGTTTCGGTAGAGAATGTCAATGGTAGGATAGGTGTATTCCTGCCAATATAACAGCAGATACAGGACTCAATTTCACAAAAGGTCCTTAACTTAAGGGATACAGAAGATATATTGCCAAAATATCAAGGTGGCGTTACACTGAAGACCGTCCAGGTGTGGCGCATAAGATTACGACGTTTAAGTGGTCGCAGCTGAAGGGTTATATTGCAATGTTTGGTGCGCTGAAATCAACACATGGGAGGTGCTTAAAGAAGAAATACAATGAGAGATTAGTTCGAAAACTTCACCGACAAAAATTTATTAAGGGATGTTAATCCACTGGTGTAAAAAAGAAAAAGCACCGATGGACTTTTCTTTTGAATTGAAAGGCTTAAGACTATGCGACTATGCAAGAAAGAAACATCCTTGGCTACATCATTAAAGGGGTAACTGATGATCAGCGACAACAGATGATACCATACACTGCAAGAACGTTTGAGGAGCTACATGATTGTCAGAAACTCATGGGAAATTCTCTGACAGCACCAGGGGTAAAAAAACTAATACTAATTATAATAATCAGACATTCGAAGAAGACGTTTAAAGTGATAAAAAATATATTTAAAAAGAAAATCAGGGCTTTGGTAACCCTAATCGAAGAGGTAACTGCAGGAGTTTTGGATTTTGCGTAGGTGGCATTTCTTAAAAGAAGAGTTATGGTTATTACAGGTGGTAATTACCGCAGCAAAAGGAGATGAAGGTTACATAGCTGGTATACCTTATGTATTTAAATGAAATTAATGGTGTCTCTCTGAAAACAAGATATTTACAGTTAAAATATTTGGTATATTTTATTATTGTATAGAATCAGATAGGGAAAAAGATATAAAATATATAGAAATTTTTCGAATACATATTATTTTTGAGTTCTTAAACTATTTGAAGTCAAGATATTTCTTAATTTTATAAAATAAGAAATATTTTATTTGGTAAAAAGTAATAATAAATTATTAATGTTTATATAAGACAAAAACAATAATTTGGAGGCGAATCCTCTCTCGTAGAGTAAAATACACAAAAATCTGTTGCTGACACGACAATATTATACACTAAACAGAAGCACACATGTGTTCGCATCCTTCTAAAACACATCTATTTTAGTCATCAAAATTTACAATCTGGGTCAATCCTAAACAAACTGTAATATAAACAATAATTTAGTCTAACCCAAATACTAATTAATAAAGCCAAACTGCAAATGACTAGTAACTTAAATACCAATAAAATTTTAATATAAAAATCCATAATTATGTAAAAAAATTTTTTATGTATCACCATATAAGTATAAAAATGTTACATAACATCTTTCTTAAATTTTATGACACGAAGCTTTTGAAAAAGAGTAATAACAGTTACATTATATAAAAAAGCCTTATATAGGTTTTGAAGAATAAAATAAAAAAGTAACATTTATACGTATAACATTGTATAATAGAGCTTGTACGATCAGCCCAGATGTTTTTGTCATATGGCAAACATGTTGGTTATAATAAAGTACATACATAATAATATTATAATATACTACTTCTATATATATATATATATGACTGTTAGTCACTAAAAACATCGTCGTCTTTAGGGAGCCTTAAAGTAAAAACCACGGTTACCATTATTATTATAATTCTCATTCGAGGGAGTATAATAATGTTCTAACAAAGCTCTAGATAATTGACCACATATCGTGTACGTACGAAAAATATAATAATTATTATTTGACTCTTTTCTGTATTAAAATAATAATAATACAAGGTAAATTATTGTAATACGTGTAATATACACAAAGTTAACAATATATGTTAGAATAATTAAGTTAAGCACGTGTCTTTAATAATAATTTTAATCTCCAACATATAAGGTACATAACCTAACTCTTTGTTAAATTTATATATTATAAGGAAAGTTTATAGAGAGAAAGTTGTAATACGTGTCAAATATATATTGCTAAACTATTATGTATAACAAATCCATATGCTCAATTTTAAGGTTAATTATCTATTTGGTTTAATGCAATTAATGAATATTTTTGATTTTCAATACTATAATAATTATATTTTAGATCATACATATTTATAAGAAAATATTTTACATATGGGCGATTATTTCTCAACCCGGCCACCCCCCTCTGTCCAAAAATGGTGGCAACTTAAAAAGATTTTGGTTTTCTCAAATTGACTGAAAAAGGGTCTAGTTTTTTATTCTCATTGGCCTTTTCAACTCTGTAAATCTAATTGGTTGATTTCTTAAAAAGTTTTGTGAGTGCTATGTAGTTTTTAAAAATGGGTAAAAAACGGCTACTTTGACTGATGATATCTCTGAACCTACATATCCAAAATAAAAAAGTTTTAGGCCAAAATGGTAGTTTTTAAATACATAATAAGTGTGCCAAATATCAGGAGATTTGATCGAGTAGTTTCAGATTTAGCGATTTTCGGGTATTAATTCTCTTTAAAAAATGGGTCAAAATTTGTTTCAGAATTACCCTTAAAATTGCTAAATCCGAAACTACTCGATCAAATCTTCTGATATTTGGCACACTTATTATGTATCAAAAGACTACCATTTCGCACTAAAACTTTTTTATTTTGGATATGTAGGTTCAGAGATATCATCAGTCAAAGTAGCCGTTTTTTACCCATTTTTAAAAACTACATAGCACCTACAAAACTTTTTAAGAAATCAACCAATTACCACGCAAGTGGTCTCATTTTCTTTGTTTTAATAAATAACAACTTTTAAGAGAAAAAAATTTCAAAAAACTTACCGTTAATCTACTTTTATTTCAATTTTTCTGTTTTTAAAATGTCGACCAGCCGCCGCTCAGTGCCTAA
The DNA here is from genome assembly GCA_022575985.1 of Anagrus nilaparvatae. Taxonomy (NCBI): domain Eukaryota; kingdom Metazoa; phylum Arthropoda; class Insecta; order Hymenoptera; family Mymaridae; genus Anagrus; species Anagrus nilaparvatae. Next base: position 5,946,141 of record JAKSXM010000107.1, read on the forward strand.
AATGGGCACAGTAGATTTACAGAGTTGAAAAGGCCAATGAGAATAAAAAGCTAGACCCTTTTCCAGTCAATTTGAGAAAACCAAAATCTTTTTAAGTTGCCACCATTTTTGGACAGAGGGGGGTGGCCGAGTTGAGAAATAATCGCCCATATATAATTGTTTATTCATGTATATGTGTGTGTGTGTTTTAGTTGTAATTTAGAGAATAGGTTATAAACTTTGATAAACTTTGTTTTATTTATACATGTATAAACAATGTTAGATAACAGACGTTTTACATTTAGTGTGTCTATTATGCATGTATACAATAAGGAATTTTCTATTTATTTAAATATACTAAACGTTGATTTTATACAAGGAAATATCCTACCTTCTGCATTTTGATTTTAGGTTAGGTTCTTAATGAATAACAGAATTTTCATATTGTTTGGAATTTAATTAACATTTTTATAATTTAGCAAATGAAGGTTTTGTTATGTACTATATAATTTAGAATGTCGTGACCTGATTTTAGGTCCGTTTTGGGATAGTGATGGCTAGGATAAAATAATTATTAACTAAAAACTTACAAATTATATGTTTATTTTATTTAATCAACGGGTGTAGCCTGTGACTAATGTCTTATTTTAATATTACATTTCTAAAATCTAAATGTTACTACTCAAAGTTACTCAAAGACTACCTTGATCAGTCGTCGTGGCTTTGTAGCCATCGTGGTTGATTTTGCTTATCTTATCATAAAAATGGTTTTTTCTATAGACAAATTCCTAAATAAAGATAATAGAATTACTATTTATTATTTCATAACATATTTAATTCGGTTTAATCAAAAATATTGTTTGAGCAATAATCGAGCAATAAAGTATATGTTGTCAAGGTTAGATAAAATATGAAGGTATGTGACAGAATGTTTTTTTAATTATTTATAAGAAAGAAAGTATGTATGTACTTTTTAGGTTAACTTATTTTCAAAAATCATGCCCAAACTTTTAAGTTTGTTTCGCAAAAAAGATGATGAATCCATCGAGCAAACTAATTCCAGATGATTTTATAAGACGTTTAAATATCGCCTTGAAGAAATTCACCCCCTTAAGCAATTTCAGTTGTTTTGAAGGCACAATAGTGTTAAACACCTTGTTGAAGTCAAATTGGAAAGTAAGCGTCAGCAAGACAGTTTTGGCACTAATTTATCTTTCAAACTTAGTTTCTATTGGATCATGTATTTTGACACTTCTCAGATAACAAGCAATTTGATTATCTGCAAACTTTTCCAGCATCTTAGAAAACTTAAGAGGGCTATTGGCCTAAAGTCTGAAGTAATTGTTGATGTTTACTTTACGGCGATGAGAAGAGCTTTTTTTCATGTCAACCAGAAAACTCCTTTTGATAGAAATGTAATTTATTGAAGAGTTTCTTCAAGAGTCCGATTTTCTGAAAAAATTTTGCTAGAACCTTATTTGGGAAAACCGTCAAGATTTCAAAAATAAATAAATTCTTAACTGATTTAAAGGCTTAAAGGATTAAAGTTTCAGTAACACACACTTTGCTATTATCAATACTTCAGAAATCTGAAATTATTTTTGATGAGATATTTGATTTTTAGCTCTAAATTATGTACCATATCTTTCATAAGCATTTCTGAATTATTTATTTACAAGCTCTTAAGCGCATTTAATTTAAAAAAAAGCTTATAAAGATTTTCATTAGTCGACAGAAACTCAATACCTCATTGATGTTTGACTGACATTAATTTGTTTTTAAAACAATTCTCTTCACGATGTCTGAATTTATAGCATTTAATTAAGTTTTTAGAAAACTATTTAATTATAAACATTTTTTTTCTTCTAAAACCAGGGCTTAAGTATTTTCCTACTTTATTCTTGAAATTTTTTCTTTGTAAGGTAAGAAAACATAAATAAATATATTTTTATTTAGCTTTTTTTCTTTATCGTTTTTTTAGTGCATTTGAAAGCCTTTTAAGAAGTAAAAAGCTTCTTATTCCATGTCAGTGTCAATATCCGATACGGATGTCAGTCGGCAAGTTTGTTATATACAACTGTTATTAGCGATGCTTTAACGTTAGGATCTTATTTATAAAGGTTAAATTTATTTTCGAGCTAATTACCGATTGAAAATTGAAAGATCAACAAGCGTTTTTATCGCTTTGTAATTTATTTACGATTTAAGTTTTAATTTATCTGAGAAAAATAGAATTTTTCGCATGAACAAATCAGCAATTTATCTTAACGTAAGTGCAATCCTTTTTCTGTCTCCCTGAATTCATCTTATTTATCCTCGTCTCATTTCAGTGATTCTTTGTTAACTCAAGTCTCACCTAATGTTGTCTCGAACAAGACTGTTTTGTTCTAGTTGCATTATTATCTTCCAGAGTTCTAAAGTATACACGACGTCACATAGGAAATTCAATAAAATGAAACATTAATTTATAGCTGCTTAAATGCATTTGAAATTACATTTCATTTATATGACAATAAAATAATTCAGAAATTATACATTTAATGAAAGTTAGGAAATTTACTGCTCATAAATTAAATTAATTATATACGCGAAATACACGCTGTAATTAATTTAATTTTAATGTACACGGAAAAAAATTGTCAGATTAAGAAGGTGTTAACTACTTCTAATAAAATTTCATAAAATTATTAATCAGGTTAGAACGTTTATTAAAGATACACAATATCTTCACTTTAAAAAGTAACTTCCTTATATTAACAAAAAAATTAGAAAATTTTCGAAAAATTAGTAAATTTTCAAAAAAATTTGTAAATGTTCGAAAAAAATCGTAAATTTATTATATTTAGTATATTAACGAAAAATTCGACATTTGTGAATTCATAAAAAAAATAGTCGTAAATTTACAAAAAATAATTGTGAATTTGCAACTTTTTTCGTAAATTCACAAAAAAAATCGAGAATTCTCAAATTTTTCGATAATATACTAAATTTAGTAAATTCACGATTTTTATCGAATATTTACAAATTTTTTTGAAAAAATTCTATTTTTTTTGTTCATATAAGGAAGTTACTTTTCAACACGTGTTGTTTTGATTAAGAATATTTCATAAATTTGTATTATCTATCGAAAATCGATTACCTGACGTGTAATCTGTATCTAACCTAGCATCCTTTTATTAAAAGAATTTTCCATGTTACAAATAATTAAAAATTTATTAAATTTAGCAAGTTGAGTTATATTAAATTTTTTTATCACAGGATTCAGTGTATGCTTATAAGCTCCCAGTTATTAAATAAAAGTTTCATTATTTTTCTAAAGAAAAAATGAAATTTGATAAAAAAAATTTTAATAAAAATACTTTTTTAACGTGTATAATAACGTGAAAATGACAATAAAATTAATAAATCGATATTATAAATAAACGCACATATGCGAAATATCGCTATTTATAAATTTAAAATGACTAAGAATTTATTTTGTTCGCAATAAAAAATCTATAAAATATTTAATGTAAAACATAATTTACAAATAAATGCATTTGGCATCAAATCAATGAATAATATTCATTATGCTTTTTATAATTAAATAATTGCTTGTGAAATATATAAATTTTTTTTACTGGGTATTTATCAATAATGTTAATGTAATCATTTTTGAATTAAATTAATTTATTCATACATTGATTCGAATTTGAATTTATGGCTGATGAGTTGGACTCGAAGAAAATAAAAAATATAGTTTAAATTACATTTTAAAATTATTGAAATTACATGTCACTCTTGTTACAAAACTCATTGCAATTTCATTTGTAAGTTAAATCGAGAATAGCGTTACAAGGAAATAGAAACAAGGACCGCGGTCAAACAATTGCTTCTGACATTTTCAAAATTATTTATCGCTGTTTCGAAATGTCAGCTAAGATTGGAACATAACAAAACGTAAGAAAGCAAATATAGAGCTTAAAGAGGATAACCTACACATAAAATAGTATTTTTATTTTCTTTATTTGCCATGAAAAAAATTGGAACGCATGTTTTTAATAGTAAAGTTATGAAATAAAATTGAATTTAAATTGAAGTAAAAAGTATTTAATTTTAAGAGTATGCTGAGGCCAATAATTAAAATTCGATTCATCAAAATTGGTTTCTTTTTTTGATGCTGTTATCAAACTAGCAAACCCACGTGTATAAAATTTGGAATTCAAAATCTACTGATTAACACCTATCGATTAAAAAAAAAACGCATTAATACGATAATTTGAATCGATTTTGATAAAAAATGTTCGAAGGTTTATAAATTTTTTCTTTATCAATATTATTTTAAATAATCCAACGGCGTTGGGAAGTGAAAGAGTTAAAGAAACCATGGTTAAATTTTGGTTAAAAAATATTGATTTTAAGTGAAATTATAGTGACTTGAAAATGACTATTAAAAGTGTTTGCCCCGTTTTTGGCCATAACTATTGTCCTAATTAATTTAGATACCTGACCTTCCGTATAGAAGTAAAAGAAACAATTTTCTATTAGAAAAATTTTATCCGGATGTTTTGTGACCATTTTTGTGGAAGTTATCTAATAAAATCAAGCGTATATCTTTTTTAAACGGACAATATGGTAACTGATATATAATTTTGCGGTCAAAACTTAGTATTCTATCACAGTTACCAACAAAAAATAGTTAGTGCTTAGTGCTTGCTAAAGCTTTGTAAATGTAAAATACAAGAAAACCGGAACCCAAAACGCAAAAAATGAAAAAAAATTCGACAGTTACAAAACTATCTGAAAAATCCCATGTACCCCAATGCTTACAAACTTTAAATTTGTTTCCAAATAATTTAATTACTTTAAAAAGAATAAGAATATTTAGAGACTTAATTTAAATGCAAAAAAACGTTGTGTAAATATATTTTGTACTTCACCAGTAGTGGTGTTTGTGTATAAATTTCTATATAAACACACTATAAAGGTATAATAAATGTTCATTTTTGTTTTCTAATAAAAGTTTCTTCTTAATTAAAGAATTTGTTTTAACGAATTTTCCCAAACTTTAGCGTTACATTGTTATAATGCATTTATAAAACTTGTTATCAAGATACTTTTCAAATTAACAAATCTAAGAATTAATATAAATGATAAACTTCAACTTTTTTTACAACTAATTTAAAATACAATTTTTTTAAAATCGCATATTTCTTATAATATTTGTATTCTAAATTCAATATTTAAATAAAGAGAAAAGTAAATTGGAAATATTTTTATATTCAAAAGAGGCCCAGAGGGCAAAAGATTTTCATTTAAAATCCTTGACATAACAGAGAGTATAAATTTGAACTGTGTATTCTAGAGAGTAAATGTATATGTAATTTAGGTTTTAAAGGAAGTAAAATCAAGGAAAATCCTGTTGAGTAGTTTAGAAAATATAGTTTTAACCCAAAAAGTTTTCCTTATATTCATGGGATGCCTCGTACCTTTTCTTCAGTTTACAAAGCTTTTCTCGATATGTGAATGACTCGATGCTTTGTGAGAAATTTAATATACACAACACACACATTTTAACTTTTGTTGTTTGAATTTTTGGCTCCTAGCCTAAATTTAATAATTCATTTTATTTTATATGGTTGCTTTGTTATTAACAAAAAATTATATTTTATACTTATTTTATCATTTATAAGACTTCCTTACTTTTAGATTATATCAAATGTGCATAAAGTTGCTGTAATTTTCTATAATGGAGTAAGTTTCATTATTAAAATTCGTTTAAATACATAAATTTTAAATAATTGTTAGGATATTAAATTATTTGAAACTATTATTCTTTATCTGATTAATTTATGGGTTAATTGCTTGAGGTTAGAAAAATGGTCTTATTTAGAGGAATGGATCTAATGGGAGCTAGCTATAGTTACGTGTGCCCGGAGAGTCTAAGATATAAATGATATCACCTAAAACTTACTTCAGCTAGAGATTTACCTTGTTCAAATGAATCAATAAAACTTCATATTTTACGTACATTTTATGTAAGATTTAATCAAAAAAATATTTTAAGACATCCTACAATAAAGCTTGATCCATGGATTACCTGCTTTTACCACAAAAAAATCATAACATTTACCCGTCTGTTGAAGATTTGGTACCGAATTGTACATGTAAAAAGTGGGCTACTAAAAACTGTGGTTGCAAATCATCTGGCCACTGTTTGCAGACGTAAAGTTGTAAATCAATTTTCAATTTAATTAGCGTTAATAATTTGTTTATTTGTTAAATTATTAAATATTATGTATTAAATAAAGAATAATTTTTTAAGGCAAAAAATAGTTACAATTTTTATATTTTATATTTTTTAAAAATATTTTTCTAAGAAATAAATAGTTTCAAAATATAAAAATTATTTTAATTTAACATTGTCAAAAATATAAAATTATACTACTTGTATTTACAAAAATTAATTTGAAAAAAAAGAGAATATTTTGAAAAGCATGTGACTTTAACTAAAAAATCTTTTCAAAGTTGAAATAAATATTTATATTACATATTTGGGTGCTAAAAAATTGGAAAAAAACGTCAATTATTGGAGGTTACGTATGGTAATAATTTTACAGTATATTTCAGCGCCATCTACACGAACAATATTCATTTGAAAATTATTCAAAAAAAAATTTTTTGATAGATTGCTTAGATTCTAAACGATTTGATAAAATGGTTATTTTTCAATCTGATACGCTCTATACACCGGTTTTGGAAACAATGACCAAGAAATTCAGATTCAGCGCACCAAAAAATACGAGATTCACAGGTTTAGCTAGCTTCTAGACTATAAGGGGAAGTTGAGAATTGAGGGTTTGGTAGGTGAATTTTTTATTCAAAGTTTTAAATGTCAGCTGTTTTAACATGGAACATGTTTATAGGGAGGGGGTACTTCGGAATTTGAAAATTAAGGGGGGGGGGGGTCAAATTTGTCCCATTTAAGGGGGGGGGGGGTCAAATATGTCCCATTTAAGGGGGGGGGTCAAATGGGACTTGGAATAATTTCAATTTTGGGACTTAGAATAATTTGGGTTTAGGAAATCATAATAGTTTGGGTTTAGAATCTTAACATTTAGTAAAGGTGATAATTACAAATTATAAAAATAGGAAATTGTATTTTTTTTTTGTGTGTCTATGCTGTAAGATTACAGATGTAAATGTAAGTAAACATGTTCCATGCATTTTGGTTGTGTGTACACAAACCGGTTATAAATTTTTTTGAATTCAAAATATGAAATAAAATCTGAGATAATTTTTCTAATTTAGTTTTTCTATTCTCTGCAAAAAGCTATGAAGTAATTTTTCAAAAAAGCTTGATTTTTTATGTAATTTTTGGTGAACAGTTTTTATAAGTGGTATTTACCTATGAAATACTTTAAAATTCAAAAAACCTTTTTTTAATGATTTTCCGAAATTTTCCAGGCTTTAACAGTCACCAAAATAAAAATTCCCACTTCACTTTCAATTTCCTCCGAAAGTTTTACAACAGAGAAAAAAATTAGTCTTTTTGTAAACCAGGCATATATATTATCGAATTTAAAAATGAACAATAAGTTACCGAATAAATTGTTCGCGGGCTTGTTTCATAAAAACTTTATTATAGGATAGAATAAATAATTTGTTTCGAAATTTATATCATAAGATTTTGCCCCTAAATACTCAAAAATGTCACCATAATTTTTGTTTTATATTATTTAAAACGACTCTTCTTAAAAATTCCTAGTTTTCCAACCATTTTCTTTGAGGGTTATTTTTACTCTCTTAACAAGTGAAAGTCCAGCTATCATAACCTCTGTGTCTGCTTGTTCTTTTTTATTTTCTTCAGGGCTGAGACCTGAGTACAGGTTAGGTTGGTAATTTTCGACCACCAACCTGAACCTGTTATTCCAATCTTCAGTATTACATTATTGGTTTTCTGTAAGTTGTTTAATACAGCAGAGTATTGATTCCATTAAGGAATCGGGTATCTATATAAGTGCAATAGATCTTGCCCAGGCTAATCTAACACTCCTTGGACGTCTTCCTCTTCCACGAACAGTTGTCGGTATGCCTAAAATATAATTTTTTCAAAGTATTTAAAAAACTCATTTCTTCGGGTGAATGATTTTTAACTATCATGTAAGCTTCTTGCACTTCGTCAACCAGAAACAGTCATGGGCATACCGAGATAAATGCAATATTTACTAATGAATAATTATGCGATAATTTAGAGCTATTTAGCGCTAATTTTTTCGATAACCGCGATAAAACAAATATCGTTACTGTTATCATTATCGAATCCGGTGTCCAATATACCTGAAAAACAGAGGAACACCATTTTATCAGCAAAAACTACCCCTTTTTAGGAGGTTTTTTGCAAAATTTCGAAAGTAAAGCTAATATGGTCAAATATATATTATTTCTTGATGATGGATTAAGAAAATATTGCGATTTTTTTATAATTGACCAAAATTAGGATATATGGATTAATTATAGAGGGTGAAAACTACCCTCAAAATTTAAAAAAATAGATAAAATATGATAAAAGTTTATTTTTTTACTTTTTTATTGTGGAGTCAAGTATTTAAAAATATTTTATGCTAATTTAACCATAATAAAATGCATTCATCCCCCTGGGGGGTAAAAACAACCCCTAAATTTATAAATACTAGACTATAGCGGGCTCACGTTGTTCGCCCGCATTATAATTTCCCCTTAGCTTTATTTAAAAAATATCATAGAAATATAGGTTATAACCTATAAAGAAAATAGAAAAATTCAAATTTGTAAACAAACAATTTGATTGGTCTTTATATTATCCACAAGATGGCGGCCCCCATAAAGCCCATCAATTTTTATATAATAGACATAAACACCATGATAAAATTGTATTTTTTTTACTTTTTTTGTGGAATTTAGTATTTATAATGTTTTATGCTTTTTGAACCATCTTAAATGCATTCTCCTCCCTGGGGGGTAAAAACAACCCCTAAATTTATAAATACATAAAAACCATGATAAAATTTTATTTTTTTACTTTATTTTGTAGAATCACTTCTAAAATTGTATCATGGTGTCTATGTATTTATAAATTTAGGGGTTGTTTTTACCCCCAGGGGGGTGAATGCATTTTATGATGCTTAAATTAGAATAAAATATTTTTAAATACTTGTCTCCACAAAAAAGAAGTAAAAAAATAAACTTTTATCATGTTTATCCTATTTTTTTAAATTTTGGGGGTAGTTTTCGCCTTCTGTAATTAGCCCATATATCCTAATTTTGGTCAATAGTAAAAAAATCGCAATATCTTCTTAATCCATTATCAAAAAATAAAATATATTTGACCATATTAAGTTTACTTGCGACATTTTGCAAAAAAAACCCTAAAAAGGCGTAGTCTTTGCTGATTTGAGGGCGTTCCTATATTTTCAGTCCTATTGGACACCGGATTCGGATTCAGCGACCCAAAAAACAGAGCAAATCTCATCCTGTCAACAGGTTTCAACTCCAAACCTGCAAAATGATTGCAGTAGGAGTGGGCATGGGCCGGACTCAAAAGTAAAATTAAAACAGAAAATTTATAAATTTCAAAGAACAGCTACCAATTCAAGATCTTTTTTTAAAAAGACCAGAATTTCTAGTTTAGTTTCATTAAGACTTACTCACATATAAAAAATATTAAAATGCAGTTTTTTAAGTAATATTTTTTGATATTTTATTCTATTTATTCTTCCATAATACTTATGACTTTCCTCTTTAAGCTATTTAAATGAAGAGCTTTTTAATAAAACATTTCAAAGTAATTGTTTTATTGTTGAAAATATCATTGACTAAGAAAGTATTTTTGTATTGTTAAAAGGATCTTTTAGTATAAAGTAATTTAATAACTCAAAAGGTTTGAACAGTATACTTGCAAGTAAACTAGCTTTATAATACGAGGTACTTGCGGACACTTATTACTACAATGAAATAAGAAACCAAGAAAGTTGATAAGCTTGATGCTAATGAAAAAAAAACTTTAAAAACTTTTTAGAGTATAATTTACCTCAAGGTATAAAACATTGTAAAAATACACAAACTATTGAGTTTTGATATATTTTTTGATTTTTATTTTTATTATTCTTTATAATTTCAAAGTAGAAAGAGATGTGAAGAACATCCCTTTGTGCCCTTGTTGCTGAATGTGCTATTTTAGCAATTTTAAGCTTATTGAAATAAATAATTCAGTAGTAACAAACTGCTAAATTATTAAGCAATTTGAGATTCAAATTTCGCAGATCCCTATATTTTAAGCTTACCCAAGACAATCCTGAATATGTTAAGTAATGAAATTTTTCAAGTGTAAAAAGACACAAAAAATAGTAAAAACAAAGTATCTAAAAAATTTTCAAAGAATTATTTATCTAATTTTTTTGAGGTTATAATTAAGTATTTTAACCTACATAATCACATTTGACATAAAAACTCATATAAATTGCTCTTCCATTTATATCCCAACTATTTATAATTAAAAAAAAAGGGGAGAATTTTTTAGCAGCATAAATCGAAATAATTAGTGCAGAAAAATTTAAGTGACAAGTATTTTTTTAAAAAATGAGAGATTTTTAGATTAATAATCTGGTGATTTAAGAAACGAATCTTTAATTTTATTATGGTATTAAATGAAAATTTTTTTTTTTTTAATTACAAAAGTTTTTTTGAAGAAATTAAATTTCGAATTGTGTGTGTTAGTTAGAATATTAAAAAAGTTTTGTTTGTTTGTTGTTTTATTAAAAATTAAAAAAAAATATAAAATAATTGAAAAAACAAACAGAAAATATTTTTTCAAAAGAGTATTAAATTATATTTTTTTATCAACCAAAATAATAAAATTTTATTTTTTTATTTCTGTTCATATGAAACGTTGAAAAGAAAGTTATTTTAATTATTGATAAACCAAATATTTTTTTTGTTTGGGAATGCAAACGTGAAAAAAAAATTTATTTAAAAAAAAAACAATAGAGAGAAGCCCCTTAAATTTAAAACTAAAATATTTTCTAACCGAATCTGAATATTTATACCATAAAAAATAAGCTAAAAAAGAAAACAGCTTATTATGTACAAACTAAAAATAAAAAAAAAAGAAAAATGAACGTAAAAAAAATATGATGTTACGTACAATAAGTCAAAAAAAAAAAAAATGAAAATTAGAACCGTACGCATTAGATACATTTCTCTAAAAGAAGACGTGGAAAAATAGCAATGTCAGACAGATACACACACATAAAACTTGAATAGCAGTAAAAAAAAAATTTAACTCGAGGCGAAAACTCTGTACGTGAATAAGCGTCAAGTTTTTCTATAGCGTGAGCTTTTTCTTCTGCTTGTTTTATTATTCTGTATTTAACACGTGAAATATATGGAAAATTTACGCATTAAAGTGTATTTTTGTCGAGATAAAAAAATTATTGCTTTAAATGAGCTTTTCTTTTTTCGAGCTAATTTCTAATGCAATCTTAATACCAAGACTAAGCTCGAACAAAGTTTAGTATTTACTGATTATTCTACTTATAAGTTTAAGCTCCCTCCAGACAATGACTTAAAAGTTTGTTATATGAAAAAAAATTTTGAAACCCATACAGAAAATGAAGTTAAACTCTAGGCAGATTAATAATATAAATTCAAAAAACGATTTAAATATTTGAAATTTCTTGAAAATCCATTTAACAGGTTTCACCATACTTTACTGTACACAGTAAAAAATAATTAACACAATATTACTACCGTTTAGTAAATTTACTACACTTGTAGGGAATTCTCAGACGCCCACGGTAGAGCTGCTTCGGTTGAATTGAAAATCAGAAATGTCAATAAATTTTAAATTTACTACAAGTGTAGTAAAATTACTAAAAATTGCAGTAATATTACTATTTTTTTAGTAATATTACTAAATCGTGTAAATTATTTTTTACAGTGTATATTATTTATTAATATTTTTAAACGGGGTTAAAAGATCTTTATTCAGTCATAAATACATGACGAAATATTTTTTAGCAATAATTTAAATACCCAGGACATTTATACACAATAATATATCATTTTAATATTAAAGAAATTTAAATATTTAGATAAATATAAAATATTATCATAAATGTCAGTGAATAAAGTAACAAAAAGCACCTATAAAAGCGAATATTTTAGATAAATAAGAAAATTTGAGCCCCCTTTTTTCTTAAGCAAATAATACTTTGTTTTTTTTATAAAATTCCCTAGTGAAAATTTTACTTTCAAGGAAAATGCGAATTTTCTAATGCAAAGACCTAGATTTATAGATAAGACAATAGAAATTCAAACGGTGTGGCTTTTCTAAAGGGATTTAATATTAGAAATTCAGATAAGTTCAGTCTGTTTCACTGTTTACTAATCCTTTATAAGTGTCTTTGTAACTCTTAAGGTATGTAGGTTACACGTATTTTCTCTCTCTATCTGTGTGTGTGTGAGTTTGAGAATATCTGATTGAGCGACAATAGAGTTTAATATTACGCATATCAGGACTGTAAGCGGCTTTGAAAAAGTATTAATTTATTATCATATTTGCATTATTTTAACAAATCGTGATGATTAAAAAAGCTCTTTTTTTTACTTTTTTGTAATATTTAAATATACAAATGCTGAATTTATTACTCAATTTTAATAATTTTTTGGATTTTTGAATAGTAATCGTTGTAAAATATTCTTAGTCCTTTCTTTTGTAAAAATTAATTAATTCAATTATCAATTAATGGTTCATGAAAAGTAATTTTTTACAGTTTTGTTAAAATGAATTTTGTACAATGTAAAAAGACTTAAATTTTAATGACAAAGAAATGAAAACTTTTATTTTAATTTCAAAAGGATTATTTTAAATATTTTAAACTAGATTTTCTAAGTCTTTCTTGATAATTTTACTTTTAATATCGTTAAATAATTGGTAAAAAATGAAAAAAGATTTTTTGTTAATACTTCAAAAAATTCAAAAGTTGTAAAACGCTCACTACCTGCTAGATCTTGGGAATTTTCCTCTTTTTAAAAATCTGACTCCCACAATTATGATAAAATTTTAGATTATTATTTTAGTCAGAAAATTATCAGTCGTTGTATTAGTTGCTTATTTCTTTCTTAATTAACCAGGCATTTTTTTGGATCAATCGATGTGTTTTTTAATTATCTTCATTTCCAGTAAATTTTAGTTCATGGTATTCGTTTTTTATAAACTGCATGAGCCAATTTTCAAAAATTTTTTATAAAACAATTTTACTAATTATATTTTCTGGATATTTAGCTGTTGAAAAAAATGAAAATAATTGGAAAAATTTTGAAAATTTTTTTAACTAATGTACTGAATTTAAAGCAAGTGGTAAAAAATATTTTTACAAAAATTTAAGCTATTCGAACGAACAGTAAAAAAATGTTTCCAAGTCAGTTAATAAAATTGATCCAGCTTAAATCTGATTATCAGAGTTCCGAGCTTATAAAAATAATAAAAACTTTTATTCTCATAAAAAACTTGTTTACTATTTAACGAAAATAAAATCTTAATGAATGTTTTCTATATTTTTTATCTCTTCAACAAATAAACTATCCAATTAAGATGGAAAAGCTCATATAACTTTTTTTATTGACTAATTTTTTTAATAAAATAAAACGTATTTATTTAAAAACTTATTTTTTAATTCCGCTCTCATAATTCCATACTTTTCGTTCTTTATTGGTATAGAATATTTTCTTCTCAAAAAAAATGAATCTCGAGAGTCTTTCTTACTTTGACGTCATCAGTGTACTACTTTTTTTATACACAGAGAATTGATAAAAAATTTTATTTATTTTTTACTCTGTGCACTTTCATATATGAGAAATAGCGTAAATACCAAAAATTCTAACGCCAAAAGTTATATATCTTGCTTTTTTTCAATAAACTTGATATTATTTGCAAAAAAAAAATTTTTCAAATTAAATAATCTTTCAATATCTCGATGGAATTTCATTGAACTTTTATGTAGTTTGTTATCTGACTTTATTATTTGACGAAAATTTAATAAAAATATTTTTTAAAATTCTTAAAAAAATATTTCAAAGTACTAATTATTTAAATTTAGTACTAAAAGAGTACTAAAATCTCCATAATATGCTTAATTACGAAAAGTAATAAAAGAAAAATTAAAAAACAAAAAGTTTTTATGTAATATCAAATTCATTCAAACTTTTTAATCAATAAAGATATTCAAAAAGAAACTTTTTTTTATCTAAGAAGATAATTTAAAAATTTATTTTTCAACGTAAAATTAGGAAAAATAAAAAAAGTTTTATATTTCGTCTTATTATTATTCCTCGTTTCAATTCCAATAAGAATCCACTCGATCGAACCATTTTATAATTTAGTTGACTCTCCTTAATTTTATGCTTCGATAATCGTTCTGTATCCTAGAGAGTGTAATATGATTAAACGGATTCTCAATATTCTCATTTTTTATTCAATGCTTCTTGTAAAATGTCCTTTAATTAAATTATATACTTATTCTTTTGTTCAAATATTAAATACGAGTTTAATATTTAAATTTTTAATTTAGAAAAGGCAGGTTTGCTAAATTTTCGTTTATTTATTTTTTAGATTTATGTCTTTTCTGTATTGATTTAATTAATTTACTGAAACAAATTTTTTAATTTTCGCTACATCAAATGAGCTTACTCCCAAGTTTTATTCAAAGCTGTATTTTAATCAGCAAAGGTGCAGGTAGCGACAGCAGTTCATAAGGCGATGCACGTATAGGTTTTCTCCCAGAGTACTCCAGTCAAAATACGGGGGAAGGGGGGGTTTTATTGTTTCTGGCCACCACCAGATTTGGTCTACTGCACAGGTTTTTTGGGTTGCTGAACACGAAAATCGGGGTCTTTTCTATGAAAAATTGGGGTTTGACAAATTCGACAAAAGTTAACCTAAAAAGAGCATTTTTGCTATATTCACTATAACCCTTTGAAATTTGGTACTCGGGGGTTTTTCGGGTCGTTGATCACGAATATTGAGGTAATTTTTATGAAAAATTTGACCTCCACCTTTGAATCAACAAGCGAAAGTTTTGCGGGGACACTTTTTTGATACTCCAGTCAAATCACAGGGGGGGGGGGGGGCTGGTATTGTTTGTGGCCGCCATCAAATTTGGTCTACTACGGGTTTTTTGGGTGGATGAACACGAAAATCGGGGTCTTTTCTATGAGAAATTGGGGCTTGACCCTTAAATTAGCCAAAACTACCCCTAAAAGGGGTGTATTCGCAACTTTTGCTCTAGCCCTCCAAAATTTTGACAAATAAGGATTTTTGGGGTCACTGATCACGAATATTGAAGTTATAACTATGAAAAATTACCCCTTCACCCTTAATTGGCCAAAACTACCCCGAAAGGGGTGTTTTCGCTATTTTCGCTCTAGCCCTCCAAGATTCGATATAATAGGGTTTTTTGGGTCGCTAAATACAAAAATTGATGTCTTTTCAATTATATCTTAACTCTTCACCCTTAAATTAGCCAAAACTATCCCTAAAAGGGGTGTTTTTGCAACTTTTACTCTAGCCCTCCAAGATTTGGTCTAAGAGGTTTTTTTGGGTCACTGATTACAAAAATTGATGTTTTTTCAACTAAAACTTAACTCTTCACCCTTAAATTAGCCAAAACTACCCCTAAAGGTGGTGTTTTCGCTACTTTTGCTCTAGCCCTCCAAGATTTGCTCTAAAAGGTTTTTTAGGTCGCGGATCACGAAAATCATGGTTTTTTCAATTAAAAATTAGGACTTCACCCTTAAATTTGCTAAACTACTCCTAAAAGGTATGATAGGTATAAAAAAATGAATCATAAATTTTTAAGAAATAAGATTTTTTATTCTTAATTAATCATTACATATTCTTCTAAAGAAAGTACAAAAACGTACAAAAAAAAATAATTTTTCAGACATTTTTTAAAATTTATACAATACAAACTTAGCCTCTAAGTTTTCATTATCTAATTATAGTCACGTGACTTGCTTATGGAAATCAAAAGAAAATCATAAGTTTACGGATAGAGGGTTACCTTATTAAAATATATATTCTGTAAAAACTCACGATGTAACTGAATAAATTTGTAATAAAAAATATTTATTCTCAATTACCTTAATAATTTTCCTTTTCACCAATTTCTGAATAGAAAAATTAAAAATTGAAAAAATTATTAACTTAGTACCAATAATACATAATTTCAAACAAATACCAATTTTCAAACCACAAGCATAAAAAACGAATCTAAAAAAATTCCTTTTCCATTCATTTTTTCCCTGCATAATATCGAATATTAACTTTTTTTACTCAACTTAATACACTGTACTTTACGTACAGAAATTCTTTTTATCTCTTAAAAAGGGAAAAAAAATTTAATTAAAAAAAAAAAAAATTGAGATAAAAAAAATAATATAAACGTTATGGGAATACTTAATAATTTAAATATTAAAAAATATTATTAAACAAAATATAGGAAAATGAGTGTATGTGTAAAGATAATAGAATAAGGGATGAAAAAAATATTCAGTTTGGAATTCTACTGGTCTCCATGGAAATATGCGAGACAGAGAGAGGAAAATATAATACACAGTTGTCAAGTTACGATTAATTATACCAAACTTGTGTGCACAGTCGTTTATAATTAATGCACAAGCTTTTCCCGGATGACACTCTCGAGAACCTACGGATGCCTTTTTCATATTTTCTTAATACTCGTTTATTTCAGCCACTTTTTTATTCATTTTTTTCAAAGATTTCAGTTCTACCCTTGTCCTCTCCGAACAAACAATTATTTCAAGTCTGAAAATTTCTATAAAAAAAGCATCATAAAAAAAATTCAATAAAACAAACAAATAAAACTTTTTTTTAATACCAAAAAAAAAAACCAATAAATAACCAAAAAAAATGAATGATAACCGACGTATCAAAAGATTTTCAATGTAGCAGAAGAATTAAAAAAAGAAATTTTTTTATAAATATTTTTTTTTCATCCCTTAAAAGAATAGAAAAACTTTTTTTTACTATCTCATCTACAATTAAAAAAACTACCCTATATAAATAAAAACAAGGGTGTTTACTTTGCCCACGGGATTATAAAAAAAAGTGCAAAAAAAAAGTTTATATTCACCACAGAAAAAAAAAATTTGTGGTATTAAAATAAATTGCACGTAGAAAAAAAAATGATAAATTTTTTTTTATAAAAAAAAGTTTGATATTTTAAATAAGCCAAGTGAATAAAGCAAGGGTGCTTTTTTTTAGGTGTAAATAAGCAAAACTAAAATGACGTAGCGTGTTTTTAAGACTGTCCAGATGAAATTTTATAATTTTCTGTACGTAAATAAAGGGAAAAACAGCTCTTATGTGCGAGGATTAAAGCTCCTTTGTTGCAGTAAAACTACCCCTTAATGTTTGTCCTCGAGCGTTTAATTAACACTGTAGGTGCGTCCTTCTCGCACTCGAGCGAGGGGTGTTAGCTACCTTTAAAACTAAGTGGGCACGTATAAAACAAACAACGTACTTTATGTCTTGGGGTATTGTATTTTAGTTTTAAATTCTTTGATTTATTGTGCGTGGTTTCTGATATTAGGGAAATTAAAACCAAATCTTTTGTTAGGAAAATGTTTTACTGTCGAATTATTTTATTTGGGCCAAGTGAACAAAACAACTTTTAGTTTATCACGTGATTTTATTCAGTTTTATTGAGAATTTCAATTAAAATAAAAAAATATTCCAAGTATGTACTTAAATTGTTTATCGAATATTAATTTTTTAATGAAATTAAATTTCATTAAAAATATATGTTGAGTCAAGTGGAGTCAGAATTATCATAAAATCATATTTTCAAAAATTTTTAATTATGTACTTGAATATGTTTTCCAATAATTATTACATTTACATTACCTCAGTTACTCTTTTTATTTGAAAATTTTACAATTTTTTTCAAACATAAATTATTACTCACAATGGAAAATTTCTTTATGACATAAAGAACCATCCCCTATTTTTGTTTACAGAGTGTAATTTCACAGAGTCAAGTGTCACCTGATATGCAATATAAAAATTGTTAATTTTATTTTTCGCTTGTTTAATGAATTTTTTACTTTATAAATAAAAAAAACTTTTTTAAATTGAAATATTTTTGGAAAACTGATATCACGAAAATACCAACCTGAATTCATAAAATATTTATTTAATAAATTTTGTAATATGAGAATTTTAAATTTTCTCATATTTGAGACTTAAATCAATATTTTGGAAATATTTTGAATTTTATATTGTTAAATTACCTTCCACTGTAAACTAAAATGAAATTACACGTAATTTACAGACTATTTCTCAATTACGTAACCAAAAAAAATAAAACTAACACTTCAATTTCTATTATTTTTGGCATAATTTAAAAAAGCCACATAAAGTTGTTAGTTGTCAAACGCAATGTACAAAAGTATTTTATCTCCAAATGCATTTTCAGTATATATTTTACATTATTGATTTAAATACTCGTGTTTACTGGGTGAAAAATAAATTTTTAAAAAAAGATAAATAAATTTAAGTTATTTAACATTCTAGAGTTGTTTCTTTGTTGCTTTTGCATCAAAAACATGTAATTTAATTTTAATGAAAATTTCGTAGGATGCTTTGATTTTGTAATTAGAAATAGTTGCTATTGGTTTATTCAATAATTTAGCAGTAAATTTTAAGATTTACTAGAAGTATTAATCAAATAAAATTTGTTTTAAACAAAAAATTGACCAAAATAAACTGGTTTTCCAAACTTGCATACAAGAATTCAACAAAAACCGCAAAAACACCAAAAATTTAGAAATCTTGATTTTGCATTTTAAAATAAAAATCAAGCGAATGTAGGTAAATTTTAGCCCTGAAACACAGCTTGATCGATCCAAAAAAAATAAAAAAGGAAGAAAAAATCGGATCTGTCTACTATAAAAATAAAATTCTAGCTCTCTCTCGTATATTTAAAACGTACATCCTCTCTTAGTATTGAATTTCCAGAAAAATACTTAAAAAATAGTGTAAAACTCTAAAATAAATAAAAAAAAGCATTTACGTCCATCAATTCAAAAGTAACAAACGCGTGTATTTTAAAAAATAAATTCTGAAATTTTAAACCAAAAAAAAGGGTTGCATTCAAAAAATTGAGCTTTTGTCCCTTACGATTCATCCGGTAATAATAAGTTGTTCTTAAATATTTATTAACAATAGAAAATTTTGATGAAGGGGTTGAATTTAAACTTCTTTTATTACTAAAAACTACATAAAAGATGTTGGAGTAGTAAAGAAATAAAATGAATGCGAGGGTGGAGAATATCTAAAGTATTTTTAAATTTATGCATGTGTTTACTAGGGGTTCAATGGTTTATTGTGTTTTTAAGGATTAGAAGTTAAGTTTTTTTTAAATAAAATTGTTACAGCTTGTTATTTTAATTCTGTATGTGTGAGTTACACTTTTTCGGATTTTCTACATACCATTGAGTTCGATCAAGTCCTCGAGTGTAACGTGTGTATTTAAAATACTCTTTTACGTTGAGAAATTTATTTATTCAACTAATCGATTATTCTATCGAGATAACGTAATTTGACAAATTTTTTATTTTTTTTTACCAATTCGAAAAATAATTAATTCGAAAGAAATGTAAATTACTCAAAATTTTTTATTCAATTGACCTTTCACAAATAAACATGTAAGGTGATTTACACCAAGTGTCGTCAAGAGTCCCATCCTTGTAAAGTGCACCACAATCTTGACTTCCTCTTGAAATTTTGTTGCCTCCGTTATCAGGCTGCCTTCTTCCTAACCTGCCTCTGTTCCACTTAACGTAAGAATTTTCTTCAAATGGTTCGCCAAATATTGTCACCCATGTACCTTCCTTGTATAAATCGTGGATGCCAATAAATGCAAGATTATCGAGGGTTGAATTGAATTTCAAATCTTGGATTTCTTTAGCTAACATCTGTTCGAAAATTCATTATTTTAATCAATTTTTTGAAAAATTCATTTAAAATTTACCTCAGCTTCTCCAGGAGAATCGATAATAGCAAGTTGGGCTCCATCCTTCAAACAAATTTTTCTTGCTTCGTTCCAAGTATTCTTTGTCGTGTACAATTTGTGCCAACCAATTCCAGGGGTTAAGTTGTAACCATCGCTGGTTACTGCGTTACCAGTACCCGTGTTTTTAAAATTCACTAAAATTATCAGAATAAAATAAATAAATAAATTTTTCATTTTAATTTTGCTCCTGGCTTTTGCTTTGATAAAACTGATGTAATGTAAAAATTTTATTTATTTTCTTTAAGATTTAGTAGTATAAAAAAATTAGTTCTTTGATAAATTTTTCATTTCTGATAATTGACCTTGTGCCAATTAATGAAACATAAAAGATTGTTACGTAAGAAAAAATCACTCGATACAAGTTTCTTACTGACTGTGATTTTAAAAAAAATTGATTATAAGTGCATAAAAATTTAATAGAAAAAATAATTTTTTTCTTAACGATTTTCTTTAGTTCTTGTATCAAGAATCCGTTTATCGGAATTTCAGGGGCACACAATCTGAGGTGTAGAGAAATTTGGTGTGACGAGGGTGCTATTTTCAAAATTTAAGTTAAACCGACAATTTTTTTCCGGTTCAATTTTTTAAAGATGAGATTTCGGCTATATTTGACATCTTTATTCATTAGTCCGATACCAAATCCCTAAGCTCACTAAATTGGGCACCCTTACATTATTTGTATTGTCCATTTACAGTTATGTTTCAGTAACTCAAAAGTTCACTTTAATAACGTACCTCAAGGTTCTTAACTTCGAGTACAAACGGAATAAAAATATCGGTACACTAAAATTAATTGCTTTTAAATCTCTTGTAATTCATTTCGCCATTTCATCACCTTTTAGAAATATAATGAGTTCCTCAATATTTTACATTTTCCTAAAGAAATCTGAGGTAAGTACTTCAGAGCCCCAAGGTATGAAATGACGATAATTTTTAGCTTTGGGGTATTCAAGATTTATAAATTCGAATAAAATCAGTTTCTTTGATCAGAACTTTATGTTTTTAGCTTTATGTTTTTGTTTTGAAATGAAAACTCAATTAATTTGTTCTTTTTATCTCAAAATAGTAAAAGTGGAGGAAAATTTAAGCTGAGATAAACGCTACTTAATTAAAAAATATTTTATGAAAATTTTATTAGATTTTTTTTAACTATCGAGAAAAAGCTTGTTCAGTGGACTTTGATATTGAATTATTATTTTAAAAAAATACTAATTCCAAAAAAAAAAAAACATTACTTATGGAATGAAAAACCACACGCATTCTTCTGGTGCGACTCCAATTATCCAAAAATAAGAGCTTAGGAATTATCGAGTTTTATTTAAAAAAGTACATTTTTTGTTATGAGTTGCAATTGTCCAGGGAAGCAACAGGCTAGTTCTAATGATGTTAAAATGAAATTTTGGTTCTGTGTTTTTAGAAAAGGTTGAGGTCTCGAAATAATGCTCAATTACATAATAAACGATGCTCGAGATCTACTTAGTGACCTACTTAATGATCATTACTGATGATTCTTTACTCAGAAATAATTATTTATTGATAAGCAAATAATTAATCTATTAAAACACAACTGATAAATTAGAAATATTGTTATTTATTTTTACATTAAACTATTTTATTAAAACGCATTTTTAGTTGAAATTTCACAAAAAAAAATCTGATCAAGATCACATTGAACATCGATAATTTTTCCATTTTTATCAATAGCGCCACAATTTTCAGCTGTACCCGGATTTCCTTTAAAAACTCCATTATTGGGTTGTCCAGTAGCCCAACGAGCATTCGAATTTTCAACAAACGGTCTTCCTGATATTGTGACCCAATCGCCCTCTTCGTACATGTCGTGTATTCCGATAAAAGCAGAATTTGATTTCGAATCTTGGAGCATTTTTGCGAATAACTGAAAATTTTATTATTAAAACTAGTTCAAACTTAAAACTCCACACAAACTTACCTGTGCTTCTCCATCAGTATTAATTTCTGCAAGCTTAGCACCGTCGGCTAAACACTTTTTTCTAGCATCATCCCATTCGAGTTTATCTTCGTACAGTTTGTGTATTCCGACATTCCGTGTGAAAATGTAACCTTTTTTATTTTTCAAATTACTCGCATTTATTTTGTTCGTAATTACTAATAAGCAAAAAATACACTTTAGCAATTTTTTCATATTTTAAGTTGGTTAAAACTAAAACTCAAAGTGCTTTGTTATTTCAAAGTTATCGATTTATGCAGTGTTTGATAATTTTTGAACGTTAGATAAGAAAATAAATTTTTATGACTTTGGTAAAACAATAAATGCAGATATAGAACTAACGTAAATTTAACTACAATTTTATGACTTTAAGTAATACTAAAAGATAAATTATTTAATGTTTTCTCGTTAGAATCTAGGGAGTAATCGAAAGTTTTATCTAAAAAGCGTAATTTAAAAAAAAATCTGCAACACCCTGAAGAAACCCTCCTCAACACATATTTAAATCTAACTTTTAATTTGAATTTATTAGTAAATAAATGAATGTTTGTTGTATAAATTTTCTTAATTCAAGCGTATTATATCTAAGAGTTAATTAAACTTGATAAATTTTAACAGCAAAGTTAAGGATGAACTCAAACTCATATACAATCTTTTGAAATTCGGTACCAATAATTGCTGGGTAGGCAATATTGGCTAAACAATATTTTATGGAAAAGTTTGAAACTCCCTAATTCGTCGACACTACCCTTGTAATTTTCTAAGTAAAATTTTAGAATATTTATTGTTTTAATTTAAAATTTAGCGAGTCTTACATAAGAAATTTTTCTTTCAAAGTATTTAATTAAAGTTCGTTAATTATTAACAAGAAAGTTACAAAGTGATTTAAACTTACCTTCCTTGTAAAATCTTTTGAAATCGCTTCTTCGATCACCAATATCGATAATTACAAGATTTTCTCGGATATAAAGGACTGAAATCTTTTGTTTTTATTTCTTGTTCGAGTTAAAAGCAAATATTTTTAGTAAGGTTAAAAAATAAATTGAACTTTATTTTATCTTTTGTTTAATTTTAGTGTGTTGCTTGATTAAGATATTACAAGTGCGAGTTTCTTTATTTTGTTTTAGTAACAGAACTTAAAGGAACTTTACAAAAGTATCCCCAATTGTTACCACAATTTTGATCATCCAGCGTCCCGTCGTTGTACAGTAAAACACAATCAGATCCCATCCCACCACTGTGGTCAGGTTGAGGTTGGTCCCAAGTATCCTTGTTCCATTTTATGTAGTCAGTTTCAGCGAATGGTTTGCCAAATATCGTCTTGTACTCTCCTTTTTCATTGTCTCTGATACCAACATAACCAAATTCGGTTTCCGTTTGATTTTTTATCAATTTTTTTAGAACCTGCAAAAATAGCAATATTTTTAAATTAAATATTTCATTAAATAAATTATTCATTCTTACGTCAGCTTCTGCTTTGGAACTAATAACAGGAAGATATCCACCTTGAACTTCTTTAGAGCAATTCAATTTTGCGTCGTTCCAGTTGAGTAAATTTTTGTTGTAAAGTTTGTACCAACCAACGTTTTTTAAGTAAGTGTAATTCCTTTTGACTAAACGACATTCTGCAATTTTTCCAGTTCCATTGTATTCTGGACAAGGTCGATTTTTAGCAGTCTTATTACATTCTGGATTGGAAAATCCAAAAAGTCCGAAACTTATGCATCCACTGACATCTATAGATCCGTTATTAGGATCTTCGGTCGCGCAATTAATAAATGCAATAAATGCTAAGAAATAGAAAATGCCAAAAAAATGCATTTTAAAAATTTTCAAGTTACTAACTTTTCTTTGTTATTTTTGAGCAGTTTATATACTAAATTTTTTTAGACAATTATTATTTAATCGAGACATTTATGAAATATTGAATTTTATTTCCTTGAAACTCTTTGTAATTGCACGTTTGGCATCGTAAATATTGTTTTATATTGACATGTATCAGGAAAAATGTTGGTTTTTTCAGGGAAATGGCGATTCTCTTTATAAATTTTGGCAGAATTTTGAGTTGAAACAACTTTATAAACTAATGATATTCGTATGGTTTTTAGATTTTATAAAAGTGGAAAGTAATAATTGATAATTAAATAATTATACTTAGGTCTTTATCTTAAAAATATTACTCGGAAATAAAATGCTGCCGTACGAGAAAATGATTAAAGTCCAGGATAATATCTTTTCCTTGTTATACTTTTATCATATTTTTTATAAGGAAATTGGTTTTTGCTTATTATTTTCCTGTATAAAAACACAATTTAAGAAAAATTGCGTTTTTACAGAAAAAATTAGCTTTTTTTTTTAAATAGTCCGAAAACAAAAATTGCTGCCAACAATCGAGAATTAGACCAGAGGGGCTAGAACTTGACATTAAGGCTTATTTTTAGTTGTAATTTAGAGGGGAAATATTTTTGAATCGATTTTAATAACCGAGCATGAATAATGCCCATAAAGGATATTTTTACCTTTTTTATTTACTTTTAAAATACTTTTGAAAAGAAAAAAAAAGTTTAATTTTTCACATAAAAATCAATTTTATAAATATTTCTAAGGATACTTTCCTATTTTTTAAGATAATTATTTCAAATTTTATAATGGAAACATTTTTCTGGAGTGCACTGAGAAAAAATGTTGAGTAAAATCTACTTTTGCAACTGGAAGATTTTACTATTAATTTTAGTAAAGTTATTTGAAGAATTGAAAATATTACATTTTACACTTTTGTCCATTATTTTTTACTACTATTAAGGGTAATTTTTCTTGAAGAAGATTTATTACAAAATTTTATTATACTCTCACTCTCTCACATGTTTTTTTTTTTTTTTTTAATTTTTAATTTTTAATTTTTTTTTAATTTTTTTATTAATTTTTTTTTGTATATTTTTTTTAATAATTTATATTTTATAATTTATACAATTTTGGTTCCTTATATAGTATCTGAAACCAAATTTTGTCACTTGCGAGAAAAAAATGTATAAATAAATTCTACTAAAATTAATAGTAATTTTTTTTTGCATTGCGGGTAGTTTATAAAATACACGTTGGTAAAAAATAACATAAAACGCCATTTTGACAACTTCAAATTATTTTACTAATCAAAAGGGTAATTTTTACCAATAAAGTTTTGTGAATGTGTGTATGAGTTGTGTAGTCAAGTTTTCAAATCGGATCCAAAACATTTTTTTTCGAAAATATGAATTAAAAATTTTTTTCTGCGTCTTATCCTTTAATTTTTACAGCTGTTTTGATATTTTTCTAGATTTTAAGCTTGATTTTTTTTTTTTTTTTTTTTTTAAGTAAATAGTAGTTAACTATAAAAATAAATTTCTTTCTGATTCTGGGGTGAAAAAATTATTTTTTTATTTTAAATGCGCATGTGCGAGAAAATCAAGATTTAAGGTCTTGCTAAAACTTTCTGCTAGCCTTAATATCTCTGCTGCAAATACCTGAATTTTCTTTTTGTTGGTCTTAGATTACTCGTTTGCCTTTATTTTTACTACATGAAAAGCACTAGAACCAAAAATATTGTCACCTACAAGTAATTTTTTCGCGAATTTTAAATTTCCCGCCAAGTCACGTAACCAAATGAAAATCTAACCTGAAATTCGGTTTCCTCGGGAAATTTTACACGGGGATACTAATTTAAGTGTGTTTTTAAAGATTTGTGTGAAAATGGCAAAATTTTAATGTTGAAAGTCACAATTTAATAAATAATTATAGTTTTTTAAAATTTGTTTTAAAAAAATATTAAGGACATGTTTAGTTGGGATTGTTGATTTTTTTTGTAAAACAGAGTGACTTTACCTCATTGCTAAAAACTTTCAAAATCAAATACCAGTTACTAATAAATAAAAAATGTCTTATAGGCTGATTTCAGTTCTGCAACTGCGTAAGTTATGGTACCTAAAGAAGATTCAGAAATCCACGATTCAATTTAAGTCGGTAAAAAATAGTATTGAAGACAAAATATAATTTTAAGTATAATAAGTTTTTTAAAAGACAAAAATATTCAATAAGTTGTCTTTTAAAATGTCAAAAAGTAAAAGTATAAAAAAAACTACACACTAAACCATAAAGATTGTTTTTAATACTACTTTTTATTAAATTTTTTATTTAATATTTTAAAAATATTAAATTTAAAAATAATTCTTATAAAACTATTTAATTTCATTTTCAATCTTATTGTTTTTGTTTTTTCAGGAAAAAGATTTTTTTTTTTTAAAATATTTTGAAATGAGGTTATAGTATATATTTTTTATTTTTATAACTCAAGTTTGTTTATCGAATTGGTTCGGTTATCAAAATATGCTTAAGGGGACGTTCATAAAATACGTAACACAAAATAACAGAGGGCACTGAAACCAATTGGTCCGAAAAACAAATGTATTTTAAATGGGAAGAAATTGACCAATCACGTTCTGGTCCGTAAAATACATGGGAAAGATATATCTATATATATAACTTTCAACACTAGCGCCACCTTGCAGTAAGCATCCCCATTGTAACACACCGTAACAAATAATCTGACCCCTCCAACCTCTACGATTTCGTTACGTAACATCGATAAAATAAATTTCGAACATAATTATTGTAAAAAAAAGTAAGAAAAATTTTTTTTTTAACTTTCTTTATTTTTGTAATGAAATT
Source organism: Anagrus nilaparvatae (assembly GCA_022575985.1). NCBI lineage: Eukaryota > Metazoa > Arthropoda > Insecta > Hymenoptera > Mymaridae > Anagrus > Anagrus nilaparvatae. The sequence goes on from JAKSXM010000107.1 coordinate 5,972,904, forward strand.
CTTCATTTACATACAACATATAATTTATTATAATGAAAATAATATTTTTAAGTTTTGCTTATAATTAAAAAAAGCTCTTTTTTTATTTTATATAATTCATTTTCAGTTTTAAAATTATATATTGTTAAAATAAATAGTATTTCTTTAAAATACTGCTACATTTAAATAATTAATAATTTTTTTATTAAATTGAATGGTAACTAATACTCCAGTCAAAATAAGGGGGGGGGGGGGGGTTGTAAAGTCTCCGGCCACCATCAGATTTGGTCTATTATAGGTTTTTTGGGTCGCTGATCACGAAAATCGGGGTTTTCTCTATGAGAAATTAGGGCCTTGCCTTTAAATTGGTCAAAACTACCACTAAAAAGGGCATTTTTGCTGTATTCACTCTAAGCCTTTGAAATTTGGTTGAAAAAAAAACCTATTTTGGGGGTAGTTTTGGCCAATTTAAGGGTGAAGGTCTAATTTATTATAAAAAATGTCTCAAAATTGTTCTCTAGCGTGGAGATACATAATAGTATATTAAGTATCAAGGGCGTAAAAGTTTTGGCACTAGCGTGAGCACTTGTACGAGTGCTCGGCGAAGCCGGGCTCGAGTGATATGTGTTTACGCGAGTGTCTAAAGTATTTCACCCATGGTGCTTACAATATTTTTTGCCTACCTAGGCGTAGAACGAGTGCAGAAAATTCTTTACGCACGAGTTTTACGCCCGGGAGGGCAAAAAAATAATAAAGTGTCTTAGCCTTAGCAGTATATTAAAATTTTTTTTATAAATAAAAATTCATTTGTAACGTAACACTGTTAACGACATACCCCTCCTCAAGCGTAACAAGACCATAACAAGCTATGCGACCCCTCCTACCCCAAATTCGTGTTACGTATTTTATGAACGGCCCCTAATTCTTTTTTAATTTAACATTATTAATGATTAAAAATAATTTAATTACTTTTGTTTAAATAAATAGGTGTAAAGCGATACTTCATATTTTTTTCAAGTTTAATTAAATGATTTATATATTTTTAAATTAATTCATGATAATTTAGCTTTATTGTGCTTTCCTGTGTGCCTTAAAAACCTGGATTAAGTTGAATTAAAACCTGTTAAAGATTTTAATTTTAGATGATAAGCTACGTTAAGAAATTGCTTGAAGACGAAAGTTATAAAGAATAAATTCAATATAAATGTGTTATTAAAATAAAAAATATACAATCTAGCTTTCAAAAATGTCAATAATCGCTTTTAAAAATCCTTGACCTTCAAGATATTTACCTAAACTCAAATTTTGACTAAAAAATAACGAAATTTAGTTTTTCGTGTCCGCCATATTGATCCCCCATTTTGAATTTTTTTGGAAAAAATTTAATTTTTTCACATAACATGTTTCAATGCCCTAAATGAAACCGGTTTTATGGTTATATAACTTATAGTTTCTGCTCAGGATCAAAATCGTCAAAAATCCTGAAATTTTGAGTTTTTCAACGGCCATATTGGTAACGCCATTTAAAATTTTTGAAAAATAACTATATATTCGTAATTTGCACCCAAAAAATACCATTCACACAAATTTTTATCAAAAAATATCAAAATTTAATTTTTTCTGACCATATTGGTCCGCCATTTTGAAATTTTTTTTTGATTTATTTTACCAATTTGAGTCAAATGCTCTAAATGGAATAGGTTTTACAGCTCTGTCAAATGAATTTTCTTCTTAGGAATTAATGGGTTAATCGTGTAGGGGCAAAGAAACGCGTTTTTTGAATTTTGAAGAGGTGGGGATGAGCTCCCCCTCCAGGACACGACTGATATCGTTAAAAAATAATTTCCTTTGCCTTTTTAGTCCATTTTGAACGAATTAAAGGCAGGTATAATTTTTTAATTTCAAAAAAACTGATTTTTCGAAAATGTAAAATCAATTTTTGGGTTCTTAAGGTGGTCTTAAGTGGTCATAAGGGTCTAAAAACAATAATTAATGAAATATATTTTAGTTAAAACGTAAAAATTGATGCTCAAAAAGATTAAGGGTGGTTCCAAAACGAATTTTCGCAATTTTATTGCATTTTAATTATGTAGAGACAAAAAAACGTATTTTTTGAGTTTTGAAGGTGTGGAGATGAACTCCCCCTCCAGGGCAAGACTGATATCAGTAAAATATACTTTTTTTCACCTTTTTAGGTCAATTTGAAGAAATTTAACGCTGGCTATTTTTTTTATGCTCAAAAATCCGATTTTTCGAAAATTTAAAATAAATTTTAAGTCTTAAGGGTCTAAAACCAATGAAGGTTGAAAATACGTTCCCTTTGCTGCCCTTTTTTTTAACGCAATTTTCATATTAATAGCTCAACACAGTGCGGAGAAACAAAAAAAAACGCAAAAAACACGATTTTTAAGGTTTTTTAAAGTTTAAGGGCGCCTAATATGGTCCAGGAAGCTAATTCCAACGGCGATTGGCTAGTTTTTATAATACTTTTCGGATACAAATAATTTTTTTGAGATTGGGGAGGGGGGCCAAATCACTTTACTTATCCGGCAATAGCCTTTAGTAAATTTACGATTTTTATCGAATATTTACAAAATTTTTTGAAAATTCACTAATTTTTCGAAAAAATTCTATTTTTTTTGTAAATCTAAGAAAGTTACTTTTTACAGTGTAGTCCTCAGCTGGATGTAAACATGTTCCATGCATTTAGGTTGTGTTTACGCAAATCGGCTATAAGTTTTTATTTATTATTCAAGTAAAAAGCAAATATTGTTATTGTACAATTATTTATTGTATTTTTACTTAGTTGTTTGAGTAAAAATTTATCTTACAAAATAAATTGAACTTTTTTTAATCTTTTGTTTAATTTTAGTTTTTGTTTGCTTAAGATATTACAAGTGTGAGTTTCTTTATTTTCTTTTTCAACGATAATTTATTATTTCATTTAGTAACAGAACTTAATGGAACTTTACAAAAATATCCCCGTTCGTTATCACAATTTTGATCATCCAACGTCCCATCCATGTATACTAAAACACAATCAGATCCTAGGCCACCGCTGTGGTCAGGTTGAGGTTGATCCCAAGTATCCTGATTCCATTGGATGTAGTCAGTTTCAGCGAATGGTTTGCCAAATATCGTTTTGAACTCTCCTTCATCATTATCTCTGATACCAACATAACCCAATCTGGTTTCTGTTTGATTTTTTATCAAATTTTTTAGAACCTGCAAAAATAGCAATATTTTTAAATTAAATATTTCATTAAATAAATTATTCATTCTTACGTCAGCTTCTTCTTTGGATTCAATAACAGGAAGATGTCCACCTTCGACTTCTTTAGAGCATTTCAATTTTGCGTCATTCCAATTAAGAAAATTTTCGTTGTAAAGTTTGTACCAACCAACGTTTTTTAAGTACGTGTAATTACTTTTAACTAAACGACATTCTGCAATTTTTCCAGTTCCATCATATTCTGGACAAGGTCGATTTTTAGCAGGCTTTTTACAATTTGGATCGAACAATCCTATTCTAAAACTTCCTATTTTTAAACATGTATTGAAATTTATAAATCTGTTTTCATTTTTACAATTTGGATCAAAAATTCCTATTCTAAAAATTCCTATTTTTAAACATGCATTGAAATTTATAAATCTGTTTTCATTTTTAGGTTCTTCGTTCGCGCAATAAATAAATGCAATAAATGTTAAAAAATTTAAAATACCAAAAAAATGCATTTTTAAAAGTTTTTAGATTACTAACTTTTTTCATTATTTTTAAGCAGTTTATATACTAAATTTTTTTAGATAAATAAAATATACTGGTGCAATTATTATATAATGGAGACATTTAGACAAAATTTTAATTTATGTCCTTGAAACTCGTAATTGCACGTTTAACGTTTGGTATCGTAAATATTGCTTTATATTGTCATATATTATTGACATGTTATTCGGAAAAATGTTGGTTTTTTCAGGGAAATGGCGATTCTCTTTATAAATTTTGGCAGAATTTTGAGTTGAAACAACTTTATAAACTAATGATATTCGTATGGTTTTGACATTTTATAGGGTGAGCTGTTCTTCGACTGTTCGTTAACTGATAAGAATTTATTAAATTTTTATTAGTTATAATCAAGTGGAAAATAATAATTGACATTTATAATTAAATAATTATATATACTTACGTCGTTATCTTAAAAAATTACTCGAAATTACAATATTGTCGTACGAGGATATTATTAGAGTCTACGACGATAACGTATCTTTCTTGTACTTTTATCATATTTTTCATAAGGAAATTGGTGTTTACTTATTATTTCCCTGTATAAAAACACAATTTAAGAAAAATTTTTTAAAAATTGCGTTATTACAGAAAAATTTAGCTCTTTTTTTTGAAAACAGTCCGAAAACAAAAATTACTACCAACAATCGAGAATAGAATTAGACCAGAGGGGCTAAAATTAGGCTTATTTTTAGTTGTAATTTTGAAAAATTTTATAATGGGCACATATTTCTGGAGTGTATATGAGTTGCATAGTCAAGTTTTCAAACCGGACCCAAAACATTTTTTTTTCGAAAATATGAATTAAAAATTTTCTTTAATTTTTACAGTTTGTTTTGATGTTTTTCGTTTTTTAACTTTTTCTAGATTTTAAGCTTGTTTTATTTTATTTTTTCAAGCAAGCGCGTAATTCACAATAAAAATAAATTTCTTTCTGATTCTGGGATCAAAAAATTATATTTTTTTACATGCGCATGCGCGAGAAAATCAAGATTTAAGGTCTTGCTAAAATCTTCTGGTGGCTTTAACATCTCAACTGCAAATACCTGAAATTTCTTTCTGTTGGTCTTAAATTAGTCGTTTGCCTTCATTTTTACTACATAAAAATCTATTTTTTTTGGTTAAATAAATTTTCCAAGCACTAGAACCAAAAATATTGTCACCTAAAAAGTTATTTTTTCGCGAATTTTCAATTTCCTGCCATATCACAAATGAAAATAATGATTTAATTTAAAATTAAAAATTTAATTATTTCAATTTAACCAAATCTAACCTGAAATTCGGGTTTCTCGGAAAATTTTACACGGGGATTCTAATTTAAGTGTCTTTTTAAAGATTTTCGTAAAAATGGCGAAATTTCAAAGTTAAAATTTACAATTTAATGAAAAATTAGTTTTTAAAAATTTTTTTAAAAAGAATATTAAATTATGACGAATTTTTAAATTGTTGCCAAAATTGCAATTGCCGATGAAAAAAACTTTTATAACTCTCAAAATTTTGTACAAGCTTTACTTTTCAAATTTTTTACTCGATCCTGTTAATTATTTGTTTGCACGATATGATTTAAATTCAGACTACCAATTTTAGGTTTTGAAAAAAATAATTTGTCTATATTCTTCTCTCTATCTTTGTAGAGCCATATCTCAAAAACAACTCAAAGAAATCGAACGATTAAAGAATTTTTCAAAATTTGAAGCTTGAAAAAGCTTTTTTTATCAAAAATTGCAATTTTGGCAGCAATTTAAAAATTGGTCGTTTTGGATTAAAAATGGGCTTATTGACTATAATAGTATAGAGAAATTAGTGATAAAAAATTAAAAACTAATAACAAAATAAATTGATCAATAACCATTTAATTTGATTTGATGCTCCAAATGTATTGAACTTTTTTTGTAAGTCAAAAAACTTATAACCGGTTTGTGTAAACACAACCAAAATGCATGTAACATGTTTACTTCTAGCTGAGGACTACAAATGTTACTCAACATTACAATACAATTTTCTATTTTTATAATTTGTAATTATCACCTCACTAGCTGTTAAGATTCTAAACCCAAACTATTTTGATTCCCTAAACCTGAATTATTATAAGTCCCTGAACCTGAATTATTCCAAGTCCCTAAATCGATATTATTCTAAGTCCATAAACCTGTATTATCCTAAGTCCTTAAGCCCAGATTTTTCAAAGTCTTTTAAAAGTATTTTATTTATTTATATACTTACCTAATTATTCCAAGTCTCATTTGACCCCCCCCCTCTTAATTTTCAAGTTCTGAAGTACCCCCTCCCTAGTATCATGTTCCATGTTAACATTTATTTTACTAAAGTATCTTCTTCAAATCTCACCAATTTCTTGATTAAAAGTTAAAAAATATTTATGAATTAAAATATAATTAATGACTAAAAAACTTTCTTTAATTATCTCCATAATTAATCGAGCAGCAAATATTGACATTAATAATTAAATAATTATACACCGACCGTTATCTTTAAGAAAGATAAGAAATTTTGTAAACTAAAAATTTTAATAATATTTGACAAGCCACTGTTATTAGAGCTAATGAAATAAATTTCTTTGTAAAACACTTTCTTTTGATTTTTAATTGCTTTTAATTAAAAATGAGATTATTATTTTAAAAAAATCTGTTTAAAAGTCCACTTACTAAATTTTAATTCATAAAGGATCAGGTTTCAATGCTCGAATAATAAAAACCAGAAAAACTAAAAAAAAAAGTTTATTCAAGAAATATAAGCTGGAATTTCACAAAAATAAGAATATTTCCCATGACAATACAAGTCATCAAGTGTCCCATCGACATAAATGCCCCCACAATTCTGTCCTCTCCCATTTCCATTATCAGGTTGCCTAATTCCCCATTTCTTCTTGTTCCACTGCGCATAGCTGGTTTCAAAAAACGGTTCACCAAATACCGTAGTCCAGTCACCTTCTTTAAACAAATCGTGGATCCCAATAAATGCCAAATTCTTTCGAGCAATCGTGTTATTTTGTAATTTTAATAAATTTGACAGTAACTGAAAAATAATAGATTTAAAAAATTTAATTTCATCCATAACAATAAATCAAAGTCATAACTTAAATAATGTTTGATTAATCGTTGCAAATTTCATTTACACACACACATAAATTATAATATAAGAAAACATTAAAGTATCAATCAAAATTTTTCTCTACTTTTAACAGTAAACGCAGTAATTATTAAAGAGACTCGTAATTTCGATTGATCATCAATCAGTTTAATTTAAAAGCTTGTTCTAGATTACGTTTGACACGTCTTTAAACTATCAATAACTTTATTACGAGTTATAAGGAGAGTCCCGGATTTTCTGCTACCCTAAATATCCTGCACTCTCCTTATAAAAGAATCTTTGGATTATATAAAAAAATGATATATTTTTCAATCTTTATTTTTCATTTTGAATATATTTTACAAATCTCTGTGTAAAAATAAAAACTTTCTTTTCTAAATATTATATAAAAAGCTTCGCTCTATATACTTTTTTTTGCTTTTTGTAATCGTTTGATCTTCTAGAAGATTTAAAGATATATTTATGAATACTAGCTCTTGGAATATATTAATAAATTAGAGTTTATTTATGTTAATATTTAGAATAGGAAAATATTGAATATTTTTTATATTACTTAATTAGTCGCTGGATGATTAAACTCAAATTTTATAATTATCACGCTGTTTTTTCTCGGTTAATTCAAAATTCGACTATCAAAATTCTACTTTTGAAATTTTCTTTAATTGTTTTAAAATTCAAGCATAAATTATTTTAAACTAACTGAATTTTGCTTGAAAATTAATGCGAATTTTTGAATTTTCAAGCAAATAATGGAATCTTTGAAACTGACACTGGAAATTTTCTTGTTTATTATATACTCGGCCAAGAAATAAGAGAATTTTAATTGAGACGAGACCGGAGCATTTGGGTCCAAATTACAATCTAAAGTTATGGATGACTTTAATATGTTGAAAAGACACCAAATGTACCCTCCGTTTATTCCAATGCGTCTTCTGGGCCTAGAAATGCAGGGCTCAATGCTACAAAATAGGATTTTTAGACCATTTTCCAAATAACGATGTCATCTTCAAATTCAACCAAAACACTTCCAGTTGATCTCAATTTTTTCGTATAAGTGCTTTCTTTTAACCCCCGTTATCCGCAATTTTTTATCACCGATTTTCTTATTTATATGTTGATTACTATAGTCAGTAAATGCCTATTTTTGATCCAAAATGATCAATTTCTAAATTGCTGCTAGAATATTGTAATTTTTGATAAAAATTAGTTTTACGCGTCTAAAACATCTAAAACATCTAAAACACAAAGGACGAGTAAAGAATTTTTCGAAACTTGGAATTTGTACTAAATCTTTGAGACCTGAAAAACTCATTTTCATGAAAAATTATAATTTTAGCATCAATTTAAAAATTGGTCTTTTTGGGCCAAAAATGTCCATTTGGTGTATTGGCTATAGATTAAAAATTAGCACTTATAAAAAAAAAAAAAACTTTGTCGTATAACTGAGCCCTGCGTTCCTAAGCCCAGTAGGCGCGTTGGAATTTGGCGTCCCAAATATTCCGATCTCCCGTTGTTAGTAAAAAGTTATTTTTTTAGTCATTGAGTAAAAAGTAGGAGTAAAAAATGCCTATTTTGAAATTTCTACAAAAAACGATTCTTTTAGAGTAAATAGTACGTTCTCCAAAGAGGGCACTTTAATATAAATAATTGTTTTTAACTTCTAAATTCAACGATTTGAAGAAAAAATTGAACTTTCCTAAATTTAGGTAATGAAAAAAATATTTTTAATAAACATCATAAAAAGCAACTCATCTTTGACAAAAAAATGTATAAAATTATAATCCAATATTTTCAATCAATAGTTTCAAAACTGAAGGATAAAAAATTTACTCTTTGCACAAAACTCAGTTAAAAGTGTAATTAATTTAAAAAAAATTGTCTGCTCGGCTATATAAAGTGAAACTACCTTAAAAAAAGTATTTTTTTAAAATTAAAAAACTACTAAAAATTTCCACTAAATTATTTTTTTTAAAAACTCACGTTCTATAAATTTTCCAAGAATAATCAGAAAATTAAAAAAAGTAAATTAGCTTTTTTTTCTGCATGACAAACAACTAATTTCCTCATTTTTTTCAACTCTTATAAAACCACCCTCGAGGATACTAGAAAAAAGTTCAAAGAGAGCTTTGAAAAAAGAAATTAATCCTGTGTACGTCAGTTTAAAATTACATCTACAAAAGCTTTTAAAAAAAATTAATTTAGTAAAATAATTACCTGAGCTTCTCCATCAGAATCAATAACAGCAAGTTGTCCACCATCGTCGATGCAGGACCTCCTAGCGTCATTCCAGCTAAGCGTCTGATTGTAAAATTTGTGCCATCCGATCCCCAAAGTCAAACTGTACCCATTTCTGTTATCATTTCTTAGAATCTGGTTGTCCCGATCAACAACCTGGTCAATAAAATACTTGAAAGTCTCGAAATTTAATTTAAAACTCTGACTAATCTCAATAACGCCCTCAGTTTGGTTACCAATAAACATGGGATCAACGAATGCGAATTTGATGAATATTAATATGAAAAATTTCATTTTAAGCTAAAATCATTAATTATAAACCGATTTAGAAATTCATTGAAAAGTTTAACATGCGTAATAGGTTTACTACACTGAAATAACAACTACTGTTAGTAATAATATGAATTTTAGTAGTTGCTGTGTTATGTAAATCTTGAACATACATAATTATTGTTATTATTCTAGTGTAATACAATACAAACATAGATTAATTCTTGAGAGAGATAATTATTTTGTTTAATTCTGGGTACTACGAGTTCAGAGGTCTTGTTCTAAGCTCTTTGTTCGAGAAAATGTTTTATTAATGAATTTTATCTCCTTTTTTTAATGATCTCAATTTTACTTTTTAATTGCTTGGCTAATTGGACGCTGATAAGATTTGATTTATCAGTTGATATTTATAGACGGATTCTTAAAAACTCATTTTATCTTGGAAGTCTGATTTAGTATAAATTATTAGAACAATTTTTTTTATGGGTTTGGTTATTTTGCATAAATTTGAACCCGATATTTTTCATCCATTTTGAATGAATAAACTTTTCAGTTCATTTATTTATTTACATATCAATTAAATATTGATTATGCTGGCGTGAGTTAATCGCTTTTTAAATTCATTAAATGATAGAGTTAACTAAAATAAAACTACACGTCATTAATTTTTATTTAAACAAATTTTTTTTTATATAATTAGAATATTTTTGGTCAGAAATGAGGTATTTTTGAAAATTTAACCCTGAAGCTTGACAACTGAACATACATCGAGACTAACCGTTAGCACAGTACTAAAAAAAAATTAATTCAAATTATTTAAATACTCGTTTAAATACAATTAGTATCCATAAGTAAACTTAGAAAAATGGGTTCCATAAATTAAAACAAGAAAAAAATGTCCTAAATAAACAAAGACTTGAAAAAATCAGCGAATTCGTCAAAGTATAAATTATGCTGATCCTCGTTGATCCTTAGAGAGTAAATATTTGTAAAACAAGAAACAGTTTTGTTCAAAGTATTATTAATTTACAAGAAATAATTTTAGTCGGAGAATAAGAAATTTTAATAATAAAGTAATTTAATGTTTTTGAGCTTATTTTTGCAGATCCTACTAAAATTTTTTTCAATTAAAGAACGCTAATAAAAAATGGTTTAATTTATATTAACGGTCAAAATCTCGTTCATGAATATTACAAAAATGCCCTAAAAAATCCCAGCTTGAAAACCAAGTAAATCTTAAAAAAAAGCTCAGTAAGTCCATTAACTTACTTAATCTCAACCGCAGTAACTCCTAACGCAATCAGACACCAAATCAGGCACGTAAAAAAAATTATTCCAAAAACTTTTATAAAGCTGAAAATTAACAGCTCATAAATATCCCAAGCAGAATATTTAATAAAGCGTAATAAATTACAAGCACAAATGGAATGAACTCATAATCAATAAAATAAATTCACGCCTTTAAATTAATAAAAACCGATATCTTACGTATCGACTAAAATAATGTAAAAAGACACAACCGATAGAAAAAATATTACCAGCATCATTAATTACCCAGGAGCAGTAAGTTTATAATAACCACAGCACACGAATAACATCAGCAGGCCTGGATAACCTGTTTTAATCGAATTCTACCAAAACTGGATTAATTAAAATTTCACGACTCTTGTAAAAGCCTCGAGGGTACATTTTTAATAATATTCAAACATGTTCGAATATTGTTGCAGAAAACAGATGATGACGAAGCTCCTGCATATAAAGTAACACATTTATCCCTACCACAAACGTCCGCACGCGTCTGTTCGCGTGGCATAAGTCCCGAATGCCAGGAGTGGGGGTAGTTAGAATTTGAATGAAAAAAGGGACCGAAAGAAAAATACAAGTAAATTAAGCGAAAGAAAAAAAGAAAGCTAAAAGATAAATTGCCACCTGCTTATTTTTAGGTTATGGCAGCTGTAATATTTTCACCTTCTGCTTCTTACCTTTTTCTTGCTGCTTCTTCTCTTGTCAAATAAACTAAATACACAACAAGATTTAAAAGATCAAAATGTTACGCGATACTTTATTTTTCTTAGTCTAAGTTAAGTATTATTTATTTAGTTTAACAAACTTTTTTATTACAATAATTTTTATATGCTAAAAGTTTGTTGTTGATGATTCTTAGAAAAGAAAAGTATTTTTTTTAAAAAGTTGACGATTAGAATATTAAGATAAACTTTTCTCTATGATATTACGTTTTGCACTGTTATCTTGGGCTTTAACTTATATCTACTGCTTTAATATTAACTTTAAGATTGAGAAACTCGTTTTAGTTACTTAGTTTAGTTTTGTTTGCTAAAAGGAAATTAGTTTAACTAAGAATCTTTTAACTTTAAAATTTTATTTTTTTAATTAAATTTTTCTCTCAGTGTAGATTTTATTAGTCAATCAAAGTTTTATCGCTACTGATAAAATTGAATTTAATATTACCTTTGTAATTTAGCAAATTAAAACCATAAAATTACAGAGATTTTAATTTAATTAATAAAATACATAAAAGCCTTTGTCACGCATGTTCTCCATTAAAATAACAAGCTATGAATAATTCTGGCTTTTTCCACGTCAAAACTGTACTTTTACCATTTTACCATGGAATAACCCATATACATAATCGATATCTTCATGAAAATCGATATTTTAGAAAATTATAAAGAGCGTGTCTCTAAAAAAGGAATAAATTTTTATACAAACCCGCAGTACATCAACTTTTTGAAAAGAAAGTTCAAAGTCCTGTACCCTCATACAATATTTTTTACAAAGTATATCGACTTTAAAAAAGGAAGAAGAAAAAATCCGTTGAACTTGCACATGTTAAAGGTAAATTTAAAAGAGAATAAAGAACGAAGTTTTAAAAACAGAGAAGAAAAGTTGTGAAATTTATAGTCCAACACAGGTAGAAAAAGTAGACGCAAGTGAATCTGAAAATATGGCTAAAAGTGTAGATAGAGGGTTCGTATTGTGTACGAAAACGTCAGTCCGAATCTCACAGGAATCAACATTAAGGATCTAGTCGAGTTTATTTTCTAGAAAAGATGCTCCCTTATATATAAAACAAGATTTCTCTCTATTTTTCTGATGGTTGCCAAGTGAACTCTTAATGCTGGAATAAAAAATATATCAGACAGATGTTTCGAATTCAGAAGCAGTCAAGGATAAAAGACGATCTTCATCTTTATTTTTTATACGTACTGATGCAGAAGAACGTAATTTATATAGAAAAAATCCACATGCATGATATTTTACAAACTGGCGCGTGCCATTTTTGGTGGGAGGGATAAATGGTAGGCGCATATTTTAGAAAGTATCAAAAAGGTGCATCAGGTATATTTTAATCATTATTATTATAATTAAAGTCATTTTTGGTAACATGTGCAATTTATTTTTAAATTTGAATTTTGTCGTTAGAAAAATTTTTATTACAAGACTTTTTATTGCTACTTCCGGCTGAATCATTACTCTCAATTAGATGGTATCTAAAAAATTTTTGGTTTTATTGCATGATGCACTTTTTTAATGGGCTACGATTATTTCATTCATTAAATAACCAACAGATGATTTCATTTTTTTTAATTTTAAATTCCCTTGGGCTATGAATCATATTTTACTGCACTTTTTATTTCATCGCTTGTCGTATAAAATGGATTTTTGTTCGCGCGTTTGTAAATTTAGTTTTACGGATTTTTATATTTGGTATTTCAATTCGAAGAAATTTGTCATATTGTTCACTAAAAGGTATTCACTTTACTGATGCAGTGTGAAATTGTACTGGGCGTTGTTGATAGAAAAGCATTTATAATTTATTTAGGAATTGATGTTTTCTTCCTCGCGGGACGAAAACGCTGTTTTTGTCCCATGGTGTGATCGAAAAAAGGTGTTTTCTCCCAGCTGAGAAACAAAAATTATATTTTGAACGTGGGAGCAACAAAATAATGCCCCAATTTGCCGTTTATCGTAATTTACGTGCGATCTGGCCCATCCTTTTTTTTTGGCTCCCTTGATTAAAAATGTACTATTTACTGAGAATCCCAATGTCACGTGTACTCCTACAGTTTATGAGAGTATCGAACATGGAAAATACATTAGAATGAATGATTTTATCTATCTAATGTGAAACCCAGTGGGAATATTACTTCTAATCTCAAAAAGTGATTTATTGATGCTAGGATTTTATTTAAAAAGAACCTTTAATCTTTCAGTCAAGCGCTGTTGGTGTGAATTGCATATACAACATTTTAAAGTACAGTTTGAAGCTTAGACTGTAGATTTTGCCTACTTTTTTCAACGGCCTATTTTGTAAAGTTTAATATTTTTTTAAATTTGGAAAAAATAGATTTTAAAAAATATTGATAGCTTGTTAGTAAAATTCCGATGAAATTCAAAATAATTGACTAAAGAAATTTGGTTAAAAAACAATTAGTTTGCAAATAATACAAAATTTTGAAATTGCTGATTGAGAAAATTTTTAGTACCTCTCAGAGGTTTTTATAGTCGTTGATTCTGAATTCTGAAGTCTAATTTTTAAAATTAAAAATGGCTCCTTTAAATGTCGAGTTTTTAACCTCGGAATCAGTAATGTAAGCCATTTTAACGTTAGCTTTACAATTTTCGGAATCGTTGAAAACGTTTCTTATGTCAGATCAGATGTTGACTTGATCACCAATAACTTTTAAATATAAGTAAAAATTTCTTAAAATAATTTAGAATCCCGATTTTAAGGTTAGAAACCTAGAAATTCTTTATTTTGAGTCCGCCATTTTGAATTTAATAACCTCTTTAAAACGAATAGGTTAATTTGTTTTTTTGAAAATTTTGTGCTTATTTTAGGCGATGTAGCATTATTTGCTCAAAACTAGTCATCGAGAAATGCATAAAACCTTCAAAATCGTTCTTAGTGACTAAAAATATGTAACCAATCTCGTCCATATAAAATATTTGAATACAATTAAAATTCAAGATGGCGGACACAATAATTTAAAAATCAGCCTTAACCTAAAAGTTCAAAATAAAAATAAAAAAACTTGAAAATTAAACAGCAAATATCAGAGGATGCAATTAAATCCTCTAATTACAAAATAATGATTTATAGCATTAATAATTAACGATACAAGTTTAAACATATCTGATTGTATAAAAGTTTCGCTCATTTATATATCAATAGACAACAAGAAGTTAGTGAATTAAATAACGCAGTAAGAACAAAATGACAAAATAACGAATAGCAGTTTAAAGACTGTTCCATTAAAACAATAAACTTTTATTAAAAATAATTAGGTTATGAATGAAAAGTAAAAAAATTGAATCGAGCAGCCATTTTGTTTCTCAACAAGTTTCTCATAAGATTTCTATATATAAATTTAATTACAAATTCGTGTGGATGGTATAGAGCAGTTAATTTGCATCATATATAACTTGGATTCGAATTAAAAAGTTTTCTTCAATAGAAACTTTCAGGGTATAAAACTTGAGTAATATTATAGATAATTTTCTTGAAAGACAACAGAATTTTCCTTTAATAAATTCCGTTAAGATTGAAATAAAAAAAACTTTTTTTAATTAAAAAAGTATGTAAATATTTGTATGTAAATAATTTTTAAAATTAACGTAATATTTAAACATTTATGAGTTTAATACTTGATAAACTTTTATCAGTACATAATTTAACTTTTGAACATGATAAATACCAAATTTGAATTATATACGTACAAGTTTACAGAAAAGTAATACGCTCCTGAAACTTTGCCCTTTGATATCTTCCTATTCTGAAATTAATTACACTAATTAAATAAATATTTTGAAATGATTTTTAATAAAGACATTAATGTGAAATCCAATAACATGCTCATCAATGTTGTACATTATTGATCAGAAAAGTTAAGAAAATCTACTTTGAAATTTTCTATATATAAATTCTTCTTTGTTTAGAAAACTGTCATATTTCATGTATGCGCTTGTATCGAAACTTTCTATTTATAAAACTCTTGTTTAAAACTTTTTACTCAAAATTAATGACACTCATCAAAGTACAAGATTTTTCAGTCTAAAAGTTAAGAGCTCGATACACTCGAGACGTTACTGCAGTTTCGACAATCTCAAATATTTTATGCTTAGGGAAATTCAGTCCAATTAATTTCTGGTTTTCAATTTTAAGTTTTTTACAACGAAAATAAAATTTATAGTTGATAAATTTTAAGTGCTTGTAATATAAATAGTATGACTTAAATGTCAGTTGCACAAGATTGCGTAGCGTTCACCTGAGGCACTTAAACCTTCCTCATAATGGAAGTTATATCGTGTTACATCAGAAAATTCCATTATCTGATTTTCAAGTACTTTACAAAAGTCATTTTTCCTAGAATATGATAATGGTGTTTGGTTACAAGCAACTCGGGAATTAACAGTAGATACTCGCTTGCAAATTATCTTTTAATCTTTTATAACCTAAAAAAATGTCGCTAGATAAACTCAAATCTTTTGAGTTACATAAATAAAGCTTCTGGTATTGATTTTTTTTCAACATTAATTCCAAAATAAAATCGATCAAAGATTAACTAACACATACGCACGTGCATTCTTGTATGTGTAATACCGGATTAGATCTAGCAGCTTTTTACATAAAGCTTATCTTTTTTGATTTTTTAGCTTAGAGAATGTAAAATATTTGATGGTAATGGATTTTTAAATAAAATATTTATTCATTTTATGTTTCAGGTAAGTCGAGCTTCATTAATTTTTACCTTGATCAGTTGGTAAGTTTTGAAAATCTAACCTAAAAAATACTAAAAACTTAAGAAAAACTAAAAGTTTTCTTCAGTTTTTTCTAGTTTCTGAATTACCCTAACTTGTTGTTTATTGTTGTAGTTTGGCCGGAAAGCTTAACCACATTGAATAAAACTTTGCTTAGAATTCTACTTTAGATAAAATGAGATTTAAATGTAAACCTAACCTAATTAGCTAATAAAGATTGATTATTTAATTATCTATTTTTTTATAAAAAAAACACAGGGGAATTTATTGATATTATTTTATAATATAATCACAAGGGAGATAAGTTAAGAAAGCTATTTAACTTTTCTGATATAAAACATGACAATAAATAATTATTGATTTAATGTACTCGCTGTCTATATTAAATAAACTTTTTAATTCAATAAAAAATTCTTTTTAAACTCAGACTTTAAGTTAAGGGGTATCTTGTTACAGTTCTTGGAGTAACAGTAATTTAAATTAATTGATAAAAGATACCGAATCTGCTTAATTTAAACTAATTGTTCTCTTGAGGTTAAAACAATATTCTCGATAAAAGAAATTTTTTTACTGTTCTTTTATTGAAATAACACTGGTTTCTGGTACGCTAAGTCTTTATTGCATTAGACTTCGATTTTCTGCAGAGTGATTTTAGTGCTAATTAGCTGTGATACTAAATATTTTAAAAAGACAATATTTATAAGTTATTTACATGAATTCTAAACTTTAGTTTAGCGCTTTTACTAAACATTTTTAGGTAACAAAATGGTAGGCTTCAAGGTTTATTGCGAAAATCCACGGGATTAAACGGCGCGGTTATTCAATAAACATGAAAAAGACTGAAGATTTTAATTCTATTTGCTGAAACTCATTTACAGAAGTATATTTGTTCCTAATTTTGCTTATCCATCAACAGTTTAAGATATGAAAAATCTCAGGCTTTAAAACACAAGACTTGAATAGTCCAAAACATTTTCTCGGTTGACTGAGTTGAAATTGTCGGTTCAGGTACAGCTTAGGCTGTTTACATCGAGTAGAATTTCTATATTAGCTTCAGTCGTTCTATTGTAACCCCGGATGCTTTTGTGCTTATTGATTTCAAAAAGTTATTGATCGAAATGGACTAGAAAAAACTTTGTATAAGCAAGCCTTCATGCGGCTTTTCTAAAGCTTTAGTATCTTCACAGCGTAAAAATACACGCGAGCCATCACTGAGAAACTTGTTGGCTTACTTTCATATTTGATAGCTGTTGGAGCTAGCTTGAGGTCACGCATATGCTCCTTTTAGTATTCTTAAAAGGGTTGACTGTCCTGATTAAAATCGTCTGCTTGGAAACAAAAGTTAAGGGTACGACCTAACCTAAAAGATGCAAACAATTGGACGCATCCTCTGATCCATTAGTCAATCTCTAAATTTTAACTCCAAACCCAGAACTATCAAATACAGAAGTTTCTATTAGACAGCTCTTAAATAAATACATAAAAACTAACCTAAAATATTTTTCACATCATTAAATAATATAAAATGTCTTTTATTATCATAAGTTTATGTAAAAAAAAACAAGTTACAAGTTTTTTTTTCATGCGCTATTTACTTTTTATGAATTTAATAAATCAATATTAGCAATATAATACTCTAACATAACCTAAAAAAAACTTATAATTTTCAAATAACATAAAAAAAAAGCTATTTCGATAAAAATTATAAAGAGTTAAAAGTCCATCTTGAAATTGATTCAAAAAATGTAATAAAATAATTCAATAAATAAAGTGGCAATAAAAATTCATTTATAAAATCAATATCTTAATTTTATAATCTTTGAGATATTTTGTTATTCAGTGTGAATTTTTCTTTTTATTATGCAATACGTAGAAAAGTGTTTTTCTTTTTGAAAAAAGCTCATAAAATTTAGTAGGAAAGGTTTTCTCACGAGTCGTTGAGCTTGTGCCAACGATATTGCAATGTTTTATGAGGATTATAATACATACATAATTTATACGTCTTTTTTAGCTCCTTTCTTTCATAAAACAATTGAACGTGTTTGTCATTTTTCTTTACTAGCTGTTAGTTTTATTTGTTTTGGTGTATAGAGCAAAGTACGAGGTGAAAATGGAGCTGAGTTTCATGTCTGAATGGTAGGTGTTGGGGTTGGTCCAAGTTTTGTTTCAAAGCCTTGAGTAACTTTTAGGTTAGTTTTTAATAAATCTAAACTGAGCTCAAATTAGTTCGAGAAGTAAATTCGAGAGTGCCCAGAATTCAGACTCGGAGCGTAACATATACGTCAGATTGTTTTATAGCCTTTTTTTGACAAGAGTTCTTGTATTTATGACACGAAGATAATGCTTTATTTTTTATTAATCTTTTTAAGCGCAAAAACCATAAATTTTAATGATTTTACTTATTTATTTATCAGACATACTTTATCCAATTTTTTGCATAAATGAGATATTTTCACGTTTTTATTTATCTTTCTATAAAATACAGTACACCTAAGTTTAGGTATATCAAGTATTTTCTCAAATAGTGAATAAAATTTCTGTATAGAAAAAATAGAGGGAAAAAAAGTTAAGCTGTGTCAGCTGGTGTAAAAATTTCCGAGTTTTTACAGTAAAATTATTTACTTTCTCCAAGTATTTCGATATCGAATACACCTCTAATATACATAAATACGTAGAAAAAATTCGTGATTTTCTTTAGTACGTTTAAATGCTGACTTTTGGTTTTTTTATCGGATAAATGAAAGATTTATTGGTATTAAAGAAATATATGTTGAGATTAAAAATAACAAATGTCATATTTATTTAAATACTGAATTTACTCGTATCAAATCACTGATTTCTGAGACTGTAACGTCTACTAAGAAAGTTCTTTGCAATTAAGTTGTCGACTTTATGACGAGGGTTTTAGTCTCCTGGGACTTGTGGGTTTTTCATCATATGATTTAAAAAGTCTTCAAAAATATATGAGATTTTACTCTGGTCCTTTTTTAAATTGTTTCTCGTAATTGACTGACACATTATTTGCGACAAACAGAAGCATCAAACTGTTTATTTAGAATGGTTCTGTGCAATTGACCAGAATCTCCAAAATTAAATCAATATTTATGCAATTTTATTTGAGTTTATTAATGTTGTACAAATATTATTTATTCAAAATAAACGCTTAATTATAAGAAAATATTGACATTAACAAATAAATCATTTTTACAGGATCCTCAAAATTGGTCCCAGTTAGCGTGGAATCGGGCGTATAAAAATCAATAATTAAGAATAACACAGTTTTTATTTGCCTGAATTATAAAATTTGTGAAAAACTTGATAACAAGCAAACTTTTTTATCCTCTCAAAAATCTGAAATAATTGAGTTAATAATTTTCTCGCTAAATAATTTATTGATTTCAGCAGAAACCATTAAAAACAGTAAAAATTTAAACTTTATTCTAGAAAAAGTTATAATTTTAACGATTCAGCAACAGATTTCTTTTTTTATCTATCTGGAAAATTTCACCAACACTTTTTCACACTCCAAATAAAATATGATAAAGAACGAAGTTATCAAAAAAAAAGTTCTTTTCAACAAAAAAGTACAACAAAAGAAAAATTTTTTTATAGAAAATTTGGTACTTTTTTTCTTGATTTTCTTTATTTATTCGATAAGATAAAAAATGTTAATTAATCAAATTTTGCAACAAAATATTGAAAACTCGAGTTATTTATTCATAATTAATGATATTTACTCTGAATGCAGCGCAGCAGATAGTTAATTAAAACACGAAACATAAAAAATTCAATAAACTAACATTTTTTCTCTCGTTAATAAATGGGTTCTGCGTGTGTGTTTGGCATTTCCAATAACTCAAGCCCATTAGTCTGGTAGTCAAAAATCGGTAAACTCAAAAACTTCGAAATTAAAAAATTAATCGTGAGAAAAATAAGATTTGAAAAGATAATTTAATTTTTTGTCTATTCGATTTAGCGAATAAAAAAATAGAGAAAATACAATTAAGAAATGCTTTTAAAAGAATAAACTCCGAGCAATAAAAAAAGTATAAGTTTTTTCTTTAAATTGATTAAAGTGGAAATAAAAAAAGTATTAGATTTATTACTCCAGCTTTGTAATATTAATTTTATCTCAGAGTAGTCTCAGCCAAATGTCGTTTATGCAACAAAAAATTTATTTATGTACAAGTCTTTCTTTTGTGATTTTGAGTAACATTTGGCTGAATTTTTAGCTAAAATCGTAAACAACGAAATTTTCTATTGATTCCGAGCTCTTGACCATTGTCCGATTCAGATATTTAGTAGGTGTCTTTTGTTATTTTAGTTTTATGCTCAGCATAAAAATATCTTTTTTTGTCAAAGAAATTTAGGGTCAAATATTGAATATCGTGGGAATTTTTTTTTAGTTTTTACTGAATTTATTTATAGAATTTATTTAATTACTTACACATGCTTCTTTTTTTTCTTTGAGTAGTCTAACATTTTTTTGAGAATTAATTACAGCCTTTAAATTTTTTTGTGCAAATAATTACAAGGGGCGGCCTACTTGGCGCACAATAACTGTTTAAATAAAAACTGAAAATTACATTTTTCAATAAAATTTATTAATTTCTGAAAATTTTTATTTTAGATAAACATGTTGAATAAATTTTAATAATTAACTACCTGAGCTTGGTTCAAGTCGGTTAGAACCAGTTTAAACTTACTATTTTGCCTACATTAGTTGTTCTAGATAAAAATGACATTGTTGGACCACAATAATTTTAAATTAAAACTGAATTTTTTTTGTTCCATCCGGAATGTGAACCAAAATTTGGGATTAAAATAGTCTGTAGCAGCTTAATTTTTTAAATTTTTTCACAGGATCCATGAATTAATTAGCATATTCACCCACACGAGAATAAAAAATTATCTAAAGATTCAAAATTTCTAAAGCACTTTCATAAATTCAATCAGACATTATTGTGTCGTGTGCGGGCCTCCTAAATAGAATAAAAACAATAAAAAAGAGATTTTTAAAAAAGCAAAAAGTCTTTTAAAAACTGATCTTTTCACACTTTAAACTGTCACACAGTCAAGTCTTTGATATTCAAATAAAATTATTATTAGCATCTTAAAAAACACATAAATTCTTCCCCATTGAGACTGACTTTATAAATAAAACAAAAAAAATTTTTGCTCGTTTATTATTCTTCTTCAAAAAAGAATGCAATATCACGAAAAATATAAAAAAAAAAATTTCTCACGATCAAAATCGACACTTGCTGAACAATATAATAGAAACTCACCCACACACTCACAGACGGAGTATAGAAATAAAGTCTTATTATTTTCTAAAGAAATCCAAAGGTATTACATGCATAAGACTTTTCTCTCTATATTTCTTGTGGTTTTTCTTTTCTTATTTATTTCTTCTTACGACAATAATCTTAAACATTTCTTTTCTTATTTTTTCAAATAATATAAAAATAGATATTCGCTCTACACACACATCCATAGGAGGTAAATTCAGTGAATATGGCTGACATTTTTTTCTTATTTTAGAAAGATATTGCAATTTAATGTGTATGAAGAAATATTTTTCATTTATTTATATGAAATTTTCGATAAAATCGATTTTTAAATCTAGAAATAATAAAGATTTGTCCTGTCGAGTGTCTTGTTGTTTATTGGATAAATTTTTTTAGGTGATAGGGTTAGAATTTTTATCATTTTTTTATTGGATTTTTTAGTGTTGTAATAGTCTG
The DNA here is from genome assembly GCA_022575985.1 of Anagrus nilaparvatae. Taxonomy (NCBI): domain Eukaryota; kingdom Metazoa; phylum Arthropoda; class Insecta; order Hymenoptera; family Mymaridae; genus Anagrus; species Anagrus nilaparvatae. The sequence continues at coordinate 5,994,807 of JAKSXM010000107.1, forward strand.
ACGTTTCGTAAACGAACTGACTGCCCCGTCAGGAAATTCAAAGTTTATTAACCTTAAAAAAAATATTTATTGAAAAATTCGAATTAGCTAATCAATGTTCATGTACAGAAAGTGCATTCATAATTTTAATTGCAGAAATAATTTAACCAACCACAAGATTAACCAAGTATTTATAAAATTAAAACTTCGTTAAGGCCTGATTCTATTAATCTATATTTCATTTTATATTCCAACCAAAGGATTCTTTCACATCAAAGTTACCGACGAAATTTAATTAATTTCATAAAAATTTTTATCAACAAAATACAGTAACGAGCTTTCGTACCAAGCTCAATGTCTAAAAATTTCTGATAGAATAATTTTCGTTTGATAAAAATAAAATATTTAGCAAAAATTAACGTACAGCGGTTTTGAAAATTTTCAAAGAAATGTTAATCAATGAGTTTTATTTTGGAGACAGTAAACTGTAATAAAAAGCGTGATTCATGAAAATTTCTCCTTGAATTAAAAAAAAATAGATCATTCTCGCAGTAATAATAATTTTTATCATTTTTTTTACAACTCTGATTAAATTTAATCAAAAAAGATAATAACGTAGCCTTAAACCATCCACATTCACTTTAAAACCAGCCATTTCTCCTCAAACATGCTGCATTATCTGTTGATCGTCATTTTATCTACGATAGTTTCAGGTATACTTTTCATTAATATTTTTTGAAAATTAACAGATTTTTGAGAAAATTAACTGATTCTAGCTGCTGCTAGATCCCATGGTCGTATTGTGGGTGGACACGATACAATCATACAAGTTCATCCCTATCAGGTTGCTCTGCTCTATTTTGGTCAGTATCACTGCGGTGGTAGTATTATTTCGAATCTTCACGTTTTAACGGCTGCGCATTGCATTTACGACGTGCCTGTTGAATTTTACACGGTGCGCAGTGGCTCGACTTATCACAACAAGTATGGAGAAATTCATAACGTCAGTCAAATAATTAAACATCCCAGTTACAATAAAGGCGTCGTAAATGATATCGCGATCGTCAAAATAACAGAAGCCTTTAAATATGGAGAAACCCGGAGGCCCATCCAGTTATTTGACCATAACGAGATAATCAAAGCAAAGACTCTGGCTTGCGTCACTGGATGGGGCAGAACAGCTGGAGGCGCGCGGAGGCCCGAAGTACTGCAAGTAGTCGACGTGCCGATCATCGAAAATGACATTTGCTTCAACAGTTACGTAGGGGTTGACGGCTACGAGGAATTTTGTGCGGGTTACTATAGAATCGGTAAAAAAGACGCCTGTGATGGCGATTCCGGTAGCCCTTTGGTTATTAACAATCGACAAGCTGGCATCGTTTCTGGCGGCAGTAATTCTTGCGGCGAACCCGACTACCCAGGAATCTACACGAACATTTCTTACTACAGGCGATGGATCGACTCGAATCTTATCTAAGCCAAATTTTTATCAATCGACTGTTTGAACACTGATAAGAAAATAATTTTAAAATAAACGATTTTTTAAAATAAATTTTATTGTTTTACTTTATTTTTTAAAAAAATGCAAAAATAAAAAAAATTTTTTTTTTAAATACCAAGAAAAAATATAAAATTACAGTTACGAGAAAACAGTCGTATGTCACACTTTGAATAAAAAGAGCGCGTGGCATATGCCCCTCTTCTTAAAATATTTCATATTCTTTGTATTCCTTAAAAAATTTATTTTTCTTAAAAAAAGTTTTATATAACAAAGAATAAAAATAAAAAAATTGAATAGAATAAAAAAAATTAGAATTTTTTTTCAGTATAAAAAAAATATGACAAAAGACGAAATTTACACATTGCAAGTTCACTTTTTACCTTTTAATGACAGGTTATGATTATTGCGTAAGTACAGGTTTTTTTTTCTGACTCTTTTTTTCAGCTGTTTTTTTACTTATTTATGGTAATTAATTGATTTTTATTGTATTTAAAAAGTTATTAGGACTGTTTAATAAATTTCTTTGAATTGATTTTGAGAAAATCATTTTTATACACTTTTTTGTTTGGTTATGTAGGTCGGTTGACAATAAAAGTAAGCTTATGAATAAATATTGCTGATTGGACCAAATTTTAGTACACGGGGTTGCTAATCACTATTGCGACCTTCGATTTTTAAGGACGTCGTATAGTAGATTTTGAAACTAAAATATTTAATAAGAGAGACAAATATAAACAAAAAAATTGAAAATTATCGACATTTTAAATTATTGTAATTGATTTTCCAGATCTGGATAAAAATCCTGCTTGGCTAAATTCTAGGGTGAGGCATTCCGGGAAATTTTTCACTAAACCTTTTCAGTAATGAGTTGCAGCTTTTTGTTAATAAATATTACTTATAGAATTTTTAACGCTTGTTTTAAAAACAAATATTTGTAACTCATTACTGAAAAGGTTTAGCACAAAATTTTTCGCAATACTTTTCCCGAAAATAGAATGCTTATCAATACGAGTGAAACAAAATTTTAATCCAATGCCCTATTTGTTTAAAAAAATAAAAATTTTCTGTCACAGAAAACCGAGAAGCATTGAATCTTTGATCATAAATAAATATATGGCTAAAATACCTATGGCTAAAGCACATTTACACGATTACATCAAGTGCTGGGTAGAGCGTCTTTTAAATTGGTGATTTTCACTCCTCAGATCGGGTTATTTGAAGCATAGAATTTCAAGTTTTTTTTTTATTAAGTTAAAATCCATTGCGATGATGTAACATTAATTACCAAAAACTTTTAATCGAAAACTAGATGAAATTTTCGAAATCGTTTTTAGTGTTCTGATTCAGCCCTTTTTAGTCTAAAATATCTCACCGACCAACTTGAGATCCAAACGAATTCAAAAGTTTGCATATGTAAAAATTTTTTTTGTTCAAAAACATAAAAGAAAGAACTTTAAGAAGTTACAAAGTACTTGCACATAAAAACTCTAAAATAAAAAAAAGTCTTAGGGCAGGACAAAGAAACATGTGCGAATAATGTCGCAAATGAGTAATAATTAAAAAAGTGGCTGGAATAAATGAATTTTTGTTAGTTAAAAAAAAAATGTATATTGTCGATCGAAACAATACCGTCTAGCATTGCCAGCTGATATTTCAGTGACTTGCGCTGGGCACACAGAAATGCTGGCTAAAAAAAAAGCCAACTTTACTTGGCAACACAAAATCAAACGAACAACGCTACTCTATTTTATCTCTCTTGTATGGCTTCAAAAAAATGTTCGAATTCAAGTGAGATATGTAAAATTTTTTTTGCTACACAGAAAGAGAGAGAGAGAGACTAGTATTGATGAATTTTTTATAGAATTGAAAAAGATTTTTTCATTATTTTATTTGTACGTGAATAACGAGTTCGTATCGATAAAAATAAAAATTGATGAAGTGCTTCGATGATATTTTAGTATTGAAATAAAAAATTTTTATTCCTTTTTATAGTCTATTAATTAAATTCAAGTCTGAACTACGCTCAGACTATAAAAAAACTATCGATTATTAATAGTTTATTGTAACAAAAGCTTATTACGTTATCTCCGCGTAAACATCCGCGCTTTATAAAAAATTCTCGAATAAAGACAGAAAACTAATAAATAAAATAAAGTTTTAGCATAAAATAATGATAAATTAAAATGTTTATTATATTTAAATTCACGAATAATTAACTGGGAAAGTTTAATAAAAGATAGTATTGTAATCTATGCAAATTATTGTTATTGTTATCATTGTTTTATGAATAAAGGTGACGTTAAATGCTAATGCAACAAGAGTTTCTTTTATAGAAATCACATTTTTTAAGGATTTTTTTTAAATTCAAAATCCAAAATTTTCCTGTATTTAATTGATTATTTGCTGTATTTTCGACCTTGATCTCCAGGTATCGAAAAACTGTGTGAATCTCCAAAAAAAAAACAGCCCTAACCTTTTTTTTCGCTAACAAAAGACCTAAAGTTTCATCCCTCATTATTTCCTTTCCACAAAATTTTCAAAAATACCCCCAAAAAAACGCAATCTAAAATTTTGATAGACAAGATTAAAAATTCCCATAGAGTATAAAAGAATCTTCATTTTGCGAATTATTTATTTCCCCTCCTGAAAATATTCGCGAGCCGATGCAGCTGTTAGTCTCTAGGGGAAATTTAATAATAAAAGTCCCAAAAGGGGGACTTGCAGCTGGGACGACTGTAGTCCCGGGACTTTTTTCTATACCCTCCTCCTCAGCTCTCTCTCGGCTCTCTCCCTGTTTTTGGTGCATTGACACCTGGGTTGTACTCTACTCCCAGCAGAGATTTTACGTACGATGACGTAATTAAAACTATTTTATTACTAGAATTTATAATGAAATAACTTAAAATAATGAAAATTCTTTAGCTAAGTTTTATATCGATTTAAATTGAATTCAGTGAGATATTGGAAGAAAACCAACAAGGGATGATAATTCAATGAAAAAAAGGGATGCTTGGATTAAAAAACCACCCCTCCTGAATCATACCTGGTTTCAGTTCCTCTATTATTCTACTTTTTTTGCAAACTTCCGACAAATAAAACAGGATACACCGGAGGGGTGAAACATGAAAAGATCAACCCTCTTTTTTTTTACAAGATTTATGTGTAATTGAAAAAATATTATTTTATTTTTCCCAAGCTTTTTTTTAATTATGTTTATTCAAATATTTTGGCATTCAGCCTTTTTGGCAGAAATAATACTTTTTTTAATTTTTTTTTCTCGATAAATTAATTATTTCTATGCGGGAAATTCGTAAAAGATTATTTAAATTTGCCCAAAAAATATTAATTCTACAATTTGATCATTTATACCTTTTTTACACAAACCCAGAGCCGTAGCATCCATCGAGAGTAACTTGAGAGAAAGCCAAAACGTTTTTTTTTCAATTTCTGAAAACACAGAGCAGAAAAAAATATTTTATTACTTTAAACAAGTTAATACCGAACTTTAGCCAAAAGTGAGAAATATATCATAACGTTTACTTTTAAAATTATGAAAGATCAGCAAAAAAAGCTAATTTTTCAAGTGTAGAAAATTTTTCATCCTCTTAAAAATGAACACAGAAAATTATATTTTCAAGAGTAGGATCCTCCAGGGATTTTACATTTTAAATTTTCAGTAAATAGGGCGTACTGATTTCAAATGGTTAGATATTG